>JBBMJY010000018.1:15793212-15867735 GCA_037833715.1 Toxotes lorentzi
TATCTATCTATCTATCTATCTATCTATCTATCTATCTATCTATCTATCTATCTATCTATCTATCTATCTATCTAATATTAATATTAATGTTGAAAAGCATCTATGGGGAGATTATACGGTTTAACTAAGGAGGAATGAAACTGAGCTGAGTAATAACAAGACCATTATGTCTCAATGTGCATTATTGACGCCCACTAACAGATTAAATTTTTGCCTTTTGTCACTGGTTGTCATTAGAACCATTATTCTCTTTCAGCTTTTCAGCCACAGGGTTATTCAAAGATATTAAACAGTCACGCCAAGGTATAAAACTGTGTAAAGGCAGGCAGTTTTATGTAATAAACCACCTCCTGTAAGGTTCTCTACAGTTTTCTTATCGATTTTACTTTTTCTCAGCTTATTGCGATCTGTAGAAATGTTACAAACAAATAATGCTATCATTGGACAGTCTAAACCTGGGACTGTTTTGTCAGGAGGCTGAATTCGGGCAGTGATTCTTATGAGTTATTTTCTGAAGTGAAAAAGGAGTAGAAATTATTTCAGATAGACTCTCTGTGGTCCCTGTGTGAAATACTGTATAATCACTGCAGTTTTATCTGAAAGACAAACTCTGAGTTTCCGCTGCCAAGTGACCACATGAAACATTTATAGATATTTAAGGCACCTCTCGAGTGAAGCGTAATTTCCAAGCTTACAACCGAGATATCACATAGATGGTGGTTCTCCTCAATGGCTGGAGTTGCCATGGAAACATGGTGGGTAAAAAATAAGGGTTGTACTGCAGGGAAGTGGGCAGTGAGACATGTATGCTAATATAGATTCCTATCATGTCGAGGTTACAGGTTTAGATCTCACCAGGCGTTGTTATGATGTCTGATTAGGGTGGTGGGCTGGTTCAGTCACACAGAGAGGGAACCAATCCTTTCCATACACAGTCATTCATCACATTCATCAAAACATACAAACAAGTTCAGCTAACATGTTGGTTTAAGTAGATTTAGATAGTGATGATGGACCTTTAATGACTCATACTTACAGTCTTTCCAGTATTATTCTCAAAATATCAACATAGCATATAACAGCAGTTTTAGTCACATTATTTGAACGTAAGAGGGATTCAACAAAGATGCATACTATCAACATTATTGCTTTATTTGTGTTTATTTTTTTAAATCCAAGTTGAGATTTTAGAGGATTCACACTGGTGAACCCTCAGAGCAATTTGGACTATTCGATGTGCTGCCCCTCCCCTCCATTAACAAGCAGCAGGAAGCTCATTACTGACTTTTCCTATTCTGTCACACACTGTTGTTACTGACGCTGTAATACTACATTAGAAATGTGTCACTAGACCCAAAGGTATAATCACTTCTATTATTAGTAGATATCTTAAAGGTCATTTTATTAAACCTGTGTGTGTCCTGTTTTCCATTTTCACAGAAGCAGAACCCTCCCCCCCAACTCACAGCGGGGTATGCAGGGGTTGGCTACAAAAACACCAGCTTCTGCAGCTGCAACCAGATAAGTTCATCTGGTGTGTGTGTGTGTGTGTGTGTGTATACATATTTGTGAAAGCATGAAGCATGATTTTTCAGGGACATTTGAAGACTATCCTGTGAGTGATATCCCAGGAGCAGTGGGACGAACAAAGAGCAACACAGAGGAAACAAGGAGGAAAAAGTGCAATGGATGCTGAATTTTTGCCCCAGATAAATATTACGTCAGGTTGTGGGTGGTTGATGAATCCACTTGCCTCCATCTAGCAAAGAGGATTACATGTTGTAATGTGTGAAGTCGTAATGTAAAATCTGTCTCAGACCTGGTGGGTGTCCTGTACTGTAGATGCAGGTGTTTGGATTTTGCTGCGCCACATTTGGCCTATTATTAGAACCAAGGTGAGAGAGTAACTTGAAGAGTTCAACATTAAGCATCTAATTGCTCTCCTGTGCTGTCTGTTAGAGCAGATGGGGTCTCACTAGTTGCAAAGACTAGGTGTGAATTAATGGTGCAATAAGGAGCACCCAATTAGGCAGGCCTATGCAAACTAGGCCAAAGTGAAGTTGGAGGTCCTGAAGAGCCTCTCAAAACCTTTGAGAAGTGAGAAAAAAAAAACGCTGGAGAGTCTAAAGTGGACATGAAATACACCTATCAAAACCATATTTCCTACCACTGATTGGAGACACTTATAAAGGGCAGCAGCATTATCAGTTTGCACGAGCTTTAAATCTCAGCCTCTGCTTAGTTCTGAGGTAGCTTCTATCAGGCCTCGATCACATCATTAAAACTATCTTGATGTAGAAACGGCTGTCACACACAGCCGCCAAGAGAGTCTCTCGCTCCCCAGCTGTCTTCGCACAATATTCCCTCTGAAAGGCAAGTTCAAAAAGAAAAGGCAGTGTGCTTTACTCAGCTTTGAACCATCAGCTAATGCATTACTACTCCCTGCCAGCACAGAAAGGATTTCTCCAACATTAGCATAAAGATGCTTTGAGAACACCATTCCTTATTGTCTTATTCACGTGTAGCTAATGTGTAATGTATGACTCACTGCAGCGTCGCTTTCAGCAGTGATGGTGACTGGCACGTACAACCGTACTATGTAAATGTACTTATGGAGAAATTTGATGATATGCATGTCTGGAGAATGAGCTGAAGAGATGATAAGATAAAGACCTGAAGACTAACCACCTGTTTATCACAGTCGACAAGGTCCACTGTGATCATGCAAAATCATTGTATTCGATGTGCTATTTAATTCTGTGATGTACAGTGGGGTTACATAAATTGGTGCTCATTTCAGTACCATCACCTCAAGCATTTAGACTTTGCTATCACCTCTGTTTGGCACATAGCCTGAGTGCGCGTTTGTCGAATATTTGAACCTACGTGACAAGACATTTAATTTAGTGTCTAATTCACTACACATGAATCATTAAGCCTGGTGAGTAATAGCAGCCTTGTCCCATGAGACTTACTGAAAACACTGCGTTCCAATCTCCATGTGGCCAACACTGATGGGACGATAATTTATGACAGGATTTTTTTTTTCTCTTTTCTTTTCATTATTGTGACAAAATCCACAAGATGAATTGCGGACAATGTGTTATCATTTTCCCACGTGAAACCCAGGTTACAATTTTGTCACGTAATACACCACCACACAACAACAGATTTTCACATTAAGCTGGGACACTGAGATATTTGGTCAGGAGATGCCAGATGAATTACCATTTGCTTTATAAAGGCCAAGCATCAGTTTGTCTTGAGGCATTATAGATCATGACCTTTGATGATCCTCACTGTAAAGTTAACTAGCTGTTCAAAGCAGGAGACCTTTATCTGCCACTGATGACAAATTAATGAAAAATGGCAAAAAGATGAAAAAACTGCAGCCGCCAAAACTGCACTAATGAATTCCCATCATTACATCATCTCCAGTGGAGACACAGTTTATCCCTCCCCACCTGGACTTGTCAGCTGAAGGAATTAGGATGCCTCTGTGGTGGCCAGCAGCCATCTGATTGTGAGCTTGAATGTAGATCAAGTGCATCATTTTATCAAAATGGCACGGGGAAATCTGGCTGTCGGTCTGTTTAGCTCTCCAAAACTTCTGATGATTTTACTGTGCCAATATCCCACCTGGATTTTTAGTCATAATAGAAAATGATTGGCTTATTCACATACTGAGACTGAGGGACAAAGTGCAGCTGTGAGAATCAGACGGGCTACAACAGGTTGTCTTTATTTCTTAACTGTCAGTCACCACATGTATGTTACATTCAATAAAAGCATGATAACATTCATCAAGATGTGGTCGTGTCTCCTATAACTTATAACTCTTACATTTTAGAGAAACCCTGCTCCTGCATCGCATCCTGTCTGATTCACTGACAACAACGTGATGCATTAGCTGGTGAATTTGCCTGATGCCAATTCAGTTTGCCTTTTAACATGTTGCGCTAAATAAATACTTTCATGCAAACTGAAACCGGAAAGTGAAAACGGAAATTACTTTTCACAGCAGGATGCTACGATATATTTTTAGTCTAAAAACAAATACTCTGACAGATTTGAAAGGAACCAGCACTATATTCGATTGAGGGTATATTCGCTGGTTAAGAGGGGGAAAAAAACTTTACATATTTGCCCCTGGATATGCCAGTGTGCAGCCACACTCAGATGCTGGATCTTCTAATAATGAAGTACCATAAACCATCAGATCAAGTTCCGTTCAGTTTGTTTTGAGACATATTCGCTGGTGGCTATTATTTGTCTGTAATGTGAGAAGACGTTAAAGTGGAATAAAGAGCCATGTTGGGAAAATGCTGCTGATGATAATAATAATGAATTTAGTGTCAGTGAAGTTGAGGCTGTGTGATACGTGATCAAATATTATAAGGAGGACGATTTTGCTATAAATAATTGAAAATGCAAAGGCACGACTGGCAGGAAAAGGCACGTCGGACTTTTACAGAGAAAAGGGGAAAAAAAAGTCATTTCCGTGATAAAGGCACACCAGTGGGTTGATATCAAAGTTATCAAAAGGATCGTTTCTTACCTGGTTGCAGCACTAGATGTGTCTTGTCGAATGTAACTGCGGGTCTCTTTTCCACAAACAGTGCGACAGTGCACAGACAGACAACGCGAAGAGCTTCATGGGACCAGCAGAGTCCAGATGTTGTTCACTTTGACCATGTTTGCCAGGCAGCGGTTTGGATCTGTCCTTGGTTCTGAAGTGTTGATCACACTGGCAAGTCCGACAAAGTCCTCTCGGTGCTCTCCAACTTGTGCCTGCCAGCCACCGTGTGCACAAGCCTACAGACCGGAGCAATAAAGAATACCGCCCAAGTGTTCATATGTCCACAAGCATCGGCAGTGATGCAGCTCCAAGGGTTCTCTCTATAGGTTACAGCCAGCAGGAGTGGGAGGCAGGTGAATCTAAATTAAACTGTAATTACACGTATATGTATAGATTTTGCAATACGGCTCGTGTTCATAGTTTCTTCGGAAAGTTAAAAAAAAAAAAAAAAGAGCTGTGGAGAAACACTGCTGTGGCACCGCCGGATCACACACATGCAGCCACTCTCTGCTGCTCCACAGCTAGAATGAGTGCAGCGAGTCGACGCTGTGCCTTCGCCTCTCAGAAACCTGACGGTGCTTCATATGGCGTCTGTTTGCAAGGCAAGCGAAAGTGAGTTACAGCACCGGAATAGGAGCGACTCCAAAATAATTAAACCTAACCTACAGAAGAATAATGTGAACTGTTTAGTATGCAGGAATAAAGAAGAAGAAGAAGAAGAAGGTGCATTAATCAAAATCCCAAATCTTGTTTCCAACTTCTCACAGGTCCTTTCTATGTGACTCATCCATTGCATTCCCTGTGGAGCTGTCAATCTAACTTTTGATGATTACCGGAGAAAAAAATATTATTATTACTATTATAAAATAATAGTAATAATTATTATAATAGTACTATTATAAAATAATAGTAATAATAGTAATTACAAATAGACTATATAGGCCGTCTCTCTCCAGCTAAATTTAGAAGATGATAAAAGAGAAATAAACATCTTTTTTTGTTTGTTTGCCTCTGTGAAGGCTGGCTAGCTCCTCATTCACCTCCATCTCATTAAAACTGAATCACACTCCAGTCGAGGGGCATAGCACTTCACAAACTCAAGTTGCTCACTTTGTTTTTCACTGAAAAGGCGACACACGCACACATCTCACCAGAGTTTCTATCGTTTAATCTGCAGTTCAGTCCCATCTGGGGGTAGGACAGAAGCCTACTTGAGCTCAAGGCTGAATCAAATGCAGAAATCGGTCCTCTTATGCCGCCTTGTTATAAATAACCGTGCATCAGCACAACATATACATTTTTTTTCTATATATATTTTCTTGCCAAAAGAAATTGACCTTACTATATTGAGTTTGCCTTTTAACTATTTAACAGCTATGCAGCCAGCAGTGGGAAAACTTCAGTCTCACTGGTAATTAAGGTTAACTATACAACATGCTGTTCAGTGCTGTACATGCAGTGACACCATTTCACACTTTTTTTCTCATTCAAAACCATATTACATCAGCAACATTCCTGTTGTATAATTGGCGAGGAGTGGAGATAAGGTCTGCTGCACAAGTTTGTTTTTGTGTCTAACTTACCCTGCTGCACAACCAGTCACAATTAAATCTGGAACCAGCCAGGAAGCAACACACAAGTTCATTGCATATGAATTCAGCTTCACTGCTTCACCCATTTCTGTCACCCTCACATGCTTAAGCACCACCACCACCCTCCTGTCACCCACACATACAAAACACATCTCACCATTTTCAAATGTCTCGTTTCCAGACTAACAATAGCTACTTTGCAGTTAGGGGTTGGGAATAGAAGAAGTTTTCCTGTGTACAGTGGCAATTAAAATGACGAGCGGGTCCTGCTTGTTGCATAATTCCCTCAGCTAACACAAAGGGACCAATTTTCTCTTGAAATAGAATTGTAGTTTACATTACAATAGTTGGGGGCATGTGGGTGGGATGCAGAGTTTAGATAGGAACATGCTAATTAATGTCGAATGAAATTATAGAGGACAGAGACAAAGTGTTGGTAGCCAGTGGTCAGTGCGCATCAATGTGACTGCTGCTCTCTTTGTTGTTTGCTGGTAATTCGATGTTAATGAACAATGACAAAACAATCATTGTATAATCCTCATTTGAGTTTGTCTCCGTTGTGTTTCTGTTTTTGTTGATACTACAGGAAACGCGTGGTCTTTACCTACAGTGTCAGCAGTACAGAGAGGAAGTGGACGAATGTCTGTAGATAAGGGTGTCATAGCCTGAGATGAATCATCACTTACCTGAGACTATTCCTCCACAATATCTACTGTACCTCTGCAGGGGAATTAAGGTTTAGTGCAAGGGTCAAGTCACAAAAAGCTAATTTTCTGTCAGTTACTACTAGTGGTATGGAGCCACAGAAGAGATTTTAGTTTTCTTTTCTTTATACAGATTTCTTCTTCTTCTTCTTCTTCTTTTTTTTTAAATTTAATTTGAGTTTTGAGATATCGTTGACATTTCTGCTGCCACCCCAACATAATAGAGGTGAATGTAATTTGTTTTCTGGTGCTCAAATTACTAAAAAGTTTATATGAAAACAGTGCACAGGGCTCACTGTGAACAGTTTTTATTGAAAACATAGTGCTGAACTCATGGGTGTGCAGATTTTCTTGAGCAACTTGAGCATACTTTTTTGGAAAGACATTTTGCTGTTTGCTGCTGTTTTTTTTTTCAATTTCTTTTTTTCTAGTTTGAGCAACATGGACTAAATTTCACTGACGTGAATTTTGTTTTTTCATTTTAATCTGGGTGAATGGCCCTTTTAAACAGAATGACTGTCAAAGAACCATCCTGTAACTGGAAGGTCATAGGTTCAGCTTCCTATCCCTATCCCAAGACTCCATCCTCGCTTAAAGGATAATTCTGATTTATTACAGCTTGGTTCTTCAGTTTTGGCTATTATGGCTACTGGTTAGAACACTTTAGTCACTGAAATAATTGCTGGAAACATAGAAAAAAAAGGCTGTAGCAAAGTCCAAACTATATATATAAAAACACAGATCAGCATGGTTTCAGTAAGTTACTACCTCTGAAAAAGCAGAGCACACCCACTGCTCCCGGAGAAGTTTTAGAATTATACACACAGAAAGCATCTCTGCGCTTCACTCTGATTCTTAAAGCTCATCCATCTTGTTTAACTTTATCCTCTGGGAACTTAACCCCCATCTTTAAAGTAATCAGCATTTAGATTAAAAATGTAAACACCCCCTATAGATCATCTTATTTGTAGAGCATTCGCCAGGTCAAAGCTCAGCATTCTGCCAATTAAGTCTGAGGCAACACCAATTTAGAGTAAATTAATGTATAAGTGTACGAGATCTTGTTTGTTTTTTTCCACATTTCCATGTTCTCCAAAAGTAAGAACAAAGTAGTTAAATGAGCAGATGTCGACAAAATCACTCTAATGAATACTGTAGGCAGGCAGCAAAAGATCTCCATGAGTGCAATTTTGTTTTCCTTAGAGACCAAACTGACTGATAATGCCCACCCCCCCCAAAAAAAAACCAAAAAAAAAAAAACATGCTCCTGAGGACTGATCCCAGAAAGAAGTTTACTGGGTTATCTAGATAACTTGGTTGTGTAAAATCCCAAATCAGCCAGCGTCCAAGATGTGTTCCATGTTTCACTCAGTTACCCAGATAACTCAGTAAAGCTGCTACTTGAAGCTGCTCCCCAGTTGGATCAACACCCAAAGGAGCTGTGGTGTTGTGAAGTTGAATGAATGTGCCTACATTAATGTCTTGAGTTTGCATTATCTATTTATGCACTATGAATGTTATAATGGCTGCATAGATAGGTTCACAGTTTTCCTGACGAGGCTTTGCTAAAATTTTAATTATCATTAATGACTGGGCAAAGAACAACTTCAGAACAGCTTTAGTTTGGATAAAATACCCTCTCTGCTGCAGGCTTAAATGCAGTCTGATGGGTCAATGCGAAGGTTTTGCAGGATGAACCACACTTAAAGCAGCAGTTTATCTGACAATCTAATGCCACAGTTACAGTTAATGAAAGTCTTGTTGGCATGTTTTTCAGCCATGTCAAATCAAATATGCAGAGGCTGTTTGCTTAAAACTGGCATCTACAGCTCATCTCGGACTTGATTTCACACATACACATCCTTTCGTGCTGTCTGCACCCTCCAAGTGAGCATGGCTTGCTGTGAGAGGCTGGGCGTGATCTCTTGTTTGCTGGAAGATAAAGGATATGGATATGACCGGACATACATTACAGGCTGTGGGTCATCAGGTGGTCTTTGAGGCTGCAGCTGCCATATTTATTTCAAAGAGAAAGAGAGAGACAGAACAAAAGGAGAAAAAACAAGCAGGAATTAGCCTGTGCAAAGAGACAGCAGATGGGAGAAAGGTTCCGAAAGTAAAATAACAGAACTTTATGTCTAAACAGAAAATGAAGAAGCTGGGAATTAACACGGGGGGATGATTTAAGGATGCCATTGCCAGATGTAGAGTGACTGTAAATTCAACAGTCCCAGGGCATTGCTTTCAGTCGTAGTGAAATGAATATTAATGGTCAGCCGACTTGTCTTGGCTGCACTAATCATGTCCTAAATCTCGGAGGTGGTCAGGAGGTCTACAAGAAGAAGGTAATTACGCATTCATTCACACCTTTATGTTTGGAAATCACCAACAGAGCAATGCCAACACACAGCCTTGTAAAAATACACATCATAACAAAGTGCACAAATATTCAGAACACAAGAAATTTTGAAATACAGTACAGCTTTGTGAGGTCTATGTGTTTATACTAATTTCAATGCCTTGTGTCAGTTATTAATGAATGGCCTTCAGGTCCTCTGAAAACCAAGTCACTAAATATACTTGAATTGATCCGAATCCTGTATTTATATTTGTGTTCCAATCCTCTAACAGACAAATACCTTGTCAGAAATGTAAGATGTGGTTAGACATCTATCAAACAATCTGATCATTTTCACAACATCTATGATAATTTCAGACAGAGAGATAAAATATTAATAGTGGGAGATATTCAAGTAAAAACACTTTGGGCAAGAAACACTCACTTCAGTCATCTTGTATCATTTTGACAAACAGCATCACTTCCGTAAAAGTTTTTCAAGAAACTCAGGCTACCTGAACACGTTCTTGCTTTCTGTCAAGAAAATTTAGCAAATTTTAATACTTTCACCTTAAAATTGTGCAATTAAAAGATTCAAGGATAAGTCTGGTGATTTTCCATGTTCTTTATTTTCAACAAGTCCCATGAAATGACCAAAACTTATAGAATTGTCTGCCTAGACAAAGCCTGAAATTGCTTATTGCCTGGGGGTCATAGACCTCCACTGTTGTCCAAAAACTATTAAAAACAATGAGACACACCTTTGGCAGACATGTTCCGTCATTTCCGTCAGAAATTACTGAGAAACTGACTAATACATTGTCGGTTTTGGTCTTTTCATGGGATTTGTGGACAGTAAGAGAAATAAAGAATATCTCTTTATTCTCTCATCCTTAACTAATATGTCTCACTGAGCTTTCACTCCTCCCCTCCAACGACACCCCACCACTTCTGAGTGGGAACCTCCAGGCTCTTCTGGTCGGAGTCTCCATGAAGCCACTCCTCTCTCTCTTCCTGCTGTCCGTCAGCTTTCTCCCAGTCCAGCTCTTTAAACGAGGCTCCCCCAGAGCTTCTCCCTCTGTAGTCTCTATCCCCCTGATCCACAGAGTGGACCGAAGAGGCCGCCAGGGACGTCTCTCTGCTGTCTGACAGGAGAACCCCACTCCCTGAGCTGTATTCACTGTTCGAGTCTGCACCTAGCGCAGTGATAAAACAAAGGGAGGGGATGGACAGATGGTGAGAGGGCTTCTATAAACAAACACCACATGAGAAAAGCCTGGTTGCCCAAAAATCCAGGGCTGGGATTCAACCAAAATCTGCATGATGATATTTGAGCTGCACAGTGATTTTGGTCCAGAACAATTATTTTCTCTTCCATATTTGTCCTTTATTTTACACCAAATTGTTGAATCATATGCATGGAAGAAAATACTAGAATATTCTTTCTGAAAAATGTATCTTGAAATTAAATGTCAGTACATCATGTAACATGCAGTGTGACTACATTACATTTAGAAAGATTATTAAAATAGTTCAGAGCCATAAAAAACTGCCAGTGACAGAGACAAGATAACCAACATCATAAAGTGATATTAAAACTCTGCGGTGACTTTAAGGCTGTCTCTTCCCAGCTATTGTTGATGCATTGCTTCAAACATCAAACCCCAAAACTCCTTACAATTATTAGACCCTTTTTATGCATCCAGCTGGTTGGTTTCCTCTGACACTATGTTTCATTGGTACATTTTCACAAATCTACAAGTTGTGCAAGAGATAACAAGAGTACTATTGCATCTTGCACATTCGGTCCAGTTTGGTGTCATTAATGAATAAGGAATTACAAAACTGCATTAAGTTCAACCCCCAAAAATGCAGAAAGCAGAAAATACTTAGTTTTTTGTTCCTTTTTTTTCTGCATCACAGAGTTGATGTTGTATCTCTTGCTTGTCACACATTTTTCTGGATGTTAATGAACTATTAGATGAGCAGCAACACCTTGTACTGTGACTTGAAGTCAGAACTCAAAACACACACTGAAAAGTTGTTAATTAGAACCTCCTGGAAGCTAAAGGTCTTTTGCTCTTTAATTGGATGGGATCACATAAGATGCCCGGGCCCTTGTCTCCTCAGTGTTTCTGAGTTTGTGCTTTGCAGGTTAATAGGATCAATGTCATACTGGTGTGTGCCAGTCTCTTGACCTTTTGTCTTTGTGGCTGTGAGTGTTTGCACATAACGTTCTTCTCAAATCAATATGTCCTAACACTAAGCCAGCCTGTCACTAACCGCAGACCTGATGATGATGATGATACACACGGATGGAAAAAACTAACCTTTAAGATGAAACAGTGAACTAAAGCCAGAAGGAGGCTAAATACAGGTGATAAATACATTGTGACAAGTGACAAATTCCGAGGGGTAGCTGAGGTTTGTGCCGTTAACAGAATGGCTGGCTGACAAAGTGCAGTGCATTACAACTGAGAAAGCATGACTGTATCACCGTGTCACAAGTTTTCAGTGTTCAAAGTCTCCGGTCATCAATCAGCAAATGCATTTTCTCTGAAGAGCCACTTAACATTTGAATCTGGGAACACTGGCTGCACCCAACACAACGCCAAACATACACTTCAAGACAGAGGACTGACAAATGTGAAGAAAAAGACAACAAGTGGGAGTAGCTGCTTTACCAATAACTGTGACAGGCTCTCCAGACACCAAACAGTAAAGTGAATCCATTTTTTTTTCATTCCTGTTTAAACTTCAAAGGTAGAGCAAAGATACACTTTAGAACTTAAGTTAAGAGACGTCCAACACTGCAAACAAAATACAAAAGGAGGAAATATTGTTAGGTAGCGACATACAAGTAGGACAGAACAATACTTACAATGAAAATACTTACGCTTAGGGTTAGAGTTAGGGTTAGGGTATGTATGTTTTATATGGTCTTAGCCTGCTGATGTGTGCACCGTGTTGCACCTAGTCGAAACATAAAAGACCTAAAGGCTCATGTAGTGTAACAAATTTCCAAAATATGATATTAGAACAGATGAGAGAGCGAGAAAGGTATCGCCTTGGAAATGATTTCATCTTGACACAGAATATGAGACTGGGGCTAGGACTGAGCACTGAGCACTGAGGTGAACCACACGAATTTAAATTAACTGCATGTAAACTGCATAGCTGATTGAATGATAAATCATTTATTCCCGACAAGAACATTACATACAGCGGACAGTAATGATTTGCACCTAGTGGAAGAAAACATGTAAATAAATCAGCGCTAAACACATTGTACTGTAAAGAACAAACTCCTATTTATCTTCATAAAAATGCACTCAAAATTCAAATAAAAAAAACAGCCACATTTGAATGTAGCCACAAGCTCTCCCTGATTAATTTACTCCCACTTCAGGTGCGCGTGATTGATGGAGGGAAGAGAAAAATGAAATAAAACATTAAAAATATGCACACTGAGCTCTGAAAGAGCAACGAGTTTGGTCTCATGATGGTTTTTTCTCTGCTGGTTGAATGCCTAAAGCAAGTCACAAAATTTAATCAGTCAATAGAGAAGAAAAATCCCATTTGGATTGGAAGATACATTAGGCATGATATCTTCATTTTTCTAGGCGAAAATTGTCTCTGTATTTGATTGGAGGGGTTTAGCTGTGCCTTCAGGCATCAGTCTCTACATACATCTGAGTGACAGTTGATCCATTATTGGAATTTGAGCGTGTCAAGATTTAATGCGCTTACTCCAACTTACATTACAGAAGCATAATTATTATAATCAGGGGTCAAAATCAGTGCAGATCAAGATATATGGACCTGAGATTTGGAAAGCCAAAACCATTCACTTGGTAATGTAGATGTTTAACTTATAGGCTTTTTTAAATTGTGGTCTTAGCTGTGTGAAGAAGAAAAAAACTTGAAACACTTGTGAGACGTCTGTATGATTCAGCTGAAGCGCTTTGAAACTCCCTCCCCAACCCACCATTCTGACATCAGTTTTCAGGGGTGGGGGGGTGGGATACATCCACCAAACACTTTCTGAAACTCACATTCTGACAATCACACCCACTTAACTCCTAACGCAACAATTGGCTGCTTTCTCAGAAGTGAGAAAATAAGCAGGTTTCTACTTCAAGCTTTTTTTCTTTTTTTTTTTTTTGATTAATTTTTCACACTTTTACTTGTGTCTTTTTACTTTGTGTACACACAAATGCAATGCCTTTAATGAAAGGTTATCTGAAAGTGTGCACCATTATCTCCATGTGAATGATTATTGCATGTCACCCCTCACTGCGAGCGCAGGCTCCCTGCCCGGCCTTTTGAGAGTAGATATAAGCACTTTGTGAAGACGACATAATGCAAGTTTGAAGAAGGCTTGTTATCTTCTCCTTTTCCAGCAGTGCACATCTAGTGTTGTGGTGATGATATCAAACCGTACATGAAACTATATGAGAACCTGTGTCACAGGTATCTATGACAAAAATGCAGCCAAAGTATAAACCCAGATATACAAACTAGTTCAGTCACATCTCTGAATTTATAAAGACTTGTGGCACAATTTGGATTTTCTCAGAGATTGGAGATTTGACTTGAGACTTGAATTGAACTTGCCCTAAAAGACTTAAAAACAGCTCTGGAAACAGCAAAGACACTTGTGCAGCACAGTGAACTATGCCAGAGAATGACAGGGTGATTTTTTGACTGCTGTCTGTGAGGATCCATGTGTGAGGGGGCTGGGGGTTAATCCAGTCACTGAGACGGGATCGGCATGGGGGAGTAGGGAGTAGCAGACGGGTGGGTTGGGGGCTCAGTGGAACAAAAAGAAGCCTCCAGTGTCCCGAATGCTCGAACTGACCTGCCTGAGTTGATCCCAGTGTGACAGGAGCTTGGCTACCTGTCACATTATCATTCACAGTCATGCACCCGAGTGCCATTTCCGCTCTGCACTGCGCTCGTGACACATGAGGAGCACTGCATTTGTCAGTGTCACTCAATTTCACTCTGCTTTGTGGCAGAGTGTGGAGATCCAGACGGGAACTTCTGAGGCATGGTTTTCTGTTGTGAAGTTACAGCTCAGGGGTGGAAGTGGAAAAAATAAAAAAAAAGATGTGACACTAGATGTGAGAGAGTGGACATAATCAGACCAATACATTACAATCAGAAGTGACAAGCTACTATTCTTATAACACCCGTTGTGGTAATTGAGGCTTTAAATAAAGAAAGAAAGGAAGACAAGCAATAAAACAAAAGCAATTACTAATTAAAAGACTTTGGAAAGTAGATTTTTCTAAAAATCATCATTTTGAACATCAGAGTTGAATGAGGACACAAATGCCAGTGGTATAATCAATCATTATACACTGTGCTCCTCAGCAGTGGAGGCTCACTTCTTTCTGACAACATCTTACACGTTAGATTAATCCATCAATCATTTCATTCATAAAATGACAAAAGAAAAAAAGGCCCATCACAAGTTCTGGCACCACACCTATGTATACGCCTGTAAGTAAGAACTACCTATAGCACTCCTCGTTAGTATAGTGGTGAGTATCCCCGCCTGTCACGCGGGAGACCGGGGTTCGATTCCCCGACGGGGAGGTAAAACTTTTTAATAACTTTATGAGACGAAACAAAAGGCACTGATGTACAGGCTTATGTATGACAACTGTAACTATACCTCTTCCTTATAAATTACGTTTTGGGGTAAAAATGAACGGTGGATCGACAAGCTAACGTCTACCGATGGTCTGGGTGTGAGGCGTTCAGGGAACATCGGTAAATTATAGCGTCTACCGATAGTCTGCATGTGAGGCGTTGAGGCGACATCTGTAAGTTGTAGCAACAGAAATCAACCTGGGTTACACTCTCCCCCTCTAAACTTATGAGTTTTTGTATGCACATCAGTTACACGCTGTGACACCCACCACCACAAGATCTTCTCCTGTGGGAAATATAAGTATAGTAATGTCTAAAATGGTCATTTTTAAGTAAGGGTGGAAACAGGCAACGTGCTGAAACAGCTTTAAGTTAGGCATTGATACTGAAAACCTGGTAGATCAGGAATCATTAAGGAAATCAATAAAGAATTGGGCCTATAAGCAACATTTATAATGGAACTCGTATCAATAAAATATTATCAATTCCTATCCCTAGTCCCGTGTGTATTCTTTTTTGTTTTGTTTTTTTCACATTGATTTGTGTCCTTTATCTTTCATCTGGGCTACATTTGGATTCAATGCAAGGCCTAGCTCTATTGAACTGAACTGAAGTGAACAATATGGCCTCTGCCACAGAGCCATAGCAATTAGGTGCTCTGAAGCTCTTATCATCAAATAGGCTTATTTTCACACTCCACATGAACTCATGATTCGGCTTGCTTCATCTCGCTTCATCCAATATTGACTCCTGCAAACACTCCTTCGCAAGCTTTTATGTCTCATGAGGATACATTTGTGTCAAGTTGAATTGTGTATTAGTGGTTGTGCATTTTTTACAGTGAAAGCAAGATTTCCATATGGTGTCCGTATAGTTGTGGACGGCCCCTTGGTGAGTGTCAGCACACTTCCACCAGAGGCTGTTGTGCCTGGGCTTTTCATTAACACCTAAGAAGGTGTCAATCACAGTTTTCTTCTGTGGGGCTGCTTATAAACAAAACAGCAGTAATACGCAGTTTCCTGATGGCCATCAGAAAGCTGCTGACTGGATTGAACTAACTGAGAAACATTCAAACTTTGTCCCTTTTTAAAAACTGGTGAACATTTCCCTGAGGTGTTCGTGGAGACCAAAATCAGACCTAGAGTGAACACTGAACTGAATGTCATCGGGGTGCCAGAAACTCAACTTGTGGCTCTTAAGGGACGTTACATTTTCCAGCGGTAACCCTACCAAACCTGTGGTCCTGAGGAGATGAAAAGGGCTTAGATTCCCTCTAGGTTTACTTGGTAGTATAAGTATAACAAAATGTATGTGCTTATGTAGTACAACATGAAGTGTATGTACCTGAGACTTCGGTATCACTGTGCGATTCCTCTTCCCCTGAGAGTCTCCTTTCTACCTGCCGGACTTCAGGCACATAGAAATCCCCCTGTCGAGCCAAGGGGGCCATGAACTGGATCTGACCTTCCCTGTAGATCTCAAGGAACGGGTGTGCACACAGCCTCCTTTCCTGCAAGAGATGTGTAAGTTGGTGAGACTAAAAAGTTCCAGATTTACAACAAATGCAATGTTTAACATTGACATACAAAGTTCCTTTAAAGTTTGTGTTAAGTGCACAATATAGTCATATTAAAAGATCTACCTGATCTTAAAGATCTTAAATTTGTTTAATTAATTTAACTCTGAACTGAAGTCAAATCTGCCAACGTTAAAATGAGTCCCATCAACACTTATTAACATGTGTGTGTTTACAAACATGTACATGAAATGGACAGAGGAAACACCATAGGAGGATACAAGTACAAGTACCTCTCTCTCTTCACACCCTACATGCAACACTTTTTAGATCTCTTTAATCTGTCTCTTTGAATGTGCAGCTTCCACCACCTCACGCTGCCTCTGTTAAAACTGCTGTTCTTCCTCTGGTACTTGCCTCACTCCTCTGGAGGCGGGAAGTTCTCACATGACAGAGACCACTTCACTTCTCTGGGCTCATTAACCTTTCATACACCATGTTTTGTTATTCGGGTCATGCAAAGCCAGTGTCTGTTACTTTCACCCTTTTGGCATATGCTAAATGTCGAGCAATACTAGAAAGGCACGGCAGCTGCAGCGCAGTTTTTACACATTATCAATTATTTAAAGGAAGTTTGTTTTAATTTGCTAAAACTAATGTCAGTTTTCATTTCTACTTGTCCATTTCAATGTCGTAAAGTGCAACAGATTTGCTGCTGCTTGATGCAATGTAACACAAAATAAAGTAGATGTTGATTATTATCTGAGGTGATATTCTATGTTAGACTAAACCAAAAGCAATATTATTTTCTTAGGGCCAAAAGGCCTATGGATTTGAGTCATAGACTGCAGCATTTAGTGTGGTTTAAGAGGGTATTTCTTCAATTAAAAGTTGGCATTAAATTGAGAGCGAAAGCATGGTAAAAACCTCTGTATTCACACCTTGCACTCATCCTCCATCTCTGAATTCTGTGCTTCATCACGGACTTTAATGATATTAGTCCAAGCCTTTAAGACCATAAATCATTTCTTACATTATGCCAAATTCATGGCATCTCTCCAAGAGTTGAAACTGTTCAGATTATTATTATTTCTTGACAGATCCTGGGAGTAAAGGGTGCCTGTGCCCCTTGCTGACGTTCCACTTTCAAGCGAAGTGGATGTACCTGTCAGATAGTCACTGTTTAGAGGAACAACAGGAACGTCACACATGTAGGATATGATAATCAGGCTTGTAGAGTGAACACACACACATATGATCCATTCTTTTTAGGAGACAGCTGACTTCCTTTCAAACTCTGTCCTATCATCTCTCTCACCATCTGTCTCTCAGCCCAATTATGACAGCAGAAACGTTCCTCTCGCTGCTGTCTGCAGGAACAACATTGTCAGTTTCAGTGAATCCAGCAGCATCAATTATTGGTGCATTTTTCCTTCAGAAACATCTGTGTATCCTCGTCGGCTTGGCTCATCAGCCAGAGCCAGACATGGACTGCTACATATTGCATATTGATGCGCACGCATGCATGCAGACATACACATACTTTAACTTTGCAGTTCAGACCCCATCAATAAATGATCAAATGCGAAAATGAAGTATGGCACAGGCACTCCGTCAGTACAAAAGATATGCAGAGGTCTTCGCTGTTTATATTTCACTGGTAAATTCTGATTTGTCAGAATTATATTTGCTTTACTTTACAGAATACAATGGAGTCCCGAGACTTTTTATTTGACTAGTTGGTGTGGTAAGTTACACAACAAAGGATTGGAGGGGAGCTCGGAAATACAGTATTTCAGACAAGATGTACTAAATAAGAGTAGACTCAACAGTCTAATGGCATACTTAAAAGATCCAAGAATAAAAGCATTTATATGCCAAGGGAGCAGAGTAAGGGTGGGTTTTAAAAGCACTGCATTTACCCCTAGAAGAAAATAATAGATACACCTAACTAAAAATGAATATAAAGTGCCTAATACTGAGAGGAGCAACTCTGAACAGCTTCTGTTCTTGCTTTGCTTCTTTCATTCAAATACTAGACTGGGAACAGCCTACAGGTCAGTAAGGAATGAAGGAAGCGCACATCTGTTTGCTTCACAACATCCTGTAAAAGAATTAATGGTGTTTTGGGGTGATGATTCAGAAGGCTGCAAAAGACAGTCAGGTTCATACTGGAATTCATGACAACTATTCTAATTTGCTATGCAGTGTTAATGGGGTCCGGGCTCAGGTCTAGGGTCACTGACACATTATTAATTAGGTTGTGGGAAACGGAAACATCACGGGAAAACTGTGTTTACAACGGAAGTTAGGGTACTTCAGGTCAAATGGCCCCATAGACTTCAGCAATTATGTAAAGGTTCACAGCAACAGCATCAGGATCCAAAGGGTTCAGTAAGATGGCAAAAAAAACACTTCAGCTTAAAACGCATTTCGGTGTCCTCAAAATGTAAATAAAACAGGAAGTAGGACACAACAACTTCTGAGGGTCTACTGCTCAGTCACTGAGATTTGAATATAAGTCGTTCTGGCTGCCCCATCATAAAAATCAGCATTTGTCAAAATTAAGATATAGACTAAACTTGTACATACATTAATTGTTTTTGATTCTGTGACTGATACACTTATAATTCTGGCTTCATTGACTCTGTTTGTTACCTTATTTTACTTTTTTTAAAAAACGTACATTCTTCACCAGGTTTCTGCTCAAAGCTGAATGACTCATCTGTGCATCTGCTTTCATGACTGTAATTATGTGAAGATTTTGCATGTCTTCTTGCCATTGTTTTTTTTGTTTTTTTTGTTTGCCTACTCACTGAACAGCTACTAAAAATGAATCCCACCTGAAACGAATTCTTTGGAAAAACAGAAGACAAAGGCACCATTAGCACATTAAAGTTTCAAATGATTAATGGAAGTCATGAATGAATCTTCAGCACGAGGTGGAGGTGTGAGTAATTCTGACACTTTCAGACCAGCAGCGATGGCCAGACAAGTAGGCGAAGAAAAATCCTAAATGCTTATTAATTCTGAATGGATTAATATTTAACAAGAGGATCCTCTCTCTCCGTGTGTGTGCTCTCAGTTTCACTGACTGTTTTTATTGCTTCATGAGCTGGAATTTCTCCAAGAACTTTATAACAAGGGTAGTCTTCTAAAATAGGAGACTGTCATTCAGCTTAAAATATGAATTGAGACATAACTAGTTTTCAGCGTTTCACAACCCCAATTGACAGCTGCAGCTGCTGGAAACATTTTTGTGTAAAATAAGCCGTGTTTTAGAGCTGAAACTATTATTCAATTAGAAGACTGACAGAACGTGATGCATATAAAACATTTTCTCACATTTACTAGACCAAACAATCAATTGATTGATTGAGAAAATCAGCACATGAACTAAACAGTAAATAATGATTAAGAGTGCTGATAAATCTAACAATGGCTGATGTTGTTGCTCATTAGTGCCTTGACATGGCATCATGGCATAAAAGCTGGAAAAAAGCTAGAGCTGCTGCTTAGAAATTTTAGTAACTTAACCTGTTATTAACTGTACCTGAAATTTATTTCAGGCCTCTGAAAGCCTTGATATTAAATAATTTAGTTAAAATGTATTGTGAGACTTGAGGACACTCACACATGAAGCCTATATGTATTACTACAATCACTGCTTGGTGAGTAAGCAACAACCTAACCCATCACACCGAGCTATACAGTAAGGTCAGTTTTGCTGTGTCCCAATAAACAGAAGACCTGGGACAGAGGGCAGGTCAATAATTAGACCAGTAGTGGAATCGCTGTGCAAACTGTGCTCGGTGGGATTTTCTAATTGGGTAGGGGATTGAGGATAGTCTTCTTATTGATTTTTGTTTGATTTTCTCCATACTCTTCATCTACAGTATCAGGAGCCCCGGAAAGCAGTAAAGGCAGTCCAGAGCAAGAGGATCATAGTAAGGTCACATCCTCCACAGCACAGAAATGGCAATACTTTCAGGCAGAGAGATATCTGTTATTTAGTTTTCCCGGCATGAAAACATTATTACATCGTTGTATTATTAAAGGAAAAGGCATGGGAAATTACAAGGGCCACCAGAACAGAGGCGGAACTGAAATTATCCATCTTTGCTTCATGGTGGTTGTTTTCTTGCACTGTTGTCAGTCCAAGTTCCAACCAAGTTGCCAACTATGACTGGAAATTCAGAGTAAGTCACGAATCGCAAATGCAATCATCCAGACCATCACCAGCAGTACCTCAGAGTAGATACTTCCCCGCCACAAACTTCGCAAGTACATATCAGCCCATGCCAAAGCTTTTTCATGTTGAACCATTCAAAAGGTACTACGCAAGCTCTATTAATTGTTATAGTGAGTTTAATTATTGAGCTAATTCACTCCATGGTTAAATAAACCTTGTAATTACGGCGCTTTGTTATATTGAAACATTGTCTAGAGCAAACCTGCATCAACAAAGGATTAAAAATGAATGAAATTAGTTCAAAAGTAGGGGATTGCCAAAAGCCTCATGCAAAAAACACACACAGGTGTGTACACATGGCCCTTTAATCACCCACACTTTCTCATGCTAGCTGTGCATTTGTAGCCACTCTGCAGTAGGTCCTGAGAGAGGAGGTGAAGCATGGATGGTCTACATAGAGTACAGCATCTGCACGGGATCCCTGTGCAAATGCATCACACGTGCCCTTGTTTAAGTAAATATAATTGTACAGGGCATTTTTTGAGCTCTAAAACAAGATGTCAGCACTATACACTTAGCCTACATTCTAGTCATAAAAGCTCCAGTTCATAATAGGACACTGCACATAAACACATCATGTATCTATGTATTTATTTATTTAATAATTTATTTCATGAAAATGTTTACCGCTATATTTAGGTTGTGCATTACTCACATGGCTTCTTAGGTAATTAGGTGGATGTGTGGTAGCCTTGGAAACAACTTATCAGTGGTAAAACAACAGAAAATGAATAAAGAAATAAAAAATAGAGGTAATTCCTTGTTTTGGAGCGTTATCTGTGTTTGTGATTCTAATCAAACTGATCAAGTCAAAGCAAATCAGACTAAATTGTGTAAATGCAAATTAAAAGTAATCTAAGTCTGTTAATTGGGGTATGCTTACTGTGACTTTGATTGTAATTAGGGTAAAATAATGCTTACGGTGTTAACAGGTGCAGTAATGATTATAATTAAATTATTAGAGTGCATTTCAGCAGCTGAAGGAGAAACACAGATTGTCGGAGAATAATTTAAACAGGCCTCAAAACATTTTTTTTTTCCAGGGATCAGGAAATTGATTAATTTACACCTTTTCTGCAGCAAAGGAAATAAAATAAGCCAAAGTTGATACAGACAGTTCCTCAACTTTTATTGATTACTTAGAAAAACTCTAAGTAAATACAACCAGTGCATCAAACAGACAAAAGGATTAGCCTTTCTTCAAATGATAATGCACTGTTACTCTTTAATATAAAGATAAAAAAAAAATAAATAAAATAAAATAGAAAAAAAAACAAAAAACAAAAACATAATTCTGGCATGAAATCAACATCACACCTGTCGACTTGGTTGACTGCAGCACAACCTGCTGCAGTTTACAGACTCAGACACTTACTTAAGAGAGGAATAATTCATGAGCAACTGTACTGAGCAGCTGACAGTCATTATCAATGACGGTGTACACCATTTTACCAAAATATTTCCTTACATCAACACTGGCTAGATAGTAATCGGCCTTACAGTGGGAAATATGGCATTATTTCATGAATAAATACCAGCACTACTATTCTTTCTGATGTGACAAGAATAGAAAATTAAATGCTTGCATTGTTTTATGAAGCAGCAAATATCCCAAAAATGACGTGAATTGACTTGTTTATAAATATGCATTTTTTTAATTTTCCCATTATAATTCTTTTCTTTATTTATTTGCTCTTTCAGCCTTTTCCTCCTCAGAATTTAATTTCTAAGTGTACATTTCTCCGTTATCTGTTTTAAACAAGAAATAATTACGTTTCTAAAAAAAAATGACATGATGGTGCAATGCCCCCTCATGAGCAGCAATTCAATGATAGTCAAAAGAGGAGTCAATTTTTCTCCAGTGTGGGGCTGCAAGTGTTGTTGGAGGAGAGGCCCAGGGGTACTCCGGGATGGTATAACAAACACAGTGTATGCATTTGTGCACCAGAGGAGTGATTTCAACAAGGAAAGAAAGCGCTGGTACTGTAGAGGGAGAACAACCAAAGGCAAGCCTGACACAAATGAAGCCTGTGCCTGAGATACCAGTGGTGGCTCTGTAGTGGAGACACTAACTCCCCACACACACAAAGAAATGAGACATGCTTTTCTCATGTCTCTTGATGAATTCCATCCACTTAGAATTTTTATGAATCCCTCCCTTCATCTGATGGCTTGGTTTATAAGAATGCCCATATCTTCATATCAGGTTAGTCCTGAATCCAAGTAACAGCGTGAGCCTAATGAAGCTGTTCTCCTTAGCACAGGTCCCTCAAAATGATACCTGAGGTTTTTGCAGCAATAGGACAAATAAACAGATCAGACTCTATGTGTAATGAGGGTGCTGTTATTTTCCTATCAGTCAGGGCTGCAACTAAAAGTCATCTTCATTATAAATTAATCTGTGAATTATTTCTCCATTAGCCAATTAATAGTTTACTCTTCAAATGTCAGAAAACAGTAAACAAGACTAAGCCATGCTAACAATTCTGTACTTCGGCACAGCAGTGCTTTGAGCTAAATGTCAACATCAGCATGCTAAAATGTTCACAATGACAAGGTTAAAATTATGTTTAGCATGTTTTAGAATGTTTGCCGTGCACTTTAGTGTGTTAAAACGCCTACATTTGCTGATGACTTCTAAAGTAAATTAAACACTTCAGTACAGCTGAGGCTGATGTGAATGAAACTAGTCTTGAGGGTTTTTGGTCACGAACAAAAATACTGGGCAAATTAAATTTTCACCTGATGATGATGATGCTAGATGAAAAGTTAGAGACAGGCTGACATTGCCATCCTTAGAACAAAGCTGCTAGTGTGGCTAAAAATGCCCCACATAATCTCCCAGAGGCAAAGATGATGCCAGTCTAAAGATGTGCCAGTCTAAAGATGTGCAATTGACAATGGTATGAAACTAAGAAAAACAGACATGTGCAGATAAGAATCACCTCTCCACTGCAGCAGAGAAGTGAGCTGTCAAGCAGAAAACATGCCCCGGTTTCCACAGGACTTGCCCTTTTACAGATAATGGCGATAACACCTCAGCTGCCACGCAAACCAGGCTAGACACAGTGCACACAGTGAGCTGTGTATCAGGCTGAGTGGGTGGAGGAAATGCTGCTTGTGTAGGATCACTACATACTGCAAATGTAATAAAGAAACTAAAAGTAACCTGACTGGAATTTTAGTTGAGATAATTACTGATAATTAACAACAGTCCTGATTTGTTCTCGGGAGTGATGTATCTCTACAGACCACTGTTTAGTTATCTCCTTCGAGTTCGTGAATGTGGTGAGAAAAACATGTTGCAGAGATATTGAAGAGGATAAATCCCAACTAGTAACATTTCCCAGAATCTGACTGTGTTCAGAGTGACTCCAAATCCCAGGGGGCAATAAAAGACAGTGAAAATTGGATGGAGACCTTCTGTCTTGACGCTAAACCCACCACTCAAGCCATTTCTATTCAACCATGAGCATTAAAAAAAAAAAACAACACATAAATAAACAAAATACACAAGTGATGCCACTAATACCCTGTTAAACCAAAAACAGAGAATACATTACAGCTGGCGATAATACTGTAAGGATTATCATGGGAACTGCCATCCTAAAATTACAAATTACAAGTTTAAGAACTGAACTTTTTCCCCAATAAAGACAACTCATTTTCAGCTGTCTCAGATGGTTTGCAGGCAACACTGTCCACATGTTAATTCTAGTATTAATCCAGGCTGTATTCACGCATGTTGCCACACGACTAGAGGGTGTGTTATCAGCTATTTCTATCAGTTAGCAGGACAATATCAGTTACAGTATATTGCTGTTGTGACAATTTTCCATCATCATCTTGTCAGGGCCACATTTCTGGGAATTTCATCATTAAGTATTATGCCATGTGTTTTCCAAAGTCTTTAAGTCCTTCACAACACAGACATGCATGAAGGGAATCCCAAGAAAACCACAGCCTATGTACTCTAAAAGGCAAGTTTGAATATTTTTCCTCTAATTGTTACAGTGAAGATTGTACTATATATTTTATGACTGTTGCATTTGGAGAGTGGCAGAATTCTCTACAAGTTTTATTTTATTTATAAAATTAATCTAATCTGTATTTCCGCTGGTGGTTGAGCAACTTTGTTTTACATAAAAGGAAAGGCTTGGTCTCTGGAGATTTTCAACACAAGAAAAAGTAGCCAGAGACAAGTAGACTATATATAAGACAGCCTTGGTCGGCTACCAGTATTAAATGCATAAGTGTTATTCCTTTAGGGTAACTGCACTGTGTCATCTCTCAAAGGTGATCAGAGCTACATTCATTGCTTTTCTTTCTTATCTCAGCGAGGTCTCACGAAAAAGATGTGTGGTTTCACAAACGAACAATATCTATGTGAAAGTAGAAAATGTTAGAATATGTGAGAATTGTAAGCAAATGTAACTATTAAGTGCAAGTGGACTGAGGTTTTCACAGTGTGCACTCTAAAGAGGACACTGTGTGTAAGTGAATAAACATTTATGTATTACCATTCGTGCTTGTTCAGCTACACATGCTGTATTTCCTTTATATGCAGGACATTCAGTGATGGTGCTGTGAAACAAGTGCTAATAGAAATAGGACAGACTTGACTTTTTTCAGTCCAGTTGTCATTTCGGGGTCATTCTGGTCATATTTGCCGAGGCATGTTTGAGTTCAGATTGCTGTCCACATGGTTCAGTGACTATGAAGATGACATATGCAGCAGATTTCTCTTGCATAACACTTGCAGCAGAGGAAGCAAACATAACAGAAAACTAACATCCGTCATTTGGCATTCACTCAAGCTTTTCAAAATCGAGAACCCAAGACATATTTTGGTGCTAAATGCTGCAGGGAAACTACCAACTCGGGCTGCAGGAAGTAAAATGACTTCAAAGGTAATATTCACCTGATGGTTGATAACGACAGCAGGCTTTCAGAGGCTGCAGGGCACTGAGACTGTCTCTCTTACAGATAACATAACCATAGGACCAAGCCTTCTATCTTACTACCAACAGACATTGTAGTTTTTTTTCTGAACACAGAGAAAAACAGCAGCTGACTGAAACTTCACTCTTACAGCACTGGACTGACAATGAAAGAAAAAAAGGATGAAAATCAATGCAGTCGAACTAGAGATCTTGCCTTTTTTTTTTTTTTTTACCCCCACACGCTTTTGTGTTCTGCATTTGATATGTAATATTGGTGGAGTTTTCCTTTAAGAATCTTAGAAGAGAAAACTGAAAAACTGACCTTTGGAAGAAAATGGCACCATGTCAGCTCTTCTCTTAAGTTCTTCTGTTAAACTACTTAAATGTGCGAGAAAAGTGGCGCTGCAAAGCCAACACTAGCACTCAGCGGAGACACAGAACATGTAATTGAGGGTATAGTGACATTTGACTGCTTCCTGTCGCAAGTGTGTTAATGACAGTAATCTGTAAGATTGTGGAGGATACCACTCCATCAGAGGCATACGGCCCTCCTCTCCCTACCAATTTACTTTCCCTTCATTCCTCTTCCTTCGCTTCTCTAATCATATCCAATGAACCCCTTACATAAATGCTGCATTTCTTCTCTCTTCTTCTGTTTTTCTTTGTCAGATGGTTATTGTTAAAAACAATAGTGTTTCCTTAACAATAGAACAACTGTCTTTTCAGACAATTCTCAGAATATTGTTCTGTCCCACAGTGAAGGGGATGATGGAACATAGTATCTCTACTGCCCTTTTATAGTCTACATTTCATTTCAAAGCCCCGAGGGGAAAAAAGTGGTTCAAAGGGACCGGGGGCATAATGAGTGACAGTAGTCGCTGCCGGTACGAACAATCCAGGTGTCACTCAAGCAACAACACTCTTTACACAGACTTATTCAGCCCTGACAAATGAACAAGGACTGTGTGAAAGTCACTGAGCTGAACAAAGCAGTTAAGTCCTAAGCCTCGTTTTTATCTTTCCCATATTCTTAAGTTCGCTCAAACCTCTGCACCTTGGTTAGGTGCCCTACCCTGCGGTTGGACTCATACTTGAATGGTTCGGAATTGCCTCTTGGATTGCTTTTCAGAAAATCCCTCAAGAGGACACTAGAGCAAATTCATTTAATTTGCATGTCTATCTCAGCAACACGACCAAATTGTAGGAATATTTTAGCCAACGCAAAAGTATGTGTGTGTGTGTGTGTGTGTTTTCTTTTCTTCTATACTGCAGAACACACATCACAGCTAAACGGACTGACCCCATGTTCAAAAAGAGTTCTATAAATGCAATATGTAGTTCTAATGAAGCAACAACTTGTACAATTTGTGTCAGACTTTTGGGCTTTGCTTGGTAAATCATCCAATCGCAAATATGTCAGCAGCAGTTTCAGCACTACGGGGTGATTTCAAACCATTTCCAGTGTTTTTTCTGACTGCAAGAACTATGCTGCTTTTTTATTTATTTTTTTTAATTCCAACCAGTTTTCCATATATGGCAGCCACTCTGGAGCCAGCAGCTAATAAGACAGCACTATTTTTGAAGTACTTTAGTTAAGTCACTATACTGTAACTCCAAAATATTTTGTTGTATATGGAGCTTCTCCAGTCATTTTCTTTGACACATTATCACTGTATCAACATTGCAAAGAAGGACAAACCAGGGAGCAAATTTAACAATTCGAAATCACAGACTAATAACGTTAAAGCAGACAACACGCATCTTTTAAGCATTCTTCACATCCTAAGTGATTGATAAGATGGCTACTGGCACAAAACTATTTGTCCCATGTCTAAAAATAGCTACCCTTCTTAAATTGTAATCACACCCTACCGCCTGATCTTGAATCAGAGTGACAGTGCAACAGAGAATAAAGTTTAAATCAGATCAATCATATGTAGATGTGACATTTAACACCAACAGTAGATTCCCAGCTGCTGGAGGATGAAAGTCATGTTTGAACACTTGACGGACAAACTCCACAGAGCTTCCAGTGGGGAGAGTTAGCTCGCAGGGTCATGATGCAATATTCTTGATAAAAGAGGCCCAATGATTTTGTACATTAATATAATTAACTGGTTAAAAATAAAAATCACATACAACTGATTGGACCACATTACATTAAAACTACATCTTCACATCAGCAGAAGAAATAACACCTGCTAATGTTTTGAGGTCTTGAGCTGAGCAAATCTTTCAAAAAGAGAAGTTAAAATAATTTATTGCCTAAAGAGTAAATAACTGGGATATTTAACAGATGTGATGCTGTACATGTGAATAGTCCATACAGCACAGAAATTATAGATAGACTGAAGGGATAAAGAGGGTAATATTTTTTTTATCTTGTTGGAAACGGAACCTTCAGTGAAAACACAGAACCAGGCAAGATACCCAGCTAGTTTGCACCTTACTGGTAACTACAGCTCTTACTCTGGGGAGATACATCTTGATGATATTTAAGAAATTATGATAATTTGGATATGTCAAACTTCACTGACCCTCAAACAAAGAATGTATAAACCGTGTAAATTCTACTGCTAAGTGTGTTGTCTTCAAAATGTATTAAATATTTAAATCAATTTTCTATACCACATTTCTGTTTAGCAACTAAGTCATTTTTATCCAAAACTGGGCCTAATGAGTGAAAATAGGTATTCCCTCATCATCATTAGAAATACATAGAGAGGGTGGAATTTATGAGGAGAGTTTTATAATGTTTCTAAT
The DNA here is from genome assembly GCA_037833715.1 of Toxotes lorentzi. Taxonomy (NCBI): domain Eukaryota; kingdom Metazoa; phylum Chordata; class Actinopteri; family Toxotidae; genus Toxotes; species Toxotes lorentzi. The sequence goes on from JBBMJY010000018.1 coordinate 15,821,561, forward strand.
TGCACTATTATAATAATTATATTTATTATTCATATGTATTGCTTATTTAATGTTTAGATATGTATTCCATATTTATAAGCTTGGAAATGCACACTGGCGGCACGGTGGAGCAGTGGTTAGCACTGTCGCCTCACAGCATGAGGGTTTCAGGTTCAAACCCTGGTCTGGCTTCCTCCCACAATCACACAAGGTTAACTGCACAAGGTTAGCCTGTCTTTGTGTGTCAGCCCTCCAACTGACTGGCAACCAGTCCAGGGTGTACCCCGCCTCTCGCCCATAGCCAGCTTCTCTTAAAACATCCCCTGTCCGTCACGGGGAAGCTGGATGTTTTAAGAGTTCCTGTCGGAGAGCAGCTCATGAGGGATAGTAATTTTGTACACAGAAGAAACGTAAGACTTTATAAAAGTTGACAGTTTGCTACCACATAGTCTGATCCCTTCAACTCATTAGTGTCATGAGTTACAAATGACAAGCAGGACAAAAGAAATACATACAACTTCTGAATATTTTAACACAACTCAAAACGTTCAGCATGAAAATTACTCTAAGGGGTTTTGAATTTAATCTCAGTTTCTCCCCTATATGAAGCCTACCAATTGGAATAAATTATGCTTGAAGGTAATCACAAAATTAAAAAAAAAACAAAACAAGAATTACAATTACAATCAAGCCCGCTTCCCTTCTATATCTTCTATATCTGCCTCCATGATTTTGTCCAGAATATAAAAGCCATGACCTTTTCTGACCTTTCTGATTGTACATCACAGTTAGCTAAAAGCTTGCGTGTTTAACAGGCCCTGCGGACTAGCATCTGTGCACCACTTTACATCACTCTCTCCTACACGGACGAAACTAATAAGAATTGCAAGAGGCATCACCTTCTGTCCCAAAACTGAGGCTTCCTTCTCCATCGCGCTGAAGAAGACTTTATGATCACTCTACCATGTGTGTCCGTTGCTAAAAAAAGGCCATTTCAAAGGAACAAAGGAAAACTTGCTTTATATTCAGCCCAGAACCTCTGCGCTGGCAAGAAACTTGCCCTCAAGCAAACAAATGTTCCATCGTCTGCCTTTCACAAACCTTTAGATCTCTGTGAATGTCAGCAATATTATCCTCCCACCCCAGTACCCCAATCCAGTCTGAAGGCCTGGCCACCGTGTTCAAATCAAATCTCAAGATGCCAAGGTGTCTGTGATGTAGCCTTCCACTAAAAAGCCAAGGCACAGAAGAGAAACACTGGGGCCAATCGATGGTCTGACTAGGCAAATATCAGGCGCGGCCATGGGGCAGCGACTCAAAGTGTCTGACAGACAGAAATCATTGTGCCATGACAAGCCAGGCATGCTAAATGCTGATGAGCTTGTTTGAAAAGGTCTCACCACTTGGGATATTTGAAGTGTCAGCCATCAACAGCATGCTTTATTCACAAAAGAAAGCCATTTAGAGCTGGATGTGCTGTTAGGCTGCTTCTGTTAAATGTGATCCAGTTTTCAGTTTAAATATTATTCTTGAATTACATATACTGATAAACTATTTATAACGCTGTAGTGTTTCATAATTTCAGTGTTTATAGTGTTTACAGGGCATTTGCCTTTCACACAGGTTTCAAACATGGTTAAAATCTTTTAAGTTCCTTCTCTGTAACTGATTCTTCAACCCCTTTCAGCATTTTATTTTACCTGACTCTTCTATTGCTTTCTTCTCAAACACTTAAAGTGACTTAAGCAGTTTCAGAAACACTTTCCACTGAAACCTGACTACTTTAAATCCTTCAACAACACCTTAAGTCCTTCTCACACTAACATTTCAGCTTTCACCAATACTTGAACTACATTCAGTGGTTCAGCATTAATGTTTCCCCCTCTCCTGCTTGCAATTAACTGACACTCCAGCTGACACTTCAACTCCTTTAACTGCTTCAGGTTTAGCAGTTACTCCCATGCGAAGATGTTTCTCAGGTTCAAAGACTTGAACTGTTAAGACATTTTAACTGGTTCAAATGTTTTGACAAATTTTCAGCTGCAGATACAAGTAAATGTTCTTCAGAGAATTTTAATTGTTATATATTTTTGCTTTAATTCCAGATATAGTGTTTTTAAGTTTTCAGCATGCATCGTCTCAGTGTGCTCCCTTATATATTGGAAAAGACATAGGTATTGTTAGTTTGATGGCTGACATTTGCTTATCGATATATTTTTATAGATCCCATGTAAATGTTTTCAGTAATATTATTATGACTCAATTCTCTGCCTTGATAGGGCAATGCTGCTTCTCAGAGAACTCCACGTAAAGGTGCATTCTGGGTGAACACTGTGATGCAACAGAATCAGGCTACAGGAGCTAACAAAGTACTGGGTATTGCAAGAAGCAAGAACTGAATTTCAGTGTGATGTTTCCCAACAAAATTGACTCAAGTGTTTTGAGACCACAGGGGGATACCAGCATCCCTGTTAAACTGATATCTGAGAATGCACAGCTGTATTTAAATAACTAAATGACTCTCTTTCAATAACAAAATACCAAAGTGCAATACCTCTGGACTTTGCAAATGCACTACAGAGTCATAAGAGAAACAGCTGCAAGCTGCACCTGCATTGTTCACTATTAAATCTGCAACTTACAGCCAAAGATGTAATTCATGTTACTTGAATCTTAAATGAAATGGATTGCCTGGACCTCTAAACATAACCAAAGGCATTGGAATCAAGTCTAGCTGCAGAAACCCCTGATGAAATCAAACTCCTAAATCTTTTTTTTTTTTTTTTTGGTCCAAGGTCTATCTATTCACTTCATTTTAGTTTGAGTTTTTTAGGTATCCCACAGACAGACAGACAGACAACTTGTTTTCTTTAGGGTTTGCCTTTTAAGCCTGCCTTCCTCCAGAATACATCAATAAGAACACGAGAGTTTATGTGTAGGATTTTTTCCAGCAGTTCCATATCAATAAAAGCTTGAGGGGAAATAATGGAAGAGGACCGAAAGCCACCCACATGAGACATAAACAGAACCAATATCAGTTAGGCTGTTTGTCGTGCTGTTGAAGTGTATCGCACTGTACTGAGAGGTGTTTCCGGTATTTTGTCCACCACAGTTATACCAATGGGAGTGTAGTTTCTAAGTGTTAGAAACTGCTTAGCAATGTGTACTTAATAAAGTGGCACGAGTTTTATGAGAAAACCCTGTACACTTTAAAATTTTAATCTATGGATCAAAAGTAGAGAAAGTGTGTCAAAGGCCATCAAACTGTAGTAGCTTTTTTTTTTTAACCTAATTCAACAAGTATCTATATTTATGTAAGATTTTATTAGAGGGTTCAATGACTATGCAATGCAATTCTGCTTCTCATTATATGAAGCTATGCAACAACTTCAACAACTATAGCCACCATTAGTGTTAAGACTTCAAACAAGACAATAAATCATATGTAGCAAGTGTAGAAACAACAATCAAATGAATATTTAATATTGTTGGTGAAGGAGACTGATGCGTAGTTCGATGACTGGGTAAGCTGACCTCTCAGACAGGCTAACTGCCACTGGAGCGGAGCCAGGTTTAAACAGCGTCCAAGCAGATGGTAGAGCCAGCCAGACAGGACGCACGAACACATTCCTCCAGCAGAAGCAGAGTGATTGAGACAACCTGTGGTGCTGCCACCTGTTTTAGTGCGCTGCATAATTAAACTGTATCTGCAAAACTCTCTGCTAATCACAATGACTCACTTTCCCAGCATCCCCCGAGCAGCACTCAATGAGAGCATTCATCATAAAGTGCTAAAAGGAGCTTGAAATGTTGTCCTTCTCTCTTCTCCTTTGTCTTCAAGTTCACTCCGTGTCTCCTTTTCCGTTCCAGCCATAAATCTCCTCCTGCTGTACTCTGTACTACCTAATACCCACCTACCAACACTCCAGGGGATGCCACAAAGAAAAGAAAAGATTTGACATGCTCAGCTTTTCACAAATTACATTTTAACTTTGCGGAGCCTGAAAACACACAGTGTGACTCAGATGTGAATTGATCATTATTTGCAACTGTTTGACGTAACCCCACCTCAGACACAGCAATGATTCATTCTGTCACACACACACTCACACATTTCCTTTCCCATTTTCCTATCACTAAAATAAGCATACAGGCAGTGACTCATAATGGTTACTTATCCCACCTATTCCCATTTCCAATAGGAAATAGAATTCAGTAATGATGTTTGAAAATGACAGTTTGTAAATGGTCAGCACCTGAGTCAAAATAGAAAACTGAACGTGTCTTAATGGTGCTTTGTGTGCTTAAGCAAACAGATGCACAGAAAACATTTGTCCATGAGTGGGTAACAGTGAATTAGTACATACACTTAATTAGTGTATATACAGCATGCACAGTATATGCCATATTGAATGAACAATTATACATATATTCTTTATTCTTCGATTTTTGTGTTCATCATTATGATACAGTGTCTGACTGTATCATACTTTCCTGAACAGATTATTACCAATTTTTATAGTTTTAATAAATGTGCTATAATTTGTTTTGGTTTTTTTTTTTTTTTTTTTTAAAGAGACTTTGCATTTCAAGAACTGTGTGTAGTGACTGTGATATTAAAAATAAGTCAAATGATTGATAGAGGTTGTGTAGAAAAGAGGCCAGAAAGCATAATACCTTGATGTAGAGCTCTAGCTGCGGGTAGACTCTCCTCACTCTCAAGAGAATAGAGAAAAACGTCCTGTGGGGGAACGAGGTAGAGACCACGTGTGTGACTTCGGGAAAAGAAAAGACATTAAAGCCAGATGTCACGTAGCACTTTAGAAGCTCCTCATCGGCCTTGTTTTCTCCTTCGCTCAGAATACTGCCAACTGCATAGCGGCACTGTGGTCCAGGCACCTAGGAACAAAAGGAGGAATCAAATGAACTAATAAAGATAGATAAGAGAGGACATACAAACAAGATAGGCTGATTTTAGTTTAGATAGATTGATCAGATAGCTTCCTTCTCCACACTCAGTAGTCTCACCAACATTTGACCTTTCCCTTTTCTCCAGCATCCCTCATTTCCCCAAATGCAATAATTGCCATGACATAATTATAGCAAGCAAAAAATGTTATCTGGCTATTTCAAAAAAAAAAAAAAAAAAAACCTCTTTGCTTGTGTTTCGGTGCAGGAACTGAGTGTACAAAAACCCTACAGTCATGCCACTCAATCTCCCTCGGAAATGCCACCTACCAACACAATTTCTAAAGTACCTGTCTCTAAAGACTGATGAGTCACAACACAAGGGTGTTAATATAAGGAAATCTAATCAGCAGTGTATAGCAAACATTAAAAATAACTAAATAAAAACAATGGGAAGTTAGCAGGAAAAAAAAAGTCTCCTGTAATGTCAGCCAGGTGCCAAATTTAAAGAGAAAATACGCTTATTAATAGGAGCTCTAATTGGAGCATTTGGCAGCTGAGCGATTATTGCTCCTTCCTCCATACTGAGCACCCTGGTGCCCATTAAAAATAAGAAAAGGGAGACACTTTTCACAAATTAATACTCCTGGGACATCTAAGACTTTCTCCCCATTGTGCTGAGCTGAGAACCAGTGAAGTTTCATCTAATAAATAAGCTGGAAGGGTCCGGTTTAGACAAACACAGAGATATTGCAAGACATTTATGATATATGCTCTGTTCTGTATCCACAGACGAACAAAATTTTGAGCATTATTGTGAATATAGTGTACCAGTCTACTTAAATTTTAATGATAATAATTTTGTGATTAATTCTGATTATCAGACTCCGTTTTTACTCTCATTGTTTAGAGCAATCATTAGATTCACTCAACCCTGTCACCATTTTATACATTCATCTTCAGGGCAGAGCCATAACAATTAATCAATTACTCAATTCACGGATCGACAGAAGATTAATCAGCAACTGATTTCTTAAATAATGAACTGTTTTAGCCATTTTTAAGCCATGAATGCCAATAATTATCTGGCTGCAGCTTCTCTAATGTGATTTTCTCTGTTTTATATAGCTTTAAACTCAATATCCTTGGGCCAACCAAAAGTATCAACAAGTGCACTGTTTTCTCTCTGCTATGTATTGGCACTGTTGTCAAGCAAACAACAACAAACATACATAGCGAAAATCTGCAATTTATTCAGCCTCTAGTAAGCATGGTACCAAAATGTTTTGGGTGCTCAGTGGAGCTTATTAAGGGCAGATTCAATAAGGTCTCACAGAGAACGAGATGATGCCCTATCATCAAATGTCCTCAATCGCCAAATAAACCTCTACTCACCACTCCAAATCAATAATGGTGTTTGTAACAACAGTCAAAAGAAGAATCAGATTTCCTGTGAGGATCGCCAAACACAACAAACACGTCAATAAAAGAGAGATGGATTTCCAATATCTAGTTAATGGCTTGACTGATCCTATTTTAAGTACCACAAGTACATTTGGGAAACTTTACACATGAGGATATTTTCGACACTTTGGATGTTCTGGGGGCTCACAGTGGGAAGTCGGAGCCAAGCAGATTTACTAATCATCACGGGAGTCCATTACAAAGAACAACCACCAAAAGCACAAGCCTCTATCCACAATTTTTGTTTTGCCTCTCTGCACTCATCAAGACACAAGTGTGCTGTCTTTTGATGTTTCTTCAATTCACTGACAGCTCATCTGAGGCAAAAAGTTCCGAAATTCAACTCAAGGAATCCCTTCTCCGTGTCTCTGTAGCAGACTGTCTGAATTGGCTTTAGTAAGGCAACAGGGAAAGAAAGGCAAACTACCTTCACCAGCATACAAAGCATTTTCTATCCACACACAGATTCAGTCACGCTTACATTTTAAATGTTTTACCATGACTTTCTGAAAGGGCAAGTATTAGTGAGATTTTCTACTATTTCATCACTCACCACATTTAGACTGATACACATTTCCTGATCGGTCACTCCCTCAGCTGCCATGCCCTCTGCTTTCATCATACTGTGACCCAAACATGGGTCCCCAAAGATGATCAGACACATATGTCATTTCACCCCTACTGCACTTGTCATCCGAGTTTTTTTTATTTAGACAATTCTTGTCTCAAGGACCACTAACTCTGACCCTGATTGCTTACTTGGAATATCAAGTTTGACAGAAAACCACATGATCCACTCACATTATCTCCCTCTGACGTTTGCTGGACGCAGAGGGGGAGAGGAGAAGAAGAGAGCTGCAGGGTAGAGGTGAAGTGGGCACACCAGGTCAGAAAACCCCCCCCTGGCTTTGAAACTGTGAAGTGGCTGGTAGAGGGTTTTGTGAGTGGGACTCAGAAATTTGTGTTAGCCTTTGAACAGACAGAGCTGCTCCAGCCATGTATCCATGGCAACCATCTCAGGACCAACTCAAGTCCTTGTTGAGGTCCTTTGTTTCTCCAGAGGAAGTGATTAAAGGAGGTAAAAGTGAGAAAACTGAGAACAGAGGATGAGTCTGGCCATGCTGATACTTATCCTCTGTCAGCTGCACTTTTGAAAATCCTTCTCACTGCAAATATCAATGGACAGTGTCTCACTATTTAGCCACCAAATACCAGTCCTCCTATCTGAGAGCACTCTGGGGCTCCTGATGCGGGGACTGAATGGCATCCTGAGGCTCGGACGCTAATGAGCTGAGATCATTACGCCAATTATTTTAACTTAGATCAGGACTTGGCTGTGACTGTGCAGAGGAACTAGGATCCACTGCTAGCCTAATTGCCGGCTTGGGAAAAAGAGGATGAGCATAACAAAAGGGTTTTGAAGCAGAGCTGGGAAGAGTCCACCGCTGAACTCTGGTTACATTCCATCAGGTTGTTGTGCATCAGGCTACAACAGGTTTAAGCAGTACCACTTAAGTCAATACTGTTGAAAGCCAGTTCTGCAAATGGTATATATCATTCTGACAGAGGTAGTATCACAGTATAGTTAACTCAATACCTCAATAGTGATAAATGAAGCTTGGTTCTGACTAGTGGCACTTACATATACAATGTTTTTTTTAAAAACAAGGATATCTGACGTAGGAGGAAAGAATCATTAATAATGGTCAAGCAACACACTGACTAACATTTCACACAGTTTTCCAGCTCAACAGTCGACTTACTAACTGACTAATGTTAAGATGCTCCAGCAACTTGTGTTCAATGCTTGAGGCTTTGAGAGTGAACATATCAGAATTGGCATTTTAAAATATGTTATGCTGCAAATACTGGCTTTTTAAGTTTATTTATAATTGATAAATAATAAGACTAATAACACACTGTGGCCAGTCTAGTTAATTTAGAGATAACATGCAGATCCCCCACCCCACAACCAATTGATTGGCTGAAGAGCAGGTACAATCTCCATCGACCAAGATTGTCTTTGGCTGACTACAGTTCTAGAAAAAGAACAGAGAAAACCACCAAATCTTCACATTGAAGAAACTGTAACAAGGTAATCTTAGCCATTTTAGCTTAATTAATGGTTTAAATGGTTAATCAATTATCAAAATCGCTGCTAATTTATTTTCAATTGATCAATTAATGGAATAATCAGTTTTTAATCAATTATACCTCTTTAGGTAAAAAGATACCTTTATCTTTTTACCTCTTACATCCATATGTTTGAGCTGAAATGATTGGTTGATAGTGTTCAGTATTCACTATTAGCTTATGCTGTAGCAGATGCATGTTTCTAAAGACTACATCTGTCAGGTCACGGTTTTGCACTCTGTTAACTGAACCTCCAAATTCCTTAACCATTTCAAGGTGTTACTCCTTGTTCCGTTCCTTCTGGGTCTGTTTGTACAGAACCTATTGAAAAAAAAAAAACACTCATGCTAGACTCACTTTAAAATGTGTGAACCAACGCTGCATGTTTTTGGAGGCCCCAGAGAGTGAGAAGGATTAGGTATCAGGAAAACAGATCCAGCAGATATTATTTCCTGCTGCTTATAGACACTGATGTTTGAGGATGGATGAGCTCACACAGGGAACAGTTGAGAGTGTGTGAAAACATCTCACGGAGCGATTCAACTTACTAATTGTGTTTTTAGCAGCACTGGTGTGGCAGCAAAGGAGACCACAACATCTTCAATCAAATTCTGAGAAGTGCTGGAAACTTCCCCATTTTGAGCATTGATCTTTATCCAACATGACCAGCCTGGAAAGTTTGACTGATTGATTGATTGATGATTAAAAAATATGCTACACAACAACACAAACATAACAAATCACAACAGCAGTTGAGGAATCTGACTGAGACTCTCTAGATAAGCCTATCACTGATTAGCATACAAAGATGTTGTTGCAAAACCTTGTAAGAACTTGGTAGTTAAACGCAACAGATGTGATGTAAACTGCTAAATTAGATTCAGAAACTGGGATTAAATTCAATAATGTACTATGAAAATAAGATAAGTATCCTGATATTAAATGTTATGGTATTTATTAACAATTTGTTGATTTATTGTGATCAATGCAATCTCGGTCCACTTGACTCGTTTAAAGAGAATGACATTGTCGCCATCTAGCGGCCGGGTATTTTACAATATAAAGTCTCCCTGATTTAAAGTTAAATTACTGAGTAAAGTGCCATAAAAAATACGGTTAAAATAAACTGCTGTTCTACAAAGAGTGCTGTGTAATGGGTGTTTACCTTTTTAGGGTCATCATAAAACACTCCGATACATGAAAGCTTTGGTCCAATACTATGAGACTCCTTAAAAAGTTCTCCGCAGTGTCTGTACGGTCCCTCTTTGAATTTGTAGACGAATGTAATCTTCTTTATGGGCGGAGAGCCGGTTAGCACGATAATGTCTGAGAGGAGCCCCGAGTGCAAAATATAACCAGCTACTGTTAAAAGACTTAACAACACGCTGAGGACCACACACAGGCTGACCCAGTCTGGCATGATGGCTTACGAACAGGCGGAGCGGGTACCGCTATTCAGCTGCTTCTGAACACTCACACCTCAGTGTAACATTTTTAAAGATTTTTTTTAAAGAAAATGTTGCGTTGTTTTTTGCAGGCACTCGTCCTTAACCGAATTTTACATTTGTTTGACTCAACCATAAAGCGCTAAAGATTACAAATTGCACGGAACTTCCTGGAACGTACCATTTATGCCGACCAAAGGGGGGTGGATGTTACCGCACATAAACATAGATGAAACTCGTAGTAACCTCACGTCCGTGTCAAACACATGTTTTAAGATTTATATTTACTGGTATTTCAGATGTGCAGTGTAGGGTATGAGTGTAAAGTTGGTATTCACATTCATAAATGTTCGTGTCGCCTTTTGCATCAAACACCTTACATTATATTGATGCCCATTACAGTTAAAAAGCTGTCAACCATGGTAACAACAGTTAAGACACTAAGGTGCGTAAAACAATAAGCGACTGGTCTAGTATGAGACACTACCATATTTGGCCACTTCATTTTTGAAACGGCTTTAAATGTTTGTGAGTTGAAAAATTACTACAATTACATCTGAGACCATTTTTTTGTGAATAAATCAATACAATGTAACATTGAAATAGTGCGGCCACATTTCAGCCTTGAGGGTTGTGTTACATTCAAGTCCCGCCCCTCGAAAAACGTAAAGGCTGGACGTGTTGACACTGAAGCGCCTAAATGTAGATAAACTCATTTCCCGAGGTCTAACTCCTTCGTCAGGTTCACTCAGAATGGCTGGGAATGTGAAAAGGTTTTATGAGCTGACAGCTAAGCTGCTGTCTGGGGATCCCTTCAGTTTCGCTACACTCAAGGGGAAAGTTGTTCTCATTGAGAATGTGGCGTCTCTTTGAGGAACAACAATCAGGGACTACACTCAGATGAACGAGCTTTACACGCGTTATTCCGCCAAGGGACTCGTTATTCTGGGTGTTCCTTGCAATCAGTTTGGACATCAAGTAAGTCATATGTGAATTCAGAAATATCCGGCGTAGTCTTTTCCCATGTGAGGATACTATTTATATATTTAGACTATGACCAGATATGTGTAGGACTCCAAATCAGCTCAAATCAATGTGTCTTCTTTATCAGACTGTCGAGCAAAAGCCAATGAGTATTGTTTATTAATATCTGTATATATGTTATTACTAATGTGTTAATGGAAAATATATATACTATAGTAGTAGTATTCTATAACAGTGCCTCATATTTTATAATTTGATCATAGGTTTTCCATTTAAAAATCTAAATGTGTAAAACACAGTAACTGCAAGTTATCCTTAGTAGCTTTTAATCAACTTGATGGCATACTGTCCACCTGCTCTACAGTTTATTTAATGTTTGTTTTTTTTTGTTTAACAGGAGAACGGCAACAATGATGAAATCCCAAGATCTCTGAAGTATGTCCGTCCAGGGAATGGCTTTGAACCAAAGTTTCAGCTCCTTGAGAAGGTGGATGTGAATGGAAAGAATGCACACCCCTTGTTTATCTATCTGAAGGAAAAGCTGCCTTTCCCAAGTGATGAGGCGATGGCTCTCATGACTGATCCAAAGTTCATCATTTGGAGTCCGGTGTGTAGGAGCGATGTCTCCTGGAACTTTGAGAAATTCCTGGTCAGCCCTGATGGAGAGCCTTACAAGCGCTACAGCAGAAATTTCCTCACCATTGATATTGAGGCAGACATTCAAGAGCTACTCAAGAGGGTCAAGTAAAGTGTGCTACGACATGTTTTGGGTGGCTGTAAAAAATATCAGTCATGACCAGCCTCACTCAAAAAAACTTAATCAGTAGTCACATGTATGTTTTGGGTGTCTTATCACATTTTCCACTTGCAGCAGCAGCATGTGATATTGTGATATTTCCAAAGTGGTACGCTATGGTTGTTCAGCCTGTTTACTTAATGAAGACACTCCTTGAAGCCTTTTTGTAAGGGGAGTTTCTGATGAAGATGTAAAAAAACTGACTCAGCCACTGTGTATAACTCATCACAAATATTGTTAGTGGAAAGAAGAAAAATAAACATTTAATGTCATAGAAAGTGCGACTGTCGTTTGTGTACAATACATACAAACACATCCTTCAAAACATTCATAGGTATCTGGAAAGGTGCTTTTAGTTGACATATATGTGTGAGTTTATGTGAACAAGATCTAAAACAGTCACATGTCTGGTAACTAAGAGCGTTCCTGGGCAACCGTCGTTATGAGGAATGATACAGCCAGTGTGATTGTAGAAATATCGACTATTCGTGGTGAGTGTTTGGTTTAACTCGAATTTCTACGTCCATAGATTTAAAATAAATTTAAAAAATAAAAAAATAAACTTTGGTGGCTGTTTTACACCTGTCCATAATGATTTCAGTTGTTTTAGGTTACCCGAATTGATATTTAACGCAAACTAGCGTTATAGATGTATATTTTAAAGGTAATACGCGATGTGTGTCATTAAAATGAGTGTCCGATTTCTACTAACTTTTAAACGCGGCTAACTAGCTATAAAACAGGAAGATCTAACCGGTCTACGCCACGCTTCCTGAATGAACGCAGATTCAGTGCTTGATTGAATGCTACACTGAGCTGTGTCTCATCCAACATGGCTGGCCAGGAAGATCCAGTGCAAAGAGAGATTCACCAAGACTGGGCGAATCGAGAGTATATAGAAGTCATTACGAGCAGTATCAAAAAAATCGCCGACTTTCTTAACTCTTTCGGTAAGCTTTTAACAATCAATTTCACGGATAAGATCGCCTCAGATGTGGATTTAAATGGCCAGATCGAGCTAGCTTGCTTAAGCTAGCTGTCCTGTCGTTGCTAGCACTGTTGTTGATGTTTTCAATGGCCACTCCCAGCTAGCCATTAGCTTTATGGTTAGTTGCAGGCTTGTTGGCGTTTTTCGTAAAATAATCATGGCAGCTTGATGAAGCGTTACCGTTGATGTTATTTTGCTGGTTAACCAATGTAAACTGCCTAACAAATATCATAACATTAAATCAAATGACTGCTAGATTCGAGTTTTGAGACCGCTAACGCCAATGCCTTTGCTGCTGCTAATGCTAGTCTGCGCTGCTGTCAGTGATGTTTAACAAACAGCTGCATAAGCACTGATATGTACTGGTGTTTTCTTAGACATAACGTTAGTTATCAGCAATGATGTTGTTCATTGTTATTGACAACATGCACAAGCTACCCCACATAGACTGAAACATCATAACTGTTGCTAAACTTATTACCATCAGATATGTCGTGTCGATCCCGTCTGGCCACTCTCAATGAGAAGCTGACAGCGTTGGAGAGGAGAATTGAATATATTGAGGCGAGAGTAAGTATTCTGTCTTGTTATTTAAGTATCGAGACACCTTCTTCTTATTCTTCTTCTTATTATTATTATTATATTTCAAAGTGATATAACCATACCATCACATAAATTGATGTCTCATTACAGGTGACAAAAGGAGAGACCCTGACCTAGAACTCTTCCTGGAAATTCATAGCATTCTAGAGCTACCTGGCCACCCCACCACCCTGAATCCTTGGAATAAGTGTGATGGATTCCACTCTGCTTTTTGGGGCCATGTGGACCATTTTTATATTAAATGGCTGAGTTTTGTGTTATTTTATCTCATGACGCATTTGTAAAGAAGATGTGGGCTTGTCTTGGTGGCAGTGATTCAGGCAAAATCATTGTTACTAAATAAAAATAAGATCCATAAGTATTGCTTTCAAAAATGTTGTGGAGCTCAGTTATGGATCTGGTATCAGCACAACTTGTTGGCCATGTGTGTTGAATACAGTATCATTACCACATCAGAGATATATGAAAGGGGGACATTCTTGTGTGCCATGTTGAACAAGTAATTGTGTAGTCATCTTTATCAAGGACCTGCTTGTACAGTGAACTGTTTGGTGATGTTTCAGGATTTAAATACTGTAATAAATGATCAATGATCAATAAATGAACAATGACCTTGTTTCATGTTGTAACTTATCATAGTCAGCTTCAACTCAGCTGACCAGGAATGTTAACAAACTGAGTCTAGTTCTCAGAAGCTCTCAGTACACTCAAACAAAGAAGAGAGGTTTACAAGATACAAATATAGACATACAGCTAAACAATGGTAAATGAACACTAATGTACAGTAGATATTGTATACCAGTTCTCTGAATCTGAATATTCTATTGCACAGGTCAGATAGTTATTGTATATCCAGAGTTGTGGTACACGTACTGCAAGAGTCCAAAAAAGTGGCATTAATGCTGGGCTAAAAAAGTATTGTAAGAATAATAGGTTTTTAGAGATGGATTTATGTGCACACTACATACTGTGTATGATACAGTATTTAGTACACTAAGAATTATATGCCAGATTTAAGGGGATGATATTTCTACTGAAGAATCTTCACAATCCTTCATGTGCATGTTCTCTTCATCTTGCACAACGGACACAATAAGAGGACACTATGTTCAGTCATTGGAGTATTACAAAGAGACGAAGCTGGAATCTTTATATCTCATTTTATAGAACTGGGAATTATTGAAAAGGCTGAATTCAGTCAAGCCTCCAGATCGATCACTAATGCACAAGACATGCTAATTTACTTTTATGCTACAAGAATAGGATCAAATAAAGGAAAAGACAAACAGCAGCAGCAACCTCGCAACAAACAGCAACGTATTTAAAGATGTCAAATGAACAAATTATTACACATTTTCACAGCATTAAATGACTGAAAAGGACTTCCATAAGCTGCAATTACAGAATCACAAATGCGAAATACCCAGTAAAATGGCGGAAATAGAGTATTTTACGTTGGGGTTTAATGGGCTAGCCCTCAGCTTGGGCTCTCAGGCAGCGTTTATGTTCGGGTAGTACGCGTCCTTTTTTAGCACTGACAGGCGTACAGCTGTAGCAGCCTGTGACCCCACATAGCCCCAGCTTTATTTTTTGTAATATGAACCGATACGCTACCGATTGTTTGGTAGAACAAAGAAACAAATGAGAGTGATTTGAGCCTGTGAGACAAATTCGGGGCCACAAAACATTTTATTACCCATAATGCACCGGGTCATACACCAATGCACCTCGGGACAAAGAAGGTTCTGTTGTAGTGTTGTGGAAAGTCCTTGAACGTGAGATGAATTTTCCTGCTTACAGTTCGTCAAATAACATTTTTAAAAACGAATAGTGAGCAGGAATACTGTTAACAAATAACACTGGTGAGTTACTGTACATCCAGATTTGAAAATGAAACGTCTTATGTCTTCTTATTTTGGTCGTTCATTCCGGTATAAGTTGTGTCTACTTGCTAACGTTAGACCGAATCCATGTTGTGGCTAACAAGCATTTTGTTGTACTCATTGTAATATAATTCAATAATTCGACTGCAGGAGAACTGTTCTGTGTTTTGTGAATAACTAAAATCAGAACAGAGTGTTTGTAGAACTCGTAACTGTTGGGATTTTTGCCTTCCAGAGGTCGTGCGAGTGCGGAGGCAGAGGGAAAAATGGGAGCTGATAAAAGGTGAGTAGCAGCGTTGGGCGTTAGCGCCGTTCGCCATGGTAGGTGTGGCTAACAATAATAACAGTGTTAGTTTAGTCCAAGTTCAAATACCTGTCCTGTTCTCAGAGGAAGAGATAATTTTGCAATCAAAATGCCTGTAACTTTAACCCTCAGTAATCAATTAAGGTCCAGATAACTAGTGTATTTCCCAAGCCAGGTTCATTTCAGTCAGCAATTGTAGAAAAGAAACCTAACTTTCCTACTTCATCTGAAGCGTTCTTGCCCTTAAAGTCAAATCTGAGGAGGTGTCTTGAATTTGTGACAGTTGTCCTATAAACGCCCACCATGCACGATACTGCAACATAATGATTGCCCTGCCCCCTTACCCGCACACCTAATGTCATCAAGTTTAAGTATTTCACCTGGCTTCAGTGAGAGGAACAAACATTTTAATCCATCCGTTTCAAAGAAATCTTGGTGCCTGGTGGTACAACAATCTTGTATTGGCATGACATAGGAAATGTGTAAGTGTTGAAAGAGACATGGTAACATCCTGACCACTTCTGAGATAGACATGACGCCCTCCAGTTTGAGGGAAAATTGCATGTCAGGGATTTGTAATGGATCTAACCTTTCAGAAGAGAAAGTAAGCACTGCCCAGATAAGTGGCTACTTTGTTGCGCAGTGGAACAGCTTCTCTTTGTCCACATCACATGAATTGAGAAATTAAGGCTGCCTAGAAAGGCTTTTTGAATCCTGGTCTTATCTGTGGGGATAATCTTTTTATGGAAACATTTTGGAAGTTGTGACGTATCATAAACATTGTTTTAGTCAGATTAGAACTTGTACAGATGTAAAGGTTCATAAAAGCCCCTTTGATCTGCATAAGCACTGCAAAAACAGACATTTTAGTGTAAATCTTTGATTCACCAAACTAGAGACAGTGCTCCTACAAGAGGGGGAAGATATCAGGCTTTTTTGTTGTACAATGTTAGTTAAGTAAATGTTTAATTGAGTTTTCTGTTACAATAGTATTTGTGAGAGTTATATTCTTTTCAATGTCTGAATAGGATTAGTCGGACAGAACGCAGCGGTAGATATGGCTCGGAGCAGCCCCGTGATGAATCAGAATGGCGCGACAGAAGAGAGCGGGATCAAGAGCGTGATCACAACATGCGCCGCTGGGGGGAAGAAAGACGCAATGATCGTTATGAAGGAGGAGATCGCAGAGGATCGAGAGACAGTCCAGAGGTAGTTATTTTAATATTCAGTGACTTTTAATAGTATCATGTTATTTTAGTGAAAATACTTTATTTGATGACAGTAATACTCAACCGATTAATTGATTTATTTGTTTTATAGCAAAGAGAAAGGAAACGACGCAACAGTGATAGATCAGAGGATGGTTATCATTCTGATGGCGACTACCCAGAGCAGGATTACAGAAGGGAACCTGGGGACGAGAAGAAGAGCAAGACCATCATGCTCTGGGGTCTGTCTCCTCATGTCACTGAGGATGATGTAAGTCCTTAGTCTTCTTCTGTCTATATGCAACAATTTTTATGCCTAGTTTGGTTTGATATGTGTGCACCACATGAAATGCCTTTTTTAAAATGGGAAAGGTTTAGTGTAATAATGTTAAAGTACGGTCTCTATGTTGTTATTTAGATTCGTTTTGCCATAGACCAACTGGAGGGACCCCAGCCAGTGGATGTCAGGCTGATGAAAAAGAAAACAGGTGAGAACCAGATGGAAGACGGAGCCAAGCCTTCCCCCAGTCTGTGACCATAGGGCCAATCTGCTTCCATTCAGACCCATTTTCCCATAGCAGCTAGGAGAGAACTGTTACTTGAAAGGGGTTTGAAATGTTGATTTAAGACTTTCAGTTTCACCTCCATGAGGATCTTTTTAAGGTAAGTAGCAGAAACAGTGATTGTTTTGAGAAAGTCAATTGGCAGACGCACCCTTTGTTGTTGAGTGTGGTTCAAACTGTTATATTCAGCAGGATTTCTTGCTATGGTAAAACTCCTAAGGAGTGGCCCATTGTGTACCAAAAAGGGCCTGGGTCGTGAAGCAGTTTGTGGAAGAGCTTGAATAATATGCCCATGGACTCTTAACTAACACGCCTCCCGTCTATATTTGAATGCTGTCTCTAGGTATAAGCCGTGGTTTCGCCTTCGTGGACTTTTATCACTTGCAAGATGCTACCCGATGGATGGAGACCAATCAGGTTGCTTCACAATCGCCAAGTCTAGTTTTAATCTTGGGGATCTGGAAAAAAAATAACCCGAAAGGCAACCAAAGTGCTTTGAACAAGTAGTGTGGAAACTGTACTTTTTGGGAAAAAAAATTGTATGTTACAGAGCAAAATTTGTAACTGAATAGATAGGATTATTTTAATGATTTATGTTTTGACACGTATTTTATGTAGTTTATTTTAAAGGCAGTAGCATCAAAGCTGCAGATTTGGCTCGTATTGTGAGGTCATCTCCTTAAGAAATCTGTATTTAAGTTAACAAACACATTATTGTTACCTTGGTGATAGAGGCATTTTCAGTCATATTATTTCAGAGCTGAATTTAACCTCAGACAATTCTTTTCTAAGCCCATTTTCTGAGATTTTTTTTTTTTTATTATTTTATTTTATTTTTCAAAGAAAGTCATTCTCTTCTAAAGCAGTCAAAAATGTCTGTTAGGGTCACATTGTACACTCTGCTCCGGCTCAGTCTGGACACGCGGGTCCCAAACACCTAAAGAACCCTCTATACATCATGCACACATAAACATCAAGTACCTGTCTTGAACACAAAGGCTATCTGTTGGGGGTCCCTCCTCCCCTTCTCTCCCTTCCAACACTGCTTGCTCTATTGATGAGATTAATGCTCGCCATGAACACTTGAGTAATTTTTGTCCTCCTCTTTCAGAAACGCCTGACCATCCAAGGCAAAAGCGTGGACATGCACTACAGTCACCCCAGAAACAAGTATGAAGACTGGCTCTGCAACACTGTAAGTTAATGATCTGTTTTGGTTTAATGCTCACATTATCCAAACGATGCTACTGCAAAACACTGCGCGCACACACACACGCACACACAATCGTTAGGCCTTTAAATTACAATTGTTGCAGTTCTGTTAGCTTATTTTTTTTTGGTACACCTACATTTGGATGAGCGGTAACGGTTAGGTTGTGTCTCAGGTAAGTATGGTATGCTGCACCAATATAGACTGCCTTTTCTCTGAGGCAGCACTGTTAAGGGCTTTAGTAGGTGTATAATAAAAATGATGTGAACGGTTACTTGCAGTGTGGCCTGTACAATTTCCGGAGGAGGCTGAAGTGCTTCAGGTGTGGAGCAGCCAAAGCTGGTAAGTAGTTAAATCAACAAGAGGCCACTGACAGCAGATATCCGGACAGCCTGAGGCAGCAGTGCTGGGATGCAACACAAAATTTGTGTTTTTGGAGTTAAAGAGGCCTAGTAAACCAGATGATATAGATTCTTAAGTGTTGTCAGGCGTAGGCAAAATGCATAGATTAGGGAAACGGCATGCATTTTTTTCCTACCCACCTGACAGTAACACAATGGGGACGAAACACAATACATAATGGAGTTAATGAGATAGTCTACCTGATATTGTAAACACTGGCTCATTTTTAGCACAGGTGTTTGACACTTGTCACTTTATACCTCATTTCCAGTTCTTTGAATGCACTCTTCTGAAGGTTATGTTAATGCACCTCTTACTTCTCTGTCATTCTCTTAACAGAAAGTGAAACCAACAGTAACACTGGAGCCTCTGAAACTCAACCCAGTGGAGATTTCTATGGCGACAGTAAGGACGTGTATTTTAAAGATTTAATGTCCCACTTTGGAATGAAAAATTTAATTCTTATCCATGGTAGATTGTTCTTACACATAGACTTTTGTTCTGTCCAGCAATCATCCTGAGAAATATTGCTCCCCTGACCACCGTGGAAGCCATCATGGCAGCCCTGGCACCATATGCTAATCTTTCATCCAACAACATTCGCCTCATCAAAGACAAGCAGACGGGCCAGAACAGAGGCTTTGCCTTTGTACAGCTGTCCTCACCTCTGGTAAAGCTTTATTTAACATCTTCAAGTGAACACTGTCACAATGTACTGCTAAGGAAAGTCATAATTTACATCTATAACAACCAACATTTGTTTTTTCTCTACTAATATCATTCCTTAGTTTTTCTCCTGGATGAACTTGCCACCTCACTGATGTCCGCATTTTACTAAAATTTGTAATATAACTCCTTTTCACAGGAAGCCTCTCAGCTGCTAACCATATTACAGGGACTGCAGCCTCCTCTAAAACTGGACGGGAAAACCATTGGGGTGGATTATGCTAAGAGTGCTAGAAAGTGAGTTTAACAATAGTGTATTGTGTGCTTTAGTTTTGTGATAGATGAAAAGATTGACCACCATTTGTAGTCTTTAAACTGTTAACTTTGTTGACAAGTCATGTGTTTTCCTTCAAATTGCCTATTTTAGTCTACAATAAGGAGAGGGGACATTCAACCACATTCAACTTAAAGATGTGATTAAACGTGTTTGCCATCTTTGACATTTCCTTGTTTTAGGGACCTTTTACTACCAGACGGAAATCGTGTCAGTGCCTTTTCTGTGGCCAGCACAGCCATCGCTGCAGCCCAGTGGTCATCAAGTCAGGTAGGCCCATTTACTTTCAACATCATGTTATTTATCATCTCCTGATACCAGTGTCACCGAATCATAATGCATGCTTTACCTTTTCAACCACAACAGAGCTCAGAGGGAATGTCAGAGTACAGCTACCTACAGGAAGGCTATACTCCAATGTCACAGGTTAGTAGAAGAGAAGAAACATGGTAGAAACAGTAGATCATTTCTTATATATTGATTATATCTTTTAATGGGTTTACTTTAAAGGTGCATGTATTAAAATATGGCCATTCTATTACTGATGACAGCATTTAAGAGATAGCTTTTCATAATAGTGTTTTTTTTTAAAAATCAAGCCACAATGGCATGTATTTCAATGAATTACCTTTTTCAATAGGACTACCAGACGTTCTACCAGCAAGGAGCAGGAGCCGGCACCTCACAGGGAAATGGAATTCTTGGAGGTACGAGATGATCTTTCTCCTTACAGATTGTTGGCACAGTTCCTGAGCATTTATTGTACAACATGGGTATTGGAAAATAAGAAAATATTACATTTAGTATTTAGTAAAATGTAGTCCTTTCAGTGTTTTGTTTAATGTGATGACGCACAGCTGAGATTACAGGATATTCTAACGTTTGTTGACACAAAGCCTGTAGAAACAACAAACACAGTAATGGTATAATAGATAAACCCTGTTTTTAGAAGCAACAAGCACAGACAGATCTCTGTGAGATCCTGAACAATGTAATTATTTGACTCTGTTTGCACACTGATGTTGAGCATTGGAAAACTGTTTACAGAGCTCTGCTTTTCCAATTTTAGCTGCCCCCGGTGTAAAGATTGTTCCAACTGCAGCTGGAGTAGTAATCTCACAGAGTGCACAAGTCTACCAACCCCATATAATTGCTCAGCCTGCTGTTCAGGTAACGTACTCTGTAATTACACTATAGTACCATTATTAAAATGCATGGTGTAACGGTCTCAAAATAACAATTACATTAATTGCAGGCATTGCCTCTTGCTCAGCAACTGGAGGCAAAACCCCAGACAGGACATCTCTCCGGCGTTGAAACTGCGTCTTCGCCCGTCGCCCCTGTAGTTGCTGCAACTGTTACCGCTGCCAGTGCGGTAACGACATCTGGACAGACGACTGATTCCAGTGCTGGTATGAGCACACAGGATCCCTAAAAACCATAATAACATTGATGAATGATGTGCAAAATCCTCCCCAACATCATTGTCATGTACATTATACACCTTGAAATGGCAAGAGTTTAGTTTGAATTTGGTTCTATAGTTTGAGAGTGATATCATGTTAAACTGAAGTGTTGTGTTGTATAATTGACAGCTGTTCCTGATACATCCACCTATCAGTATGATGAGTCCTCTGGCTACTATTATGATCCTCAAACTGGCCTCTACTATGACCCAAATACACATGTAAGTAGTGTACAGCCACGACACAGGTGTCAGTCTCTTGGTTTTTTGTCATGTTGGTGACAATTACAGGAGTTTATATTGTTTTGATTACGTACATTGTTGTTTATTTTCTTTCAGTATTACTACAACTCTCAGACCCAGCAGTATCTGTACTGGGACAGTGAGAAGCAGACATACGTACCTGCCTCAACTGACCCAAATGCTGGGCAAAATGATAACACGACAAGCGGCTCTGCAGCAACAGGAAGCAAAGAACCTAAAGAGGGCAGGGAGAAAAAGGAAAAACCCAAAAGCAAGACCGCTCAGCAGGTATCATCATTAATTCCTAGTCAGCAAATATTATTTTATCTGTACTGTTATGTAGGGTTTTTTTTTTTCAGGCTTTAACCTCATGTTCAAATCTGTTTGATTTTCTTTTTTTCAGATTGCTAAAGATATGGAACGTTGGGCTAAAAGTCTCAACAAGCAGAAAGAGAACTTTAAAAGTAGCTTTCAGCCTATTAGTCAAGAAGAGAGGAAGGAGGCAGCAGCTGCTGATGCTGGTTACACACTGTTTGAGAAGAAGGTAATCCAGTAGGATTTGATATCTGTAAAGGTTTTGAGACTGCATGTATGTGCCTTAGACCTAAAAGTCTTAAATGGATGGATGTATCCTTCTTTTCTCCCAAGCAGGCAGGAGGTCTAGACAGACTCATGCCAGAGATGCCAAGGTGCCCCGAGGAGGAGACACCAACCAGTTCAGTGAACACTTCTAAGGTGAGCATTTTCTACCGCCCTGGTTTTGGGGGGCTGAACAATTATTGTCAGTGCAATTTTAGCTTGATTAGCAATACACATTCTCAGTTATATTCAGGAGCTGTCTATATTTACACCTGCTTTTGTTTATCCATGGTGCTAGTGTGGCCTTGTGGCAGCCTACAGTGGAGACAGTGACCCTGAGGAGGGGGGAGCAGAGTCTGATGCTGGTGACGGAGGCCAGGACAAGCTGACAGACTGGAAAAAGTTGGCCTGCTTGCTCTGTAGGAGACAGTTTCCCAATAAAGAGAGTCTAATTCGACATCAGCAGCTCTCTGACCTCCACAAGGTAACATCACACGTATTTTCTTCAGACGTAAATAGGGAAACTCCAAAGTGTCAGAGGTATTCATCTTTTCACTGGTCCTTTCTAGAAAAACCTGGAGGTTCTCCGCAGATCCAAAATGAGCGAAGCAGAACTGGAAGAGTTGGAGAGAAAAGAGACTGAGGTTCGGCTCAATAAGTATCACCCTGCTCTTAGTGAGTTATGTTGTTCCCCTTTTAAAGTGACTGCATTTTAACATTCAAAATGTTCTTATTCTTCTGGTGAATAGATGAAATACAGAGACAGAGCAGCCGAGAGGAGAGAAAAATACGGCATCCCTGAACCCCCAGTGCCCAAAAAGAAGAAATTTAACCAACCACCACCAGTCATGTAAGCAGCTTTGTTTTTGCTTCAATGACTGATTTGTGTAACAGGCTGTTTTCCAGTCCTTCCAGGGCTCAGGTTGTTCATTTTACGTTTTTTTCAGGGTTAAAATGTTTTTCTTTTTTTTCCTGTGCAGTAACTATGAGCAGCCCACAAAGGACGGGCTTAACAGTGACAATATTGGCAACAAAATGCTGCAGGCCATGGGCTGGAAGGAGGGGAAAGGACTTGGTCGCAATCAGCAGGGCATCACTGCACCAATTGAGGTATTGACAGCAATTCACAACACATTCACAACAGATACCTGGTAGTGTCTGTGTGTATCTAGTCCCTGTCAGGATCAATAACTATATATATATATCTCTTTCCTCCTCAGGCACAGTTGAGAACCAAAGGAGCTGGACTTGGCATTAAAGGATCCAACTACACCCTCTCTGCTTCAGACACGTATAAAGACGCAGTCCGCAAGGCCATGTTTGCTCGCTTCACTGAATTGGAATAAGTCATTAGTCTCAAGATCAAATGATTTATCATCATGGCCTGCAAATGATTCTCTTCTGTTTGAGGCGAAGCTCCACTGTGTCTGCATTAACAAAGATAAAAGACTTTGAATGGAAGCAAAAGAGAGGTTCTCTCTTAATGATTTCCCTCCATATATGATCCCTGATGATTATGCCTCTTGCCATAAACCAGACCATAGAAATAAAATGTGACGGAGGCCTATAAAGATAGAGAATGACATAATTTATAAGTTGTACATATGCACAGTAAATTTAATTGCCTAGTTTACATATTTGTTTTGAATTTTGGTTGTGGTAATGCCTTTTTTGTCTCAGCATGTTTAAAAAGATTGTACAGTTTATACAAAATATTTTGTTTGTTCATAAAAGAAATGACATAAGAGATTTCTGGTTGTGATTTTTTTCTAATTAAAAAAGAGCCTTTGTTAGTGATCATAAACATTACTATAAACCTGGACCAGAAAATGTAGAACCTCTGTGGTTACAATGCAATTACGGGGAATTAAAAACCAAAAGAGTGGAAATGACAGGTTCTACCACTCAGCATGAGTTATATCTGTAGATTAAAGTGCTTTCTTTGTAGGTAAAACCAGAATTTCAAAATCCTATTTAAATCACTTGCAGTAATGTATATGCTGTGATAGATCATTTTATTTTTTCTCTGAATTAAACTACTGTTATTGCAGTGATGCCCCTGGGAATCTGGAGCTGCAGTTCCACCATTTTGAAAAGCTAATCTTTGAAACAAGTCAGACATGCAACAAAACTAACTGAACAGAGTGTGCAGTGGACCACCAGGATAGATAATAGTGTCAACCACATACTTTAAGCCTGCAGGCTTTTTCAGTTTGTGAACATTACTTTCTTCTACAAACAGTCTCAATACTCGTGTTACTTCAATAATGGATAAAGAAGTTTTAATTCAAACACTAAAAGTATTTGTATCCAAGGAGAAGTTGCTTGCCTTATGTGTCCTCCTCTATCTTACTTGCATCATTGCTTATATATTCATGCCTTTTAAGAATTGAAAAGTTTTCTGTGTGAATGTCTTATGCACAACTATCAAGTGGTACTTTTAGGATGTTGTAGTGATATTGTTCTTCCACTAGAGGACCCAGAGTTAAAGCCATGGACGGACTGGTGAGATGTAACACTTCTCGAGGTGAGGTGAGTTTTGTTTGCAGTGTGGTGTACTCTGTGTGAAAAACATGAAAAACAACAGGCAACAGAGAATGCGAAAGAACCAAAGAAGGCTTTAGGGACATCGAAAATGCCACAAGTGTCTTACTGCATTGTTTCATATGACGATGACATACCACAGTCCCTACGCAGGGGTAGTCCACTAGTAGTTTTCAAGTCTGTTCATTTATTTTATAATATTACTTATTTATGTTTGAAACATCAATCATAAAATTGAATGCTGTGTTTTAATTTTAAAATTAAGTATTGATAGGAAAAAATTTTAAAAATGGCAATACCTCTTAGTGTATTATTTATCTCTTGTCATTTTGTCATCTAGACAGTCCAGCACTCTGACCAGACCTGGTGTAAGCTAAATAAAGCATCATATTAATCACAGAACATGCAACACTTAGGATGGCTGTTCCTTTTAGGCACTTTTCTTCAATTATATAAACAGTCCTCTGGAGTCTTTCTGCTTATTTACACAAATGACCAGTGTAAGTAAGTATCTTATGTACTAATATGGATGTGTGCATGTGTGTGTGAATAAATTCTTTGTGTTGTAATAGTGGTGAAGTTTCTGAAGCTCCGATAAAACCCTGCACAGATTAAGTACACAGAGGAAGAGCAGAAATGAGCCGGTCTTTTTAACCGGTCTTTCCTGTCTTTTGCAATTCAGATTTCCTTGTAAGTGGAAGTTTGCAGTTAGAACCAAAAACATTTACACCTGGGTGAGATAGTGAGCTAATATATATATATATATATATATATTAAGAGCCACTCTTTAAACACAGTCCACATGCAAGTGTTTTGTTTGTTTTTTTTAATAATGAATTAATTTTTAAATGTTTCTCTTACTCTTGCATATCTTTTGTTTGAAGGGATCATTGTCCTCTCAGTTCATGGTCTTTGTCTATCTGTTTGTTAGCAGAGAGAGAGGAGGAGAATATTGAAGCATCATGTAAATGGAGAATGACAGGCTGTTAATAATTAGATACTGTATGTTTCTATTGTCAGACTAAGGAGTATAGGGCGCACGTGCCTGGGCCTGTAAATTATATAAAAAATGACATTGTTCAGGTGGTCAGTTTGCCTTTCTCTTATATAAACAGTGTGTTACACAATGAAGCATAATAGGGTATATCCCTTGGGTTTGTTTGTTGGACCTCATGGCGCCGTGTCCTTTGATATTTCCACCTCTCAGGGAGAAATGTTCTGAACCTCACATCCACCTCTGTTACATAAATATATTGTAGCAATACATCTTGACCCCTGTGGTCTTAGATGGAATCTGCTGTTACAGTCCCACCCTACTTTCTCAGAAACATCTCAAAAATCGAACGTCCATCTGCAGCTCGAGAAAGATGAGCCACGTCCTTCTCTCTATGAATGGGGGCTTACGTAATCCTTTTAAATAAACTGTAAAACTAATAAGGAGCTTGGCAGTGAGCAAGTTCTGCTCATCACCTAAGTAGATTTTGGCTGAGGTGTGTATCACATCAGTGTGCAGGCTTGCAGCAGGCAAGAGTTCAGGGCAAAAAGTTAATCAATTAATATTTTTATGGAAATGAATATTAGGGTTCCTTCAGGAAGCACCAGGAAAGTCTGTTTTTCTTGAGGGCAGAGTAGAGTTTGGTCACATGTCCTGGTTTTGTTGTTTGAACACTATGTATCTGTTCTTTATAGATTGTCTATATGCTGCCAAACACCACACCTAAAACCCAGCTGTGCAGTAGAATAAGAAACAGTATAGGATAGCCCCAGTTTGTGGCTCTCAGGAATTGCTACTGAGTTTGAGTCACAGAACTAAGCATCAATTTCTTTGAAAAATAAGTAGAAGGCAATCTTTGAAATGTGTGTGTGTGTGTGTGTGATTCATATCTTCATCCCTCTTGTCTTATAACACAGCAGGTACAGTCTGGGTTAAACCTTGTGTTACCATGTTGCTATATCCCCATAAGAGTTTCATTGGTTCCTTTAATAACTTAGTCATGACAGCAGAGGGACACAGAGTCACATGGAGGTGACACTGCTCCCACTAATCCACACAGTCAATGTACCTGTTGTTTTTGTTTTGTTTTTGTTTTTTAACATATGTAAGTATAGGTATAGTATTTAGTTTCTATTGAAAAAAAAATATCTTTTTGGTATCACAAAATCTGAAATCACAAATTAGCCTCAAAGGGCTTTTTTGGTTTTAATAAGCTGTTAAAAATGTCTATTTAGAGTTCATTAGTTAAATCATGTTCAGTAATAACATTCAGTCAACACTGTACTGTACTATAGATTTCTAAATAACTTGCATATAAAAGAAAACATATACAAGTTTTAGTATAATGCTGTTTGCATATACTGTTTTACTCCCACACACCAAGTTTTATGGTGCCTATTTTTAATCATGTAAAGCAGCATGTGGAAACGTTAACATATGGTGGTTTTTTTTTCATATTATTTCCCTCAGGAGTTGGTGGAGACCAAAACAGAGCTAAAAGAGAAGTGATCATTGGACATCATTTTGTTAATTTTGTTGCTCTGTGTCTGCTGGATGTGTGAATAGGCAAATATTTGCTAATATGTTTGCTATATGAACTTTATAGATGCTAACATGTTAATGCTGTATTCACAGTTTGCTTGTGCTGTGGCTAAAAAATCAGTTATTGCAGGTTTCTGTCTCTGAATCCTACCTCCACCCAAACAAAGAGTTAAGACTTCGCTGCTTAACCAGACCTTCTATATTGTATTGTAACCAGATCTATATTGTATCTGCTTATGCGACACTATGGCAACTATTTGCAACCCTTCTGGATTCAGATGTGTTATCACACATTGACCATAGGCTCAGCAGTGTATTAATCAGTTAATATTTGAGTTCTTAAAGTGATTTTGCCTCCAGAGTTAAGTCATTAGTTTTGTCTCGGCCTGTCCATCACCCTGAAAGGTCAGAGGAATAGTGTCACTGCGTATAAAAATCAAGGTCTGTTTTTGTTGTGAGCTGCCACAACCACAAGCAATGAGCCTCTTCTGAACTGATGAACTCATGTAACTGTTGAGCCTAAGTCTCCTCAAATTCCATTAAGCCAGCATGGTCTCTAGAGGCCGCTAGAAGGGCAGCTGATACACTAATGAATTTAGACAATCTTCTGCTTAATGGCTTTTAGGTAAACTTTTACCAGGCACTTTAAGCTGCTGTGGTAAAATTGTAAAACTTAATGCCTCTGTTCAGATCAAGGGCAGATCTGAACATAGCACATTCACTGTGACATTATGGGTTTAATCATCATACTGATGATTGATGTTTTATACTTAGTTCAAGTGTAGTTATGTTTTACTAGTTTACTTTGTGTTGTGCCTCAGTGAGGGGTTTTTGTGTTTGTTTGTATCATATTTGATGAGCTAAAGACACTTCCACACTGCTTTACTGACAGTCTGTTCTATTCTCATGTCTACATGAGAACATTTACAGGTGATATTTGAGTTGTACATGTCCTCAACTTGGTTAACTCATATCTGCACCATGACACAACCATCATCAGAACAACTGTATACATTTTTTTCTTTAAAAGAAAATACATAAAATAAAAAAGAAAGCGAAATTAGTTTCAGTTTGCTGTGCTGTGCTGTGCTCTGCCAGAGGCAAGAATGACTTTCCCATCTCCGTAATAAGTGTTTGGAGGATAGTGTCCAATTTCATATTTTTTAATAATGTCAATTTAAATATCCACATCCAGTTCGGACACAAACGTGTGACCCACAGCCTCACAGTAATGAGAACACTTTGATTTGCGCACCACATTCTTGTGCGTCACCCTTTGCCAGACTGTAAGCAGAGGCACATTTCCTGCTTACCAAAGTTACCAGAGTTACCAGCGTGACTTCCACTGCTTATGTTTTTCCCTCACCTACTGCGAGACCAAGTGGTGAAACCTACAGCGAACAGCGCAGCTATTAAAAGGGGGGTTGCAAAGAAGGCGGACCTAGTGCGACCCCCACAGTTGAGCTTCAGAGGGCTTTACAATTCCGACCATTTCTCTAAGCGCATTTTGTGGCTGCTGATTTGGAGAGCGACGGTCCGAATGTGCGTACAGATACCGGCAAATGTTAGATAGAGTCCGTATCGATCACTGAGGAAAAAGAGAAAGAGACACTGATCGTCAAATTACTCCCACTCAGCAGAGGACTTAACCTGAAAGCTTCGTGACGAGAGCCTTTGGTAAGACTGAACAAATCTGGTATATTTCCTCAAACAGAAAAAAAAGATATGTAAGATATGTTTGCTTTCAAGATATGTATGTAGTTGTGTTTGACGTGCTGTTTGTATTCCACTGGTTTTATTGAAAGCTTGAGACTTCTGAAATAAGATTTTAAAACCTTGGAAATAGTGTGTTTTTTTTCCCTCCAACCGCATAGGGATATAGTATGGCCCAGGGGAAAAGAATGATAACACATATTAGGAATATCTGTCGCCTATATGATCACATGGCGCATTATGGTAGGACATATGGCTTTGTTTCTTAGTATGGAGAGATCAATAGAGAAAGAATAGTATGTTTGGTCCCCCTGCAGTGAGCGCCAGGTCCAGATGTCACGACCATGTGCCTCAAGGAGTCGGTGACAGATTGTTGTTCATCCATTGTCCGTCCGACTCACGTTGTTGCCTTTTGAATCTTTCTCATTACGCGTCGGATGAGCCTGCAAGTTAAAGTCTCCCTGCAACAGGTAAAACCGACATCTGGATGAATGGCATTAGGCCTGTGTCACACAATCAGATTTGACTTTTGTGTGGTGAACGTGTTTCGCAAATGTTTCCAAGTTTCACTTGATATGTGTAGTGATTTTTTTTTTTTTTTACAAGTAGACGTAGGCGCTCAAATCAATCGTATTTTACTAATCGACGGTCTCACACTCACGTCTTCGCTGCTTGTCCCATTTTAAAGGTCCCTAACACGTGAGACCTTTTCCTGTAGTTTTCTCAGTCTACATGTGAATGCGTCCGCGGTGTCCATGCCACATGACACCGAGTAAGCCCAAAGACAGTTTCCTTTTCCTCCTGCAACCACAACCATATCCGACCCAAACTAATAGAATAATGAATAATAACCCACTGCACAGCAATAACACATTCGCTCTGCGTTAAGGCGTGAATAACACGAACACCAGTAGCTTTAACAACCAGCAGCAGCCTTTTAAAGCACTTTGCCTTTGTTATTGTAGGCTAAATATACCCATGTGGAGGAAGAGCGCCCTGTGTAGGAAGTTACTGCACACATTATCACTGAGCCTGTTACATGTGGTATTGTGTGATTATTGTGTGCCTGACAAGAGTGACTTTTGGGAACAACAACTGCGACGTTTTCCATCTGCATTTTTTTTCTCAATAAGTGACAGGTTTTTTTTGTGACCTAAATGTTTTGTGGTTTTGCAGTTTTCTTTGAGCAGTGAATGTGCGCCAATATTTTGTATTATATGTTTTGAAAGCTTGTGTTTGGTTTTTTTCTCTGTTTAATTCATCATGTTAAATGTCATCTATTAGTAGACCTGTGACCAGTTTTGCCATAGTAAAAAAAATGCCATCATTCGCTGGTTCCAGCTTCTTAATTGTGAGGATTTACTAATTACTTTGTCTTATATGACAGTAAACGGAATATTTTTGAGTTTTGGACAATTGGTTGGACAAAACAAACAATTAGAAGACTTCAACTGGGTCTTGGGGAAATTGTGATAAAGATTATCAATTCATTGATATTTTATAGACCAAATGATGAATTGATCAATACAAGATGTTTCAAAAGTTTATGAATAAAAAGATTTTAAAAATACCAAACACAGTAAGATTCTAACTAATTCTGAGATGCATATAGACTGTCCAGAGAACTTCTGTCTGTGTATTTAATGGTGTGTGTGTGTGGGGGGGCTTTGACTTTGGCCTATATCTAAACACCAGTACCCTATATGGGTTTTCATGCCGGGTTCATCACAGTGGAGAATGGGCAGATAAGCCTGACTGCGGTCAGTGACCTTGTTGTGTTTCGTGATCAAAGTGGCTGAGAGTTTGAGCAGGAGCCGGACAGGTGCTCGGTGTGTGGAGGCTGATGTTTTATCCATGTGGGAAGCAACCAGCTGTGCTCTTCTGTCACACTGAAGAAACCTGTGAATATCTGCGTTTGAGTCAGCCCAAGTGTTAAGTACCAGACACTCCAGAGGTTATTATTATCTTTGTCATGGGGCTCATAATCTGTGGGGTTGAACCTGACCCTATCATGTACTGTTGTCTATTTATATTGAAGTCACTGCAAAGTCATTGTCTTTTGTTGGTGCCGTATATTCAAATGGATGCATTCATTTAAGTATAGAATTGGGGCTATGAGTGAACTGATCTGATCTACTGAGAGTATTTTGAAGAATCAAATGGTCTTCCTGCAGGCCATGTCATAAATTGTCTCAACAATTTATGTTTGTTCATCGTTTTATGAGCTGAAATACTTTTATGCTTTTATGCTTTGGGGTTCTCTTTAGCTTAAAAAAAAGGGCACTAACACTGCCATGAGTTTGTTCCCTCTAGAGCACTGGATCAGTGCCAAAATATATGCTCTGAAGTTAATATATGCTGCCTTAAAAATTCCACTGAGAACCATATGTTAATGTGTTCGAAAGCTCACAAGAAATAAATAACCATATACCATATAGCAGTTAATTGTTATATAAGCTGATACATCGGTCTGGCTCACCCAAAGACTTGTCTTGACTTTGGATTTTTTAATAAAAACATTCAAGTCTCAAGACGCAACCTGGTAAAACCCTGGAACAATCCAAAATATGTGAGGCAGGAACAGACAGGCTACTGGCTACTCACCTTAAAATGGATTTAATCTATATTTTTATAATAACAATGTGAAAACAATGTAGCTGTGTGAAGAGGTTGGTGGTTGTGTTAAACTTACAGAGAAGTATCACCTGAATCTGCTGTTCCTCTCAGCTTTACAGAGCTTTACAGCAAGTTTCAGCTCATTGTTTAGTTTACTTTTTTGGGGTCACTCCAACCACTTGTTGCTGGTTTAATTTGGAGACCTGCAAAGATCTTTTGGCCACATCAGAAACAAGTTGTAAATGCAACATTGGCATATCATAGAAGACAGAGCATAGAAGAACAGAGCATAGAAGACAGAGCAGTATTATCATTTGGAGGCCTTTTTGCATCCACCTGGGAAATGTAGGTGTCTTTTTGGTCTCCACGTCTTTCCCTAAGGAAAGACGTGGCTCTTTAGCTGCTAAATGTTCCACCATGACCAGCTGCTAACCTTGTCTCTGCTGTTGGGTGCTGGGTGGGTAGTTTACAGTGTCTTTATCAGGGCTTTTTCAATGAAAACAGCTGCTCCAGCCAAGCAATGCAATGAGGGTGGTGAGAGAGAACCAAAACAGTAGCGGGGCCAGTAAAAGAAAAATGTTTTTTGTTTTTTTTTCCATTATTATGGCCATCATTCCCCTCATTTATAAAAGTTTGCGCTTCATCTTCACTGTAGAGTCTGCAGACTCCAGGAGTCTGGACATGATGGCATAATCAACAAGTAGGAATGTTCACACAAAGTCACATTTAACTCAGTAAAGCTGTTATTTGGAAGCATAAACTAAAGTGAAAGTTATTGCATTACAAGGTTCACAAAGGCAGAATTTATTGCAGGATCATTGCACTACACTGGAAAGGTATTCCTGTGTTTGTGTCTGCTTCCTGTATTCCAACCATGATTCAGGATGTGCCAGATGTCATCCTCATAATATGAATCCGTAGTTTTTATGGCTATTTGAGCTTTAATTAATGGCCCCAATGGATCTCTGCCAACTTTTAACTTGATTAAATTATGCAGCACACAATGGCCTGAATACATTCTCAGTTCAATAGACTCAATGTGATTCTGACGTATTACTTTCCACAATATGTTTGGAAACTTTTACAAACAATTTTTGCACTTGTCTGTGTTATATAGGTTAATTTTAGGGGTCCGACTAACACCCCCCCAACCACCCCACCCCCGTCACCATGGAGCATGTTACCTGAATTAATATAGCAGAGGAGGACTGTCGAGCAGTTTGATGCTGCTCTGCAAACCATCAATTAAATGACAGCTAAGCTTAAGTGAAATCCATGTGCTTTCTTTTACAATCCCTTTAACCAATGAGTCAGTCTGCATGTAAGAAGAACGAGATGAGAGGAGACAGCCTGAATATAAATCCACATTGCAATCATTCTATGAAGAATTTAATGGTGCTGAGATGTTTTATTACGCTCTGCTGACTTTCATTACATTGGGTAGCACCTGTTTGCAATGTGCCTTCTTCTCTATCTCATATAACATTTAGTCAAGGCCGCATTGACCACATGTCTCTGAATGTTTTATTGGATTTAAAGCTGGTACAGCCACACAGAGATGTCAAAGCTGTTGTGTACTGCACTATAATATGCAGTTATAGCCAATGCTCTTGCAAATTAGGCCGCAAACGCACAGTGCTGAGGCAGATTTTCTTTTTCTCTCTGGATAATGGTGCCACACAGCTTTGACTGCTGAGATGTGTGTGTCTTTATAATTTTTCATACAGTTAAGGTATTTTAAAAAGGTAAATAGGAATCACAGCTTAAAGTATTATAGTACAGCACTCTGTCTTTTTGTTTCTGCTGTATCAAAACATCTCATGACGTGCCAGCATGTCAGGTATATAAAGCATAATGGATGATACATTCCACTTTGGCTTGTCATAAATGTGTGTGTTCAAAAGTTAGTGACCTGAAAAGCATCATAATTTCAACACATGTCAACTTTTAGTCAGACACCTTCTGTATGAGGTATATTGTTGATGAATGACTTTTACAGTTTCATCTATTATGTCAGGTCAACATTGTCTTTATTTGTCTTTATTTGTGGATACACAGGAATCAGTTACATGTGTCCCAATTTGCCAGCACTTACAAAATAAAGCTTAAATATGTAAAATGTATTAACAGAACTTAAGAAAAATAATGAGGCATAACAGAGGCCAATCAAATTGAATTGTGCTGTGAAACCAATTCAAACCAATTCCACTTTTCCCTCTGGCTCAAGAGCTGACCGGTGATTTAGTTTAATCATTAGTGTGTGTGTTCTGTCATGCATCACACTGCTTGGAAACAAGGAGGTGATGCAGAGAGCTAATGCCCATTTTAGCATGAATGTCTCATGGCAAATCTTTTGTTGTGTAAATTTGAATATTTACATTAGTGGGTGAGGTTAATACCTTTGTGCTGGTCTAGGTTATAGGAAATGCGTTTAACTTGAAATATTTACTTGTAATAAATGAATGAATTCAAAGGCTGAACTTATTATTATTAGCTGTTGTTTAACCTGCCACAGTTACAATCTGTTTTTAAAGCTGTGCTTGTGTCACACTAACTATACATTTTGTAGTCAGTTGTATATGAGGATCATTTTCTGACAATTACTCATAACTATTAGGGGCAACAGAAAAAATATTGTTAAAATTGTTTCAACATTTGTTCATTTCAACTGTTAAAAGTTGTTTGGTGGCATTTAAAAGGGATGTAATTCATGAGAAATTTCCCATATGTAAAAGCCTGCATTGCCGCAGAGCAGAATATGTGATTCAGGTGGTGGCCGATACTGCGGGACATGAGCATGTGTTCCTCCGTCCCCAGCAGGCACGTGGCTGAGGATGAGCTGGTGCTGCCAGGCGCTCTTGGCTGAACCTCGTGCCTGTTCCTGATGCACCACCACATGGGCATCTCCTCATCTACATGTGCTCACCCACTGCCCCCCGCTTGTCCCGTGCCCTCTCCTGTTTTATGTCCAGCTGGCACAAGAAGAGATAGGAAATAATTGTTTAGAATTCAGCTACAATTCTTTTTAGATTACAATGTTTTAAAAATAGTTGTTCTGCACTTTAATGGAAAGAAAAAAAAAAAAAAACTCCTGCAGCTAATCATTATTCACCCACCCACCTGTTCAAACATTTCAAATGTCACGTAAGTCCAGTAACTCAGAATGGGACTTTTCACTCTCATGCCCCTTCACGCCGATTTGTTAGGTAACCGAACTCACTTTGGGCTCCAGCAGCGTGTAAAAGTGTAAGGGTATTTTCTCAGATATACAGGGATCAGTATTAAGTAACAATAAATAGTTAAGCAGTTTTCTTAGCTGAAAGGAAAACAGCATGTTTCTTACCAAATAAAATTATACTGTCAGTTTTGTAGCTTTCCAAGTAGTGAATAAATTATCTCCATCTGTTCGTGATGTCTGCAGATGTTCCCGATGTTTTTGAAGCTTGGCAGCTTTTACCTGCAAGATCCAGAGGCTAATCATTTTTACGTTTGATCATGATCGTTTTGAAATCAGCAGGACTGTAAGTGAGACGTGGGCAGAGCGGTAGATCAGAAGGAGCAATATCAAGTAGCATTTTTATCCACAACCTTTGCATCTCTTATCCATTCCCACAAACAATGAATTAATGTTTCTTCCTTTCAGCCACAAATACGATGTGAAAGAGTCATGCATACCATATGTGCATAACCTATTTATACCAACTTAAACCTGGTATCAGTAGTCACACACTGAGAACATACCAAACTGTCTACATCTGAAATATCATATCAGCTAAAACCTTTGCTTTTGTTTGAATTTGTCAATGAAAAGAATCACAGTGTTAGTAGGAAAAATGTGTTTCAGTAATATAAAATGAGGAGGAAGTAGCAGTCAAACAATCTGTCAGATCTCTAACTGTCTTGGATCATCTTGACTGACATGGTTATGGACATACACATGGTTAAACTGTCTGGCCTTCCGTTCACCTATCACTAGATGAAATTACACAGCAGAAATAGTACCCGCTCTATGTCTGTTTGAAGAGCTAATTTTGCATACAGCTCTGACTTGCTCTGTCCTTGGTCTTTATATGTCAGACGCTCTTCAGTGTTTCGGTTCTGTCATCTGTATTAATGCTGCTGATTGACTGCATCCTCCTGAACGGGAAAGCTGTGCTGGATCGCAACCCATAACACACCATGTTTAGTTAGACTCTGGTTAAGACTCGCGTGGTGGACTCACGCGGTGGATTTACCTATGGTTGTTGTACCTTGATACTTTTAGAGAGAACTGCAACAGACTGATGTGGCCATGCAGGTCTTTCAGATATTTCCTAAAAGCCCTGAGAACACCTGGTAATGCTTTTTCTTATGGGTCTGTAATTTTGTGTAATAGTTTCCAGTGGAGGTTTCTTTGAAGGATCTGAGTTATTTCATAGTTATAATAATGAAACTTGGTATAACCTGGAAAAAAAAGGCTCAATTTGAACCCATGTAAATAGTCATTCATTATTCATTATTGGAGACTTTATTGCCCTCACATATTGAATTGTATGGTTGCCTGTAGAGTAGTTTTACACTCCCGTGTATTTAATTGACTTGCTGAAAAAACAATTAAATAGAATTAAGTAACCGGAAATGACAACCAGGTTACATTCTTCATTCCCCAGAAGCTTCTTGGAAATAGTTTGAAAACTGAAGAGCCTCTGACCTTTTCAGCTGTTGCATTATTGCAATTTAATGCAATGAGTCACAATAAGAGTTGGATTTTTATCCTCACATGCCTGTTACATCTAGAAAGCTTTTTTTTCCCTCAATATTTTTCATCACAATATTTTTGTTTGAAATATTAGAAAAATATTTGACTTGTTCTGACTGAAAGCAATGAATATGAAGAGTCAAATAAAACCTCCATTTGGGAAGGAAATATAGATTAGATTTCGGTTTTCTATGATTTATTGTGCTAAACAGGAATGTATCACAACTTCCTTTCCTTTCTCCCTCTATCCTTAGCAATCCCTGCCTTGATGTAAAGGTATTTCTCACTTTCTAATAAAATTCAAGTCTTCAGAATACTGAAAGTGAAAAAAACGATCTTCTCGTGACATGAACTTTATTTATACCATGCATGGTAATAAATGAATCATGCTCATTGAATTTCATCTATTTTCCTTTTCCAATGTCACCAGTGAAACTAATTTGCAAATGTCGGGCAAGGCACAGTGTTTACAAACATACACCACCATTGACTTAAACGAAGTATACCATGTGACTCACTCACAAGGGTATATGGTCAGGTTACAAAAGTATAGGACTGCAACAAAACAATGATCATATGGGTGGAAAAATTCCAACACTGTGAGCCTAATGCTGTATTTACTGTAAATGAAGTGTCTCCAGGGGAAGAACAAGCTCTGATCCATTGTTTTCTGGCTGTTCATGAACAAAAACAGTGATTGGATTCTGAAAAAAATGTGTTACTTTCCCTATTTGTAATTTATAGGGGGAAGTCTCACCTCTCTGGGAATTATCATTATTATTATATTTTGTGCTGCAGCAGGAACTACTGACATCGTGGGCTTTTACTACACATAGTTTCGTTAAGAGATTTCGTTAAGATACACATTTTAAGCTTAATTATTTTGTTTTAATGGGGTAAATTATTCATTCTTTTATTGGCTACTGCATCTCGAGTCGAGTATCATGCAGTGTGACTTTGTTTTATTCCTCTCAGATTTCTCTTTTAGCTGCAGTGGCATGGTATCAATGACCTCTTTAAATGTACAGTATGAATAGCAGTAGCAGTGATCTTCTGGCAGAGAGGACACTGTAAACACAATTGAGCTGCTGTACACCGATCACAGCGGAAGCGGCGAACAACACTCTATTGTCTTTCTGAGTGAAATAGCGAAGAGGATTCACTGGCGTCATGGGAGGATATGATAAGTTACTTATAGTTTTTAATTAATAACAATAGTTTCCCAGTTCACAAAAATACCTCCTTTATCTTCAAACCATGGCTATGGCATTTACCAGTATTTTTCCATTAAAGAAAAATACTGGTAAATGTATAATCAGAGTATTACAGTAATGACTGTTTTGCAAACTGCTTTCTCTGTAATTTAAGGGACCTTTGTTGTGAGTGATTTGGTATTTTCCTTTATCACATTGTCCTTATATTTGTGTGTCATTGTGTGGGATCTCGCTGAGAATCTACAGGCTTGTGATTTAAAGTACACAAAAGACAAGAGCAAACAAACCCCCACCCCCCAAAAAAAAGAAAAAAAAACTGGCCATGATCTTTGACCGTGTGGTCTGGACTTGTTTGCCTTGGTCAATACTGAAATTCTGGAAAGCACAAAGACATTTGTCGTACTTTCTGGCATTTTATCTCAGGCTTTGATAATTTACAGCTACAGTGTGTCAATGTGTGCTGTTTGTGTCAGTGTATGTGCAGCAGGAGTTTCAGTGAATGAATTGAATGAGTGAGTGAGAGAGTGTGTGAGGTCAGGTCATGGATTTTGGAAGTCACTGTGTCAACAGTAAAAGTGAGTCATCGCTGTGCAGTTGTTGGACAGACAGATACTGAATATTGAACCCGTGACGTCTGTCACTGGTTGCAGAATGTAAAGACACTGCAACACCACAACACCATGACTCTTTGAAACGAAGTGGAGATTGAAATACATTTATAATTACAATTAGAAGAAAAAATAAATAAAAGTAAATATAACCAACAGAACTGTACAGTGGAAAAGCGATACACTAGATGTAGGCTGAAGCTGCAGTTCATTAAGTTCACAATTTTTTAAAAATACTTTCTTTATCCGTGCCATAGCTAATGTGAAACTGCTGTTTGTGATCTGAATATTACTCATTAGGTAGTTTCAAAAAACACATTTCTCTAAAGTGTGAAATACTCAGACCTAAGATTTCAAGGTGAGATGTTTTTTATAAAGAGTATGAAGAGACACTTTCATCTAACATTCATCTAATCTGCCTCAATGGGACTGTGTGGGTATGATATGACTGACAGTAGTGTGGAAACAACCGCATAGATTATTGTTAGGTCATGATTAGCACTCACTCACTTCAAACCACTGAGAAGAGCACAGAGTGTGTGTGTGTGTGTGTGTGTGTGCACGTCGTTCATGGGATAAAGTATCTTAAACAAACAAAGCCACGCATCTGCATGTTTGTGATTCCAGTCTTTTCTGCCTCTGCCCTAGATATTCAAGATACTGAGCGACTTTAAAGATCACCTTTGTTGAACACGTTCGAGCCAGAAAGAATCTGTCAACTTGTGTCATGGAGTCTGCTCAGTCAGAGATGAACATTTTATCCAATGGGAAAAGCCATGACCTTGGAGATGACATGGCTGTGCCAATGAAGACGTTGCTAGAGGAGGATCAGTGAGTATCCTCCCTTTATTGCACAGATGAATGGCTGCACTTTGTTCTGTATACACTGGTAACTGCATTTAACACAGCATGTGTCAAGCACTTCTTTGTCTTTCTTTATCTTTCTGTATTAGTTATACTTGTGTAAAAACCACATCCTGGATTATTTATGCTAAATCAACTGATTTTTAAGTTAACTAAAAAAAATAAAAAAGGTAAACTAAAAAAAGCTTTTGACTTATTTGTGTAGATCTACCTTTGTCCCTATGATAAGAGTTTCACATTAATATAACCAGGATGATGGATGTGGCGAGCGACATACAGTATAACTTCTTGCATAGTTCTTTGCTTTTTTAAAATGCATGTCAATTTTGTTTTTGTGCTCGCCTCAACGGGTGGATCCTTACACAGAAATGGCACTCAGACAGTCAGGTATGTCTGTGGAGATTCGTGTGAGAGAGTTTTCCACTGCACATTTGTTTTCATGCATATAATGATTCAAAAAAATATAAGCATGTGGTTTTAACTACAGCCTGCAGCAGACATGTGTACAGCTGTTGTAGATAGAGAGACCATTAATTGACAGACACAAATTTGCTCCCTAGATTTGATGATCCTGATGGAGGACTGGAGAATGAGGAATTTCTGCCCAATGCAGATGGAAAGAAACCTATACGCTTCAAAGACGTAAGTATAAAAGCCCGTGTTTACAGGTGGAAAAACAACAGAAAGAGCATTATGTTTTTTGTTAGAATGTAATGGAGCTTTATTGTATGCTCTTGTTTGATTTTTCCATCAGTTTGAAGGAAAGACCTCTTTTGGGATGTCTGTCTTCAACCTGGGTAATGCTATTATGGGCAGTGGAATCCTGGGACTGGCCTATGCCATGGCCAACACTGGCATACTCCTCTTCTTGTGAGTAAATAGACATGTTTATCAGGAAGTGATCATTTCTAGAATGTCAGCTAGAAACTGCCAAAGTCACTTCTGTTATTGTTTGCAGTGCTGAATTGTTGTTGGTTTTTTAACATACTGTTTTTCCGTGGACCTTAAGCTGTAGTGGTGCTACTCCAATGTAGGGTGGAGTTTATTAAATGGTCGAATGCACTTGAAGAAGTGGTAGAAGTAGAAACAAAATAGTCGCTAAGAGCACTATGAAGTTGTGTATCTGTCATGGACTTCTGCGCTGATGTGTGCGATCAAGGGCCAGGGTGGCGCTAGTTACTTATAGAAGTGATTTAGTATCTGTCATGACATCCAGTAACATATCATGTCCCATGATATGCCAACCTCTATTCATACCCTTTTTCTCAGGCTCTCCTCCCCGCCCTTGTCACCACATTGAGACCCCAGAAAGGCCACAGCCCAGAATAACTGCACTTCCAGACTCTGCTTGAGGCATCTGGATTGCTCATTTAGCTCCTTCTGCTCCATGCAGACTGCTGCTGTCAGACCATGACCCCGGTAGTCTTGGTCATGTAGTCTGTGTTTGTGTAGCTGCAGAGAGTAAGTAGCAGGACTGGAATAGAGAGTGACCTCAGCATTATCCTCAACTGTGAAGAAAGGAAGTCAGTTCGATACTACAGATTTCAGCTGCACTGATGAGGGAGTACATCTCTTATGAAACTTCTGTCAGGAAGTAGGTCAGAGATATTATACTATATATAGATGGTAACTTCTGGTATGATGTTACTGAATTATTGCCATGTAACAGTAGGAGCAAACGATATTTTAGTTATACTTAAATGAGTTTTCATAGCAACCTGAAGCTTAACAGTCGTCAATACCACAACAACGTATGTCATACATGACAAACAAGGAACAGCACTTGCATATCAACGTTTACCAACAAAATAATTAGTAAACCGCTTGCGTCTTAGGCCAACACACAGTAGGGCATCCCTCCTGTTATAAGAAACACAAAACATAGACATGTGAGTTATGGAAAAACTGTGGGTTCAGACTATAGGTGAAAGGATAAAATCCTACTGCATTTGGATGCAATATTTAATGTAAGAAAATCCATTCATATCAACTACCCTTTCTACATAACTCTAAGCACATACAACATATACAAAACATTCAGACTAAAGCATGTAAAGGGGTTATTACATCTTCATTTCTTATATTCCTTCTTATCATTATGTTGTATCTCGCTGTAGTATTTTCTTTGTGCTTCGTCTAATCTGCTTTTTTAAAAAGTCTGTTTAATCCCTGATTTCTAGGGAATTAAAGGCAAGTGACTCTTTTGAAGGGAACAGGCTGGAGGCATTTGAAAAGATTAATTCCTAGAAAGAAAACAAAAGTGCTTTCTAGGCACACGAGTTTGATTATTAATGGGTTTTTCAGTTGAAAGTGCTTCCTGATGAACTGCACAGTCATTCTGACACATCCTTCAGACACAGCTGCTGACAGTTTTGTCAGTATTTTACTCTATAGTCACCCATGTGTTTTTAATTACAACGTGTTCTTTCAGCCTTGTTTGTACACAGGATTTCTCTGACGTTTATTCGATCCACCAGCCGCAATACAAATAGACGTTCTCAGTCCCCGTCAGCGTTTTGACACAGAAATAGAGCAGTCATGAAAAGTCAGAGTGTCAGGATCCAAAGAAGGATATTTCTTCATTTAGACAAGGCATCAAACTAAAATAAACACTGCACGGCGTTTGTAACGGCTCTAGTTACTAGTGTCGGCACTAGCTACAAGAAATACAAGAGAGTACAGAAATGCTGGGAAAAGGTCTGAGAAAGGTGATGGACTGGGGATCGCCCCCTGACTCATAAGGAATGACCTGAGAGCCCTTGCTCAGGACCCCGTGCCACTGTAGGAGAACCACTGCAGTGAAAAGGTTATGGGAAATAGTATTTTTCTCCTTGTGTAGGACCGCTGACCTTTATCAGTGGAGTACATTTAAATTCTTTTATCAAAAGAGACTCATTATTTCAAGAATGTCTCCTCTTGTTTCGTGTTTATTTGTTTAAGTTGTTGGTATTGTGTTACAATAATGCTTTTAGCATTTTCGAGCAGTTAGCAGAATCAGCTTCAGAAATGAAGGAATGCCAGGATTGTGCCCAAAGGAATGAATAATTTAGACATGTACAAGGTTGACACATACAAACATGACAGTGTTACATAACTTTCCCTTCTTTATTGTCCCAGGTTTCTTCTGACTGCAGTAGCAGCCCTGTCATCTTACTCCATTCATCTTCTGCTCAAATCCTCTGGCATTGTGGGTAAGCCTTATGTCATGTTTAAGATTTTGTCGTGAAATAGTACAACTCTGTGATATAAAGTTGTGTTACTGAAATGATATGTCAACTTCCAACACTTCTGCTACTGCTGGATATCAGGTTAAGTCAAAGTGAAAAAGACATCTGATACAGACAAAAAATATAAAAAATAATAATATGGATAATAATAAATTATATGGATTATCACACACACGCAAACTAGAAAATGGATGGATGGATAGTTTATTCTATAACCCGGTGTTTGGCAAAGTTGATAGTGTCCAGACACAGGTTTCTTCAGTCTCAGCGAACACAAGTGGGTGAAAATGATTGTTTGTAATCTGTTTTACAGGAATTCGAGCTTATGAACAGCTGGGGTACAGAGCCTTTGGCATTCCTGGAAAAATGGCTGCTGGTATAGCAATTACCCTGCAGAACATTGGAGGTGAGGAGCCACTGCAACACTGTAGTTAATGTGTTTGCGAATATGCCACC
Organism: Toxotes lorentzi; assembly: GCA_037833715.1. Classification (NCBI taxonomy): domain Eukaryota; kingdom Metazoa; phylum Chordata; class Actinopteri; family Toxotidae; genus Toxotes; species Toxotes lorentzi. The sequence continues at coordinate 15,864,234 of JBBMJY010000018.1, forward strand.
TGTGTGCAAACTCACACCATTACCCAACCATCACATAAACATATTCACTAAAACCAAAACCATTACGTTTGGCTTCTGTTCTAGGCTGTGAATATATGACATATGGAATATGGGTTATATGGAAGCATGTGTAATAATTATAAATGAATTGAGGTTGAGATAATTGCAGACTGGTGTTATGACAGGCTCATTGGTACTTACCACAACCATGCCCAGCTTAAGCATCCTCCAGTGCAATTTAAGATCAGATTTAAGGTGTCAGAAAATCACATTTCCCTAAAGCCATAGAGGATGTCGTTAAGTTGCTTGTTTTATCCAACCAACACTCCAAAACTCAAAGACAAGGTCAATTTACTATCAGAGAAAAACAGCAGCTAGTCACACTGGAGAAGATAGAACTAGGTAATGCTCAGTATTTTTTTCATGAAAAATAACAGAAATAATAAATAAATTATCAAAATAGTTAGTAATCAATTTTATGTTGATCAATTAACTGAATAATTATTATCTTTTTTTTGTCAGCCTAAAAATGGCCCAAGTGGAACGTCTTGGTAAAATATTAGCATTTTCTTTTCTTTTTTTTAGGGAAATTGTAGAAAGTGCCCTCCCTTAGGTTACTGACATGATCTAATTCCCAGAACAAATACAGAGGTCATGACCTGTGTCCTAAGCAACAGCTACCGCTGTCACTTACACAAACCCAGTGTGATAAGTGTTCTTGTGACACTGCTTTGTTGATGTCTGTTTGTTAAGTGTGCCAATGAACTTGGCCACACATTTTCACATTTCTTCTCTCTTGCCTTGTTACAGCCATGTCCAGCTACCTGTACATCGTTAAGTCTGAGTTACCTCTGGTCATCCAAGCTTTCCTGAAGGCAGACCCCAACTCTGAGTGAGTATTATCATTTATGCACTTTTCAACACCAGCATCCCTGTGCTGCCTCTGGAGGGCACATGACTCCTGCCAACGGTTGGCCCAGCCACACCACTGTGTGCAGGGTCAGTGGGCTTGGTGGACTATGTGGACAGTGAATATGTCAGTTTGCGCCATTCATTGATTCAGTCAGTGTAGGGGTGTGATGAGAATGGCAACTTGTAATTGGTTGAGCAACAAAGGGGCCTTGGTTGGGTATCTTTCGGTACATACATAAACCCTCAGTGCTGTCAGCTTGCGGAGGCAAGCATTGTTCATTTCAGAGTCATGTCACTGACACTCTGCATAAGGCCATGGAGGATTGAAGTGGATTCCAGCTGCCTGTTGAAATCTAAAAACAAACCCTGTGCTCAAAAGGGATTGCAGCAACTGCAGCCATACACTGTGTTTTACACATTGGAGCTAAACATCCAGACAGTCCTTTTAGGGATCTAATGTGGCCTAATCTGTCTCTCTATAGTGTCAATGCTCTTGTTCTGCTCTTGAGTGTTTTTCCAATTTTCTTGCCATTTCTCAAGATAACCCATATATGTGGGCCTGAGCCTTCTGAAGGGCATGTCATTACCCTTTATCACTGATCGCATTTAGAGTGGGATAAACTCATACTAATATCTGTGTTTGTGTGTATTTATATCAGGGTCAGAAGCTTAGCTGCAATCAAAATCATATGAAGTATTATGACTCCCCCTCTCTCTCTCTTTATCTGTCTCTCTCTCTCTCTCTCTCACACACACACGCACACACACACACACACACACACACACACACACAAACACAAATGACAGCAGCAGGTGCTGTATCACAGTGCCAAATTCCGAGGCCGAGCATAAGGACAGGTCAGCTCAGGCCCAGTTCTCAACAACCGAGACACACACTGTTGATTTCCACTTGACGCACCTCTTGCTGGTCAAATCCATGGCGTCAGGAGAACACAGTGAAATGAGGGGCGTGTAGTGGGGCTGTGGCTTTATTTATGACCTGTGGCTCTTTAAATAGACAGCAACGATGTGTGGCAGACAGACAGAAGTACCTCTTACTTAAGATTGCCTCTGGAAAGACAAAATTGGTTTCCAGCAACACATGAAGATGTACACACATAAAATACAGACATAGGGGTATCTTACAGAGTATACATGAGGATTATCAGGTAGAAATGTACAGTTTGCGGTGGAGTCTCAGCATGGTCACACAAGGAGAGAATCAGAAATTTGGACGTGACAGGGATTCACTCAAAGCTGTAGACTTCAGACTTGGACTTGAGTCAGTCTGAAGCCTTGACTCCCAAAAGATCAGAGCATAATTGATACTAGATATTTGATATTTGATATTTGAACACATTACACATCAGGATCCCCTAAATTTGGTTATTAAAGAAAATAAAAAGGGTGAAAAACACACTTGTGAGAGCTGACACATGCCAGCAATATTTCTGCAACAGCATAATGTCACAAGTTTATATAATTGATCTTGAACAATACAAAAAACAGTGCCAGATGGGCCTTGGTTAACTACATATCTTAAATATTTAATTATGAGGCCTATGGATTGCAAACACTCGGCAATGTATTAACACATTTTTAAATTGAAAATCAATTTGTTTATGCAGACTTGTGATCTGGTCCTCGTCCTCAGTAACGAGTCAGAGGCTTGACTTGGATCGATCTCAGCCGAATTCAGATTTGACTGTCCCTACACTTCTCTGCATTCACAGTAGCCACACATGAAAGCCGACCATCTGAAATGACCTACTGAGGAGAAGTCCATAGAGGGCCTGACCTGTGACTCGTGTGACTTCCCATGCTTTCAAGGGACTCCTCCACACACACACACACACACACACACACAAAAGAAAGAGACACTGCTAGTTTCATGGATCACTGTATACTACAGCCTGGAGGGCTGTGGCAGACAGCTGATCCCACTGGCAGTGACTCGTTCAGAAGGTTAAGAATAACAGGCTTAGCAGCTTAAAAAGAGGCTGCAGGGCACAAAAGCCTTTCTATACACAGGATTTAGGAGACAGTGGTCTTTAATGATTCGACAATCATTTCTATAAGCTGCATGTTGCTCGTGCTTTTCTCTGGTTTAAAGCCGCTGATGTTTAAGGTTTATGGTCTTTGCTCCCTGATATGTGTTTTCCTGAGCGAGACGCGCTAGGGAAAAATTTCTCATTTCTACTCAGTTAAGTAAACTGGTGGCTGTCCATCTCAAGGACCGAAACAAGTCTGTTCACATCACAGTTAACAAGCTGTTTAACCACATACAGTCTGTTTACTATAGACAGTAATGTCATAACTGAGAACTAGCTAATGAAATATCTCATGTTATTCCTGTGTTACAAGAGTAAGTCACTGTGACAAATCAACACAGAACACAAGGACATGTACTTATACATGTTGTGTCGGCTATTTAGGTTAAAAGAGGGAGTTACATTTTATGAGGGGCATTCGCTGAATGTGGGAGGACGTGTGGTGTCCACATATAGCAGATATTGATTCAGCAGCAGGGTCCACTGTTGGATTGAAGTGGAAGCAGAGCCAAGACTGAATGTCATTCCATCATCATATA
>JBBMJY010000018.1:15868816-15884396 GCA_037833715.1 Toxotes lorentzi
ACACACACACACACACACACACACACACACAAACACACACACACACACACACACACACACACACACACACACACATATGTTTAGAATTTCCTCTATTTCTGGCACAAATGGGCTTCCATAAGTTTCAGTGTTTGCTCCTGGGACACAGCTCCTGCTTTCCAAACATAAAGAGACCATTAGTCAATGATATCCTCGCACTTCACTGGTTCCCTGGAACACTTTCTGTTTTTACTCAAGCTTTGTTGCGTAGCTCAGACCCTCAGGTTTTACTTCAGGTTTCATTCTAGTTTGGCTCTTCTCTGCTGCATTTCAAAGCATTTTACAATTTGCTGCAGTCTGCTTAACTAACTCATGCTTTTCCTAGTTTCTTTTCTTTCTCTAGTTTTCTTTTTCTAGTTTCTTTTCTTTAAGGCTTGTTAATCAAGATTATGTTTTCTTTTGACCTTGAGCCAGCTTACATAATGACATTTTGATGTAGCAGTTACCTCCGAGTCAAGCAATTAGTGTGTTTTCATCCCACCACTGGCAGTGGAAACAGCAGGTGCCCAATTAGACATCTTTTGTCCTGAGATGATTGCACCTTCCATTCCACCCTCAGCTATTCACTGCAACATGAAATAAACTTGCTCTTTCTGATCTCAAAGTGCTGTGAAGTCTTTCAAACAGGGCATTTTTGGGATGTTTTTGCAGAAGCCTCATTTATAGAACAGTAGGAAATCTTTTGACTGTAAACTTTGTGGACCTCTTGTGTAACTAATAAAGCTTACAGAGTCCCAAACAACACATAAAGGCCAAAAGGATTAATTCAGTTAAAGGAGCTGTACCATTAACTGTCTTGTTCCCTTTATTTTCAGGTTACCTGGGCTATACCAGTGGATTTTCTCTCAGCTGCATGGTGTTCTTTCTCACCGCCGTAAGTTGGTCCAGCTCACACAGTGGCACATCATCACAGTGACTCTTCACAAGGAGCCTCATTTGTTCTGGCATGTCATCTTGGCACATATGTTACCCACTTTTCCACCCTCGTCTCTTTCCCACACCCGTCTCTATTTTCAGCGGTATGTGGCCATGTTTGATAAGGCGAATATAAGAGCTGCTTACAGACATCAAAGGTTGAGAGAAAACCCCAAGTACTTAGAGGCTGAGTCACACTAATCTGATGTGAAATGGCTTTTTTTTGAGCTTGTCATTGATGGGTGAGAGCTCTTGTTTACTGACTGTGACACATCCTCTCATCCTCGCATCTGTTCTTTTATTACATACCTGCTTTCCTTCCCTCCTTTTGCATCTTGCTGCAGGTTATCTATAAGAAGTTTCAGATTCCCTGTCCATTCGACGAGTTCTCCGTCAACAGTACTGCTGCTCACCTCAGCATGAACGTCTCTGGCCACGGCCACGAGTACGCCAATGGTTTGGTTCATGCGGACGACGATGACTCCAGCTGCTCTCCTCGCATGTTCACTATGAACTCACAGGTAGGGGGCTAAGATGAAGGTACAGTTTGCATATCGGGATCATTTTCTGCATCAACACTGAGTTGTCCAGGTGTATTCACAAGGTTCCACTCTTATTTTGGAAAGCTCGGTTGCACTGATAATCAGAAAAAGTCGGGTGTTTTTGTGTTTCTTCACAGACAGCATACACCATCCCCATCTTGGCTTTCGCCTTTGTCTGCCACCCTGAGGTCCTGCCCATTTACACTGAGCTCCGCAAGTGAGTCATCCCTCTGTGACCTGCAATATTTGATAACATGTCAGTGCAGAATGTGGCATTCACATAACTGTCAACTCTCTGATTTCAGTCCCACAAAGAAAAAGATGCAGAAGGTGTCCAACATCTCCATCTTTGTCATGTACAGCATGTACTTTCTAGCGGCTCTCTTTGGCTACCTGACCTTCTATGGTGAGAACAGCTGTCCTTGGCACTTCCTTTTCAAGTTTGTGTTTGCAGTATCAGTGGATGAATACATTTGTTTATGCCCAAATCCGATCGCATTGTGCAAGTGCACTGATTGATATTTCATGTTAAAAGATACACAGAAATGCAAAAGGAATGCTGTTTGGCTGTAGAAGCAGTAGAACTCAGAGATGGTTTTTAGAAAAGAGAGGCAACTATGGTAAAAAAAAAATGTTCAAGGTGATATTTGCTTTGTTGTTGTCATTTATCAGACACCATCATCTACAGTATCTTCTAGGTGTCTGCATGCAGAAAATAAAGTTTGTATTTCACCCACAAACATTTTTTCACTTCCTTTGCGCAGAGACAATTTCCCACTGGTGACCATATAAAATGAAAATAACTTGGGCCTACAAGGGAGATCCACAGGGCTGATATTGTGATGGGGACTGGGTGCTCTTTAATTCATTATATGTTTTTGGTATTGCCCAGTTTTGTCTCTTGATACACAGTATTTATTGTTAGTATTTATCTGTTTTGAAGAACAACAATTGACCGGCCTTTGCACAGAATTTATTACTTTTTTTTTTTTTTTTTTTTTTTTACCTTTTCTACACATAGAGTAAAAGCTCCCTCTTGTGGGGACTGTTTGTTATAGTGATGCTATCCAGTGCCAGGGGGTATTACTGCCTGACTGACATTCACATGTATTAATAAACCGTGTTTATATTCCTGCAGACAATGTGGAGCCTGAATTGCTCCACACATACAACCGGATTGATCCTTATGACACTTTGATCCTGTGTGTGCGAGTAGCTGTCCTCACGGCTGTCACATTGACCGTCCCTATTGTGTTGTTCCCCGTAAGTTTGTCGTTGCTTTGTTCCCTGTAATGCTCGATGAATCTTATGTTGTGGTATTACTTCCTCATTAACTCTTCTCTTTGTGTCTGTCCACAGGTGCGGAGAGCCATCCAGCAGATGCTGTTCCCCACCAAGTCTTTCAACTGGTTGCGTCACATTGCCATTGCTCTCATTCTGCTCACCCTCATAAACATGCTGGTGATATTTGCTCCAAACATTCTGGGCATCTTCGGCATCATTGGTTAGTATAAAACTTCTCTTTTCTAGGGCCACAAATGTGAAATATCATCATATTGTCAAAATAACAGCGATGGTCTAGGCCCACTTATAGGCGTGATGTCTTTAACAAATACTTTTACTATCCAAAAAGAAACATTCTTGAAAATAGCATTTAATGTTTCCCAGAAGTTCATCTTGTCTGTATTTACTTGACCATAGGTTATTTTCTACATGTAGTGTGATTATCAGTTACTTATTCTGTCTCTGTTTACAGACTGAATCCTCCTATTTGACATGGCAGCGTCAGTATATTTCAGGCTTTTTAGTTCCTGACACAAATAAACCCCATTAAAAGCAAAACTAAAACGTGACTAGTGCCTGTTTGCTCCCTTACAAACTGACGGCCTGAGTCAATATTATTGTCACACTCTGTCCTCAGATTGGAGGCCACGTTTGATAGGTTAAAGATGAAAGTTGAAAACATTTCAGTTAAAGGATCATGAAGGACATCTTCAAAGCAACAGTCTCTGCTTCGACAAACATGTGGATGCATTTAAGTACACATGTGGAAGTACATAGAGCGCAACTTGAATACACATGAATATACAGAAACATACAAATACAGTTCACACAGTCAGATGACGCAATCTATGGAGCTGTTTACAACAACCTTTGTATATGTGTAGAACTTATCTGGGTCGTCTCTCAATCTGGGAAATTAGATGTGCTTATTCTGAGTTGAATAACAGGTGAAAAGCTAATTAAAAAAATGATTATACCAAAGTACACAAAAAGCATTTATAGGCTTATATTTGTAGTTCTAAACTGTATTGAATGTGTCCTCTTCATAAAATATGTTTGGTGCTTTAAACTTTAAGCTTTATTCCACGAGGATCCCTCTAGAAGTTATACATATAAACAGTTACACATAAAGAGAGAAACAGAAATAAAAAGACAGTGACACCTGCTGACCAGTAATGGACAAATATAATACAATAAAGAAAAAAATAATGAGTGGATTATACCTCAAGCAATATTCAATAGCTACTTAAAAGCAGCCATTATTATTTTACAAACTTGGCCAGACTGCAAGATTACCTCTTTGATGTTCTTGGTGTTGAATCATATTTCAAATTTAACAGTGCTTGGATTAATTATGTAGTACCATTTAATTAATCTGTTTTTCGCATCATCAAAACCAGGGCAAACCAATATGCAATGATACTCACATACACAGATTTCTTGTCAAATGTAAAGCACACATTCACAATATAGTCACTTAAATTTTTCATTGAAATGGGCAATAAGCTGAAATATGATTTATTCTATACTGATATCTCCATGACCGAGCCATAATTATGATAACCTACATTTATTGAGAATGTTTTTAACCTTAGAAGCTCTGATTTGTCAATACATAGAAAAGGAGAAAATCAACACAAAAAGAAAATGATAAGTCTGTCAGTATGTTTTGTCTGTATATCACCGCATTCTACAAATCATGTTCCATCCTCTTTACGTTTCAGGTGCCACGTCGGCTCCTTGCCTCATTTTCATCTTCCCTGCTGTTTTCTACATCCGCATCGTCCCAAAAGAGGACGAACCCATGAACTCTGTTCCCAAGATACTGGTGAGGCATTAAAAGCTTTGTCATATAGTCATGAACCATTCATCATGTGAATTTGGTGATACAGGCTTTTTTTGTGATATATTTTACATACCATAGTTCTTGATAATTGAGCTTTTGCACCACTGGTGTGTTCTTCCCTCATTATTAGGCTTCCTGTTTTGCTGCTTTGGGTGTCTCCTTCATGGTAATGAGTCTGAGCTTCATATTCATCGACTGGTCAATGGGGGGCAGCCATGGTGCAGGAGGCCACTAGAGGCTGCTTCAGTGTATGTGGGCTTAGGAAACAGGGGGAAAAGAACTGGTCAGTGTAAAGAAGCACCATCGCCTCAGTGGGGAACACACAACAAGACTGCCCAGCACACATCCTGGGGGTTGTAACAGTAAAAAAATATGCAGTATTGTATGTGGGTTGGAATTACACTTGGATTAATCAAGTTGAATTTTTGACTGTAACTTAACACCTATCTGAACAAAATCCTGTGATAAGAATGTTTGATAATTCAGTCTAACCTAGTGCAATGGTAATGTAATTTCTATGAATAATCAGGACTGAACAGGGTTTTTTTTTTTTTTGTTTTTTTTTTAACACCATCAGTTTGGAGAAAAAAAAATCCTCATCCATGATGGTGAAGCGGTCCTTTCTTGTTGCTTGCTCTGTTTTTACACACAAACAGCTGCAGCTGGTACTGTATAGAAAAAGATGGTATGATTTTTTATTAGTCTGGAAACAGTAAGGCATCAGGATCTATAGGCCTATAAGAGAATAAATAACTCAGAGGTTATTTTTACACAAATAGAAAATATCTTCCACTAGATGCACAAAATAGGACTCATCCTGAACCAGCAGCACTCTGAACTGTTCATCATCATGTAATATAAGACAAAAAGTGCTTTAAAGCCTTAAAGCGCAGGTGACATTTCATTTGCATTATCTGTCTATTGCCAGAGTTGTTCTGTGGTGTAGTGTCATGCAGTCTAAGCTATTGTTCAATATGCATAAATCAGCAATTTCTTCACAAACCCTGGTGCCTTTCAGCATTTGGAGTGTATATTTATTTAGCTACTATAACTGTGTTTTTCAATTTCAAATGGACTATATTTAACTACCGTATATGATGAAGTTAATGATACAAAAACATTGTGTATGATTTCAGTTTTTGTTTTAGCTTACAGTATATAGTTAATGGAAAGCATTACAGACTGACAGCATTTTAAGTGTTCGATGAAATAGAAAGAACTTGAATTAAGGATTTTATACTTCCCGTTGTAAAGCCTTTAGCACATATATGCCAAACTATGACCTTGAGTATAAACCAAGTATCAGTTAAAGTTTACCCCGACAGTTCCTCGCCGATTCTTGCTACTAAATCTCTTAAATTCTTGATTATCCCTCCCCTCTAAGTTTCTCATTAAATTAAATTATTTTTTTCCATATGACCTCATAATACCACATATTCTGTCGCGACACGTTCTAACACATCATTGAAGTCTCATGAAGTTTACATCAAGTGAAAATTAAAACCCAAGATGCCATGATTTTCAAGGGCTTTTCAAAGAAGCTAAAAAAGTTACATGAGAAGTTTGACCTCGTCTTTATATCTGTGTGTAATATACAACTACAGTCAACTACAGGAGTTAGCTTAACTTTGCATAAAGACTGGACGCAAGGGTAAAAATATTGAGATATCTTAAATCTGGTTTTTTAAACTCATAGTCTTACTACCAGCAGAGACTCCGGGAATACCACTCACCCACAAGGGTAAGACAGAAAAGATGGCTCATTTGGGTGACCCCACGCTTTAAATCAAACTCTGTGGGTTTGAACAACGCCCGGCCAACATGAATTTGAAAAGATAAACCCACTGGTGGGTCTGGGAGAGTTTATCAAGTCAATTTTATTCATTGAAAGCTGTATTAATCTTTTGTGGTTCTGCAGTAAAGTCTTTGCTGTTCTGGTTTGTAGTATTTTGATCTGCTTTCACACTTTTATATTTAGACTTCAGATTAATGTTTTGCATGTTGTTAGGTCCAGTCTGTCCTGTAGTTGGTATAGTAAACTACACATTAAAAGAGATTTCCCTGCCCACACTGTCATATATACAGTAGATGTTATTGTAATACTGTACATTTGGCATCTTAAAGTGAAGTGTATTGAAGTGCCATTTTGTGCTATAGTTTTTATAGTGTTCCATTAGTGCTATGAAGCCCTTCTTAAAAGATGTGACAACAAATAAGGTTTCAGACATTGCTGTTGTGATGTTCAGTCAATGACGACACATTAGATTTTAATTTAATGTGTCATCTCACATTAAAATTCCAACATTTTAATCTATGGATGAGGATGAATACTTCAAATATTTGTTATTCTTCTGACTGAGTCCATATGAGTTCACGTTTACAGATTACAGGATGTTTTCTTTATATAGAAATATCACAAATTGTACACTTTATATAGAACTATCACAAATTAGCTTACTCAAAATAAAGTTTTGAAACAATGCAAAGTTTTGAACTTAAGAAACTCTGAGAAAAGTTACGACAAATACTTGGTGCTTGTAACCAAAGATGGTTTCATATTGCATCACAACTCTCAGGCTTCAGAAGAGTCCTGTGTAAATGATCAGTTCTCTCATTTTATTTATGAATTCCTCTATTTTGTTTGTTTAGTAGTTCTGGTTCCTGATCAAGGTGTTTTTATAGAAAAATTATGAACAAGAGCAGGAGAAATATTTAGTTCACGTATCAACCTCCGTCCCTGGCTTTTCCACGTGTATTGGCAGCGGCTGTTGTGGTGTAGGCAAGATGAAGGCTTAGTTTTGTCATGTTCAGTGAACAGAGTTTTTATTCACTTTAAGGGATCATGCCAAAAATAACAACTGCCTACCTGCTGCTTTTCAAATGCCTTTAACTTTTAAACAGGTACCACAGTTGAAATAACAGAGTATATCAAATATGCATTTTTCATATACATAAACAAATCTATGTGATATTTTATTACAGCTGTTATTCAAGACATAAATCTATGAAATTACACAACTATAAGTAAAGAGCAAGGTATATGAATTTTGGTGAATAAGATGTGGCTTTATATAAATAGTGTATATAAATGTAAACCTTTTATATTTGTGATGCATATTTACAGTAGCTTGTAAAGTGTAAATAGCAGGGACAGTTTTAGTTTGGCAATAAAATAATTGTAGATGTTTTTACATTGTCTGTGTTGTCATCATTTCCCCCTTTAGTAAAACCAATTCTAATTCAAGCAGGAAATATTTCTGGTTATTGGGTTGAAGTGCAAAGTCATCCATTTGGGGCTTTCCATCATGGCTAACCTGTGTTTACAAAACAACACTAAACCTGAACTTTGGGTCATTGTGACCCCTGACTGCTGACCTTGTTATGTCAACATGGTGCAGGTTTTTACTGTAAAATTGTGTGCAAGACATAGGTGTATAGGTGTATTTCTGACACCCCAGGCACTCTACTCTGAAATTTACTGCTATATTTGACAACTCACACAAAAACAGAGGTACAGACTGTACCCAGCTGTCTCTCAAGGGAAGAAACTCACTGCAATAATGAGTGAGCAACTGTTAAATGGCAAATCAGAGCTTAATTAGCAATGAAACATTTAACATTTCACAGCTTTGTGAGTGCACTGTAGTCTCACTACCACTATAATTTAAAAAGCAATGATGAGAGCAATTTCTTATTAAAAAAAGTTTAAAAAGAGGGAGGGGGGGGGGGGGGGTCACTTTTCCTCTCACATGAAATTTTCCATAATTATATATAAACCATTTCGTTATGGTAATGATAATTACCGGAAGTGTATATACTGCCATTTTTTTGTCACTTTCTTATATAGGCCTATATATATCTTGCACTTTAATGTTTCATCTGTTGTTTAAATGACCTGCTTTTGTTGTGTAAAGCACTTTGAAATTCGTTCACGGAAGGTGCTAATTAAATTAAGTTTACAGTTTATTAGTGATATTATCTAAGTCTTTATGGCTTTACAGAACATATGAGCCTGGTAACTGTCAACTAGAGATGAAAACGTCCATTCGGCGGCGCTGTCCACCAACTCTAAAATCGGCCTTATTCTGTGCCAAAATATTTCAGAAACATGTGACACAAAAACCCATTTAAACCATTTTAACAGCGGGTCCTGCATCGCTGCAAGGTCAAGCCTGCTCCGGCACATCTCTGGTCAGTCACTGAGAATAGTTCAGTTCGGTTCAGTCCATCCTGTAATGTTGTGTTTGTCGTCTCAGAGTCTGCATCCATGAGAAATGCGGTGGAATGAAGTTGGCACAGCGCCCACTGCAGTCTGCACACCGCACTCTTGAAATCACGCCTCGCTGGCTTCCTCTCTAATTGGTGCCACACAAGCTGCCGCGCAGAGCTCACCTGTTTGTAATTGGACTATCGCGACAAGTGGTCCGAGTGACGTCGATGCTGCTGGTCGACCACTTCCGATTGTCTCGGGGATATCTGAGGATTTTCGCGCGAGCCTAATTGAGCGCATCAAAGCACTGCAGCACGGTCGCGCCGCTCACCAGGCCGAGGAGAGGCAGTCTGCAGCGAAGCGGCGAGCACAGGCATCTCAAAGCCTGTGAATGGACGCAGGACAGAGGGCTCTGAGCGTTTCGACATGGACCACCGGTAACAGCCCGAGATTCGGTGTTTAAAACAGCACATGTTTTGGATGCGTCTGCTTCGTGTGTGAGCTTCTGGTTGAACAGGAGAGCAGGAACACTGACTTTTGACGCGTGGGTAAAAACTCTGGAATCGGCTGTTTTCCTCTTCAGAAGACAGTGCTGGGAGCAAGAGCTGCTCCACCGTTGTTCTTGGAATCGGCTGAGACCATCAGCACTGAAGCCTTTTGTTTTTTTTTTATATATAGTTTTTTTTTTTTGTGCAAGTGGTCGGTGCGCCCCTGCGTTTGGAGCCATGGGTTGTACGGTGAGCGCCGAGGATAAGGCTGCAGCGGAGAGGTCAAAGATGATTGACAAAAACCTCCGAGAAGACGGAGAGAAGGCAGCCAGAGAAGTGAAATTGCTCTTATTAGGTAGGTTCCAGCAGGAGGTTGCTCCTCAGGTTATACTGAAAGACACAACTAAAAGAGGTGTTTGTTGCTCCATAGTTCTTTTTTTTTTAACTACCTGATTAAAAATTATAATATGATCTGATCAATAACCAAGCAGTTCTGTATGATGCTGCTGTGAATATATGAAAACATGTTTTGTTTTTTGTTTTTTTTTATCATTTTTTGTGGAAATACTACCTAAAAATAAAGCTTGGACTCTAGCAAGCTTCAAATCATATCACAAACCAGTGCATGGGCAGCAACAGGAGCATCAAACCACATAGAGTTCATCCTCCACATAAGCAAGACAGTACAAATCACATTAGCAGTGGCACAGACAAGACACTGTTTCAGTGCTTATGTAAAGTGAAACACAGTTGTGTCATTAATTAGCCAAGCCAAATGTCCATAAACTTAGAGATAAGTCAGATATCATCATGTCAACATGCTACACAGCTTCTCAGAGCTCTGCGCTGGCATTCAGCCCAGAAAGCTTCATTCAGTATATCAAACCTGTGGTCCAAGATTAAACATTAACAGGGTTACACTTCAGCACCTTACACTTCTTAAATACACATCAATCTCTTCTAACAGTAAAACAATTCCTGTTTGTCTGTTGACAACAGTGGAAAAACAAGCAGCTTTTATTAAATAGATCCTGGCGATAGGGGGGGAAAAAAGAAGTCTTTCTTCTTCTGTATTTCACTCTTGCACTCACACACAAACCACAAATGCACAACCTCCCACTCACTACCAGTTTCTCACTTCCTCTCTTATCCAATTCAGCTGTATTTGTTTGCCATCATTTTGCTCTTCATTTGTCTTTCTCATTGTTTAACTGTGCACACAGCTCAACTGACAGGGAAGACAGTCTAAAACTTAAGGATGTCTGTAAGTGTGTGTGTGTGTGTGTGTCTGTCTGTGTCAGGGGAGTAAGTGTGGTGGTGGTGGTGGGTGGGTGTTGTTGGATGGGTGTCATCTTGCTGTGGCAAGCTGTTAATAGAGGACAGGATCCAGCTAAGTACAGAAGGGCTGAGGGATGGCTGGTTGTTCAGTTTTGATAACCTGAAGTCAGAAACCCTCATTAATTATCAGCCTCACAAGGATTCTGATTAATAACTTTACTAATACTAATAACCTTACTTTCAACCTTCAATAAAACTTTTTTTTAAAGAGAAAATCTTCAAAGAGGCTGATGGGGAAATCAAGAAGGGTTTGCTATCTGGAGACCAAAAGCTCCTGATGTAACCATAGCTATTAAGCCACATCTCCTCTTATTAGAAATAAACCTGTCTGTATTTGAGAATTTCATACAGCAGCGGAAATCATCTGTTGGTTAATATCTTGGCGGCTGATCTTGCCCCTTTTATGCTCTTCTTCACACATAGACATGCGCCTATAGATAAGATGTGTATCTCTGAAACTCGTGTGTGGTGTCAGCACAGTGAAGCTGTTGCAGAGAGACAATAAGACGACACCTGACTGACAACCACTGTCAACCAGCCGAGGAAAAGTGACAGCAACTTGTTCAGCAACGGCAGAACATGATTTAAAAAATATGGGGGGGGGGGGGGGGGAAAAACATGTGTTTAAATCTGTCCAGTATGAGCAGCACCAAATCCCCTTAGGTGAAAGTCAAGCATCTGGTCTGAACAAACAACAAAACAACAACAACAACAAAAAGATAAGCACCGATTTAAGAGCCACAGTGGTGTATTTCAGAGAGCTAACAGCATACATAGATGGATGCTTTTATAGACAGCATAAATATTTTACATGAACAATATTGTGACTTAGTATGGATGGCTATGTACGTGGCTGTTTCTTGGCCAGGTGCAATGACTTCCTGGAGCGTTGTTATCACTCCAGGAAGTCAGCACACAACAGAAATCACAACCATATTTTCTCAGTTTTACATTCTGGTTCTTGTGCAGATAAAAGGTGTTAGTTAGTGAGCTTGGTTACATTTGGACAGAACCAGACAAGCTGTGTCCCTCTGTTTCTAGTCTTTCTAGTAATACGACAGCAACCTCCGGCTAGTTCCAGTTGTCCGTGTACTGACAGCACTGAGAACATGCAGGAGGCTGCTGCCGGTGGACATTTCACTTTAAGGTTGAACTGAGGACATAATGTAGACGACATAATGGTTGCATTTGTCTTGTTTGTGTATGAAAAGATACCGACTTGTTCTGGCAAAGAAAAGATGAGTCACTTGATGATAGCAAGTGAAGCATGAAAGGGGTGCATCAGAAATTTTTAATGGCTTCGTGGCATTAGTCCAATGTTGTTGGGTTTTTTTTTTTTTATCATGAGTTCTGGAGGGGGATGTTTCCTTTTTTTTTATTGTAGAATAAGTTCTGCCTTTGGCTTCAACGTTGTTCTGGACTCAAAATACATGCCAAACCAGAATACTCTTTATGTGATAATTCTACAAGAGCTTATGGTAAATCTAAGTGAGGACTGGGGAAGGACAGTCAGTGACAAATTGTGTGGATGAGAACAAAGTTGAGGTGAGCATTTTGTAGAGTTGTATCCAGACAGAGCTTTCCCATGTCCTGCAACTGGCAGCACTGATATGTAAAACCATATTTTAGCACAAGACTAAAAATAAAAACACTGAGAGGTCCACAGGAAACTCTGTGTTGTAAGAAAATACTGATTTCACCATGTTGCACCATACTCGAGGGCTCTCTGTGTAACCGATTGACTCGATGGTCCGTCTTTTTCGGTTTTTGGAACCAGGAACAAAAACTCATGTTGCATAAATCTATGTCGCAACATCTCAGGCAGTGGGAATCATCAGTCCTTCACATCTATACTTTCTGATGAATCATTTTGAAACATCATCATATGTTTACTTTCAATAACGTGATGTTGTGAAGTAGAACTTATAAATCGCCTACTCAAGGGCCTAGGTTTGGTTCCAGAAGAGGAAGGGCACACACAATTTATAGTTGGGCTTTCCAAATGAATTGTTGTTTATATATTAGAACTGCTTCGGGAAGTGCAGCGTTATTAATACACTAAATCCATTTAACATCACAGATTTTGTTATTTTTGTTATTTGATTGTCCTCTCATACTTGATGATAGATAAATATTGCATTTGCATCTTTTCTAAGCTCTGTCCTCGATTGGCTTTGTTTTCTTCAAGTGCAGCATTTTTTTAGGAGAATGACTGTAAATAAAACTGAGAGGCAGTTGAAGTCATTTCCCACTGCAGGTATAACCTCCACCAATCAGACTGTAGTGCATCAGCCTCTGTACCCTGAGAGGTGAAATTCAGGGCAAATAAAGCTCCTGAAGCCCTTGCTGCTGCTGGTAAAGCTTTATAAACCTTTCTCATCTGAACTGTGGCAGCTGGACTGTAAGAAAAGAAAAAAAAGTGGAGAGAACCAAAACAGGATTTTAAATAGGGGATTGAGACACCCTATCACTGTGGAAATTACACCCTTGAGCCTATTGGATTGTTTAAGGAAGTAAAAATTGGGCCTGGCATCAGTAACGGCCTACTGTGGCGTATCCTTTATAACAAATAAGTCTGTGCCAACTGTACTCAGAAAGTATGGAGTTTCAGAGGAGGAACCATTCACCATAAAGAAGCAATACGATCAAATTTATGATGATTTGTATACAAATCTGCTTCTTAAAATAAGGTATAAAATATTTTCCAGATACCAGGGGGATTTTAATGTTATTAATGTTATTAAATTAATAAAGACGCAGGATATTGTCTTATCTGAGGGACAGTTTCAGTTTCCCTTTCACACATTTTCACCCAAAAATGATAATATATATATTTTTTCCCAGCCTCATTCCTTTGAACCCCACCCACCCACCCAACCCCTTAAATCAGCCTCCATTGTAGCTTATCTCTAATTCCCACCCGGGGCAGATGGTAATAATAGTGCTTCACAGACATGACTCACTTCTCATGACAGAGAGAAGGTCTCAGGGTGAGACTGTCCATCCAGAGATGACAACTTCACAACTAACCACAAACTGAAAGAATATACTTATGTACTGTTAGTCATGTCTCTGGTGAAAATCGCTAAATCCTTAGTAAATTCATGTGTGTTTACTGAATGTGCTGAACTAGCAAGAAATGGTTCCTCGCTGCAGTCATATTTAGGATGCCATGTTTACTTTGAAGTCGATTTTTCACCCGTACAGACGGCGAAGCGTTATTCGTGAATTTTTCCATGTGAAGACAGTGAATAAGTAATTTTCTTTCCATAGCACCATAGAAGAGTGACCTGCTCAGAGAATATCGGAGCCGATTTGAGGGTTTTTCTTAATGAGGTGGCTTGGCTCAGGGTCACAGTGAGCTAATGAGCAGGGGAATGGCACATCTTTCAGGCATTGTGTGTGTGTGAGATTTTGGACACGTGAATGTGATAAGACGCGTCGACCTGAGGCAGTGGGTACATGCGTCTGTTTTGGCTGATAAAGCGGAAAGTGAATATTTCTTGAGGCAGGATGTGGTTTCTGAGATCCTGTGAGAGTGTGAAGTGTGGATATGAGAATGCTGCTCTTATTCAGGGTTATGATAGATGTGCAAACCAGTCCTCCCCCTTACATTTTCACAGCTCACAGAGTTTTATTGTTCGATTTTAAAAATAAATGAAAACTGTTGCACAATAGAGCCATTCAGATTGATGTATACTTTACACTGAACATTACATTCATAGCCCATCACTCCCGTGCATTAGTAAAAGCCAAGAGAACACCCTGAGAAGTCTGCATACTAAATGCTATGTGTTTTAAGCCCATACTATAGCATAAGGGGAGTAAGGGTGGTGACAAAGAGTCATGTCCTATCAAATGTAATTTATTGCATAAAATAGCAGTTGTTTAAGCATGTAGCACTGGAGCATTGTGTCTAGAATTTCTACAAATACTGATAATGGACATGTCTCTTCTTTGTGAAATGTTGCTCGTGGTGTAGTTTCTGCAGAGAGGTCTGCTTTGTGCCTATTCATTGCAACTTCTCCATAGTTCATCCTCGCAGCCCTGAATTGTGTGTATGGAAGAGGGTGAATTAAGATTTCCCTCAGGCCTTTGTGTGATTTTGAAGTCATTTCCAATATGTTCTGCAGTTTCTGTTGCTGCAGTAGGAGGAAATTTATCTGCTGACTTTGTGATACCTACAGTTGTTATCCAGCAGTTTGTGCGTTCCCTGAAATTATAGTAGAAGTTTGAGAGGAGAGCTATGTTTAATTAGATGCCGCATTTATCACATCTCACAAAAAAATATGCAAAATAACAGTCTGCTCCAAAGTCCATTCTCAGTGCTCATCTTCTGCTTGGTGCAGATGACAAACCTGATCCTTCCCCATCTTTCATTTTCCTATCACATTTCCATTATCAGCTCCATTCATAATTTATCTCTTTCCCTCTCCTTCTATTCACATTCCACTCTTGTGCAATAGGTGAAGAGTGCAAGAGAGCCTCAGCAAGCAGCAAAGTCTTAACAGGACCAAGACTTATAAACATGTCACTTGTGTCAGGATCAATCCATTCACATTAGTTACGCTTGTCTCCAAAGCCAGTAGTGAAGTAGGAGGTTGTGGATATAATTTGATAAGACCTTGACCTGTTAATTTGTTTTCCAAAAACACTCAAAAAACTTGTCGGTTTTGTGGAGGGCTGAGAGTGATGGGAGATTGAGATAATACAGAGAGTAAGGGAGAAACCAGGCTTTGCTTGGGATTTATATAGATTATAAATCTACACAGTCACCTGAAAAATAAACCAGGTCTGATTAAATTGAAATATTTTAGATTCTCTTTTATAATTCTGACTAAGAAAGGATATTTTGACAGAACTGAAGAAGAAATCAACAATAACAAATATATATGATTGTTAAATCTGATCTTGATCC
>JBBMJY010000018.1:15890749-15917132 GCA_037833715.1 Toxotes lorentzi
TCCCCGTTTGGGTGATTATTATTTGTTACTTTGTAAATAAAGACTGATTTAAATTTTTGATCCTGCCTCACGGAGTCGTGCTTTTGGGTTCGGTTTTTGCTCAGTCGTGACAGGCAGTGTGATCCCATTACCCCATGAACATTCCTCAGTGAAAAACCACTCCAGTTTATAACCCACACTGGAAAAGGATGTCTTAAGTAAGTGAGACACAGTTTTAAATGGAGTTTTATTTAAGATTGCTTTAACATCACTTCTGTTTAGCAGGTAGTGGTGACAGTCACATCAGAGTTTATGCATGTTGGTAATGGCACCATTTGTAGCTGAGATCAGGAACGAGAGACATGGTCAGTCCTGTTTGAAATGCATTTATTTTACAGTCAAATATTATAACTATGTTGGGACTGCCCTACCTCTCTCTCTCTCACTCTCTGTGTCTGTCTCCAGATAGTATAAAAATAAAATGGCCATGCACGTTTTCTAATTGCTCTAGTTTATGTAAAAGTTCATGTGGGACCTAATTTGGTGGGATCCAGTCTGAGTTAATGTAATTTGGCAGTAACTCATAACTGTCCAGGAGTCAGGCTGCAGAAGATTTGAATGACATGAACAAGACGTTACCTCTAGATAATGAACCACAGTCGGCCTGGTTTAGAAATAGATATTTGTCTAGTAACCAGGTTGTTCCCTCATTTATTAATTGTTTTATCACATCCCCATCATCTGTTTATCTTAGTAGCTTAGTGTCACAATTTATGCTGGTCTCTCTCATCATATTGGTTGTATGCACAGCGGTATCTGCTGTTAATTATGGTTGAGAGCTACATTATACTGTGCTTTGTACTTTGTGGTTGCATCTGTAAGCTGTGCTTCATTGTCTTGCGTTAATTTATCATTATTGTAAATATCCTCCCACCCATATTAAAATGAAGTTGTTATATGGTTGTATACATGGTATGATTATTAATGTATTCATGTATTTTAAATTAACATCAGATTTTTTTTATCATGTTAGTTTGTCTGAGATCTGACTTATCATTGACTCTTGTTGTTTTGCTGTGAGTAAAGTGAGACTTGAGACTAATCAGGGTCATACATCCTTTACTGGGCCCCTCTAAGCAACTCACAAATCCAGTTAAGAGTTTATTGATCTCCAGTATTGCCAGATGCAATTCAGACGAGATTTAATTCACGAAAGGGTCCTGTTCTCCACATTGATGACCAGTTAGTGATAAAATCACTAGTACAGCACACATGCTGTCTGTACGTTGGTTCCTCTAAATATATCAGGTGAGGTTTATTCGCATGCTGATGGCCTTAACCTGTCACATTATGACCTGGGTCATAATGTGACATGTGCCTAAGGATGACCTGGGTCATAATGTGACAGCATGATAAAGATATGAAAATTCAGTTTTACAGTGCCGTGACGTGATATGCTGAGCGAATAAACTGTACACAGTGGATGTCTTGTAAAACATGCAAAACAGATTTGCATACAAGAAAATCAATGAGCACGGTGATGTCGGTTTCTCTTTCATATCACCTTTAAAGTAATAGTCACTTTCTTGCAGTTAGAGTCAGATAAGCGGGTCGATACTTGTGTCTGTAAGATGAATAAGAAGCTAGAGTCAGAGTAGCTGTTTCCTTTTCAGACCTGGAGCTTTTACATTTGACTGGGAGTCATTCCCTGTCAGCTTTAAACATGGACTTGGAAATTTCAGTGTGACGAGATTGTTAGTTGTGTAGTGTTTGTGAATGTGGCAATGACCTTCCCAAGTTGTGTCAGTGCCATACATGTGCCTAAGGATGAGAAAATTCCACTGTGTGTCTTTCTATAACCTCATTTATCGCTTGCAATTGCAAAAATAACTATTTTGAATAAAACGGAAAAAACAAACAAGTTGATAAGTACTATCATAGCTCTTCACAGTCTGTCTTTATCTCTTCTCCGTGTGCTTCAAGTCCCATCAAAACACAACAAACTGAGGTCAAAAACACAGCACAGGGAAAAAAAAGCTGTTGCTGAATGAGTCTTTGCTTTAAGAGTATTGTAGTTTTTCTACTGTCCGCCCACGCAAACGTGTCTATGTGTTGATGTTTGTAATTTAGTCTTGGTGAGGGCAATGTACTGCTGTAACCATGGCAACAAATCCAGTGCATGCGCACGCAATGCCACCCTTCATTTCACTACCAGCTCTTCCAGGTCTGACCTCCAAATACCAACATTTAGACATGGTTTCCAGGTGGATGCGGCTCAATTTCCCACTTCTCTCCCAGAATACCAGCCATGGCCTTGGCGGTAATGAAACAGCTGCTTTAACAAACAGCAAGCATCTCGTGTCCACATGGGAATGTGATGAAAAATTATGTTTTAAATTAAAAGATTAACTGTCAGATGTGTAGAGAGAGGCTTTTCCCTCGCCCTACACAAATACAGAGAAATATGTGAAGGTGAGTTCAATAAATAAATCTGGCCTCCTGGTTTTTACACAGATTCTTTTAAAAGTAATTTATCATAACATAATAATACATAGCGTCACCACATTTTGTGTTCCTTCATCGACCGAAACAATAAAAATTTTCAATAAGGAGTAGTATCAGAACATAAAAACTAGTGCACAACTCTCCCCTGCGCCATGTGCCTGTAATCTGAGTAAACGGTTTTACTAAACACACCCTGACAATCTGGTGTGCTAGCAGAATGCTCGATGGTTTTATGGGGGTGCCTCAAACACTGCAGCAACTGCCCAACACTCCTGGTGTCTCATCTGTTTGCTGACGTGTGTGTGAGTGCATAGAGTATAAGCTGACATTCCGGTATGCAGAAACATAGGGAGGTGGGACTGTAAGCAGAATGACTGCCAGGCAAACACCAGCTGTGATGGTTTGATATGTGAGGAATCATTTTCCCGGGACAGTGGACTGATTAGAGGAGAACAAGGGGATAGAGGATAGTAAAATCTCAACCACTGGACCTTATTTACACATTTCCTCCAGCATGTGTGCAGTTTCTGGGTTCACAAGGTCAATAACCAGTTTCAGTTTTCAGAACAGCGGGTCTGCCAGACTTCATTAAGAGATTAACGACCTGTGTGTGCTCAGTATTTAGTACATTAAAATATGAATATTGCCCTGTGCATTGCACAGTAGTAGTAGTTCATGCTGTATCAGGCCATGGATGCCAACAGTGCTGGAGGTGTTTCTCATAAAGCACTAAGCACTAATCTTTTAAACATGAAATATCTTATTAGTTATTTAAACTGCTCTGAAAAAAAGACTCCACCTGCTGATGAAGATTGTAGCCTATGATTTGATCAAAAGCTCAAGCACAGTTAAATGGCAGTTTGTACTGAAATTATCTTCGAATTTTATCGAATTCTTGTCTGAAAACCACTGGACAGCAGCTCTGATGCATAAATGACGTGATCTTCATGCCACAGAGCCAACGGAAACATCTTTCTCTTCGATTGCCTGTTTACTCCTTAACGTTCAACACGCTAGTGATATCAGTTTTTCAGTTTCTCTAAAGAGCTTCCGCATGTCAAGTGCTGTTGTTGGTGATCAATACACATTCACTGAATTGGCGTAATTAATATGGACTCTGGTAAGGTTGAGGACACATTGATTTTGTTCTAAATGACCCAGCTGATTGGTGTATGTTCTGCTTGATATCAGTCTGGCACAGACAGCAGAAAGTGTGCAATCAGCAGTCCTGGCAGATGTTTTGTGCTTAGTAATCAACTCGCATTCACAGATCTAGTTGGGAAAAATTGGAGATCCTCTTTCAAAACATTAATCCTGTTGAAAAGTTTAGATATATTCTGTGGACATAATCCTGAATTGATTAAAAAAAAATTAAATAAACATTCACATAATATGAACGTGTCCAATATGTAGGAAAACAACAACAATAAAATGTATACTTTGTGCATTCTGAATCTGGTAAATCCATACATTATACATTAGCTAATTAATATCTAATTTAAGATTGTTTTATCGATTTTAAGTAGGAGAAGTTGAAAAACAACGCATGTTACTCAACGAGAAAACAGTGCATTTCTAACGGTTGTTTCAAAGGAATAAATAACTTAGTGTGGAGCGTAATATCTTTGTATTGTGAGATAAATGGTTTTATGCCTGAATTGTGATGCAATACAGATTATAAATAACTACAAGCTTCTCTTGAAGGTAATATGAGCTTAACCTTTTGCTCCCTGCCAGTGTGTCTGTGCCAAGAATTTAAATAATAATAACTAAATTAGTGTCAGAAAGCTATCCAAGTAGATATCCATCCAACTATTTACATATCAAATTATCTTCATAGCTCACTCCTTTTTTTTTCTCCAGTATGTGCAGGGTCATACCTGAGGGATTAGGAGGGTTGATAAATATGGCTCATAATAGGGAACTGACTGTTGTTAAGGTTTTCGAAGGAAATTTATTACAACAGTGAGCTTACAATACTAGAAATAAGAAATTTCAAAATAAACTAATACCACAAATACAAATAAAATGAGGTGGTTTTGAGTACTGTGGTAGGTGCACACAATAGCATCACAAATCAAGATTCAAGAAAACTTCATCGGTATGTTGTTCAGATCAAAATGAAGGCCTCCGTTTGAAGATGGGTGTGGTTCGACCCATGAGTACTGAGTGCTCATGTAATAATGTATTAATGACTAATGAGTACTCATGGGTCGGGACGTCAGCATGCTGACTGGCGCCGTAGCTGGTGTGATCCCATTGCAAGATGGTCTGTAGTTCAATTTCTGTTGGAGACTTTCAGCACTGTGTCTTCACATCACTGTGTGAACTGCTTTAAGTGCTAGAGAATATGAGTAGATATGTTAGTTATCTAGCCAGGGGCCACACTGTCTTAAGCTTAAAATATTATATCAGTTCTATAACTCAGTAGTGCAGCAGAGATAAAATGTGGGCGATTAGGTCTTTTTGTGCAGCACCGGTAGCACTGAAGTTTAAAAGAATTAACATTCCCAATTTGGCTGAGAAAAAAAGTCCATTTTTGATATATTACCAAGTGTAAGAATCAGGGCAGTGCTACATTCATAACCTCATCCTGTGAAAAAACACCCACAAATGATCTACACTTGGCACATAGACGTCTTTGCTAGAAATTGCAAAGTATAACTTTAGACTTCATATCTCTGGGATGTAATACGTTTTGAGAGATCCAGCACTTGACATCGTGAAGTCACTTTCTTAAAATGTCAAGAGTGGTTGGATCATAGGCTTTTAGGAGGAGACGCATTCAGGCATCACTGGCGTAGCAGTGAAGTGATGCATTTCGCTTGTGTATTACATGGCCATGGGGCAGCATTTAGAAATATGTGGATTAGACCAACAATGGCTTCTAGTGGCACAGCACGTGTGGCGTTTGCAGAGGAGGATGAGTTGCCAACGGTGACTGCGAAGGTCGTAAAAGGCACGAACCAGTCGAGAGCAGTGCGGGTGACACCTACCCACTGCTTATAGGCCTTAATTTAAAACAGGATGATCAATGGCGCAGAAGGATTCACTGAGGTCCAAAAGGATTAGAGGTAAAGAAACACTTGCTTGTGTTATTAGAAGACAGTAATGAAGTGTGTCTTCTATGCTCCTCTTACGAGATCAGTGCTCTTCCTCGGGCAGCAGTGACTGATTGTGTTGCATACATTCAGCATCTGCATGTCGTGTCACAGCCACTTTTATGTTGTGCTCTTAGTTGTTGATTTGTGTGCCTGAGAATGAGCCTCCACTTGTCTTTTTGTTGTTTCTGACTGATCTTTTTTTCCCAGACATGTGTCCTGATAACTGTACCTGTTTATTTTTCATCTCATTTGTATTCATTGGTGCAGATGCAGCTCCAGAGCTGAATCTTATGATAATAAATAAATATATATACACACACACACACACACACACACAGTGCTTTATTAATTTTTTCAGTGTAGTCCAGAAGTCTGAGACCCCTTTCTCATGAAATGGGTCTCAGACTTTTGGACCTCACTATACATTAAACATCCACTTCACATAAATGTGTTGATTCTGCTTGTGAACACACATAACAAAGGATTAAACACTGTTAACATTGGTTGCACAGTCTGAGTGCAGGAAGCATCCCACTCTGCAGAGCAAAGCAGTGAAGCTCCACTGCTCCCTGCGAGGCTGATGACCTACTTTTCCACTTCAGGCGATAACATACTGTACTGGATCCAGCCATGTAAAATTCCGCTATCGCTCTCCACTCTGCATGTGAAACAGGCTGAGGTGGAGGTGGTGGTTGGGGTGGGGGTGGGGGGGGCTTCCTGCCTGCCTAGGCAGTTGAAACACCTTTGCTAATGATGCAAAGGTGTAGACGGGCTCCCACTAGAACCTGCATATAGTGATACAGTGAGCTAATCTTGGTGCTTGCTCTTCGTTTGCCTGGCAAAGTGGTGTAGTGGCTGTATGAAATAATTCAAAGGCTGCTGCTGTCTGCAGGTCAATACATGGAAGACAGAGAAAGGCTTGATTTCAGGCAGGATGAAAACAGAGGAGGATGTTAATAATAGCCTGCTGACAGAGGGCAATGTGCTGGAACCAAGTGTGTTGTAAAAAAAAAAAAAAAAAAGAGCTTCACTTATAAATGAGTGTCTTGAACTGAGTCTTGCCCTCGCTCACTCACATAATTACTCATAACCTGTATCCACTCTCATAAACAAACAAAAGCATGCACAGAGGCTGAGTCTGTGTGTGATGTCTTAAAACTGCTACCCAAATAATAGAGGTTACAATTAGGCTTTTTCACTCATGCCACCTTCAGGCAAAATGTTACATTTGATTTAAACCCTGAGTTATTGATTTTTTTTTTTTGGTCCACGTGGGGGGCAAAGCAACAAACTGTAAAAACAACACTGACATATTTTCAGCTTATTAAGTTTTTTTGCCTGTTTGCACATCCAGCTGACATCCAGTGTGGAGCGACATTCATTTGAAGTTGTATTTCTTGCCACCTGATAAATGTATCCAATGTTCACTTTTCTCTTTAGCCCTATTTTTGTCTCCACCAACTTCCGAGGGATATATCACTCTTTTTAGCTGCTAAATGCTCCACTATGTTCACCAGTTAGTCAGACATTTTGGTGCTGAGCAGGTATTGTACACAGGGTTTTTTGGAGAGGAGCTTTTTCACTGAAAGAGGTCGCTGATCACAACTGTATGTCTACATTATTTCATTATGGTTTAGGAAGAAAACAAATGTACACGAGTAAATACAAATGTATTTACTCATAAAATAACGTCACGTCAGCTGGTGTCAGTCAGCTCCCCCAGGACACTGCGACATGGCTTTAAATAGTAACAGCATCATTGCTGTGTATTCTGCTCAGTGTCATCAACGCCCAGAGAAGGTTAACCTTTAAATGGCTATAAAAGCTAGTTGGATGTGAGCAGTCGTGACACCAACGGGTGGGGACAGTGGGCCAGGATGAGAGCGAAGGAGGAATCGTGTCACAGCCAGGCAAGTGAGTCATTCTCCCATGTCAGCCGCTTAGACAATAGATGGCCTATGACGCTGGCATATGCTGAGATGCGTTACATGTCTATACAGAAGTAATGCCATGGCAGTGGGCTGTGTGATACAGAGATGTGAAACACAGTGTTTGTGATTGCAGGCTTCCCAAAGATGCTGTGATATTGGATTTTTGATGTTGCCTGTTTCTAGGAAATATTTTGTGTGTGTTTGTCATTTCAGAAATCATTCTTTCACTTCAGCAGCAGCAGTAAGGGTATTGCTCTAGAAATCCAGTCCACCACTTTGGTACAGATTGAAATATCTTAAGAGCTTTTGAATGGCTAGACGTGAAATTTTATACAAACGTTCATGGCCTCCAGAGGATGAATCTGACTGACTCTGGCTTTTCCTTTATGTTTTATCCTGTGAAATATCTCTGAAAAATCTATGTAATAGATTGGCACAAAATTTTGTAGACATTCATGATTCCCACCGTACATCACCATGACGGAGACATTGGATGGATTTCCGCAAATCCTCCTCAGCATGAAGCGTAATACCTCTAGTAATCCACTGACTTTTCAACTTAATGATCAGGTCAGAATCACAGTTTGTCCAATACTTTAGTTTATGATTAAATGCTTGCAAATCTAATGATATTCCTGTCACCCTGAGCTGTAGTATATGAGCTTGTTTGCATGCTGCAGCTAGCATGGCCATAGTCAAAATGATGCTGCTTGCAATCAAGGGTTTAGTCCCACATAGTGTTGTTGAGTGTGTTTTGCCTGCAGCCAGAGCAGAACCTCATTCGCTTCTCCAGTAAGTCAAATATGCCAGGACAGGCTTCATTTTTCAGAGACAGCTGTCTTTTTTAATTGGCCTTTCCTGGGTAGATCCCTCTGGGCTTGTGGAAGATGAATGGACAGTCTTGACTCCACTGAATGCAAAAGGAAAGTTGTCACATTCACACATCTTGAAGCCTGGAGAGAAGCATGTCACGCAAACTAGTTTACCTGGGGTCCTCATATCGCAAAAGTAATGTCTTCATATTTAACCAAAAGGTAACCCAAAGGTATTAAATTGAAGAAAAACAAGCAAGTTCTCTCATTTGAGAAGCTGTAACCAGTGAATGTTTGGTGTTTCCTCTTGATAATAAATTCATTTTCTTTTAATTAAGTAATGGATCAACCAACCACTTGTTGCTGCATAATTCAGTACTTTTTAGCCATGCAAGTGGTATGGCTCTAGAGACGGCAGTGCCGGTATGTCGGTTTTGGCCAAAGCGCAAAGCTAATTCAACCCCCATCAGCCTCAGTTGTACTTTGTGCTTAGGAAGAAATGTTGCTAATGCTAAACTGGTGAATACGGTAAACATTATACTTCTTAAACATGTGCATGTAAGCATATTGTCATTGTGACCACTGTTAGCATGCTAACATTAGAACCTAGCTCAAAGCACTGCTATGTGTAAGAGCAGTCTCAGTGTTGCAAGCGTAACTGTGGGCTCTTAGTCCTTGTTCTTGAGGTAATTTGGCTTCACAGTGCTGCTGATTCTGCACTCTCACTTCTGCTGTGGAATTTATCTTTGTTTTTTTGTGCTTTATAATCACTCCACTCTTTCCTGTTCATAACCAGTTCTTATGTTTTCTTACAGTTGGATGAAATTGTTGTGAATTTATAGAATTAAAAGTAAAGTAAATAAAAATCATAACTTCCTCATCAACCATCAGCTTAAAGTACGTTTCCTCTCATTTTTGTGCTGTTATATTTTAACTAAGAGGTAAATTTCAGCATCAGAAGCCAAATTAGTAGCCTAACATTGTAAATTAACAGCCTAAAAAAACTAACACACTAATTTTGGTTTTAGTTCCATAATTAGAGATGGTTCTTGGGAAGTAATTATATTAAGTGGGTCATTTTGTGGGGAGGTTGGTCTGCACTGAAGTGGGAGTTTTAGACTTCTCTATAAGACAGTCTGCCATCCTGTGACTCACTCATATTTGCTGTTGCATGCAGTTTAGCAAACCACTTATCAGCTGGCAGTGAAGTGACGCAGAAAGCAAGAACAAAACATGTGATTGCCCGCTGAAGTTCACTGAATGCTTTGCAGCTTGCGATAGAATGTTACTCACCGCAACACATACCTTAGATACATCTAAATATTAAGCCTACCGATTTCATGAATTTATCAGGTACTCAAATTAGTCCTCATCCCACCATGTTTTCTCTTAACCAATACCTTCCATGCTTAACTTTTTCACACATTTTCAGTTTCTCTGCATCCTCCCCCTCCTCCTCCTCCATCCCTTGCTCATTTGTCACTCTTGTCCGTGCTGTCCATCTCTACTCCTATCTGTTCTCTTCTTTAACTGCCTTTTAATTACAGTGCTTTCTCTTCTCAATCCTCAGTCTTATTCTGTTTTAAATTCTGGTAAATTCTTTTCCTCTTTTGTCTTTGTAGTGTTTGCAGGATAAATGCTGGTTTTGTTCTACAGCATACAGGGTTAAGCAGGTACTGTGTCAGCTTTTCCACAGGGAATCTGTGCCCTGTGAGCTACACCGGAGCCGTTTTTGCCTTCTCCCTGTTGTGCGGAGTTTTCTCAGCAAGATTAGAATGTGACTTATCTTGGCCTCAAGCTCATAATTAAAGAATCTGAATCAAATGCGGACCGCAGAAAGTCATGTATACACTGACAGTTATATTGAAGGAGGCAGCCAGCAAAGTCAGAAGCATCCCTGCAGGGGGTTGAGTGATTCAACATTTTGTTTTTTGTTTTTTTGTTTTTTTGTTTTTTACAGAATTATTTGCAATTATTTGATGTATTGTCTAATAAATAACCTTGGGTTTTCAATTATCTGAATTGTGGTTATGAATTTTCTGTCAAATTTGTTATCAAGTGATCAACTAATTCTTTTGGTGCTAGAATTGAGAAACCACCAATCGATTCACTGCCCCTCAGTATAAACCAGGTGTAGATCAGGGTGGGGCCTAGTAGACAGCTGATTGACTTTATCTGTTGTGAGATTGTGTGTGGATGCTTGTGTGTTTGCTGAGATCATGATATCTCATCAGTCCATGAATGGATACTTTGTGTCATCAGTAGTGGATGACTGAGGCTGCTGCCAAGTTGTCATCATTGTGAGTGGGACTGTGAGAGTATTGGATGTGTTGAGAGAAACGTTTCTGTTTTCTGTAGCCTGGCCACTTGTGATCCTCATGCTACAAATCATGTTGTTATCTTTGTTGTGTGTTCTGGCACTCTCTGAAAACCAACTGGGGAACAGCTATGAATAGTTGGGGTTGAAGAAGCAGAAAGAGGGGGTGGCATCGTCTTCTCATTGCCAGAAAGTGATTCTGGTTCGCTTGTAACGGCACTAAAAAGGAAGAGCTTGTCTGCTCTGCCAGCAGAGCACACAGAGGGGTCTTTGTTATTCTGATCAGTCCTCATTACTGCTTCAGCTCTGTAGAAGCACAGGGCTGCTCTGTTAGAACATCCTGCAGGTTAATCTGTAATAGCAGAACTAAATGTTTTTAGCAATATTGTTTGATGTTCTCTGCTGAG
The DNA here is from genome assembly GCA_037833715.1 of Toxotes lorentzi. NCBI lineage: Eukaryota > Metazoa > Chordata > Actinopteri > Toxotidae > Toxotes > Toxotes lorentzi. Next base: position 15,901,805 of record JBBMJY010000018.1, read on the forward strand.
TAGATGTTCACTGATATACTACTACTAGTATAGTAAATATCTGAGCTCTACGTGAGACAGTTGTTGAAATCAATTATGCATCTAGTCATTTTATTGGAACACAACACTGTGTTAATATCCTGCTCAGTGGCAATTGATTAATCCTGTGCAGCAGCTCTCTGTCCCCCTGATGATTTAACATTGTTTTGACTGTGAGCAGTGTCTGTGCCTGAATTAACGATGAGACAGTAGTTTGTTGGTGTCCCATCTGGATAAATTCACATTTCGCCTGTTTGTTATCATGAATAATTTGATTTGTAACACTGTTTACCAACTTTAAGACTACTGCTCCTTCGCCACCCATGTGTTGAGAAGGCCACAAATAGGTATATCATTGTCTTATTATCTCTCAGCTAGTTATTTATAGTAGTGAGTAGTCTGTAGTGTCTCTGTGTAGTAGGTACACACCTAACATCCCCTTGAATTTATGGCTCAGCTCCTCTCACACAGCCATAAAACAGCTTGTGTATTTGTGCAGATACATTGTTTCGGTATAAGTCGGCCAATAAGTTCTATAGTACAAAACATTTGGTATTTATAATTCGGAACAGGCTTTCCTATAACATATACACTTCAGTAAACATTTGGTTATTAAAATTCAAATTCTTCCAAATGTGTTGATCTGCATTTTTCTATATTTTGCTTTTATTTGGTTGTTGTTTATACATCCACTGAGCACTTTATTGGGAACACCTTGGTAATACTAGGTAGGGCCTCCCTTTATTCTCAAAACAGCATCAGTTATTTGTGGCACGAATTCCACAAGATGTTGGAAACCTTCCTTTGAGATTCGGGTCGTGTTGACATGTTTGCAGCGCATCGTTTCAGCAGATTTGTCGGCTGTACACTCATACTGCCGCTCTCCTGTTCTACCACATTCCAAATATGTTCGATTAGATTCAGATCTAGTGACTGTGACGACTTTTGCTTTGTGACATGGTGCGTTGTCATGCAGGAAACAGCCATTAGAAGACAGTGAATTGTGGCCATAAGGGGATGCACATGGTCAGCAGCAATACTCAGATGGGCTGTGGCGTTCAAACCATGATTGATTGGTATTAAAGGGCTCAAAGTGTGCCAAGAAAACATTCCTCACACCATTAAACCACCACCACCACCAGTCTGGACTGTTGGGTAAACTCCATGGACGGGTCCATTGATTCATGCTGCTGACTCTAAATTCTGACCTTACCATCTGTGTGCCTCAGTAGAAATCCAGATTCATCAGACTAGGCTACGTTTTGTTTTTCCAGTCCTCAACTATTCAGTTTTTGTGAGCCTGTACTCACCTCAGCCTCAGATTTCTGTACTTGGCTGACATGGTCCTCTGCTGTTAAAGCTTGTCCACCTCAAGGTTAGATATGTTAAACATGCTGAGATGCTTTGTGGTGGTTATCTGAGTTCCTGTAGCATTTGTCTGCACCAACCAGTCTGGCCATTCTCCTCTGATCTCTCTAATCAACAGGGTGGTTCTGTTCACGGAACTGCCGCTTGTTGGATGTTTTTTGTTTTTCACACCATTCTGAGTGAATTTTGTGTGTGAAAATCCCAGGAGATCATCAGTATCAGAAAATACTGCCTAGCACCAGTAATGCTAGACAGGTGAATCAAAGTCACTTAGATGGCATTTTTTCCACATTCTGATGTTTGATGTGGACATTAACGGAAGCTCCTGACCTGTATCTGCATGATTTTATGCACTTTACTGCTGCCAAGTGATTGGCCGATTGGATAATTGCATGAAAAAGCAAGTGTACATGTGTTTCTAATAAAGTGCTCCATGAGTATTGTTTTATTTAAAACTGTAATTAGACAAATATGAGAAATATGCTCATGTATGACACAGTGATAATTCATGGCATTTCTTTAGATGATCAGTTCCACCCTCAAGATGAATTAAAAACATTGATGCTTATATAGCACTGTTTAGTCCGGTGTGATAATATATCCTGATACTGTGAAATCCAGAAGTCAATTCAAAAGTTTTCCCCTGAAGCAGCACAACAACACTGCCCGTTTCTCCTGAAACACCTTGAGCATGAGGGATGAGGATGCTCTCTTCTTCTACACTGCTGTTCACAAGTGTTCACCTCCCTTCGGACTTGAAATATTAATGGATGGAGTTTTATTCTGGAGTGAGGAAGGTGACCTTCATGCATGTGTGAGTCCACAGAGAGGCTGATATAACACTTTCTATCTCCTACCTTTTATCCTTAAACAGGATGTTTTTTCTACAAGCCTCTATAACTCTGATGTTGTATTCATATTATTTGTTCATGTTTATCTCGCTGAAGGCAAACCTTGATGTTCCAGATAAAAGTGGATGGATGGTGGTAAGAAGAGAATTAACAAGCCCTGTCATAAAACATTGTGTTCTTAGAGATAGGAATGGCCAATGAATAGAAGCAGCAGCCTAGTTACATAATTTCATCTTGATCAGCCTGCAGTAAGATTAAAAAGTTTCTACTTCAGGATTCATTCGGGTGTAAGTTAGAAACAAAAAAGGATCAAAAAGAAAAGCTGAGAATGAACCTGAAATTTGTAGCGATTCAATAAAAAAAAAAAAAACTGTGTAATGTTATATGAAATTGTTTTTGCTGTATATTTGGAGTTGTATATTTTTTTGGTCATAGAGACACAAACTACCTGGAGACCCATCCAGCTACCTCTCTGCCTTTGTGCCTGTCTAGCGTGAGCGACAGCTCTTATGACAGCAAACGTAGCCCCAGACATTGCTCTAACACCCCTCCCTTTGCCCTGGGTTCCTCCCTCTCTCTCTCTCTCAGAGAGGTGCTGGATGTGTGTGAATATGATGAATGTTGACAGCAGGAGGGGGAGCACTGCTGGTCCCACTTGCTCCGTCAGGCCCTGGCAAGTCTAATGTTTTTTGGCAGGGCTGGGTCAGGTGGCGTGATGGGACAGTGCATGGTGGCATGGTCCTGACAGCTTGTTGGCTGTGCCAGAGACTCAAGCCTTTTCACTTCAACAAGATAACAATGGTGCTGAAGCACAGCTCGCCGTATTCATAATTCAGAACAGTAGGTTTATTTGCAGAGAAACAGAAAATGGTTTTGTGCTGACATGTGAATTGGTTGTATGACGACTTTGCTACTGGATGGCACATGATTTTTTTTCTCGGCTGTCTCAGTACTAATGCTCTTAATTTTTAATCCTTAATGGATCTTTAATTCTTTATTTTTAATCTGCAGAACTAGGATTGTTCTTGCCCTTTAGGTCTTAAGTGTGTCTTGCGTTTACAGTTAACAAACCAGGTTGGTGGTTTCAGCTCACTGACTGCAGATATTTTCCATTATTTCCCACCATTTTTCAGACTGTACCATACATTTCTAGATTTTTCTAAATTCATGGTTCATGTTAAGTTTCTGTTGATTCATGTCAGGACACAATAAATTAGAGTTTCCTTGTACACAAAATTGTGTTTACATCCAGTGTTTCTCACCAACACTGTGGCATCAGAAGGGGACATGTAGAGGGGTGCTACATTCCCATACAGAACCAGATGCTGCATTCCAAAATGGCCGCCAGTGCACACACTACATCTCCCAGATTGCCTCACCACCCACACAGGTGTAGGTGCTTAAGCCTCCTAATTGCACCGAGAAGAAAGGGAGCAGAGGGACAGAGAGCATGTGCTGGAAGGAGTTTAGGACTATGGACTTTGCAGAGACAACATGCACTAAGGAAAGTACTCTTTACAGCTAAGACCTGTTCAAGTGACAAGAGACACCCTTAAAAAGAAACCAACAGCCATGTTTTGTGCCTGTTTGGGAACTCTGTTACATTTTTCCAGATATAATCTGCACTGCTTCACCCTAGCCTGCCCTGGAGACCTCTCATGACATTACAATACACATTGTGTGTATCCCTGAGGTCAAACAAATGTTGAATGCATTTCCTTCCTTCTAAAACATTTGCAAATTTGATTCTTAAACTGATTGAAATACTGCATTTTTTCACGTTCGTGTTTGCTACCTCTTAAGGTCTTCCATGACTTTTTCTCAGCATTAATGTCGCCGCCTGTCGGTCAGCAGAGTAGCATAAAAAAAAAAAAAACTGAGAGAATGTGTGTTGTGCATCGCTGTTCGCATGCACTATACAAACAATACAGGGATCAACAAAAACATTTGTTCCATTGTGCTGCAAGTGGTGAAGAACTCCACAGGGAACCTTTAAATTGCAGAGACTAGATTAGATACCAATCACAGTGAACATTTTATTGTTGTGTCTTTCTCATCTTATTGTAATGCAGTGTGACAGTTAAAGCAGTTATGTGAATTTGAATGGTTGCTGTTCGCCAGCTGCATCTCATATTTCAGGTGTTGTCTGATGGAGTTGTGAATAGTTTAGTGACTGATTTCCTACCTCAGGTGTCTGCAAGGTGATTTGCAGAGGAATCTGAAGTGAATGGAAACCTAGGGCTGCCCAAAGAGTGAAAAAATCAATCTATTAATCTATATGATTTGAAAAATGCATGTCATTTATATTTCATAGATTAAAACACTCAAAGACTAATTTTAATTATCTTTTTTCATCATGCACTTATGAGTTCAGAAGAAGTTTGCTACTATGAAGCATTAAATAATCGATAGCTATGAAATCATCCCTCTTCCTGGCACCCTTCTTCTACCAGACTGAAAAAGAAACGTTGCAGTGAACAGGGGAATCCTTTGTGCATATCTGTACATCATGTCCTCCGTAATGGAAACATAAATGAACCAGACAACCCGGAGTACAAAATGGGCTGTTCGTGTCAGGTCACCACTGGGTCACTCGTGTTTTTGGAGCAGAAACAGCCGCTGCAATTTTTCGGCTTTATTCCACTCACAAAGACAACAGCAACATGCACTACAAGTTCCTTTGTAATTTGTGATCTTTTAATGTTCCAACAGGTGCTGGGGAGTCTGGGAAGAGCACCATTGTAAAGCAGATGAAGTAAGTTACAAAAGCAATCTTTGTCTGACTTTATTCTTGATATTTTTTCTGTTCTGCTTCACTGATCTTGTTTTCTCTGTTTGGCCCGGACACCCAGAAGTTTTAGCTCAGTAGTTTACAACATTAACCATATCATTGTTAGATAAGCTTCGTTTGACGTCCTGATTTGTGGTTTTTTGGGGACGTCATGTCCTCTCTTGTTTGTTGTCTTTTAATGCTCCTAGCACAAGAATAATGTGAAGAATTTCTGATTACAGAGGATTTGGTAATGCCTGTATACCAATCAGAACACACATACACAGGACCCTAAATGGCTTAATTATTCACATTCCTCTGGGCTAGCCAGGCATTGAATCCATTTTTTATGAGCTTGGAGCGGGAACAGTCTGTCGTCTCTAGAAGCCAGGTTATTAACACGTACAGATAAATCAGCCTGCAAGACAGAAACATAACGCTGCCCTATTATATAACATTACAAAAACACGACATTATAATAGAAAAAGTTCTAAAAAAAAAAAAATTAGGCAACCCTGTATTTGCCAGATTACTACTGTTCATTATTATTTTCATCAACACACTGTTAAAGGCAGCTGGCAGTTTTACTTAACAATTAATGTGGGGTCCTCTCAGTTTGCCCTCTCTGCATTTCTGTCTACAGGCTGATGAAGTCTGAATGATTGCATCTCATGACAGGATTCGCACTTGTGCATGCACAGACACAGTTTCCTCACTCTCAGGTCCAGAGTGATAATATTGCAAGAGGTGAACTCAGGATACTGCATCAAATGGATGCTTCAGTTGAGTTGAGGCAGTTCCAGTGTGTGTGTTAACCCCCACTACATCATCCTACACAGCATGCTGGCATTATAAATGTGATGCAGAGTAAACAGTGTATGCTTCCTGGTAGACAACTTAGAGGCTGCACACAGACAAATGCCTTTCAGCATCAACACCCAAATGTGTTACTCATAAACATGCCAGTCAAGTTCTTACTGTGTTCAGTTCTGTTCAGCGTAATGATTGGTGTATTGAGGAATGTCACTAGCTGGTGAACATAGTGGAGCATTTAGGCGCCAAGTGGCTAAAAGAATTTAATGCAGGTTTAATGGACACACTTTAATAAATGTTGCATGTTTCTCCATATTCTCAGAATCATCCATGAAGATGGATACTCAGAAGATGAGTGTAAGCAGTACCGAGCAGTGGTTTACAGCAACACCATCCAGTCTATTATGGCCATCGTTAAAGCCATGGCCAGCCTGAAGATAGACTACAGCAACGCTGCCAGAGCGGTAAGACATACACAGAAACACTATGTATTTGTTAAAGCATGACATTTCTGTATATATCATTATATCAATGTGTTCCCATCCTCTAAGCTTACATCAGAGGGCATAAGCACGGTTTGACCACAAACAAGAAAGACTTATTTCACTCTTAAAACCAGTTTCTCTCTTCGCCAGACAAATTGTGGTGAGCATAGCCTCAGCTTAACTACAAGACGCGAACTCTGAACATGCATGGTTGCATACTTACTTGCAAATGTCACGCTATTGCAAACGTGCAGAGGCGATTATTGAAAATCAGTGGTTTTATAAGAGTGAGAGCAGAAAGCTGAGCAGCCTAAAAGCCATCATCATTGTGTGAGAATACCGAATTCAGCTGGCTGTACTGACCACGAACAGATCAGGATCCCCCTCAGGCCACAACAAAACAAAGCCTGTTTTATCAACAGCATCTTGCTGTTGTGTATCTGGTGTAGTCCTTAAGACTTAAGCTTGCACAAAATAATAGGGAAAAAAACTGAGTTGCATGCACTGTCCAGTGCTGTCCAGTATCTCAAACATTTGATTCCCTCACCACATTCTGGTATAACCCCCCTGAACAAAGATTATTTCAAGGCTGGGATGCCACTGGGAAACAAAGTCTGTTTCTCATATCATGTCTCTTCTCAGGTTTAAGTGTTCAGTCAGTAACACTGGCAAGTTGTGTCTGTGTTTTGAACGAATGTGGGATGATGTGACTTCAACATCCACCTGTTCACAGCAGCTTTTTTTTTTTTCTTTCATCGGTGGTAAAATTGCGGTTGGTAGTAGAAACGGGAACACAGTGTAGTGCTTCTCTGATCCATCTTTGTAACCTGCAGGGATATAGTCCTTGTGTTACAGGTTTCACCTCCTCCATCTTTGATCTGCTCTCTCCTCAAAGTTGTAAAAGACAGAGAAGAGGCTGAAAGTGTGCGTAATAGCAGCAGCAGCAGCAGCAGCAGACCGGACACTGAGGGCTGTTTTGGAGATTGGATTTATTCAAAAGTGCTGGCAAGGCACATTTTTAAAGCACTTTTAGTTTGCCAGGTGCTTTCTGTAGCCTCAGCAAATTAATTCCCTCTTCTTCTTTTTTTTAAGCTTACCACCTGTAAAAGGAGAACATTAGAGGTGGCCCCAAATCATCTGGTTTCTGTTTTTTAAACACTGTGATTTATCATTTTATGTCAAATTCACGTATTCGTTCCTTCTTTTAGTCTGGACCAATGATTCTCAAACTAGGGGGTGAGCCTCCTTAAGAGGGGGATGGAGCCACTGCGGGGGGGCATGGATGACCAGGGCGGAAAATTATGCTGTGAAGCTAAGTTGAATAAAAATTATTTATGTAGGGAAATTTGGGGGGGGGGGACAAAAGGGTGGGGGGGCAGTGTGAAATTTTTTCACCTTCTGAAAGAGGGCAGGCCAGAAACAGTTTGGAGAGCCGCTGGTCTAGACTAACATTACATCCACCAACTTCAGGTTATTGTTCACTAAACCCCTCCCCTACCAATGATTGTCCTATCTATGAAGCCACTTAATACACATTTAAGACCCTTTTACAGGATTCATATACAACGAGGGAGCTGGAAACATTACAACCAACTGATGGAGCTAACGTTAGTTTCATTAGTTGGCTTCATCTGGTAGAATCTGCCAGCACAAGGTGTCGTTTCGGCCGGGTGAATGGACAGCCCCTGGCTAGAAAAGAGACGCCTGCTTTTGCTGTCCTCTCTCTGAAATTAAGGACCTGCTGTTTCAGAAATTCCAAGAATTTCAGATGGTAAATCTCCAAATGTGCTGTAGAAGCATGGAAAGCTTTACAAGCATAGCAAGAGTTACTAATGGCTTAACAAACTGCAAAACTACATCAAGAAAAAAAAAACAAAAAAACCCTTTTTTTTCTCCAGCCTCTTCTTTATGAGGATGTGCAGTCTTTTTCTGTTTAATATGATCATAAATTGAACATCTTTTGCATTTTTGGCCTGAATCTGGTTGAACTTTGGATGGACTTTTGAAATTATTATGACATTTTATAGATTAAATTCATGTCAGTTAATCACCACAATTTAATCATTAGCAGCTCTAGCAGCCCTAATTAACACACACTCACAAATCTCATCAGACTATTCGTTAAACTCTCCTACAGAAACAAAAACCGACTGACTTTACACACACAAATGCATGAAGACATGTTGCGCCATCAACAAGAAGTCACAGCTTCAGGCTGTACCCTGTTAACACTTATCAGCCTATGAACAAGCTGTCGCTGAGGTCTCGGTGTCTGAACTCCTGTAGAAGACTGTATGTCAGTGTGATTTTACAGTGAAGCCAGTCCATAGCCCCTTTCAAACTGAGACCCTGCTATGCTGCTTTCTGGTTTAAAGACTGAACAACAATGCCCCTTCATTCCATATTCGCACCTTTTATACAGCAGGCGCTACATTCCCATCTTGAACATGCGGTATAAAAGGGGCCTATGTGTTCTGTAACTGAAGCTGTAATAGAAGAGTTGAGGACTCTGCTGTGGTCATTAGAGCGGGGTGGATAGATGTTTTTTTTTTTTCTCACTGACAGATCTGTCAATTGGCTGTGTGTACGTGACAATACTCTCACAGACTCCCACACATGACAATTAGTGTGCTAGCCTGCCCATACGTGCACACAGCAGCCTTTTAAAAATACACACACACAGATTGTGCATGTGTGCACAAATGCATACAAACGCACAAACACAAAAACGTACATGAAACCAAAACACGCACACTTACACACTATCCAGGCTGTTTGCTGTTTAGTTTGGTTGAGGGAGCAGGATGATTTCCAGCAAACGTATCACATTCCCAGAGACTCACTGCAGCATAAATCACTGATAATCCAAAAGCATCTGTTTTCATTAGTGGTGCATAAACTCACTAGTCATAGTCCCTGCAACAAAGTACTTCTAGAATAAAACATATTAAATGACAATAAAAGAATTTATTTCAAACATTGGGATGCAGACAAAAACTCAGTAAACTGGACTGTTATCTTCCTCAGAATAAAGAAAGTGGTGATTGATGCTCACTCAGTACAAGGTCAATAAACGTCAAACAAAATCTGAGAACACAACTGCCCACAAAAGGAGCATAAGATGCAAGACAAGACAAAAATGCTTTTCTACACACACATTCAGAATCTCTGTCGACAGAGAGGCAGCCCCTCCAGCAGCCAGATACTGCAGAAGTGTTACCCTGATACAGATGCAGAGGGAAGACCAGGGATTAATTACTGCTTTTTGTATTTGTATCATATCACTCATTGTGATTAAAGGTCAGAGAAGATGGTCGATTTCATGCCAACAGGAAAATGGAGAATTGAGAGGAACAAGCAAGGTGGCAAACAGCGGGAAATCAAACCACAGTCTGTTAGAGCAACATTGCATGCTGTTACCTTGAGTCGCACCAACATATTTCACCTATCTTACATGTGCTCAGCCCAGATTGGCTGGCATCGGCTTATCGTAGGTTTTGGTGATATCATCATCACATTAATTTGCTACTATCATAAACTTTGCTTCCTTGGCAGTAGTTTAGAGATGCAGCACCCATGACTACATATTATCTATTTTGCATTGTGTGTCCAAAAACTGAACTAATGTCTGAGAGGATTCTTGATTGTTGATCATTGTTGGGGAGCTGTATTTGCTGTGTCATTTTTCACTCAGTCTAAGTTACTGTAAATGATAAATACTATTCACTTCCTCTGTGTATTCAGTTTTATATTTCTATTGTTTGAGGACTTTTACAGTTTGCATGTAGCTTTTGGTCTTAATGTTCACATTGCAACAACCTGGTCCTGTCTCCTTGCCACCCCCTGCAGGACGATGCCCAGCAGCTCTTTGCCCTGTCTGCAGCCGCTGAAGAGCAGGGTGTTCTTCCCGATGACCTGGCCAATGTGATCAGGCGACTGTGGGGCGACAGCGGCATACAGAGTTGCTTTGCAAGGTCGCGAGAATATCAGCTCAATGACTCTGCAGCATAGTAAGTGCGAATTTGTGTGTGCATTTTGTTCTGTGATCCCTCTTAGGAATCTAATATACATTTACTAACACTTCAACAAATTGATACCTTCCAGCCATGTGCAAGCTTGATGGAATCTATGATTTTCATTATTCTGCTCACTTTTGTAATATTCAGAATTCCTTTATCAACATTGTCTCTACATATCCTCTTCCACTTGTACATCAATCAATATGCAATCTTGTCCTGTCTACACCGATATCCCACTATAAATGTAAATGTGGAGAAATGGGGAAACCTCGCAGCCACCTAGTAAATGTGCTCTTTTTCTTACCCCTGATAACCTGCTTGTAATTCATATTTGAAAATAATTTTGCATAAACTAAAGCTGAAACACTGCACTTTTATAATTTAATAAGAATCTTAAAGGAATATAGAACAGCTTGAGAGAGTGACAGTTGAGAGAGATTTTGGCGTTTGTTTGCATTTGCTCGATGGCTGCGTGGATTACTTCTACGTTGGTGTCATATTAAGGCCTGTTTAATATTAGGTGCTGTTGGTGTTGTGATGGATCTAATGGTCTAGTCCTGTCAGCCTCTCTCATATGCGCTGTGGCGAGAAACCTGTCTTTGACTTCTCTGGGGGGCTATAGAGACTGGAAAGATAGTCCAATAAATTCCGTTTAATGATTATTTCTCCCTCTCTGGGTTTGATTATTTAGTAGTGTAACCTGATAAACAGAGCACAGAATAGTTTGTCCTGAGGAATGGAAAAAAATGTGATGCAAATTGTGTTTATTTCAAGTAAACTTCAGCCAGGTAATCTATGTGAGTTGGCAGCTTTGATAGTAAACCCCCAGTTGACGACTTTGGGTTTTTGTTTTTTTTTTCCTTTTTTTTGTTTTGGAACAAGTTCATTAATTTTGTGGCTATACAAAAATTAGAAATGCTTTGTATGATATATTCATGAATAAATCTGTCATCCCATCTGGAAATAGTTTGTAATGGCCGCTATGATGAGATTCAAAAATGTTTGTTTAATCATTTATTATGTTTTCATTAACTTCAATAAGTCTGCCAGCTTTTGTCAGCTCGTTAATTATTGTTCTTCTCCGGTTGTGACATGCATGAATGTCACATCCACTGAAATGCTGGATATACATCTCTTTCTGTCTGTGGAGCGTAGGTTGGCTGGACCACTAAAGCTCCCAGCTGGCCTTGGCTGATGATGCAATGCTTGTGTAAGTGGGGAAAGCTGTGTCAAGCATGGTGAAGATGCTTCCACACTCCCCTACTGACCAACAGTCTGTCAGAAAACAGAGGAAAGACAAAAAAAAAAAAGGATAGACAGAAAGTGGGAGAAGAGAGTTGTGTATGAACAACTATAAAGAGCGAAAATGAAAGAAATACATTTTTCCCGTCTTTCTCCTTTGTGTGAATTTTAACTAGCATCTCTGTTTTGCATTGACCTTGTGTAATGTTCTCTTCATCATTTTTGCATACTTTCAACGCTGCTCTTACAAGTAACAAAGCCTGTCTGCAGTCTGACTTTTAAGAGGCAAATCATTTGTGCAAATTGATCTCACAGCCCTATTGATCGCTTTGGAATAATGTATTTTAATAGATCACAGAAGGAACAACAAATAACGGTGTTTTTCATAAATACTATACATCAAATTCACTCACTAGTAGAGCAAATCAGTAACGAATATGCATGTTGCCATAGAAATCCTCCCACTAAGGATAGTACATAGTACTAGTGGGTCTAGTGGTAATCCCTTTGGGATCTCGAATAGACATTTCAGTCAGCTATTTCACATGGGGATTTATAAGGTGAATACAGAGTAAGTGCAGAGTTGATACTTGGCATCCACGGTCTGACCTCATCTCATCAGCACAGCAGAGGCTGGAGTGATGATGAAAAACGTATCCCCAAAAAACTGCATTAGATACAGGGCCTTTCACCGGGCATTACATATATCTGTGGTAGGAGATGCAATATGTAGCGAACTGAAATGGACAAATCAAAACCCGGTTAAAGCATCCAATGGCTGCAGGCTTTGTTCCTTAATAATAATAATAATAAATTTCAGTATATTGACTGTAAAAATATATGGCTTACATCACAGACAAATCATAAAAAGAAATGTTATGTGGCTTTGAGAGGCAGCAGATAAGCAGCAGTACATGCATTTGTATATATAAATTAAATATCAGCAGTGAATGTGGATGACCTCGAACATATGAGAATAGCCACAGTTTTCAGTGAGCTCTCTGGTACAGGGAAATAATAATGTGAATGGGCTGTACTGTTCCTGTTAATGAGCACTTAAATGTCTAGAAGAGCTGAGACATATCAAATGGCCTGTGTTTGGGATTGCTGCCGCTGTGTTCATCTACGTGTTCATGTTGATTAAACCTGATTTCTCTCAACAGCGGTCCAGGGCTGCGGTTCTGGGAGGCTGACAACCGATTTATTGGCGTCTCACCTGCACAAAGTTACTTAATTATTAGAAGACCCTTCTGAGCATAATTCCTTACAAGGCACTACAGCAGTCTAATGAAACGCTACGATTGACATTTAGAACTCGTGTCATTTTATGCAGCAGAACGAGTCACTCCACAGAGAGTTGACAAAATTGCCGGAGTTCATTACAGTTCAGAGCAGTTCACATTATGATGTTAATGCACCTGCACCTGTGTGTTCACTCGTTGTCGACCTATTTTTTTAATTCTCTTTTGTAGGTTGCAAATCATGTTACAGTCTTGATCACTCTCTCTTTCTTTCTTAGTTACCTGAATGACCTGGAGAGGATAGCTAAAGCAGATTATATCCCCACCCAGCAGGATGTGCTGCGAACTCGGGTCAAGACCACTGGCATTGTGGAGACTCACTTCACTTTCAAGGAACTGCACTTCAAGTAAGGTCAAATAGCACTGGTATGTGGGGAAAATAAAGAAGGAAAGAAAGAAAGAAATGAAAAATAGACAGCCATCACCAGTCTCACGCTGCCTCCCTTTTATCAAAACAAGCACTTTAGCCATTTGCAGCCTATGTGAGAGTCCAGGGAACTCTCACTTTGCAGCTGACCGAGGTTGCATTTGACAGTAAGTAACCTGAGTGGCTATATGAGCTCCTAGTGTTCACTCACTTCTGATGCTTGTTTACAGTGTTTCCAGTTGTCAAATAGTGTTATTGGCCATACAACAGCGTATGAAACATGACCAAGACCCCGAGTAAAATGTAACTGCCCTTGGTGCTGTTTTGAGAGAGCAGTAAGTGGGGGAAAAAACTAGCTTTGATTTTAAAGTAGGAGAGTGAATATATTTATGTAAGTGTTTTCATTGAATAAGGTCCTATCAGTGTAAGCAGTGATATTGCAATAAATGCCTCCTCTGCACCTGCTCTGAACAGTAAAACAAAAGCGTAATAAACACTGGCCATGTACCTAGTTAACAACATTACTCAGAAATTGCTAGACTTTTTTTTTTTTTTTTCATGCCAGCATTACAAGCATAAAGGGGCGACTGACCCTCCTGCCATGAAATGTGCAACTCAGCTACTCAGAGGCCAAATTATACCAGCAATTAAATGGGTAATTATTACGATTGCACTTAGAGCATCTGCCCGCTGTGCTCTCACTCAATAAAACCAGAGCTTTATTTAGTGCTAACATTGGAGTATGTCCTCTGTGGAACAGCACTGTAGATCTTACATAAAATATGTTCTGACCTAGCCTGAGCACTCATGTGGGATAGTAGTGGAAATATAGATACTGTATATCTCTTAATGGAAGTGTTTGATATCAGGACCTATATGAAAGCACTGTTCAAATCCTGTATAGAGTATAGGTGAGTAATAAACTATGTTCCATAAAATTCCAAAAAGTTTACATACAAGAATGTATCTGAAATTGTAACAATATATGTATATATAGTTATTTTTACACATCTCATTTGTTTGGTTTGTCTTTTTTTTTTTTTTTAGTTCTTGAGCAGTGTATGAAATACCCAACCCTCTGTAAAGTAACTAAACAGATCTGGCTAATAAAAAAAAAAAAAAAAAAAGGCAGCAGCAGCCACATGGCTCTGGTGTGACCTGTTTCCTGATAAACTCTCTGATATTTACCCTCTGTCACAGCCTCAATATTTGGCCTGAATAAAACATGGAGGCAATCAATAAGAAGAAAGTCACATTTTTGTAATTCGGCCCTGTTTGCCATAATAAGTATGAAAAGGAAATACTTATAGATGCAGAGAAATGCCGTCTTTTGAAAGCAGATGAATTTAGATCTATCAAGATGCTAACCTAAACAGAATGCGGCTTCACTGAAACCTCATATTTGTCATCTGTATCATGACAGCTGTCCTGGATGTGGCAGAGTAAAGTCACTTCGGCTGTCTGCAGGGTTTTGCTCACACCTCTTAACAGCTTCGATCACAGCGCTCAGCTTCCCCATTAGCCGGTGCTTTGCTGTGAATATAGAGGCCTGCCTCTTGTAGCCCGCAATGACCCTGGAATCTTTTATCAGATATCTGACGGACACCTCTCCACCTCCGCACCACTTTTATTCTCAAAGCATCCTCTTGAAAACTTAATGTACTTCCAGGGATGGAATGTCACCCTAACGTTCTTCTTCATCCCTTCTTCACTGTCATTCTTCCTGAAATGTCCTCTTCACCGCCCTGTTCGCTATCAGCTTCACCTTACTGTCTTTCATTGTGACCTCCTCCTCACCCTGCCCCAACCAGTGCACACATACGCACAAACAAACAAACAAAATGTCTCATTTGCTTCACCTCCCTTGCAGAATGTTTGATGTGGGAGGCCAACGCTCAGAGAGAAAGAAGTGGATTCACTGTTTTGAAGGAGTCACAGCCATTATCTTCTGTGTTGCACTGAGTGCTTATGACCTGGTGCTGGCTGAGGATGAGGAGATGGTAAGTAAAAATCCATCTTCTGGTGTGTGTGTGTGTGTGTGTGTGTGTGTGTGTGTGTGTGTGTGTGTGTGTGTGTGTGTGTGTGTGTGTGTGT
>JBBMJY010000018.1:15917232-15935007 GCA_037833715.1 Toxotes lorentzi
GTGTGTGTGTGTGTGTGTGTGTGTGTGTGTGTGTGTGTGTGTGTGTGTGTGTGTGTGTGTGTGTGTGTGTTCTGCACCGATGAACTGCAAGCTGTTTAAATCTGCTCTTTGGCTCATTTACAGTATGAAGTAGTTTAGATTGTACAGCATTATCATAAATTTAACGCTGCCCATCGCTCCTGATTGTGGCTCAGTAATAGTGCGCTCCAGGTGGTAAAATTGGTTCACTGGAGTTTAATGATACATTTACAGTTGAACGAGAGGAGTGCAATTATGTAATAATAGTCCTAATAGCTAATTTTCCAAGTGACTTGAACCATTTGGCCCTCAATTTCTTGAACTGCTTATGAGTTAAACGCTAAGTGCTCAGGAGAGACATGACCAAATGATGCTCTGAAGAACCTCCCCTGCACTGGTTATTCCTCACATTTAAAATATCAAACAACATCGTCCCCTGGTGGCAGTTCTGATGTGTTGTTGTGCTTTGGTGGAGGCCGCAAGACATGTCTGATTTTGCTTCTCTTTAGAATCGAATGCATGAGAGCATGAAGCTTTTTGACTCTATCTGCAACAACAAGTGGTTCACTGAGACCTCCATCATCCTCTTCCTGAACAAGAAGGATCTCTTTGAGGAGAAGATCACTCGCAGCCCCCTTTCCATCTGCTTCCCAGAATACACAGGTATGGAGTGGAGTGTATGCGGGGCTGTGCAGCACCCGAGAGCAGCGCTTTAATACTTAAACATCTGCAGTAAAACCATAGACGGGTAGCTGTGGATGCAGTCGACATTGCACTGGCTTACAAACAAAACCCAACATAAGAATAAGTAATCTGTCATCCTAAAAACAAAACGCCTCCTCATATCTCCAAACTGTTCCCAGGAGCCAACAAGTTTGATGAAGCAGCCAGTTACATTCAGACCAAGTTTGAAGACCTGAACAAGAAAAAGGACACCAAGGAGATCTACACCCACTTCACCTGTGCCACTGACACCAAGAACGTGCAGTTTGTGTTTGACGCCGTCACTGACGTCATTATTAAGAACAACCTGAAAGACTGTGGTCTTTTCTAAAGGTAGGTTAAAGCAATGACAGGGTGGGTGGGAATGTTACTGTGAAGCCATAAAATGTTTTAGAGCTTTTATATCATTTAGGTGGACTATTGATTGAGCAAACAATGATATATAGTAGTCTACATACACACATTTAGCATTCAGTCTGGAGCTGAAACAGTTAATCGATTGATTGACGGAAAATTAATTGACACCAATTTAAAAACTCCTGTTCCACCTTCTCCAATGTGAATGTTTTCTGGTTTTATTAGTCCGACAAGTGAGAAAAGAGAGGTTCTAGCAGCTTTATTTTGGATGGTTGGTTAATAATGTCTCTGAGGTTGGTTTACTGGTCCGGTAAATACACAAAAACAATGCAGTCTGTGGGGAACAAAACAGGCTGCGGTCATGGTTCCATTTACCTTTTTGGTGCAACCTGACAGGTCACATTAACTCTCAGGTGTTCTGCACTCTCCAGTCAGAGCTTCAGGTCAGGTTGAGGCTCAAAATGCACTTTATAATAAGGCTTGTCTGTTTCTGTGTGATTTGCTGTAATTGCTGAGAACCAGACTGAGCAGGATAAATGAGGAAACATAAATTAAACCGCTTGTACCAAAAAATGGTGAAACAACAGCTTTTGTCTATGCTCGTGTGTTTCTATAAACCTGCTGTGCTTGTCATCTTGCTTTTCGTGCAGGAGGATGCCTGACACGCACAGACTGCATGAGAGACTGCAACAGCCATGTGACGATTACTGCTTTTCATAATGAAAACCATAACAGACTTGATTCCTAGGGGGTGGAAACCTGAAAGAACTTCAACAATCACTGATTTGCAACCATCACATTCTATGTCTAATGTGTTATTATTATTTTTATATATATTTCTTACTGCTCTTGATCAGGAGATCTCATTCTTTTCAAACTGAGCATCGAACACATAGATATTTGACCAAGAACCCCCTAAATTGGAAAAGAACCACTAACAGTCAAGGCACTCACCAGAGAATTTTTTTTTTTTTTTTTTTGGTTTTTTAAATTAGATTTATAATATAAATTATATGGGCTGACTTGAGTGGGAAATGACTGTTGGAAGTAAAACTTACCATAATAACATCATCTCCTCATGCCACATAGCAAATGAAAATACAGTATAATTAAAGTATTTCTCTTCCTCAATAAACATTCAAGACCAGTTTGAGAACCACTTGTTTAATGGTAGTTATCAGATTTGTTCAGTCTCATTTTTTTGTATTCAGTTTCTGTTGTGTTTTGTAGGTTTTCATTTCCCTTTTGCATTTGAAGTTTAATAAGAGGATACAGTACAAAAACCAACTTTTTATAAAAATCACATTAACTTATGTTAACTAACGTTGGCATTTTATGAACCTTTTGACTGCACAGAGCTTATTTTTTAGAAGAAAACAAACACGCATGGAGAATGGAAACTGATGAAGGGAAAATGTTCTTTTTGTACAATGTTTACACAGAATCAACATTCACTGTTGTACTATAGTGCATTGTTCTGCATGACTGTCCATAGATTAGCCTGTATCTCCCCACAAACTGAATAACATTCCTTAAGTAACTTCTTTAAAGAAACAAAACTGAAATGGTTATGTGTCACTTTTAAGATATCTGCAAGATTTTTAAGTGGTTATGTCTATTCCTAACATGGATTGTTCTGTACTACTTGTTTCATTCCAAGTCTTTCTCCATATGTTTGTGCCTTGATATTTGTTTACACTTGTTCTTTAGAGACATGCTATCTTCATAGTGTGAATTAGGGCTATTTCTACTCCACTTCAGTTCACATAACCCATAATTTAAGATGCACCACAACACTGAGACAAATGGATGATAGTTGTTCATTAATATTACGATAAAAGTCAATCACTTGTAAAATGTAAATAAAAGTTTGGTCACATGATCTTTTTTTTTTTCCTGCAATGTGATGTGTCAAAAGAAAATGCATAAACAGCCGATTACTCTGTTCCTTCTCTTTTGAACCGCAACTCTTCTAAACATAAACTAAAAACAATATCGAAAGAGAACTATAGAATGGGAACAGACATGCACTGGAACTGAGCAAGTGCATGAGAGTGAACCAGTATGTTTTGTTTTATTCCTCATATAAAACCCAAACCCAGAGGTTTGCTTTAAGATCAATGGGACATGAGTGAATCTGTTTTGATACTGGTTCCTTTCTTGAATCTTGTCATGTTTCAAGTGTCTTTGAGTTTTAAAAAAAAAAGCACCACAGCTCCAGTTTTTTCAGTGAAGTACGGTTTTGGATTCATGACTTTGGGTTGTAATGAAGTATTTTTGCATCTTTGTGTAGGTGTTTTTACTTAAGTAAAGGATCGGGGGAGTTTTTCTTTCACCACTGTACTCGGCTGAATTACAATACAAAGTGTTATCAGCATCCAAAGAGGTGAGGTGAGGAGGTGCAGTCGTGAATACTTTGCTCATCTCCAAATGAAATGAGAACTTCACTTGAGCCCAATTCCATGTTTGCATTTCAAAACATCCGTTAAGAAAAGAATGGTGAATGGACCGTATGCAGTGCTCAGACCTTAATAAAAGGTGTGAAAAGGTTTATATTCAGTGACAAAGGAGAATGGGGAATATGGGAGGTCCTGTTTACAAAGTTCCACAAGGTGGCGCCATGTAGATTTCAGTAGACCGGCACATCTGTGCGGCGCCGCAGGATCACAGTATTTGTCCAAGACAGCTTTTGCAAAAGTGGCAATGTACAGTCTGCGTTAAACTGCACAGCCTACAATAAATCTACAACGAAGAATTGCTCTCTGAAATAATGCAGTTATTTATCGAATACACTTGTCATTGTCGGTAGTCAATAACATTGAATATTAATTTGATACTAAATACTTTTAAAAGGTTCTGTGATCATTTATTTAGTGTTACATATCAGCTCCAGATGTGGAGCCTCAGAAGCGTAATGTGACAGCACACAGTTACAGTATGAGCCGCTGTAATTACACAGGGAGGTATCCTGTTTCAGGCGACTTGCCATTGGCTGATTTCGCGATGCGCCGCGCTGATTTGCTGCAGAGAAAAGCTCAGCATCGTCAAAGTCCGCGGACAGACCTTCATCGGGTTCAGAGGAGAGAGGGCGCACAGAGGCGTCAGTTTTGACCAATCATCTGTTCGTTTGTGGAGCTGTCGAACGTGCTGGGATTAATTTTGAACCAAATGCAAAGGTGAGTGTTATTACTAGTAATTTACTAATGTCTGAAGAAGTGTACCACTTATCTACTTAATTACTTATCTGATGCGTTGGGTTTTTTTTTCGTTGTAGGAACAATTGACAGGATTCTGAACTTCACTGCTGACATTTACTCACAAGCAATGGTAAGTTTTATTTGATTTTTTCCCCCTTTTCCACGAGCCCTCACATATGTAGAAAGTTTTGTTGATGCATTGCGGTAGCTCAATTGTGATTGCAAAATTCATTGGACTCACACTTAAGTTGTTTTTTTTTTTATCCTCACAACTGTGTGTAGATTTTGTACTGATTTTCAAAAATTCTTCTTCTTTAATGCCTGAAAAAAGTTTGAAATGTTTCTTTCTATCATAGTGTACTATAGTGTATTGTATTCCCCCCAAGTCAGTTTATTCAAACTGTTCTTGCCAAATGTATACAGCAGAGTGAATCACTTCTCCCCGTTGTGTAAAAGCAGCCAAGGAGAACAGGGCATTTAAAAAGTGGCAGACTGACCACAGAGCCCCACTGAGGATGTCTCTGTATGTGAGATAAGTCTCCCCCAGGGGCCAAATGGTTCAGCACCCACAGCTGTGATAACATCATGGCATTGTGGTGTCCTGACTACTCCAAGCCAAGCTGTGGCAGGGCAGGGAGGCTCAACAAACTTTTAATACTACAGTAACTGACTGTAAAAAACGGACAACTTACACACCAGAAAAACATGAATCTTCTGATTATGCTCGCACTGATTTTGTGTTATCTGAGGGCTCAAAGATGGTGTGATTCATAATTAATACATGATCAATGTGTAATTGCAAAATGTTGCAGTCATTTCCTGCTTTATAATACAGACCAGTCAACATCCTGTGAGTTAGGGGAATCCAGAGAGGATAAGCGAGCCTCTGCACTCCTCCATGATTCAGCTCTACTTTGTTCAAACTTCCCCTCTAGCTTTAGGAGGCAGGGAGCGTTTTCCCAGTATAAAATGTGCATCCTGTTCTCAGAGCCACGACTCTTTCATTTTCTGGGATCATACTGCATGGGATGGTCTCCATAAAGCTGCTCTGAGGTTTGTCAGGAATGCTTCACTTTTTATATGGTCATAGAGCGAGAGTGATCTCAGCTGGTAAAAATCTTATTGGCCCAGTTCTGGAAATAACACAGGGAACTGTTCAAGCCTCAGCTGGACTGGCCAGGACACAGCCTAACTGCTCTGTAGTCTGCTGCAAAAGTTGACTATAACTTTTCTCACTTTAAGTTGTTTTGGTGGAAGTGTTCTTTTTAAATCCAGACTTTATATGAATTCTGCCTGCACCACTAAGTCTTTGTGTCTTTCTCATTGTGTAGCTGTGTTTAGGAGATTCTACTGACTGCCTCCGGGATCAAATGCAGTACATGATGAGATCCTTGCAGGACCTGAAGCAGATAAGCAGGCCGAGGCCGCTGAGCGATCCATGCGTTCGGTCCTTCGCTGCAACACGGCTCTGCAAACAAAAGGCACAGCAGGAGCGACTCGCCCGACTACGTGTTTCTGACGCCAGTGAAGCCAGCACATATGACTCTGCCTGCTGCCTTGCCAGCCCCTTGGAAGAGGAGGAAGAGCAGCAGGAGCATGAACGACTGGCACAGGGCTCCCCCAGCAGTGAAAAGAGTGTGGACTTTGACTCGGGTTACTCTGAGGCTTCTTGGCAAGATGAAGGTGTGGTGCTGAGGAGGACCAGAAACGTGCGAGTCTCCTCTTCTGCCTGCCTCCGCACAAACAGAGGACCTTCTTGCCATATCCGTCCCAAATCAACCTCGGACGCTTGCCTGGAGCGCTGGACCTCATTTGAGGCCAGTGGCCCAGAGGACTGGACAACATCGCTGCTGAGCCGCAGCAGAAACAGACAGCCCCTCGTTCTGGGGGACAACAGCTTTGCTGATCTAATAAAGAACTGGATGGACCTACCAGAGTGTCCTGAGCCAACACAACTAAAGCCCAGTGCGGGCCGGCGCCTTGCTAAAGACATTTTGGTCAACATGCGCAAGAGACTGGCAGGGATGTCTAAAAGTGTGGAGGTGAGGCCAAGGCCAGTAGACTCCTCAAGGGTCAGCAGGGCTGCTGGGGCTCCCAAACGGATGTCCTGTCCTGTGGGAGCCCAGGTTCTAAAACCTTTCTTTCACCAGTCCCACACAGGACTGCATCAAATGGACACTGACTTCTACCAGTTCACCGCTCTCATGAAGACTGGCAGCCGACAACCCATCATATGCAATGACATCATTGGATACATTTGAGTGAGGCTATAAGTACGGACTGACCCTTTAACAGAGCAGAAATTAAAATAAGATGGTTCTATTTTCATAACTGGATTTTGTCCATAATGTTGATACATCTGGAATAAAGTTGTTTTTGTGCGTATTTAATGAAAATGCGTTCTCTTCCTACTTGAGTTCTAAATGCTGTTAAAAATCAAATTATTTTAACCATCTGCCACTTTCGTTCTTGTGGATAATCGCACCATTTTAAGATTCTTCTGACCACCACTGACATCGATGCAGTATTTTGTATTATCTTTTGAGCTCACTTAGTCAGCAAATAGGGATAAAATTCCTTGACAAAGAATTTTAAGAAGCATAAATGCAACAGCTATTCACATCACAAATCAGTAATTAAAAAAAAAACTAACAGTAAGTGCATTAAAGCTTTACAAACCCCGTAAATTCAACTTTTGTTCCTGATTTAAAAAAGGGAGGTTGGGTGTGGTCATCACAGTAAAGTATGTTTGTGAACTGAACAATTTAAAAGATGGTAAGGAAACAGAGGTGTATTAGAGAAGAACAATGATATGAACATGGTTCCTCATTGACATATATTTATTGCATTGTTCAAACAGAATGGAATCAGAACAGAATCACAAGCAGCATCCTTCAATCTCAGCCCTATTCCATACCTAAAAAGTACATCTATAGGTAGTTTCAGCAATAATCAGTATTCCTCATGACATGATTCAAATATAGCCAACTAAGACAGCAGAGCATGTTAACAACAACAACACATAATAATAATGTGCGGGTGTGATGTGAAAAAAATTGTGAGGTTGTGAAAAAAGGTAGGACATGCCCAAAAGCCATCTGAGGACATGCAAAGTTCCTTGAAGATGAGTCCAGTTTCTCTGTTCAGACCAGTTGAGGGAACAGGATTTACACAAAACAGCTGTGCCCAGATGGCAAAAGCACCCTGAATCTTGAAAGTAATGTGCCAACAATCTGGTCTAACTGCATCGCTTCAACATGAAGCTCAGCCTGACCTGAATTAGACCTCGAAACCAGTCCAGCACTGTTCCACCAGTGCCAGATCATCTAATCCATATGCCTTGGCTGGGACCTTCATAGCCTCTTTACTTGACCTCTCAAAAGACACATTTTGCATGTAGATGAAAACCAAACGTGAGCAAACAAGATTTTCTGGTAAAGTATCTGTATCACAAAAAAAAGCACAAAAGAGGAACTGAGCATCAACCTCTGAGCGTGTTTGCAGTATTTTTTAGCATTTGGCAACAGGACAGGACAACTGATTAGATGGAATGTTCATTTGTGAAATTCACATAATCAAAGTGTGATGAACAAGAAAAATGATCACAGTGTGAAACTGCAGTTCTTCAAAGCACGAATGTAACGTAAAGTAAAATGTAGAGAAAGAAAATCATTTAGATAGGGTATTTTTAAATGATGCAGCGTCACAGGAGCGTTGAGTTTTCACTGTCACATTGATGCAGGTCCATGCGAGTGCTCGTCACTGGAACTTTGTGGAAACTTCGACAGCATCACAACAGCAGGTACCTGATGGGTGGGACCAGCTCACAGTCCTCGTCTTCCTCAAATGAGGGGATTAACTCCAGCATCTTCTTTTGTGGAGGGATCTCCACTTTGGTGACCATTCTCACCACGTCAGACACACTACAAAAAAAACATAAACTCAGATGGTAGTTTATTAAGTACTAATGCTGTTGTATTGTACTGCATTAGTTTTATCTAGATGTATCCAAATACACTGCCAACTGATTATTATTATTCCTGTTCCTGTAAAGCTACATAATAATCAAAAATCTATTTAAAAAACACATTAATGAGCCACACCATTGCACCGAGTGACATTGTCCTTCATTATGATGACCATGGGCACTCCACAAACAAACCACATGCACCATTTTTAAGTTCCACATTCCCCCTTCACTGACCCAAAACAGGAAGCTTGGGGCAGCACGACTGCACAGGAAGTGAGTGCTGGAGAGAGCATTTGTCATGTACGGCCTGCTGTCCACAGCACTCTGCTCCTCTCTGCCTGTGGCTTAATCTAACCACAACACCAGCACCAGCTCCCCTGAGACTTGACCATTAAAAACAGAAAAGGACATGCAACACAGCTTGTTTCAAGCTCAACAAGAACAGCAAAGTTGAAGTAAAGAGTGATCAGAATCAGATGTTTCAATTAACCCAGTAATTTATGACCTATAAACTTACTTAGAGTTCTTCCCTCCTCCTCAAATCAAAATATCCCTGAGGATGCATATCCTGCTCAGTTCTTTAACTGATGAGGAGAGTTCACAGCACGAGGCGTCTGACTCACTTCAAACGTCCTGGGGCTAATGAAACGTGCCTTTAATGTGCTGCAGTGCTGAACAGGCCCGGACAGCGTGGCTTTTCAGGCGCAGTACAAAAAAGTTTGCACTAATTTAACTCTTTAACTCTCGTCATCAACAAACAGAAGGAAACCTGAGGAGGAGCAGTCTCTCTCATCACGGTTCGGTGGTGCACATGAGTGTGTCAACAGGCTCTCTCCGCACATGCTCAATGGAAACACCTCATCCTGCCGTTAGCCTCTAAGCAAACAATGGGGGGCAGCTTATTGCGATTGTTTATGTGTACAGGGTTGTGTGCCATGTTAATGCATGTACTGTATGTGCAACATTGTACCATATCTTTGTCCTTAGTGGACATACCTCTGCTTAAGCCTCTCCTCTTGCCCACTGTACAAGATAGCTGTTCCGTAGAAGAGACTACAGATGGTCAAGCTGTATTTGTTCTGCAAAAAGACACATAAATAATTAAATTTGCAGTAAAAGGCGTAAAAAACATGGAGGTACTGCCTACATGCATCATGCAGAGGTCATTTCTAAAAAGACAGCAGTCTGCAGAGCTAAAGGTCTGATGATGACCTGTGGCCTAAAACAACTTCAACATTTCAGGAAGCTCTGCTGTATCTCCACAAACAAACCACGGGGAACCCCGGCCAGTCAAAGGTTAAACGAAACCTGGAGAAAATAAGAACACTTGCCAATTTATTTTCCCTTTGCCTCCTCAGAACAAACTCCAGCAGAATCAATAAACCACATGTCTGCTTAGGGCAAGGAGGTGTGTGCATAAAAAATAGACTGGAAGTCATTTGCTCAGACATTTATGCTGCAAGTGACCTACATCATATTATAAAGACAGCGTCCCATAGGGCATATGTGGTGTGTATTAGTGCTATTGACCTTACAGGTCAAAAGATAGAAAAACAAGACAGTTGAAATGCAACAGTGTCAAAACAGACTGGAACCAAAATATATGCTTATCTTCTACTGCTGAGAAAATTATGCATACAATACTGTGTCAGGGAGCTCTAAACATGAAATCAGCTTAAATTTTACTTAGATAGAAGATTGAATTACAACAGTCCTGACATACATATCTACTCGTCTATTAATGTAGTACTCCTATGTATTTTGTTGATGGTTATTAAAGGGATAAGATTTTATGCAGTTGTTGTAAAATGTGTCAGTTTACCCATCAAAGCCCATTATTTCCTGACCACAAAATCAAGGTTGTAAGAAGATAAGTATGAGCCTTAAAGAAAAAGGTTGACATTTTGGGAAATATGAAATTTTCTTTTATTTCTTCTTCCTCCATGATGATGGAAAAGAGTCCTGACGTTGTGAAAGGTAAGTGTAAAGTGGTCAACCATTTCAAACAATAGGCACTGTGTGCACTAGAAGAAGGTGAGCAGGTTTAAGGAAAAAAAAAAGCATGCATAAAATATGCATTCAGTAGTACCGGGTGTGAAGAAAGTGTGTGTTTCCTGTCTGAGAGGAATAAGGAGGTCGTACCTTGATCATCTGGAGCAGATCACCCAGGGTCATTTCCTGCTGATCGCCGCATCTGCCCTCAACAAGGAAGTCATCCCACAGGGTGTATTTCTTTCCTGCGACCTGTCGATAGACGTGTTACATTCACCAACACACACACACACAAACTTGACAGATGAAGCTCCGCGTCCTTCCACTTGCTGTGAAGGATGTGCAGAAAATGTTTGGGCCCAAAACAAGAGTCCTGGACACTGACAGGCAGAGAGAGCGCATTTTTCATCACGTGCTATAAAGCAGCTGAGAACAATCAGCAGCCCACTGAATGCTGCAGTATAGACCCGATCAAGCTACCATGAGGTCAAGAAGGTGCTTCCTCAAATATGATGGAGTGACTTTTGCTTTTGACAAGTTTCCAAATATGAGACTTAGTTAGTTCTCACAGTTTTACAATCATTCTGTGCTTATAAAAAAAAAATCCATGTAGCAATGTCAGTGTCTGTGTGATTTGGGGCAGACGATATTAGTGCAACTTGAGCAGAAGTTGGAGTATATGGCTTATAAAACCTGCATCTGACTGAATTTGTGTTGCTCCAGGCAGTGAAATAACAGCATAGGAATTTTTCCAGACACCTTGCCAGATTGTTCTTCAAGTAGCTGAAGTTTGAGCTTTGAGGGGCCACATTTCCTTTCTGAATTTCCTGAAGATTTTTGAGTCTCGTGCACTAAAGAGATTCACCTGAAATCTGGCTATGCAAACAGACTTAAACTGTTGAGCCAAAACAGGGGATGAGTGTCTGTCTCTATGATAGATGCACTAAGAATCTAGTACATGCTAAAAGAAGTATTCTTTATTTATATTAAGACAGAGACTTAATTGACAATTTGTCAGTAAAATACCAAATGCTTAAGTAATGCATTAAGTAAAATACCGAATGCTTGCCATTTACAGCTTCTTGAACGTTAGGATTTGCTGCATTTCTGTTTTGTATCATTGTAAGCTTAATCCATTTAGGTTATTAGACTTATATTTGGACTATAATAAATAAGCTAAATAAGCAATTTAAACACATCAGTTTGGGCCCTGGGAATAAATATTTGTGTTTTTTTAATATTTACTATTTGCAAAAACATTTTTTTAAAAATTAGGAATAAATCAGGATAACTATTCTTTAGGCACAGGTTTTGTGTGTTGTCTGTATGAAACAAGACACGTCAGTCTATAATGACTGAATAATGTTTTTCATTCAGGAGCTAGAATGCATCATACCTCAAGACCTCATGACAATTGAAATGTGGTGTGTGAGTCTGAATACAGCTTAATAAACTGTCTTTCATTGAGATTATTACACACACATTGCATGTCTCTTTCTCACCTTTAAACACTACCGTCATTCCCTTCAGCTCTCACAAGATATGAATTTAAGATGTATGACCCGACAGCAATTCTGCATCTTCTCTGTCCCTATCCCTATACGATCAACAGATCAACAGATCAACAGATCAATTTAACCCCTTGCAAACATAAACACTACTATTTCTACTGCCACTGGATAGATATTATCACATGACGCTACGTGTTTACCACATCATAATCCATACCTGTAAGACCTAAGTGCGCGCATGTGAGGAATCCTGACCTGAAATTGGTCCGGATTCCTCACATGCAGAAAATATGTCAAAATATGTCACTTGGTCAGATGAACTTGCTTGCACAGGCGCTGTCTGGTAAGAGAAGTTGTGAAGATCAAAACTTGGCTAGAGATGCGAATACCAAAACTCCAGCTAAACCTGGGTCCAATTATCTCTGCTCCAGCAGCCAAGGGGAACTTTTTGACTAGCCCTCGCAACTCCCAGCTCTCATGGGGTTTGGGGTTGTGGAGACACACTCGAGGCATACTTCTCCCAAGTCCAACTGGGTGTCTGGGTCCTTTGTCCCAGTTTTCAGACAAAGCATGTTTTGTCTGCAAGATGCACATCTCATCCCTGGTTATTTTCTTCTTTTTCTTAAAATTTAATGCTTTAATGTTTATGCAGACTGAATTATCAGAACAACCTCAAACACAATCAGAGTCTGAAATTCACAGCGTACAAAAGACTTTTTTTGAAAGGATCTTGCAGATGCAAAGTCATTGTTGGATCGTAAACTGGACCTTGTTTTTAGTGGTCCCATGCCAGGGATTTTCATGAGTGCTTTTGTGTATGGATGCGGATTTTACACAATGCAAAGCAAGCATGCACAGGCTATTTTTATTCCCTCTCCTCCCTTCCTCTCTCTCATATCTGTCACACAACTCTGGCAGGAACCTGAGGCCAATCAACTACCCCGTCAGAACATATGTAGAGTGACGTGAACGCTTCAACAGTATAGCAGGGGAGAAAAAACATAAGCAAGAATGCTGGAACCAAACTGGCTGCTGGAAACAATTACAAATGGCTTCCCACATGCACAACTACAGTATCTCTTTGTCATGGAACTTCCACAATAAAAAACAAAAAATGCCCCAACAAAACAGTTATCTCTAGGGAAAGAGAGGAAATGTGAAGCAAAGAGTTATTGTTTTTCTCTGAGAGCAACACTGAACCAAATTACGAGCATGGAAACTGACATAAAATCTGCTTTAATGCGAGGCCTCATGCAGCACTCTGCAATATATAATGTATAAACATGTTTTTGACAAATATTTTAATAAACAAACTGCTCCAAAGATGGACACCGCAGTCATAAAAAGACCAATCCTAAGGAAGAGCTTATATTACATAATGTCACATGAGTTCACTCAATTAATGTTGGGCAAGGCTGTATTGAGGTTAGAGTATAGAATTACTGTCTGAGAGGTAGCCTGTTATGCTGCCAAGTGCTGCTTGGTGGCTAATCACAGCTGCACAAAATGAGCTTGAACTTATGGTTGGAGTTTCCATTTTGAAAATGGCAGGCTGTGACTTTTGGGTGGGCTCAGAATAAACGCATTAAAAAGAGGTTTCTAGTGTGTCTGGCAATGAACATAAAAAGGGTTAGAGGTAAACACACAGCGATAAAGAGTCACCGGCATCCTCTATTTGACAAGTTGCTCAGCCTCAAGAAAGGCTTCAATACTGGCTTTAAGTGTACAGTGTTCAAGTACTGTCCTATCTCACTGGGTGTCTGTGGATCCAGAGGTCTGTTTGGACATAAAGCAGAGCTGGCAGTCGGGATTCTTGGAGGTTGAACTGCAACTGAGTTTGACTTCAGAGAATGAGGACGAGACAAACGGCCACTTCACAAGTGGAGCAAGGTGGACGTATAAGTTTATATTCTGTCTGCTCTGCTGTTGGACGGCAGCCAAATATCTCATCAGCTCCATATATTCTAATCTGAATTGTAAATGCAGCTTTGAACTTCCCCCTAAAACACGACACAGCTGTTTTTTTCCAAAACAATAAAGGAACACAATGACATTTGTGTGACGTTTTTAACTGCTTCTCTATGGATAAACACAGACTAAGTCATTTGAATGTAAACTGTCCGTAGCATGTAAAGTAGTTTTATCAACTTCAGTCGCTATTTGGAAACACCAATATTTTCTTATAACAAATACACAAATAATTTGGATGCTTAGTACTTTAATACTTCAATGCTTAAATCTTGTTTTGTCTTACCCCTTCTCCTCAACCTCTTGTTCTGAGAAAAAAAGGCTCAAAATGTTCCTTACCAGAATCTATGTTTGCATTTTATGAAATTAGACCAAATTCTTCAGAATTTTCTATTACTATACTCTGGCCTCTGCCTTATTAAATACCATGCATGCTATAAATTCTCCCTGCCTATGTTCCCTGTTCAGATATGAAGCTGTCATCTTTCACGAACAACCAAAACTTCCAGCAGCTTCCTCTTGTCTGTTCCTCTCATCTGAATGAAGATAGCAACAGCTTCCAGAAAAAAAGCCAGATATGATTAAATAACATATGTGATATCTATATACTGAATTCCATCCATCCAGTAGATATTAGCAGCAGATATGGGGCAATGTTCAATAAAAAGTCATCTTTCATTTATTGCAGACAGAACATGTCAGACATTCTCCTGTCCCCACACTTCAACTTCACAAAATTACCTGATCAAAATTACCTGATCAAAAGATCATAGAAAACCCCTTTATCACAAAGTGTTATTTCCAGTGAGTCACGGCTCAGTCTGAGAATTTCCCAGAAGGCCTGAAACGAAAGTTGACAAAGCCTTTCTGTCACAGTCTGGATCCACAATCAATTTATCAAATGATATCAGGGAAAACAAACGAGTGTCATTTTACAGTATACAGTATACACAAACTGAATTCTTGTCTGCTTTAAATGTACTGTATCGCCATGGTGTGGTACTGATTTTGATTCACTTTGTCTTCCTTTTTTAATCTGCTCACATTTTAGAGTGAGCTTTCTGTTCACAGACTTTCATTTATTTGGTTGTTGTCAAACAGATTTGAAAGTTTAGAAGTAACTGAAATTGGTAATATTTCATTTTCTCTGGATCCCAGAAGATTAAGAGACCTCAGTAGGGCAGCTATAAACACAGGACCTTATACACAATAAGGTCTCATATGATAACAAGGGTTTCTGATTGATGGAAACCAAAAATAGACGCCTCTGTCTGCAAATATACATGAGGGCATGGGAATGTAATGCAGCCAGAGGAAGTTCAGCCAAGTCAACCTGATAAGAAAGTAGAATGAATCCCAGTGTGATTGTGATTCCCTTCACTGGAACACAATCATACTGGTCATTTTGCACAGGTCACTGCATTTGGTGTGTAGTAATAATGCTGGTTTTCAATCTTGCCCTTTAAGACAATGGAGCATTTTTGGAGACAGGAAGCCGGGATCATTCGGCAAACCTCGATAAGTCCTCCTCCCTGCAGTCTGCCACAAGAAATAGCACTGCTGAGGCACACTCCTGCTCTAGCTTCATTATCTGGCCAGAATCCCAACAGTGGAAACATTTTTACAACCCGCTGTGGCTAGAGGCCTGTTTCTTCAAAGGCAACTCTTTTCCTTTAGAGGGCTTCAAAGTGAGCTTTCGGGGAGGCAGATGGAGGATCTGTGTGGTCTTTTTGGATCATATTTTCATCTTAATCTCTTTTAGTTTCCCTTAAGTTTCCTTTTGTAGACAATCTGGTAACGTTTCAGTAAGACCTTATGTCCTAGTTTAGTCTCCAACTGAGCCTGAAAGTCAAGAAGTATTTTCCTGAACATATGGTGATGCCGCTGAATACTATATACAGTACGCTGTATACTGCAGTACAGTCAGGGATAAAGGAAGGTTATGTGATTCTTATATACTGGGAAAAAATGGGAAACAGTGCATACTCTGTCTAGAAGTAGAAGTAGATAGGTTTTTGTCTTTTCTGCTGGGTTGAATCTAATCAAAGACTTTACGTAATCCCATACTGATTATTGATTTAAAGATGACCTGGCACTTTATCTTCTTTAAAATGTCGAATTATTCAAATGTATATTATTGCTATATGATGTATGAGACAGACAACAGCACTGCACAGAGTCATAAAGTAACAACAACTGCAAAAACAAAGGAAACAACATTCTTCAAAACTAAATCCAGGAAATGTCTTTCATATTTCAAATAATGACTGCATTTACTGGAAGCATAAGCAGACAATCAGTTCCCTCTTCACCCATGCGGTACTAATACGTCTTTCTTTACATCACAGCCACAGCACAGAGCCAATGATGATGCACAGAGAGACTGTCAATCACATCACCGCATCAATGGATGGAAGTTCACAGCTGTAAATGGTCTGCAAACTCAACCGAGTGCTCCTGGAAATTACAGTATATCTGTCTAATGTGACTCTGTGTGTGTGTGTGTAACTTGCTACAAAATTGTGGAAAAACAGCAAATGTCCTTCATTAAACTATGTTGTGGTTACAAATGGAACAAGAGAGCCAGGCTGCAATTCATGTTGTTATCAAGAGAGAAAGTGGAGAGGAGCTTCCTGTTTGATCAATAATTGGCTGCCTCTGCTTTATATAGAGTTTGAGTAACTGCTTTCATGATGATCTGAAACTGCATTACATTCTGATGTAATTGCATTTAAAAGCTACAATCTTGCTATACGTAAATTGAGTCCAACATAGTTTTCAACTGAGCATAAAAGCTTCTGCTGACTGTGTCTCAGTTATCAATATTCTTCCAGCTAAAATAACCTACACATGCTTTATCAAACCTAGTCAAGATTAAACCACCTAAAATCATAGTAATATCACATGTGAATCGTGTTTTGAAGTATGTTTACTTGACGCTGGTGGAGAGCAGATAGCCTACATCTTCAGGAACATGTTTGTCTGTGTTTGCCTGAATGGCCTTTTTACAAAGGGGACAACAGTACTGTCATGTAAAAAGTTCCCTTTGTCTGATTGGGAGTGTCATCTGCTACCCGATCACTACTGATCAACCCTCTCTTTAGACTGCAATGAAGAAACAGATGGCTGGGACCTCCAACTGCTCTCTCCAGCCCTTTTATCTGCCTAACACCCCAGAGAATTGACACCAGTCTTACACAATGCTTATTTAATAAAAACTGGACACTCTGCATTAAAGATCAATCAAACTTAAGACTGTGAATTGTATCTGTCTTGAAGGATGACTTCTGATATATTGGTGCAGGGGGGAAGAGGAGCAGCAGTGGCAGCTCACTAGTATGCAGACACTTCTCAGGAGAGTGCCGAGTCTGACACACAGACTGAAAGCAGCCCTTTGCTGTTGAAAGGCTTCCATTTACGTGTAAAACAGCAAACAGAATCTCAATGTGATTGTCTTTCAAATGAGAAGATAACAGCACTCCAGCTGACTGAAAATGACCCGGGGCAGAAGGTCTGAGTCAATAAAACCCTCCTCTTACAAATGGGCCACTGACACGTTGGAGCCTGCAGAGACACTCACGCAGCAAATGTCTGATAGATGCTGCAGTTATAAAGCTATGAATAATCACCCAAATGCTTCAAAGTGATGCATCTGACGGTCCAAACACAAGGGCCTGAAATGTGGGTGCAAATGCTTCCAACGTTTCTAAGACATTCAAGTTTCTTGTTCCGTCTTTTTCCACGTTTTTATGTAAGATGATTAGGTTTATATTAAGATGGAATGATGCACTGATCAAACAGAGGTCTGTTGAATTCTTGTTTAAGTACTCTGGTGACTATATTGGATGACTTCCTGTAGAAAGTGGTAACAGACATTTTTTTCTTTATTTCTACCTTTATACTATGCTTCCTATGACTACTTTAGCACATATCGGTATGTAGAGGTGGAATTGGGACACAGCTATTATAGATAGATAGATAGATAGATAGATAGATAGATAGATAGATAGATAGATAGATAGATAGATAGATAGATAGA
>JBBMJY010000018.1:15941605-15955118 GCA_037833715.1 Toxotes lorentzi
CACACACACACACACACAGTCTCTATGCTAAAAAAAATGGCTCTGGGTTTGCAGAGCTGTTACTCACTTGGAATTTCGTGGGCCGGCTCGGCTGGGACAGAACAAAGTACTGGACAGCCAGGTTGATGTAAGCTGTGCGGTAAAAGCTGATATTCTGGTGGCCTAGCACCAGTTTATACAACTCCAGGCACATCAGGCCTGCCACTGCGGCTGTTGTGGTAGCAATTGCAGGGATGATCCTTCCAGCAATGAGCTTACTCTGTGAAGGAGACAAAGAGAAGTTCACTTTGAAAATGTACTGTAGGTGACGTAGAACTGGACAAGAATTCAATATTAGTATTTACTGACTTTAAAGAAAATAAAATCCTACTGTGGTGATCTGAGCATTTTCTGTTGTTATACAAAATTCCAGTGGTCAAAAGTAACTAAGATCATTTACTCAAGCACCTCAAAAGTGCTTGAGGTGCTTGAGGTACTTTCCATTTTATGCCGTATAATGTTTCACCTCCACTCTTGGTGATTCTGCTGCATAGTGAGCACTTTTACCTTTGATACTGCTTCTGTGCTTAAGTACAAATTTGAATGAACTTACGTAAATGATCTGGTTCTTTCTTCGGACACTGCAATAATTTGGATTCCTAGCAGATCAAACTGAACAACTAACAAAATTACTCATTTAATTTTTGTTGAACACATGAGAAGAGTTTTGTCTGAACAGTACAGTAGGAGCTAATTACAGTTAATTTCATTATACACTAATTAGATTATTTTATATCTCATTTTGCATACATGTATCAAAACACATATTCTAAATCTGATATTTACAGTGCATAGTGTGTAGTCCTTATGTAGGGTTTCCATTACTGTATGTTTTGAATGCATTTATGAAAAGCCCTTACATGAACAGGGTGAAATTGTGAGTAAGGGTGAAATTATTCCCAAAGAAGATTTAACATGTGGTCACTGTATGATTACACATGGGTAACCTCTTTTGTCTCCCCTCGCTCAGCAATACCCATCCCCCCACCGTCCATCTTTCTTGGTGGTACAAGACCTGGCTCAGGTGTCACCTCCCAGGCGACAGGTAAAGTGCTGTGATTAGTTCTGCTCCCAGAACAATAGGTGAGCAGGCTGTTTCTGTGGCTTTAGGGCAGGTGTATGCAGCACCGACTAAAAACATGACCCAGAGGGAGGGGGAGCAGTCTGCGGTGTTTTTTCGAATCTATACCGCCTCTCACCTCAGCTTCATCTCTCTGATTTCCCTGTATACTTTTTACCCTTCAAAGAGACTTTATTAGATGGTGCATATAGAGAAAATGGTGACCTGGAGACGATCGGCTGCAGGGATGTCGTAGTTCTCTGCTCTCAGATTAGAAGCAGCAACAATGTAGTCCATGTGGAAGTTAGTATCATCATCCTGCACCAGGTGAGATGTTAAACATGCATCAGTCATTCACATATAACACTCCCAGGCTTGATCCACAAGAACAAAATATATCCACAGTTCAGTGTAAAATTAAAGGCAAATACAACTAATTACAAATGAAAAACTAAAAATGTTAGTTTCAGAAGAAGTTTGCAACTCTATAGTCAGTATTAACTACATCACTGAACAAACTGCTAGGAGGCCTGATGACATTCATGTCCATGCCAAGTGACATTCCCAGTGATGTGGTTCTGAGTTTGCCCGCTTTAAGCTTTGAAGGCTTTGTTGTTATGTCCCCTTATATCACTGTAATGCGTGACTTGGTCACCCCATCAGAATGCAGTGGAAGTCAGATTTCTGTTGTGATCGACATGACCAGTGAGGTCATGCCTCTGCTACTGTGGCTCTACAAAGGCAAGGAAGGCGGCTGTCACTCAGGGATGGCTTTAGGGACTGTGAGGAAGCTCCAAGCTGGCAACCTGATGCCTCTGAAACCCTCCTACACACATTCCATCTATCCACAGCATGACCTGGGCATGTAGGGATAAAAATGAAGAGGAGGAGGAGTGCAGTAGTATGGGGATCTCATTCTTACTCAAGATGAAATTTGATATGTACCTGACTTACCTCAAACACCTTCATTAGTGCTTCTCCTGAGTCACTGAACCAGAACCTTATTTCGGCTGCCTGAAAGTCACTTTCCATAGTCTCTCAGAGTCAAAACGTTCACTTCTGCAGCTACAGCAACTACATACTCTCTGGGCTGCTTATAGCTCCTTGTTGAACCCGGAGGATGCCATGGCCTGAGGGTTTTCTTCTGACAACTAGTGGTCGCCATGATACGATCAATTGCTTTCTAGACACTGCCTCTTGTAACCACCTCCATATTAGAGGTCTCATAGAGACTTCATTGCTCCCATACTCCATGTAGAAAAAGAAAAAGCTTGTTAAGAGGTAAGAGACTGAATTACTGAATTATTCCTTCCAGTTCAAGGTTTCCCAGGAAACCTAGGAACTCAGTGGAGGGTCAACAGGTCAAGCAGGTAAACAGAATAGGTCAGATGGAGATGACTAATGTCCCTACAGGGAGTGATTAAGTATAACATATTTGAGGAGAGGCAACTACAGTTGCATAAGAAGTTAATAGAAACCAGTTTGAATTTATTCCAATTCTGTGTCAAATTAAGCTTTTTTTCCTTTAGCTTAATATTTGATTTTGTGGTATTGGAACTGTGCCGAAACAACTGGTTAGGAGATATCTTTGGAAACTGGTTGAAGAAATATGTCTAGTCTGCAGTCGCTGATACCTTCTTACTAAAAAACTGGCCTTTGCTCCATGTACCCAGCCACAGACGATTCAGTGGCCAACCAAGCACTAAACCTGATTTAAAGTCCAGACAGAGAGCGATGAGTTGTTGAGAGGTGGTGTGAAAGGGTGTGAGGAGAGACTGTGATGGTGACTAAATGCACAATGGACGTGTTATAGAGGGAAATCAGCCTTCAGGGTTCAGAGTGTAACACTTCAAAGACTTAGTTTGTCACAGCTGAGGGGAGCATGTCTCCCTCCGAAGTTCTTGAGTGCACTGCTTTTCACCTAAAGTGTTCTAAAGCAGCTCTAAGACAGACTCATATTGAAATAAATCTGTTCCATGTGAGTTGGCTGACTGGACTGTTCTTATTATTATTATTTTTTTTGCAAACAGGATGTACGGTTCTAAAATACACATCTTAGCTCCAACGTGTTATAGCAGTGAACACAAGATACAAGCAAGCTCTGTTTCACGGGTGTGTTGGAAAGCAGTTCAGATTTGGGTCACTGTGGACCCAATGATTGGGAAAAAAAAGACATACTCTGAAAGCGCCCATAGATTTGAGTGTAGCTCCCTGCTAGGGCTAAGCCGCCACTGTGTCTGTGGTTTCTGCACTGCACACAGCAGATGTCACTGCACTGCTGCCCTACCTTCTCAAAGTCGATGGGGCACATCTGCATGGCTGGGCTTTTCAGAACCGGTGAGGCCAACTTTCCTTTCAGCTCCTCAAGGCGAGCTTTTTCTGGTGCCAAAAACACAGAGATAATAAATAACAGATGGAAGTAAGTGAGGTAATAACAGAAATTAAAAATGAGTTTAAAAAACTTACCTGCATCATCACTTCCCTTTTCTTTGTCCTCCTGCATCTCCTTGTCAGTAAGATGAATCTTCACGGATGAGCTGGGGGTGAAAGATGGTACGTGGACCTCTTCTAAAATTTGTCTGGTAGAAGCAACATCT
Source organism: Toxotes lorentzi (assembly GCA_037833715.1). NCBI lineage: Eukaryota > Metazoa > Chordata > Actinopteri > Toxotidae > Toxotes > Toxotes lorentzi. The sequence goes on from JBBMJY010000018.1 coordinate 15,945,302, forward strand.
CTTGTCCCTTTGATCCCATAGATTTGCCCATACAGATTAGCTGCTGCCACCACATACTCGATATGGGTAGTCTACAACACAGTATCCAAACATAAACTGTTAACAGTAATAATCAACACTTATCATTATTATTATTATTATGTCATGGTTTAACAGAGAATGTGCTTTCCACAATAAAACAAACACACACTAAATATATTATCATGACAGAGGTTATTTATTTTACATGCATAGGGAACACAGAGAATGTAAAATAGATAAACTGTAAACAATACTGACAATACAAAATAGAAATGGTTGATTTAAACTGACTCAGCACTGAGTCTGTATAGCAGACCTGTCTGCAGGGTGAAACTGTAGAAGGGAAATTATAATAAAAAAAGGGGAAAGATATTAAGGTGATGCATTAAGGCTAAATTACTTCCCTGCCACAAAAGGTAGCTGTAACAAAAGCACTCTCAATCATTTTCTCTCTCCCTCTTATAATAGAGTAAAGGTGTATTCAATTGACTGATTAGTGGAATAACAGGTAGTAATTAGTGAGTCTTACTGAGACTCACAGTGAATGAATAGAACCATCTAAGAATTAGATAAATGAGTCTGTAATATCTAATAAAATATCTACTGCCGGAATAGCTTTTGTTGGTGAGATTATTATCTGCCTTTCATCGTCCATATGGAGGTTAAGTGGCCTTCTAGGTTCAGATAACAATCAAAACAGATAAACAAGAAATGTGAGTGCTCATCGCCAAATACTCTGGTATTTTTCAGTCACTCCAGTCTACTGTTCTAGGGAGAGGAATTGGAACAGACACTACTCACACTGTTGGGGTCAAAGCTCAGTGGTTGAGGGCATCTCTTCGATCCAGACCAAAAGGGTAGCCCATTAGAGGTCACCTACAGAGAGGCAGTAGAAAATCCCATTATCACAATGATCAACAGCTGTAAAAATCATAGGAGGAGCTGAGGAACACACTGATCCTTAGAGTCACCTCTACTTATATTCTTCTATAAAATGACATAGCTCAGCATAGTTCCCCATAACACACCAATGACAGCAACAATTTGATCTTTGTGTGCTTGTAAAAAGCTGCTCGCAATCATCTTCCATCATATTCAATGCATGCTTAGCACAGTATGTCAGTAAATTACCTGATAAAACATCCTAGTTTTCTGGCACAGCAGGAGGCCGGCAACTCTTCCCATAGCACAGTCAGACTAATATTGTTATCAGTCATGTGTTAACTACACAATTTGTATGTCAGATAAAGGAACAAAGGGTCTGAGAGCTTTGATGTTGCCAGATGGTCCATATGCTGGGAAAGAGAGAGTCTACTACTGGTGGTGCCAGTTTTCACTGTAGGGTTGCTTTCTATTGCGGCCAAAAGGCACCAATAACATTCTCCTTTTCACAGTGAAGCTTTAGACGCCCTGCAGGCAAAACAGGGCAACAAGCATGCTTTGTCCTTAAAAAGGCATTATATACTGTACAGGCTATTTGTGAATTTCATTTATAAGAGTAAATTGATTTGACTTCAGCTATTTTTTTATAATCAATTAATCATTTAGTCTATAAAATGTCATAAATAATGAAAGAATATAATCACAAGTCATGATAGCCAAAATATTGTCTTGAAATGTCTTATTTAGTCTGATCATTATATAAAAACAGCTGGTATTCATTTTGTATTTTTACGAATCAAAGAAAAACACCACAAGCTTGAATGATTAATCGATGATAAAACATTGCCTTCAATTCACTGATTTACTAGTTGTGGTCCAGTTTCTAGTTTCTGCCAGTATTCTATGGCTTTATACTCTAGAATTTAATTAGCAGGCAATGAGACACTCAGTGAAGTGAATGGGTTAGAAGATAAAGCAGATACACAGAAGATACACTGTATGCACAAACATTATTTGTTTGAATTAACAACATGAGGCCTTTAATCTGTGATGTTATTTTAGCTACATGCATATTATATTCTGGCCAGTCTCTTGTTCCGTTTTCTTTCTTGTACACAGACTTGAGTGGAGATTCTGATCAGTGTAGCATAAAGATGTCCCCATGAAGTCTTGTTTCAAACCCAGCCATTGTTCTATCTGTCAGAGTTAAAAAACACCCATGCAGAGCCACTCTCGCTTCGGTGCGGAGGCTCACGCCAACCAAAGTGGCTGTTATGTTAAATGTACGTTCATCTGTCATGCCTGTGTACCAGTAATTGTCAGGCTGGTTTCTGTTAACTGACTTTAGCTGCCTTATCATAGTTCCTCAGAAAGTCTGTGGTCAGAAGTGACTTTCCATGAGCACAATGAAACCACAATTCTCTGATAGGTTAACTAGGACAAAGAGAACTATGGGAGAAAAAAAGAGAAATAGTTATAACCATAACTGTCTTTTCTGTGGTGTGATGATAAAAAAGGTTATCACATTTTTCCTGATTGTTTTCAATGCTAATTGTAAGACAAACATTTTCTCATCATAATAATACCAAAAGTTGTGTTTTTCTTAATAGGTATTCAGGGAATTTCCTTCATACATTTTTATACATCCAGGGCTAGAAGAAAATCCTCTTTAGCCAGAGGAATCTCTACAGCCCTGCAGGGACATATGTTGAGGGTAGAAACAGGCACTTTCTAAAGGGGGTCTGTGGGGGTTAGTGAGGGTCTGTTTGGGTTGATATTGAGCCGTGCACCCCCACAGATGTGACAGCAACATGTGACATCACTCTGTCTGCATGCTTCACCAGATTACATACCCTCCGAGCTGCTCAAAGATATTTATCAGCAATGGCTTTCAGTGGTTCAGATTTCAAGCAAGGCAAATAGTGGTCTCTGAGTTCAGGGAGAAGTGAAAGGGAAAAAAATGAAACAATGAGTGACATTCCTTTTTTGCTAATGCCACATAGCAGTTCAACTAATTTGAACACAAAGACCTTATACACACACAACAGTGCCCCTATGTGTCCATGAACATTAATGACAGTTTTACGATATTTGACCTTAGGGAGACTTGTTATTGTTCCTCCAGTCTAATTTTACCTGATTGGGAGGAAAACAGTGCAGAAGCTGGCAGATTTCGTTGTTATAGGAAGTCTCCCATTTGCAACGTGCCCAGCTCACACAGTCTTTCCAGTTTGTTGGACGTTGTCCTCCAGTTTTCATGTCCGCCAGGCTGCCCCACACCCCATCAAGGACTTCCAGGGCCTCAGCGTCTCCATGGCCAAGAGTCTGCTCTACAAACCCTGCATCCCTGCAGGAAACAGTGCAGCAATCCTTTTTGATTTGATGACAGACAAGACAGTATACAGAAGGTAATAATCACTAGCTGTGAAAAAAGACAAGACAGGACAAGTATCATCTACATGTCTCACAGTAATATACATTCTTGAGGTCTTATTTCCAGAATGCATTTGCAGCAATATCTGGCCTATAGTTGAACTTGGGGAAAACTATTTGACCTGGAAAGTAAAAATTGGGAAAGATCTTCTGGAAAGATATTTGGTTCTATCTAGCACGGAAGCAAATGACTAAACAGGTTTTTGTAAACCAGGGTGTAGTCCTGTTAGTGAGTCAGAGGGGACTTCCTTTGATGCTTGGCTGTGGACTCATAAGAGGGGAGATGGAATGTTTTGTAACTCTGTAGTGTACTGGTCAGTGCAACTGTATACCCACATGCCTGGACATTTCTTGCACCACAGTCATGTGCCAGCTCACCAATCTCTGCACTGCACTGTGAAAAAACAGGATCTGCCTCCTCTGCATGAAGTCACACCTAAGCATGTCTAAACAGGAACATTTCGATTCACACTTTTGCATAGAGCTGTAGAGGTGGAAGAAATACACAACAAAACATGACTGCTACTTTCCACATCCTCGTTAACTCTGACTTAAAATGTACTGGACTGTGATATGTAGCTGACCTGCCTCATGAAAATGTCCAGAACGTTTTTCCATGACTGTGTAACAGTCTGGCTACGAAACACTAAAGTAAGACTTGATTTCTAAACATTAGTATATTCAAACTTCAGTGGCTGTGTGAACTGGCAAGCACCACCTCTGCTCCCTTTTTGCTTCTTCTATAAAGACACAAGAAAGTACTTTACAATGAGGGGAGATTATATCAGATCTGCCCAAAACAAACAGAGACATCTCAAAACATGGCTGGATTAGGAAGGCTCCGAGGCTCAAAGCTCACAGACGCAGTTTGGGACTGGAAGCTGCTTTGCTGTTACATTATAATTAGGTCAATGCTCAGTGTTTTTTCAGTTTTTCACAAAATAACAAACTCAGAGATTCACAAATCATTCCATTCTTTCATCGCAAATAAATATAAATATTAGCAGTACAGTCACTGACAAAGCCATGTGACATGATGTAGTACTTTTTCGGCATTAATCTAATTTCTTTTTCCATTCAGTAAACGTTTGTAAACCAGACAGCCTTCTAATTAGCTGAGAGACTTAATCCATTATTTGGACAATATGGTGTTAGAGCTGCCGTGAAAGATACATTACAGACTACAGCCTTGGCAAGACAGACTGTTTATGTAATTTTTACTGGAGGTTTACTGCTAAAAGCCAACCACATGTTTTCCTGTTTATAAAACAAAATAATGAGCTTGAACCACTTCATTAGCTTTGTAGGTTTGCCGGAATGCTTTGTAAGAGAGTGGAAAAGTGTTGTAAAATGAGCAACTAGTGGCCATTATGTGACAGCAGATTGGTGTATGTAGTTTCTCACATTTGTTGGAGGCACCATTTGCTGTGGAAAGAGATCAGTTCTTACCCCAGGAAGCGATTCACATTTTCAGGTGTTTGTTTAAATAGTCCTTCAAACTGGTCTCTGGCCCACTAAAGAAGTATAACAACAGAATTGGAATAAAGGAATTAAAATGTATGTTCCTGTTGATGATACAATCAATAAAATGGCACCATTTCATGCTGTATAAGAATACACTGAGTGACTATTTTATGTTTTTGATCATTCAGTGTAGGTTTTGAATCTGTCTTTGCAACTCCTTTCCATAATGGCAAGGGTGAACCTAAAGCTTAAACAAACTTAGATCTAAGTCTGTCCAACCTGCAGAGTGTGCTCAATGCGGTGAGGGAAGTTCTTGAGTGTGCAGAGAGGGATAGCATTACTGGAACTTGATTTGGCAGGTCCATAAGACTCTGTCAGGTGAGGCACCACCACCAGAGTATGACCTTTGCTTCCTAGAGTTCCTCCCTCCAACATCGGCTTCTTGTTTTGAACACAGCGTTCATCAAGATAGACTCCTGGAAATTAAAAATAGGGGTTAAGTGCTAAAAATGTAATCTTACAAGCATCTGTAGTCAATTTAGCACTGTAACTATACAGTTGTAATAAGAACTTAATATAACAGTGGTAATAAAGAAAGAGAAAGTGTCCTCACTGGCTTCCACATTATCAAGGGCTGCAGCCACTCCATTGAGCCCCATGAAGAAGTCATACCCATACACCCCTTCACTGTCAGGGTCCACACGATTCTGGTGAGCAATGATTTTCATCTGTGGGTTCATCTCTCGCACTGCCTTGGCTGCAACTTCCGATTTTGGTTTCTGTTTATGGACAAGTGAGGAAAGTGAGGCGATGTGTCTGGGAGGTAATAAACTGCATTTGAGCAATGTAGGTAAGAAAATACACCAATAGTGGTGGAAACTGCAGGTGGATGGAGAATTGAATTTTTTTTTTTTATAAATCAATATCCAGATTGGATATTAGAACTTTTTATGAAACTATTCCAGGGCAATCTAATGTCTAATAAAAACATCTTTGGTTGTTAAATATTGATATATTTTCTCCTGTACTGTCAAGACACTATATTCTGAGTGTCTCACTGCTCTTCTATTATATTGTAGTAAAATCAACACATCTCTCTTCATATTTCCAGACCCCTTTTTGTCAACATACCCACTGACTGTACTAAACTGTGATACATAACTTATTTAGACATTGGTACACATGAGAGATCCACTGCCTGATATACCCCTAAAATAAACAACTACAAAACAGCCAAAAATGATGGAAACATGGGAGATATGTGTAGCTTGACACAAGATTGTCACAACATCCACACAGCTTGTGCCAGTAGTAAAGCCCTCTGACCCTTCCACTTAACCAGGTCAAACAAGAGCCAGTGAGCTATGAGGGCATGTGAGATTCTTCAGAACAGGTAGGTGATTGTGATATGCTGTAATGTGTGTTTTCTCACCCCAATATCTTGAGACCTGAACAGGAACTGGCGGTTCAAGTTGGATCTTTCTATGAAGTCCATGTCAGTTACTGTGATTTGCCCTTCTTCTCCTGCACCGAGCCCAATGAGGGCAAAGTTTTTAAGGAGCTCACAGCCAATAGCTCCAGCTCCAACCTCGAAATAAGACAAGATAGAGGGAGAATCAGAATAAAAGTATAATAGTTCATATAGTGCAAGTGAACGTCACTCTTTGTCAAAAGTGTTGAAACTGCAAATTTGTCTTACTTGCTTCACTGCTTTATGCTTTGTGTGGAGTTTATACAGTGGTAAAACAAACAAATGCATGTGCTCTGTCTCGCAGATACGCACGCACAGTTGGGAAACAACAGTAAAAATAACACTGTTAAAGAAAACAGAGAAAGGGCCTGGCACTGTTGAACGGCCCCCTGCACACCATGAGGTCAGAGTTGGCAGGAAATGCCACCTGAATCACAGCCGTTTCCTGCATGGGCCGTCATTAACACCAGACAAGATCAAAGGACAACACAGATGGAGCTCCTGCTTTACAGTGCAGAGTGTGTCCCCTGCTGGACAGATATTAAACCTGTCCTCACCAGGAAATACTTCTGCTTCTCAAGCTTCTCCTGGAATGCGGACCCAAACACAGCAATCTGTCCATCATATCTTGTGCCTTTCTGTCAGAGGAGAAAACAAAAAGAGTTCAGTTAGACCTGGATCTGGTTCATATCAGTCTGATGTACTGCTCTTGTTTGATGCATGTGAGATGTTTAAACTGAGGAATCTCTTAACATACTGGTAAAAAGGAGCTCTCTGCCAGTTGAGTCTCCTCTTGAGCGAGGCACTCCAGTGCGTCAAAATATAGCCACTGCTGAAGAGGTGTAAATTTCCCACTGCATGCCTGCAGGAACATTATAGAGTGCAAAGAGCAGAGTACAATCAACTATATGCTCCCACTGTCAAGGCAGCAAGTGCTTAATTATCTCTATCTAATATAGGAGGTGTTATAAAAGTAGGGAGAACATGGTTCACCAGAAACCAAAGGATGAGCTTAATCTTACAGGCATTGACCTTTGAGCTCACCTTAATAACTTCCTGGGCAGCAAGGCCTCCAATGAAAGCATTCATAGGAGCCAAGTCACCTTGGGCTGTGTAGGACAGGTTTTTCACAGCAACTTCATCCAGCTGTTCCAGCTGTGTGACTGTATTCAGCTCTCTCACTCTTGTAAGCAGGGCATCTGCATCTGACTATATGGGAGTAGTATATACAAATGAGTGGAAACAATCCTGTAAACAACCCTTGAATTATCACACTCCAGCATCACAGCCTTATTTACTTGTTTAATTTATCTTATAACTTTCATACATACAACTTCTTGTGTAAAATCGATTGAATATTGGTTGTAATATCCTGTAACCTTCACTGACCTGAGACCGAATGTGGGGGAGCCGTTGTGCTTTCTTCACAAAGGTATGGAGAGCTTGGAAAGCCAAGTGCAGGGTCTTATGCCGCACTATTTTTCCAAAGTCATTCATTTTCAGGAGTTCAAGATCCAACAGAGCCTTACTCAGTGGTTTCTGCAATTTATGTTCTAGTTATTTTATGAACTGTGATTACACTCTTTCAATAGCAAAAAGCAAAAAAGAAAGTTCAAATAAAACATTGATACTTACAAAACTCAGCATGCGGGGCTGTTTAACCTCAGTCACTACTCCACCCCGTTCATACTCAGAAAAGGCTGAAGTGTCACCAATGCTGAAGGAGTAAGGGCCTGTAGATAGAGGCAACAGACAGACAGTGAGATAAAGAAAATTTCTCATAACAACTCTTAAATTCTACTGGGATGGTCCTGGGAAAAGTTGAGAATGTTTGAGTGCCATATGGGGGGCTGTAGTGTGGATCGTGACTACGTTGTGTGCTGCAGAGAAAATAAATTGTAAATGAAAAAAGTAATCACAGTAACAGTAACACTAACTGCAGACTGTGATCTCCACAGGGCCCATGCTGTTGAGCTCTGTCATGCCGCGGACTTCAGAGAAAGACACTTTCATGCCATCAGAAAATCCATGCTTCTGGTCATCTGTGCAGACCACCACTCCAGGATTATCCTGAGATAAAGAACAATGTTGATGAGATTAAATTTGAAAGAAATATTTTAGTAATTATGTTCAATTAAGCTCATTGCCCACACCTTTAAATTGGGAATAATTAAAATTTTTGATCGGACGGGTCACAGAAGTTTTCTGTGTAGGGTTTTTATGTACTTCATGTGCAAAATATTGTCAACTTCATTGTCAAAGATTGTCAAATATTAAATTAAAATACACCTAAATTGCCCATATGTGGGAATATTAGATGGATGGATGAGCTAGAAAGGATCTTAACAGGCCACTAACAAAACAAAAACTAATGGAAGGCATTACCTTAGAGATACTTTGTATCATGGCAGATGCAGGCATCTCTCCATTGTGGTCCAAGACCTTAAACTCGTCCCCAAAGTCACAGAACAACTGGCTGTAAATGAACCACACGGTTTTCACTTCTTACTTCCCTGCATTATCGAATACATTTCATCGATTTCCGACAGTTTGTCTTGGCCACTTACCCACAGAGGCCCCTGGTGTCGGCCACAATGAACTTTATTCCATGCGAATGGCAGAGGTCACCAAGGCGCTTCTGATCATCCAGTGAGGAGTCAGTGAGGACCACCACCTGAAAAATGACAGACCCCCTCCACTCAGACAAGTGTTTCGTCTTCACTGTGCAGAATGATATACGTGCAGAGTTTGGTACTAGAAGGCTAGTTTCAAATTCATTTACTGAAGGGGAAAATTTCTCAGACTATGCTGGAGTGTTAAAACTGAAGTAGTTTTAAGAATTTTAAACTGGTTAACTGAACTTTTTTTTGTGGAGAAAAAAAAACACATCAGAAAGAGTTTGTAGACAGACACAGAAGCTAATAATTTAGGTTTTCAACAGGAAGATTTCATGCACCATTTGGTGTTCTAATGAAGGACCTGAAATTGCAGAAGCAGGTCCTCATCCAGCGGTCCAGTGTGGGCTGATACACGCACATGTGGGTTTAAGGCCGACAGCTGCTGTAGGGAACACGTTGCTCGGTTCTGACCAAGATGGGACTCTTTCAGGAAAAACTGGTGGGAAAATGAAAACAATGGTTGATAAAACAATGTCAACTCAAGGTCCGTGTGCTCACTTGTTCGGGTGCTTTTGACTGTATCACACCGTCTTGCACCATCTGCTAACTGAGTGTGCTTAGTTGTTATGAAATGGTAGAAAGTTTCCTATTTCTTGAATCTTTAGAAAACGGCTGTTTTCAAGGCCAAGAATGAACCATCAAAGTCAAAGAATCACACCCTTTTTTTTGTTGTTGTTGGAATCTTTCCATGGATTTGTCCTTATTAGTTCTAATCATTTCATGGTGGGCGGGGGCGGGGGGGGGGGGGGGGGGGGGAAAATGAAAATGTTCTGTCTACAGGGAGACACAGGTCCGGCTGGTTTGACAGGGGAGCCAGGAACTCAAGGTCCTAAGGTACAGAGTAGTCCTGCTGAATAGTCACAGCTGT
>JBBMJY010000018.1:15955218-15968036 GCA_037833715.1 Toxotes lorentzi
CCCCCCCCCCCCCCCCCCCCCCCCCCCCCCCCCCCCTCTCCCCCCTCCACCTCACCTCAAAAGCAAAAATTAACAATGAACTACAATAATCAGTGCACTCCATGCGTACCCATCTGCTTTTGTTAAATTTAAAACTAAAGTTATAAACCTTTATGATGAGGAACATGTTAAATTTAGAATAAAATAATTGAAAACTTTGATTGGGTGAAGACACTTGCTAGATTTGGCAGATTGTTTCTCTAACAGGAAGCTGTTTACTCAAAACACAGTCTGTGAGTTACATCTGACGCATATATCTCCTAAAATATTTCATTATTGAGTTATTCATTGAAACAGATCGACACCCCAGAGTTAGTACCTGGGAGGACAGGTCGATCCACGCTGTACAACCTTCGTCCTGGACAGTGACAGACTTGACTCCGGAGAGGATCACATTCTTGGCAATTTCTACTCCAAGACCACGCATACCTGCTATGAGGACGTTGGCTGTGCCCATCAGCTGCATCGCCTCATGACCCAGAACATACCTGTGCAGGTGAAAGAAAAAGTGAATCTCTGGTTCAGCAGTTTATACAGCTAAACCGACCCCTCATATGTATGTAGTTCTTACAGCTGTCTGGAGTAGAGTCCTTCATCGATTTGTGACATGATGCACTTTCAGAGATATGATCTGACCGGTTTGAAGTGAGAGACTTGCTGGACTAACGCCTTACGACAGCAACCGAGGAGGACAAACCAGGAACAGAAAGTGAACCGGGAGTCACAAGCCACGGAACGGTTTAAATAAAGGCATTTCACTTTCGTTTCTGGTAACTCTTCACGCTGCTTGTTAGATATGTTTTCTGGCCACTAGGGGGCGACTCAGGACTGTTTACTGAATTTGTAATCACCGTTCCCAAGCTCTCCACTGAAAATCTATGATATCACAGTTTACCATCCCTATTTTGAATGTGAATTGGAAGGTATAAAATGGAAGATTTAAGAGTGAATCTTTACCTTTAATGAATTTATTCGCTTACATCTGTAGGTTTAAATGGAACTGATTTTTGTTGTTATTTTCAGGTAACACCTGATGTGTTACACCCCAAACTTTGGAGGCCGGAAATTATCTTGTATAATAATTTAAACTTCCCCTCCACTCAAAAATTGATTCTGCTTCTTGTTATTTCAGTTGGACTTTTGACAATCTTAGTCTAAAGAAGACTTGCAGAAATCCCCATTCAGAGGAAGGTACTGCGTGCTTAGGAGGGAACAAAAATGATTCATCATTACATATTACGTAGAGGCAATAAGAAGGCAAACCACTAAACTCAATGTGGTGAGGGAATGAGGAACAGACAAACTCAGAGGCTAAGGAAAGAGGCTAAATCAGGTTCAGGCTCCATGTGATGGTTGAAATTACTGCAATTACTGCAACACTTCATAGAACATGAAACAAGATTTTGTGTGGTGCTATTTGGTGCAAAATCTTACTGTTACTGTCAAGATTTTCTAGCAACTCCTTGTTTATCTTCTTCTTCTTTCTGTTTTTTTTTCTTTGATGAAATGAAAACTGTAAGTATGATCATTTGTTTCATACAAAATTACTTTGATTCAGTCTTTTACTGTACTTTCTGTTAAAGGGGACAGAATAAGAACCAAATATTATTTGAAACAACAAAGCTGACTTGTTTTTGCACTCACAAACCTCTGGTTGGGAAAATATTTCAACTTTAATACCTCTACTGGGAATTTGATCTCAGACATGAACAAATCTCTGGTGATTATCCCGCTTAATAACAACAACAGCACAAAACATCCCATGTATGGACCAAATCTAACTCACATGGCACAGTGTACTGCATGTATGCTTGTTTATTTTTCTTGTCTTAGTCAGTGAGTTACACAGGGACAGATAGACACTCAAGGACTGGATGTCATGTCCTTAGCATGCAGTTTGTTTGGTCTTGCCATACCTACAATGTCATTCAAATAAAACAAAAGTGCATAGTGTGACACTTTAAAGTGCATTTTCCAGTGGAGGAATACTGTCACACAGATTTTTCAAACAGTAAGAGATTACTGAACTTTGGATTCAGTGGTAGATGTTTAACTTCTGGATCTATACAGCTTCATTTTGTCATTGATAACATTTCTATTTAGACACTGTATGATGATAAATAACCTTATTTATAATAGGGTTCAATTGCCAGGGTCAACTTATTGAAATTTTCCTGTATTTCAGCTGTATTTGTATTTATTTTTATTATTATTTTGAATTTATTATTTTCAGGCTCACATTGCTTACATTGTAACTCGAGAAGACGTGGTCTCACTGGAAAATAAATACATTCCTCTCATAGCTTCCTGGATGGAGCTGCATTGGACCTGAATTTGAAGAGTAACTTCATTCCTCATCTGAAAGCAATGCATTTTTGGCTGATGTCCTACAGGCGTAGATATAACAGAACCGTCTGGTTTCAAACGGTGAGAGAGGTTTTTTCAACACAATGATGTCTGAGTGGGAAAAGTTCGCAGTTTGTGATATGATATGACTCTTGGGATGGAAACGATGAGGGTATTTTTTGAGCTGGTCCGATTGCGCAACAATTTCATACTTCCTTGTCGCGGGCGCGGCTTGACGGGACTGCACCCACTGGAGGAATATCAGAGTCAAGCAAGTCAGAATGACGACAGCATTTCTGGTCTTTAACTTTCAAAATGAATCTCAAGTCTCTTAATCACGAACGTGTTGCAGCGTTTCCTGAATGGATTTAATACAAGTAGGTGAAATCGCTGAAAATGAAGGAAGTGGTATTAGGATACAACAGGATAAAAAAGAAACAAAAAGAGTTAAGGCTACAAGCAGCGATGACAGGCCCTCGCACTCCTTGCGACCCGCGGGAGTCGCAGCCAAGTAGCAGAGTCCTCCTATGTCCCCTCCTCTCTCCTGCTCTTCTCCCCAGTACACGTCATAATAAACAAGTCATTTCCTGTTACCAGCGAGTAAGACGGGACTTTGACATATGGAGGCGTTAAGATGAAGATGTTTCCATAAAGTATGTGGACGTGAGAGATCCCTAGCACCAGTTCGTCCGCATACCAATGGTGGAAAGCACTGAAATTTGGCCGACTTCCTGTTGGGTTGAGGTCATGGTGTCGAGACTTTTTCGTGCGTCCGGACGTGTTCGTTATGTGTACTGATTTTCGTCTTTGTACCCCCCCCACCCCCCCCACCCCCCCCCCACCCAAAAAAAAACATATGGAGAGGGGCAGAGCCTTCATCATGCTCATAATGTTTGAAGATGTTGGGATAAAGTATGTGGACGTGAGAGCCGTTCAAAATTTCACGGCGAAATCACGAAACCAAACCGTTTAATAAACCAAAACCGTTTAATAACTTTTGATCATCATGGTCTTGAGGTGAGGTCCACCAAACATGAAGTCGATCGGGCGAAATCCCTAGGACGAGTTCATCCCCATACCAATGGTGTAATTCGCCAAAATCGCCAACTTCGCACCACTCGGTGCTCGGGCCCTAAAAAAAGTATCCAAATTTAAACACATGAGGTCATGCAGTGACCGTTTATGGGGATTTTTTAAAAATTAATCGGCTTCTTATTTAAAACAAATGAAATGTCATTTTGTAAACTACACAATCTTTGTGCAAAAACAGTCAGATTGTTATGTATAATGTAATGTATAGTAGTGTGTAAAGGTTTTAAGCATTTGGATTCTCATCCATCACGCAGTACCATCAGAGAGGCATCTGATGGGTGAGTCATTCTACAGCATGACAGCAACATCATCATCCAGACAATCTGGGATTATATGAAAAGACAAATGCAACTTGTATTAAATTAAACTGTTATTTTTGAAAACACCTTCTCTTTAATGTTAGTGCCTAAGACTTTTGCACAGCACTGTAAATACAGGACGTTTTTAATGCAGTTTCTATAATTTCTTATTTTGTTATGGGCAGATTCTTTTTTTTCTGTTTCATCCCTTTTTAGACAATTTCATGATTTGCTGTAATGTAAAATTTCTCCTCTGGGGAGCAATGGCGTTTTGCCGAGCGCCTCAAAAATGAACCGAACGACTGGCAGGTTTAATTTCAGGCCTGCACTCCCACCCTGAGAGCTTTGTCATGGCGAGCTTTTATTTTGAAAGTCAGTGCAACATCCCGTTTCCATCCGTGGGCGAGAGGTTCTCTGAGACTCGATGTAGTTCTGTGTCAGTGTAAACTTCGGCGCTGTCAGGTGGGAGCGCTGCCGCGGGTCAGTGTGTGGAGCTTTGCTTTAACGCAGGAAGTTTACCTTGTGAAGAATTCACACACCCAGACACCTTTTGAAAGCGAGGTGAGATTCATTTATTTTTATTTCGTAGGGAGAGAGGATGTCTCGTGCACCATTTGGTCCACGTTAATGAATGAATCAACGCACTTTGGTTTGTATTCATCTGCTCATGTGCTCAGTTTTGTTTTCCTGAACACGAAGATTGAATTGAACTGTTGTTATCAGTAGAAGTTATCTTAATCATAATCTGAGTTGTACTGAGTACCCACTCATTTTGACATCTTTTTAACTACAGTAGGCTTACTTGTATTTTTGTGTGTTTATTCTGTGTATGGCTCCAGGGTCCTGAACATTTCAGCTCCACAAGCTACAGCATGTCATGTCTTGCCCACAGTGGATTTTTTTTTGTTTTGTTTGTTTTTGTAAATCTAGACATTACCAACTAATTTTTCCACTGCTAAGTTTTCACAGCTATGGCATATATGTGCATATCAAGTCTCATTTATCTTAAAATGTAGTAATTCACAGAAAATATGCAACTACTTAATCACGGCTCGTAGTGGCAAAACAGCAGCTGATACTTTTTCCTCTTTCCTGAGTTCCTCATGCTGTATTCCTCAGTTTAAACAAGCTAAAAATGTTTACAGTATCCGCTTTTCACTTCAAAAGCCGTGAAACTCAGTTGCATGTGAGAATCAAATGTTTTTGCTCTGTCTGTAAAATTGTACAGTTTAAAAATCTGTAAAACATTCCTTGTCTGTCTTCCCTCACAGAGCTCCTGCTCGTTCTCCAGAATGTTCTCTGTGAGGAAAGTATCTTATAGGTAGCAATCAATCACAGTGGACTGTGACGTGGAGATGGTCGCTTGGGCCGCTTTGCTGACAGTATGCATATGGATACAAACGCAGGTTGCCTCAGGACAGCATGCATGTCCGTCTACTCCTCGCAGGCTGGTGGATTTCACTGTAAACTACTCCCTCCTCCACTACGAGTCAGAGACACCCATACAGAACATAGCGGTGGATTGGGAATCACATCAGCCACAGGTATATGTTGGATGTCAGAATGTAATAAAGGCAGTTGACAGTACTATGAACAAAACATGGGAAGTGAGAACCGGACCAGTTGGCAGTCCAGAATGTAAAACCTGTCAGGTGTGTGACATAGAAACAGATCCTGGGGATCCAGTGGATACCAACAGTGAGGTTCTGCTTTTGGATCCTGCTGGAATTCTCTTGCCATACTTGTACTTTTGCGGGAGCACTCAGCATGGGATCTGTTACTTCATTGACATTACCAATCCACAGCCTGAGCCTCAGTGTTTATACAAAAAAGAGCAAAACTCTCCATCCAGTTGCCCTGACTGTCTGGCTAGCCCACTTGGCACCAAAGTCACCATCGTTGAACAGGGAGCCACATCGTTTTTCTTTGTAGCAGCGTCTGTCAGTGATAAAGTGACACAGAGGTATCCACGGAAGTCGATATCAGTGGTCAGGCCACTTTCAACAGAAGATGGCTTTCATATGGTCATGAATGGCCTGACAGTGCTCCCCATGCTACAGGACTCTTACAGGATTAATTACCTCTACAGCTTCTCTACCAAGGAGCATGTCTACTTTCTGTCTCTGCAGAGAGAAAATCCCCTAAAGAGCAATTCAAGACTTCAGACTCGTCTGGGACGACTTCCAATATTAATTCCCGAGGTGTGGATGTACAGAGAGGTGGTCCTGGAGTGCCGGTACGAACCAAAACGCAGGAGGAGACGGAGAGAGGGATTCAAGGACATTGTGTATAATGGGCTACAGGCGGCCCACTTTGGGCAAGCTGGGAAGGACCTGGCCGGGGAGCTAGGGGTGGATGAGAAAGAAGATATTCTTTATGGGGTGTTTGCAGAGGTGAATGAGCTTGGTCAGCCTAAAAAAAGCTCAGCCCTGTGTGCCTTCTCTTTGACTAAAGTAAACCATGCGATTGATTTGGGCGTGGAGGCCTGCTGTAAGTCAGGTACAGAGCAGCTGTCCAGAGGTCTCTGCCACTTCCAGCGGTGCGAGAGCTGCCCACATGAAGTGAGTAACTATGTTTTTTTTTTAATGTTTGACTGTCATCATAGCAGAGGAATAGTACAAAGGTCCCCTGTGCCCAGACAGGAAGTGACAGCTTCAGACAAACACTGCGTAATTAAGTCACCTGTGATCGAAACAATGTATTTTATTACTAAGCTTCCAGTTTTATCTTGTCTTGAGCAATAAGGGATAGTAAATTATAGGTGATTCTACAGTTAGTACATAATGTAAATCTTATATTGTGTTCCCATGGAAACTCTGATGAATGTGTGTGTGTATGTGTGTGAGAGAGAGAGAGAGAGGGAGAGAGAAGCCAGAAAAAGTGGGAGAGGTGGATGAGTCATGTGTATGACCTGCACATTGCCAAATCATTTCTCTGCTCTGTTAAGTTTCAGTGTTTCTTAGTTGAATGGGGCCAGCTGTTTACAGTGCACAGCTCTGAGATGAAAATTGTTTCACCTGAGATGTATCTCAAGATAAAAGACTCAGTGATTTCTTCATTACGCTAAGATAAGTTCACTCTAAAAACACCTTCAGTGAGCCAAGCATTTGGCTGTGGCTCTTGACAAAATGATAAAGGTGTGGTCTTTTCCTTTTATGGAGTTCAGACTGTGTCCTTTGAGCTCCCACAGCCAGCATGTGTGCACCTACAGAAATGTGTGCCAACAAACACAAGTTATAAATCCTACTGATAAAAAGCTGGAATTTCAAGGGGAGGGACAGTGTTAAACTGTGCCTGGCTTTTATTTGTTGTATTTGAGTAGCGAATAGGAGGAATATGAAAGCAGTGAGGAGCAGGGAGGAAATAAAGCTTTCTGAGAACTGCAAGGATCAACTCCTTGCAGTTCAAGTTTTCCAGAACTTGATTTGTGCAATGAAACAGCTTGTACACAACGTGTATTCAAGCGTAAAATGCTGAAAGTGACTGAAATCAGAGGCATGCTGGGACAGGTCAGTTAGGTTGCTTTAGAGTGGAATGTTTACCATTAGTTTAACATTATGTCTCTTTTTAAAATAATTACTTTTTACTAACTAGTATGACACATGTTCTGCCAACCAACTACATCTATCTGGCATCTACTGTTTTATGTTTAAAAGCATGAAGAGTCAAGTTTTAGTAGCTGAAATTCTGCACTGAAAAAGAGTCATCAAGTCAAGATATGGAGTGGGCGTGCTTTATGACCTTGTACCTCTCACAGCTTGTTACTATGACTGGAGGCTAGGCTAGAGCACTTCCTCTTCCCAAATGATTGAATTAAGAGTCTCTCTGGTCACTCTTTCTACCCCTCTTCCTTTCACACACAAGGATGTGCATGTAAAATGTAAATATACTGTATCTGCTTAGAAGGAGATCAAGCCTCATGGAGGCAGATACAGGGATTAAGAATGCTGACACTGAAATCTCAAGTATTTGAATTCCTGTTGCTCAATGTGTGCTAACAGGTTTGTACTGTGTCTGTTTCACCTACTTGCACAGAGCTCTGAAGGTAATGATACATGCAGCGCCATGCCCACCATGGTGTCAAAGCCATACTACAGAGTTGACCTCTTCAACAGGCAGATGAGAGATGTGCTGTTCACTGCAGTCCTGGTCACCACTAATGGGAATCAGACATTGGGGCACTTTGGTACCTCCGACGGCAGGATACTGCAGGTAACCAGATGCCTTACAAGGAAACAGTGGTGTCATCATTTTGTATTTCTTTATTTTAAGTTTCTCTTATTACTCTTGCTAATAACAAACATATTGCAATTCCATGTCTGACTAAAGCACATGTTTATATTCATTGTCTGCCAACCAGAGGCTGGTGCATATTACAACTTCCAAAAATGAAAATCTTTGTGACCTTATGTCTCTGTCTCACTTATTTAGGTGATTCTTACCACATACAGACCTATTGTTTTTGCCAACTATTCTCTGGGAGATGCAGCAGTATCCAGGACAGCAGCTGTGTACTCAAAGGATTCGCTTCTCTTTGTAATTGGAAATAAGGTAAATTTTGTAATAAGTGCAGCACGTAATGCCTATCTTGTGACTGTTTTACTCTTTTACGTGTGGTTTACCCCACCCTCGTCTTCTTCTCTACTCCATCAAGATGTTCAAGGTGCCCTCTGCAGGACCAGGGTGTGCGCATTTTATGACATGCTCCATGTGTTTGACGGCTCCACGCTTCATGAACTGTGGCTGGTGCTCGGGAATCTGCTCAAGGCAGCATGAGTGTACCTCGCAGTGGAACAAAAACTCCTGTGCACCTGTCATAACAGAGGTAGATTTGCAGCTGGCTGTAACTGATTAGCTAATGCGTGAATTTTAAACACCGTGAATCATGGTCAATCAAGTTGATCAAACTGATTGGACTTAGATGCCAGTTGATATTCTGTATGGAAATCCTTGTGTCTGCAGTTTTTCCCTAAAATGGCACCTATTGGTGGTGAGACCGAAGTGACGTTGTGCGGTTGGGAGTTTCAGTCCGCTCTGCGACCTGCCATCATCAGCGGCAAAACCCACATCATTACAGTGGGCTCTGGGAGCTTGTGTACTGTCCTGCCTGAGAAGAGCAGCAGTGAAGTGTGAGTAGCAGAGATGGAAATTACTGATTGCACAATGCCACACACAGTTTTTCGTTTGCTTCAACTTCGGATGCAGAGACTGTGCAGTCACAGTATTAGTGGTTTAGACAACGACTGACAGGCATTCAGTCAAAATAATCAAACAAATGGAAATTGAAACTCCATCCTTGCTCAACTGAACATACTGTTAAAACTTCCAGAACACACTGACTAATGTATTCTAATTTACCATATTTGATTTCTGCAGCACACACGGTGGATAAACAAACCAATACTGACTTCAGTGTGGGTTATAGACCTATTTGAAAATAACTGTATTATTGTGAAAATCATCTCTCTCCAACCATACTCATTTTTTGATAGTCCAATAGGATTTAAAATTTTTTTATGTAACTTGGGAAGGAGGAGGACTTTCTCCAGCTGTTTTATCAGGAGCATTTAATCCTTGAAGATATATTCTTGATGCATTCAAGCATTTACCTTATCTGTGGCGCTCTGGCAACTAGTACGAGAGACAAGAAGAGACAAGAGCAACAAGACATGGTTTAAAGTGTGATTTTAAAATGAAAATACAGCATTTTCAGAATTCTTTGTATTATACAAATGTTCAAAAACCAAACTGTTCCAGGTCTGAGAGGGGAATCAATCACTGGACATACACTTAAGATTTCTGCATTTTCCTTGGTAGTGTTTAAACATGTTTTTTTTAATATAGTTTAAATGTTGTGTGCTTAACTGTCCACATTTGCTACTGCTCATTTCTCTGTGGCAAACTCTCCATCTCCACCTACAGAATTCGTAGTTACATCATTTCTTGTGCCGTTAATATAGGCTTGTATGCAAGATTCAGAAAAACAGACCAAGCCAGAACCTTAACATCACTCTGAAAGTGCACGAGGGCGAAGTGGATGGCCGCTACTCAATCGAAGGCACAGCTCAGGCACTTGGCTTCTCTTTTGTGGTGAGAATAACATCTTTAATGCAAATGAAACAGTTTTTTTATAAGATGATGTAGCAATACATTCTCTATATGGTATTTATTTGTGGAAAAAAAGTGTGTATAATGCAATGTTACATTGTAACATGATATATTTCATCTCTGTCTAATCAGAAACCTAGCATAACAGAAATCAGACCTGCCTATGGGCCCATGTTTGGAGGAACAGAGGTTACACTGACAGGCAGATATCTTAATTCTGGGGTAAAGAGAGAAGTCTTCATTGGGAACAACAAGTGCAACATTCAAAGGTGAGCAACGCAGATGGCTATATCTTGACATCAATAGATGGTTATGGTCTGCACCACATTCATTTCATTGTGTTAAGATATCAGTTTTTGATTTAAGGCTTTTAGTATTGTACACATTTGGTAACTGTGATCTGTATTGCTTTCAGTGTTCCTGAGGGAAATGGGACTTTGTCTTCAATCGTCTGTCACACAGCAGCTGTAGCAGGTGTCCTGAAGGTTCCTGTGAAAGTTGTCATTGACGACTTTGATGTGACCACCACTAAGATGTTCCTCTACAAAAATAATCCTTTTATAACGTCTGTGCATCCTCACTGCAGTTTCAGAAGGTAGGACGCTGACACCAGTCTGCTCTGGTCTTATGAAAAGACTCATTCTTCAAATTACCTTAATAAGACAAACCGTGTTTGTACATAAAGGAAGTCAGTGTTATTTATTAACATGTTCATGTATATTGTCATACAGCGGCTCCAAGCTGGTGATAGAAGGTCAGAATCTTGACTCTGCCCAGAAAACCGTGGTTCAGTACACTTCCAAAAATCCCCTCATGCCATCTCTTCAACAAGTAAGTTAACTCTTTCATTTTATGCTTCTGTAAGACTTTTTTGGCACAGTACATTATTCAAATCAAACCAGGTCATTAAACTGTTTCCTGTGTGCAGAAAAATAAAATGAGGTGAAATACTTTTACACTAACTTATAAACAGAGCTGCAGCTTATGATCCTGTTTGTAAATTTCAGCCATGAATGACCACCCATACTCATTCTTACTGAATATTGCTTTCTTATTATGCCTAACTTTAATAGTAGTTGTGATTTCAAACAATATTTTATATGCTGACTTCACTTGAGGTGTGCAACGGCACAGCAAATGCCACACATATGGAGTGCTGGACCCCTGCGTTTCAAGAGGAAATGCCAGAGGAAAAGCCTGACACCGGAGAGCTTTTTATTCACATGGACGGAAGACGGGACCTCTGGAAGAGACGTTTTGACTACCACCCTGATGCCAGAGTCATTCCCTTTGAAAGTGATGACAATGAATTACTTCTAAAACCAGGAGAGACAGAAGTTTCACTGCATGTATGTTTGCACGCTTTTGCACATCTTTTTTCCCCATGTGTCTTTATGTAACTAACTTTGGACTTGTTTGTATGAAAATCTCAATAATAGCAATAGTCGTAACAGCAAAATTATTATTACCTGTGTATTCTTCAGTATATTACACAAAATACCAATTACCAATTGTCTTTTAACATTTAAACTGTTGTTTTTTTTTCACATATGTAACAGCATAGCAAACTGAATACAGTGAGCACATGTATGAAGATCACAATGACCATTGGCGGTGTGGGCTGCAACGTTCAGGTTCTGTTAAATGAGCTGACGTGCAGGATTCCTAAAGGCCTGGTTATCCCCAATGAGGGATTGCCTGTCAGGGTAAGAGAATCCAATTTTAAATGTAAATCAACTGATAATAAATCAAATATATTTAACAACAGTAATCATCTGTTCCACTATTGTAGGTGTTTGTGAACGGGAAGGCATATGATGTGGGTACAGTACTCTATGGCGACAACAAGAGTGGGATTGTGGGTATTACGCTGGGAATCTTTGCTGCGTTGGTAGTTGGTGCTGGCCTTGCATATATTGTGATGATGCATGTAAGGAAGAGAAAGAGAGGTGAGAGAAATTCTGCTACGTTTTGATGCGACTTCACTTCATATTTTCTGCGATTTTCATTTATCAAACTTGTCCTTTCAGCAGACATAGAGAATCGTTTATCAACAATGATTTCACGGAACCGCACGGGCAGCCACTCTGATTTCTCACCAGCAGGAGACTACAGACGAGGTGCAATGTCAAAATTTGTTCATTCATTAACAAACCCATATCAACTGTAAATCAGGTCTTCTATGTGTCCGCTCCCTTCCCTTTTCTTCATCGTGTACGCCTAACGATGCAGCAGCCCTGTGAAGTATAACCTTTTAGATATATATATTTTATGAATCCTTGTAGTATTGTACAGAGACTGGTAAATAAATAGATAAATGTAAAAAAATCAGAGCACAAATCAGTTTAATTTACCTATATCTTTGTGGTGAAAGTCTGTCACCTAAGTCAAGTCATGCGATAAAGAATAACATAAATAACACAAATATTAATTCAATCAAATGCTTTCTTGCATTCGTGAAAACAGATGTTTTAGATGAGTCTTTTGGTGAAGAATGTATAAATTCAATAACCAACTTAAGGTAGATAAAATTTCTTTTTAGTCTGTTTGGAATGAGTTGTACCAAAAGACACAAATGCCTTCTTGCAACTTTGTACTATCTCAGTCTGTGTACCTTTGCTTGTCTGTTACCGTAGATCTGTCCAGCCAAACATCAGGTTCAGGGGGAATGGCCTTCCAAGGTTTGTTATATGCTGCCAGCCATGATCATCTGTCCGTTCCTTTAGTACCACGGGACAACATCTCCATGGTCAGCCTGAGTTCTCAGCTCCTTGAAGAGGTCAAAGATGTGCTGATCCCTGCTGAGATGCTCAGAATTGAGGATAGCCAGATAATTGGCAAAGGTACGCCTTGTGGCTTTTTTCTTTTTCTTTCTTTCTTTCTTTCTTTCTTTCTTTCTTTCTTTCTTTCTTTCTTTCTTTCTTTCTTTCTTTC
>JBBMJY010000018.1:15984227-16011779 GCA_037833715.1 Toxotes lorentzi
TCTGGGGGACGAAGAAAGGATTTCTTATTCTTGTTGTTCTTGTTCTTGTTTTCTTTTCTCGAGAAGGAGGTCAGGGAGGGGGACTGAGAGTGTCCAGGGAAGAAGTTTTTTTTTTTTTTTTTTTTTTTTTTTTTTGTGGAGAGATTGTTTTTAGTAAATTGTTTCGTTGGATGACTGGCACCAACTTCCGGAGGGACTCTGGGCAAAAAAAAAAAAAATCTTTCGACTCTGATGATTCCTTTTAGTGCCGGACAGCTGACGTGCAGCTTCCAGTTGAGCAGTGCGAACATCACTGTTAAAAGTCCTAAAAAAAAAAAAAAAATGATGATACTGTTGTCAAAACATTTGCTGCACTGATGCACACACAGACTCACGCATCATAGTCGCACCGCGTGCATCTCACACGCGCGCACACACACTTCCCCTCCTTCCTGCATCATAGCCCGCTGTTACCATCACACGTTCACGTAATACTCTCGTGCACAGGCTGACTTGTTGGAAATGCTCGAGGATCTTAAACCTCTCTGATCGCACACTGGCTGTAAAATCTGCGGAATCAGCCAAAGAAAAGTGAAAGCCGCACCAGGAACATACTCAAATACTGAGACAGGGGATTGGATTATTGATCGTCACCCTTTTACTTCATTGAAGGTAAGTGAGCGCAGTTTGCGTAATCTTTGGCTTGCCGTCATTAAACTGCACACCTCTGCTGTCAAAAACGCGAGAAGTGAGGAATGTTGAGGAATGCTCTCCGAGATTTATCATTCGGTAACTGTCCTCTTTGACAAATCTATCATGCTAAAACAGAGAACACGTTTTGTTCCTCAAACTTTTGCGGCAATCCAGCCTTTTGTTTGGATTGTCACACTATAGATTCTCAGATTTCAGAAACCTGCAGGATAGTTTTCGTGCGGTCTGCTGAGCTGCAGCATCAGTCCAACCTTGGTGATGCGCAAATACTGTATATTTAAACTGTCAAGCTGCCTGAGCGGTGAGGTTGTCAGTACATTTCCAGCCTATAATAATCGGTGAAACCTGTTTTGCTGTCATCTTTAAACACTTTCTGCTCATCATGTGCAAGTTCATTCACGATATAAGCTTTATTCTCACAGTTCTTAAAGACTTCAGACATACATAAGACATGCTCTTGTTGCACTCAGACTGCAGCACTTCATGAGTTCACATTTTCAGTCTCACAGTCTCGCGGTGTCCCTGCCTCCTTGTCATTATTTGTCATCATTTCACACCCAGCAAGCTTGTGATTGCAATACCACAGTTCACTCGCTAATGCTTAAACTCTTCAAATACACCACAAGAAGGGCGAGTGTTCCTGCAAGCTGATTGTGCTCTATTGAAAAAAAAAAAAAAAAAAAAAAAGAAAAAGAAAAAAAAAGAAAAGACAAGACAAGAAAAAAAGACATAGGTGTGGACCTCCTTGCAAGGATTGCAGTGTAGATTTAATTTCAGCATTGGGGAAATGGATTTTGATCAAATCAAGGACATCGCAGGAGCAGCCTTCCATATGTGTAAAGTGTGCACAAAAAGTTTGGGAAGCCCTGCTGCACATCCAGTTGGTTTGGCACAGAAAACAAAAGACTTGTATGGTGGTGCAGTGATAAGGGAAACACACCTCTACAAAGAAAACACTTTGTTGAAGCTGTTAGAGACACAGCATGATAGAGTCGTATAGATTCACAGCTTATATATGAATGGCTGGCATTTAAAAATTCAACAAAATCAAAGCTTTGTAAAGTACAATTGTTGAAAACTACACTGAGATGAAATCAGATGTATAGTAAGAATGAGTGCTTTTCAGAAATACTGCCACACGCACCCTCTTTTTTTTTGGGGTGGGGGGTATTGCCCTTGCAAGCACAGTTTTCTCTTCCCCTATGCCTAGAAGACTGGTTCTGAGAAACAGTGAAAAATTCAACAGAATGTTTAAAAGACTCATTCAAACAGAGTTGGAATAAGAAAACCTTTTGTTTATGTAACAGGCTTCTCACTGCATTGAATGTGTTACCTGTGTCGTGTTTTGTTTCACTGGGCATTCAGCCATATTTAATTAAGTTAAAGTGGCTGTTAAATAATTGGGACACACACTGTTTTCAGATGAAGATGAAGTAAAATAAATATTAATTTATCAAGTATTTATTTTGATTAGTTTGGTCGATATTCTGTTTTGTTTTGTTTTTTTTTGTTTTGTTTTTGGCAAACTCTGAATTAAAGATCAGTCACAGTGAAGTGCCACTGGTCTTGGGCAGTAATGTTGATGAGTACGCAGAGAGCTGTTCTGTACAGACAGTACCATCGTGCATACTGTAGCACTGGGTAACCATGGCAACAAAACAACATCAGAAGAAACTGGTCAGATGAGCCAGTGATACCTGTAGAAGAGATGAATGGTAGACTCAATGCATAACAGAGCCAAGTACAAAAGAGGACCAATTCATACTCATCAATATTTTCTTCACCTCTCTGGATGAGTGGTTGGAGAAAAACAGACACATTTATTTTCCATCTTTTGTTCGTTTCTGATATAACGTCCTTGAAAACTGAGAGTGTAAAAAGGGTCTTTGTGTTCACAGCTAGCATCAATGACATTTAGATCTTAAATGAAGCATTACGGGATTTAAAATTTGGCTCAAACATCATGACCACCATCTGCCTCCGTCACCAAGCCTTTCCCTTTGAAGAGGCTCGACTGTGGCCAAATCCACGACTCTCTCTGGCCTGTTGCCACTGTCTGACATGACTTTGACCGATAAACCTGAGTTCCAAAATATTGGAACACATACACATACAAACATGCATACATACTGTGTACATCCTGCTAGTAGAACCCTGCAACACGACTCAGTAGGTGTTTGAGTTATGGTGTTTAAAAGTTAGAAAACAGTTTACCTGGATTAGTGTGAAAAGCCTCAAGTCCGTTTGCCATTGAATGAATAATTATACACAAATCTCACACCTTTAGCGCATCAGTGTTGAACACGAACTTAATTATTTAACACTTGAATTAAAATGTGGCAGAAGATTTATGTCACCCAGTTATGAGTTCAAGCTTTTAAAATGTGAAATTTAAATTTAGCATCTCCGTTAGGCCAATCAGTACGTAACTGAGTGCCAGAAGACAAAGCCAAAATGTATCATCCCTTCGGAAAGTTGGAGTAGGAGTGTCTGAGATATTTTAATCATATATTACCATTAGTTACAATGTTCTGGTTTGGCCAGGCGGTGCAACTGTTACCTCTACATATTATGTAGAATATTTGAGTTGTGGTCAGATATTCTACAGTGCCAGAACATAGTCCCAAAATGCATATTTTTTGAAAGGTTAGTTAAAGTTAGGTCAACATATTTTTGAGCAAGATGCATCATATCTCCAACTTGTGTTAAAACTGAACCTGCAGAGTTTGAGACTCTTCCCCTCTGGTTAGTCGGTGTAGTTCAGCAACAACTGGAACATAGTGTGAAGCTGCATCATCCAAACTTTGTAGTCATTCTTCAAAATTAGACCTGTGGTGGGTGTCTGAGATGTCACCTGAGATGCCACGTTTATACATACAGGAAGACACATGAATATATGAATGACTTACATAATTTCTCAGTTCTTGCACCTCACATCAAATCATAATATAATATAATATAATATAATATAATATAATATAATATAATATAATATAATATAATATAATACTGTCATGGCTCTCAGTGTATTTTTCAGGGGTTAAGTGTAGTCCAGTTGGTAATGTGATCTGGGATGTAATTTATTTTTTTTTATCCTTAATAAGAAGGCAGGATGAGCATGATGAGATGACAACTTTATGACCCTTTACTAATAATAAACAATAAAGAAGGACATCAAAAAGATAATGTACAACAGCAGAATTGCTCCTTAGTTTGTTGTTATGTTGTGAGTATGGCTTGTGTCTCCTTTTTTTTCCCATCACATTTTTCTCCCTGATTGGCTGTTGCCATTTTCCATTGGGTAACATTTGGCCTTGTCACTGCAAGATCTGTATTCTGTAACTCCCACAAACATATCCCAAAGTGCCTTGAACAACTGATTTGAATCCTGGTACCCACGGTGGTGTGCAAAATGCAGATGTGCAGCCCTTTGTCAGTCCTGTCTTGATCTGTTCAGCCATGAATGCTCTCAAAATAACAAAAACCATATTTTCTTTGTTAATTTTCCATTAAACTATGCAGTAAGTCATTATTTTAAAAATAGTGAAAAAAAAAATGTTACTGAGATATTGAAGAAATCATCCAGTTGCTCATTATGGCTCTAGGACTTATATTTTGTATATCATGGCCGTTGTTACTAGAAAACAAAATAATCTAAATTGAAAAGTTTTTTACCTCTACCTACTTTATGCAGCTGGAAAATTAATTGGACACAGATTTGAAATCTATTTATCTAATGCAACAGCTCTGCCTTTGTCATTATTCCCCAAGGGTGTCCACAGTTAAATTTTCTCAGTGCCGAGCTCTGAGTCTGAATTTGAAACAGCATTTATATTCCCATTAATGAAGAACACTTCATTCAGATCTTTCAAAAGGCAAAGATAAAAGACCTCTGATTCAGCAATAGTCAAGTGCCTTCTATCTTTTTCTTCTTCCAGTGAAGGAGAACTGCCTTTTATCTCCAAGATTGCCTTGAGAGGGGGGAAAAACAAGTGCGCACAAAATTCTGTCTGTCTTATCATACTTAGTACTGTTTAGTGTTTGGCGCACTGTGAGTCAAGCTTCCGAGAACAGGTGTAGGGATCTATGATTCATTTTGAGGTTTAATGATTGTATTAAATGGTCCCCACACCAGCCTCGCTCCTTAACTCGTCTTAGCATGCACACACTGGAAACAGAGTGGCCCATTCCACATCAGATGAAATACTGTTTTCTGGAGACTCTGGTCAGCCATGATTTGATACTTTTAAAGTTCAGTTCTATAGATAATATGATGAATGTACCTTGCAAAAAACTGTATGAAAGCATTTAGACATGTCAAAAAGAAAATAAGAAAAAAAATGGCATGTTTGTTTGCCTGTGTATATGATCTGTATGCATGTAATGGTCTGAATGAGCATTATGGAAAAGTACTGAGGTATATATGCAGCTGCATGAATCTAGGTGAGAGACAGAAAACACCAATGGTGAGACTGGGTATTGTTCTTGCAGGATTCATGCAGAGGAGGTGGTTTGAAGTATATCACCCAAGTGCTCATCATACTCCAGACTAATGGTGAACTCACAGCTCTCGCCTTCAGGACAAAGAAGGGGCACGCTATTGTACGCTGCTATTTTGATCAAGGGAACGGGTGAACTGAAATATGTAATTGTTTGGGCTAGAGTGCTGCAGTAAGAGACTGGCTCTGTTGTCTGAGTAGTTTACAAGGCTCTCCATCTCCTTTCCCTCACCCCAAGGAAACATTTCCTTTGCTTGTGCATACTTCTGTAAAAAATACAGCCCCCGAGTAAAATCATCATGGGATGAACTTAAACAATAAAAATACTGCTTCAATGGAAGAGACTTGATCCCTTCGGCTGCTCAAAGTCGAACTCTAAATGCACTTTAATAACATTAAAGAAAGTCTGGCTTAGTGTGAGGGCAGCAGGTGCTTTACTACATAAAGTAATAGTGACTTAATATCAGGTAATATCAGGGCCAGCTGAGAGATCGTGCCATTGCTGGCATCAGGTCCACTCCTTACAGTGAGTAGGGGCCTTTCAGCTATAACAATCTCCATATGGGAATAGCTGGACAATCTAGTACCAAATTTACCTTCTGCAGAACATGTTTCTTGCCAATAGATGATACTAATAATATCAATATTAAATGTTCAGTTCATTCAAGTCATTTTTTGGGGCATTTTTGCCTTTAATTGATATAGTGAGAATTTGCTAGACAGTAAAGATAGAGAGAGATTATTATTATTTTTATTTTTGTTGTTGTTGGTGTTGTTATTATTATTAATCATCATCATCATCATATCCTAATTTAAGTAGAATCTTTTAAAAGTTCTTTACATTAAAACAAGGAATACAAATAAAATTTGAAGCATAACTGATAAAATAAGATAGAATTATTAAAAAGGGTATGTGTCTTTGCTACCAGACACCATTACATTCACACAGACCTTTCCCATGTTAATAAAAGGTCATTATCTATCAGGAGGACATTATAAACTATAGAAGACCTGCAACACAATGTGTAGGACTGTATCCAAACGGAGTAAAAAATTAATGGATTTTTTGTTTTCTCCTCGCAGTGTGTAGATCAAAGACAGTTAATATCCATTAAATCAGCATCAATAAAGATGGTGGAATGGAAACAGACTCTTTTTTAGTATAACAACCAACCAATTTACATAATGTAATATTTTTCATATCAGCTACACAGATCTGGGGAGACTGGATCAATAGAGTAATCAGTCCCCTTGTGGACAGTAGCACACTTTATGCATGGCCTACTGCCTTCAGTTTAAGGGCCCTCTTGATTAACAATCTACTTGTAAGTAATAAACAGTAACAAAACATATTCACGGACCACCCTCTTAACATGCATTCTTCAGACTCAATTTATTTTACATTTCTAAGATTCTTTGTTCAACTACACATTTTACTGGATTCTATAGCCGGGAGAAATCTCTGCCTCTGATAGGGTCTTGACTGAGGCTCCAGACAGCACCTCAGTCAGAATTTCTGTACTCCCACTCTTCTGTGCTGGCTGCCATTTCTACTGTAAGACCTGCCAAAAAAACTGACTCTGTTTTCCATACAAGCATCCTATGCTACCAGTAAAAAAAAATTATCTGCGAGTGGTGGACCTGTGTAGTATTCTTTCGTGCCTCTGAAGTGATCCAAGTCTACCCTGATTTAAAGTTCTATTTATTTATGTGAGTATGTAACTCCAGTTCTGCAGTTAATTGCAACAAAAGGGCTTGTAACTACTTTCATGTCTAACTACTTAACTAAAACTACAAGTCAGAAAGTCATTAAACAGAGTAGACATTCAGTTCAAAACAACACTAAATGCAATGCCAAGATGCCTGTTGCTCAGAAAAACATGTTATAGCAAAGTATCCAGTTTTAGTTCACCCTATGTCCACAATCTCATATTTTCATGGTTAAAAAAAAACAGCAGGGTTATGTAGCCAGACTGTGAAATTGGCATAGAAATGTTTTAATGGAATGTGGGTGAATTTCATTTACTGGGCTTATTATTATCTACTGTTTGAAATGTTATGTATGTTATGTGCAGCCGTTTATCCTGCAGTTGTAATCATGTAGTTGTCATTTGTGACTACCATCAGTGATTTTGCCTGTTTTTGCCTATTATTGTTCACACCACGTCATCCATCCCTTGAACATCTCTGGTTCTATAGTTCATTGTGGTTAATGTTGCAAATCAGTGAGCAGCACAACACTGTTGTAATACTGGATTTTTATATGATTTTTGCATCACTGGGATGATGAGTTCCTTAAGAGATTAATAAGAAATTTTACCATATCTAAATTATGCTGTATCTATAATCTCATTTGCTGTGATAGGGGATTTTATCCAGTTGGCTCTCCCCTACCATCAAGGTCGGTGAATCCAGCTTGTAGCACTTGTTTTACTCATGTTCCATAAAACTGTCTGTCTTGAATGTGCTGTATTAATCCCACATCTAATGTGATCATGCATGTGTATGTATACATTTCATACACTGTAATTCATATAGTTGTATGCTGATTCCATCCCATTCCCAACCATATCTAATTCATTAATATCGGATATTTGTGGTATAATTTGAATGTACCTCAGTGTATGTGTATGCTGCAAGCTGTACACATGTCTTTATAACTGCAGGTAGCAACCACCATCTTTTACTGACTTGCCAGCAGAAATTAAAAAACAAAACTCTTCCACATTTGTTCCTCCAGAGCTGGCGAGATAATAGCTTTCTCAAATTTCAAGAGTTTTTCAACATTTAAAAAAAGCAGACAAAAGTTACAGCTACATTACAGGGTCAAGCCCATCTGAATATTCTTTACTGTAAAAAGCAGACGGATGAATAACGCTGCTACTGCTGCTGCAGCACAGAGCTGACTCACTGCAGTGAGTGGAAAGAAACAAGTCCGGCAGTCTGACAGAGTTCAGTGATGAAGATTATAAAATCTCATTTTCATATTGTGTTGCTCTAGTGGTAATTTGCAATAATTTTCTCCCACAAGCTCATTTACACTTACCTATTCTCAAATGTATGAGCAAAAACTGTTTCGTGGAAATAATCGTGTCGAAACTGCTCCCTACAAATATGTGGACTGATTTACTGCATTCATTTTGCATGAAGTGCCATTGCTGTGCAGCAATTGCTTCCATTTCTATTGTTGTCATTAATGAAACAGTTTATTTCTCTTTAAAGCAAACTTGTACAGCATGTTTTATAACAATACATTAACAGTAACATGTTTTATGTTAATGAGACTACAGCTCCAGGTTCTCCCCTGTGTTCACATCCACTTTGTACTGTGGAGATCAAAATCATCCTGTGCTCTTTAGGCAAATGTAACACATTGCATATTGTTGACAGGTTGTGTTGTGGACAGTCCCTGGCTAGGGCACAAGCTGCCATGCCATTTGGTTGTCTGACACTTGGGGAGAAGAAGGATTACAACAATCCCTCAGAGGTGACGGACAAATATGACCTTGGACAAATTGTTAAATCGTGAGTACATCTATAATATAATCTTGTACAATAAGTGCAGAAATCTTTTTGAGAATTGGTCAAAATGGGACACGTTCCTTTTTTTTGTCTCTTTCACAGAGAGGAGTTTTGTGAGATATTCCGGGCGAAGGATAGGAACACCTTGAAAATGTACACCTGTAAAAAGTTCCACAAAAAGGATGGAAGGAAAGTGAGGAAAGCTGCCAAGAATGAGATAATGATCTTAAAGATGTAAGTGAAGTTTTAAGCTTCTCATTATAGAGCTTATATGTCTGTGGTGTAATCACAAACGATCAGCACAAACCTTTCTCAAAGTCAATCCAAGGATCCTTGTTTTTTAAATTATTTTGCTGCCCATTTCCTCAAATTCATGTTTACAGTAGGCAGAAATTGGCTTGGGGGCTGAGTGGCACATACAGGATTAGGAATTCAGAAAGTATGAAGTGACAACCTAACACATTTTTTTTTCCTTTTCATTGAATTTGCTGACACTAGAATATCATCAGCCTTATCTTATAAGCCTTTGTTTTTTTTAAAGAGACTTGGGTGCCGTAGAACTTCATATTAGGCAACGTCATGTCTTGGGAATTGATTATTGCTTGCAATTTAGTCACATTTGCAGGTCCACCACCAAATGAAAGGAGAACACCCTGTGGTTTTAATTCTGTTGATTGTCATTATAATAATAATGAGCATACATGGCCCTAAAACAAAATCTTGAAATTACATATTATAATTATAATATTAGAATATTATATATGTAATCACAGTACAGAAGGGAATATTGGGCACAATCAACTGGTGTTTTAAAACTTCACCCCCAGATGGACTGGACTGTACTGGCTATACTGGCAAATTTTAAATTGATGTGAAAAAAAGTCTGGTATACTTACAAGTTATCAGTTTGACTTTAACTGTCTTGAATATCTGGCATGGGGGGTGTGTAGCTGCCTTGTGCTTCGTATTGACTCTATTTATTGCTATTTTAACCCCATGTACATACATCTGTTCTCCCTCTCCCTATTATTCTCTTTCCCCTTTTCCTGTTTTTCAAAGGGTAAAACATCATAACATCCTCCAGCTGGTTGACTCTTTTGAAACTAAGAAGGAGTACTTCCTTTTTCTGGAGCTGTGAGTATTATTTGAGGCACTTGAGAGAAATACTGGCTCAGACTGGTGCGCGTTGTACTTCCTCAGCTCTTCCTCAAAACTGATGTTTTATTCAACGTGTGAAATTGTTTTATTGTTGATCTCTGTCATCAACAAGTGACATGTACAGCATTTAATTTCGATGCCCCGTCTCTTCAGCGCTACGGGCAGAGAAGTCTTCGACTGGATCTTAGATCAAGGCTACTACTCAGAGAGGGACACCAGCAATGTTATGCGGCAGGTGTTGGAAGCTGTAGCTTACCTGCACTCTCTGAAAATTGTCCACAGAAATCTGAAGGTATGTTACACTGCTGACACCTAGTGAGAAACAACAGCATTTCATCACGGGCCAATAACTGTCCTTTACAAATATGAAATTCTGATCATTTGGATCATATGGTTTCCAATTGTATAAGCCTTTATTTGTTTACTTGCACAGCTGGAGAACTTGGTGTACTTTAATCGTCTGAAGCACTCCAAAATTGTTATCAGTGACTTTCAGTTGGCAAAATTGGAAAATGGACTCATTAAGGATCCATGTGGGACTCCAGAATATCTTGGTAAGTAAAGCAAAACTCCTGAATATAGGTCAATAAAATATATATTTTTTAATAAATTAATGTTATTGGTTTGTAATCATACAGTAGGATCAAATCTCAATTAGTTAGTCTAAAGCTACAGCATATCATCAGGATACCTAAAGCTTGTTTCTGTTCTCAGCTCCTGAAGTGGTTGGGAGGCAGAGATATGGAAGACCTGTGGACTGTTGGGCCATAGGTGTCATCATGTATATACTGTAAGTGCCCAGTGATGTACTCACAAATATACAGTTTTCTTAAGTATATTTAAGTCATAGGATTTCAACAAGACATGCCATGTTCTGTCATGTTCTTATTTTCTAACTCAACAGTTTGTCTGGGAACCCTCCTTTCTATGATGATGCTGATGAAGATGACTCTGACAATCGTGATAAGAACCTTTTCCTGAAGATTTTGTCAGGGGACTATGAATTTGATTCACCATACTGGGATGACATTTCAGATTCTGGTAAGAGATCATTAAGGAATTAATTAAAATGTACTGTGTATCAATGTAATTGTATGATTCAGGGCCTGATATTGCAGACACAAGTTCATGGTTGTTATTATTTTCCTGTGTTTTACAGCCAAAAACTTAGTGGCATCTTTGATGGAAGTGGACCAAGATCAGCGATTGACTGCACAAGAAGCTATAGCCCATGAATGGTAAAAAAACATAATCACATATAAATGGTTCCACCAACATAACTGGAGTGATGAATCTTGCTGTATAGGTACCACAAATCTAATTGCGTGCTGGACACAAATGTTCTCTTGTCCTGTCTCTTAGGATTTCTGGAAACGCTGCCTCGGACAAGAACATCAAGGATGGCGTGTGTGCACAAATAGAAAAGAACTTTGCCAAAGCCAAGTGGAAGGTATTACTTCTCATATATATTATATATCAATACATTTTATATATCAATCATTATAAGTTACATGAATTTGAGAAAATGATTACGTTATATTCATGATTGGGGCCCAAGTTGCCCACTAGCATGCCTGTACTGCAGTGTCCATATGAAACATTCTGGATTTGTTACACTCTGCTCATAGAATTTGGTATTTTTTCATTTTTTAATATAACCATCATATAAAAACGAAGAAACGTTAATGTATACTACATTCACTACTGTTGACAGCTATGACAACTATAATCAAGTTCAAGAGGTCTTCCTAAGAGCATATTGTTTTGCTGCTGTATTGACCCCATTTTACTGTAAGGGACGATTAGTAAAGTGTGTTATATGTTATGACCAACCATGTTTTTTATTACTCACAGAAAGCTGTTCGAGTGACCACCCTCATGAAGAGGCTTAGGGCGTCTGAGCAGGGTGATTCTGGAGGCTCCGGTCTCACTGCAGGGGCTGCAGCTGACCCCAACACACCCGGCAGCGCTCCTGCTCTTCCTCCTGGCAGCAGCGACAGTGTTGCTGCCAGCATAAAAGCTGCCCTAAGTGAAAAGGCTCCTGACACACAGACTGCCACCATCTCCGCGCTCTCCCCGCTCAGTGCAGCCAGGCAGGACGAGCAGCCTCAGTCACGGTGCAATGGTGATGTTCCCCAAATGTTGCCACAGAGAAAGGGAGATTAGGCATCAATAAAATAAAAGAAGAGGACCCTTGCCATCAAACAAGCACATGTGCAGTACAGCCAATAAAATTGGCAC
Organism: Toxotes lorentzi; assembly: GCA_037833715.1. Taxonomy (NCBI): domain Eukaryota; kingdom Metazoa; phylum Chordata; class Actinopteri; family Toxotidae; genus Toxotes; species Toxotes lorentzi. Next base: position 15,996,338 of record JBBMJY010000018.1, read on the forward strand.
GATGATACCATGTCTATGCTGTTTGACTACCCCCCCCCCCCCCTCCAGTTTGCAGAATTATTTCACAACACCATGCATTTCATCTTTTTGCCTTCTGTACTGATTGGTCTATTGAATAGTGTTCTCCGTTCTCCCTTGTTACTTTATGTACAAGTCCCTTTAAAGCTAGTTGCAAAGTAGCTCTTCTGTTGTTTCCTTTTCCTTAAGAACTGTAAAAACTCATAGTGTAATTTAGTGAAATCACCTTTATTCATCAGCTCATTGTATATAGATGTATTTGTCTGTTTCAACAAATTGCTAGTTTTTAGCTTCAGGACTTACAATCCTGAGTTCATGTCTTGTGACTTAAAATTATGAGTTGAAAGATTTAGTAAATTGATCATATTAAGATTTATTTCAAGAAATAAATGAAATTTATAAGAATACTCTCAGCATGTATATTTGAGTTATCTCTTTGGAAACCGTGCTTCAAATTAGAATACATGTAAAGCCTGGACGGATCATAAGACAATTTCTGATTAAAAATAAAAATGAAAATGATATTAGCTATGCTGGAAACTTAAAAAAAAATGTATGATACTTGTTCCACCTTGAGGACAGTCTGTAAAATGCTTTTCTAATGAAAGACAGATCAGATTCAGATCACAAATTGTGGATTCAACTTGACATCCGGACAAGATTATCTTCTGGTTTATCTTTAGTGCAGTACAACTTCAGACAACTTAGAATTTTAAGGCAACAAGGAAGCATATTTTTAAGTTAAAGTGCCTTAATATTTGTTGCAGTAATGTACTGAAATGTTTCAAAAGAAACAACTTGATTATAATTGCTTACTGATTTCTTTGAAATGTTTTAGCTGTTTTCCTTTGCTCCTCTGTTTAGTCTTACGGTGCTGTATTGATACTTGTGTTCTGTCCTCTTCACACTTCATTTAAAGCACAGAAAACTAGATTTAGAGCATTCTATGTGGAGTGATGTTTTAGCTGTTGTTGTTGTGTTGTCACTTGTAATTAGTAAATTCAGAGTTTATAGCTGAGTCCATATACTGTACCACTATGTATATTTGCATTGTATACATGTGTATTTTTTTATTTATGTGTGTATTTAGCAACATTTAGCTGAGCTAATGGGTTGCTACAACGCTTGCGAATGAATAAAATGAGCAATACTAACTTTGTTGCAACTGTGTCGCTTTTCTCAAGTTGTCTGTCTCTGAGGGTTTTAATATTTGGCAACACCAGCCACCATTTTACTTTAATTAAACTTATTATTACAAGACTGTATTTTTTCTATATACTTTATGTATTTAAATAATGCATAAAACAGTGTACGTATATATGTACATATATTTTTTCTTTTTTTTTTTTTTGTAACAAATGTCCAATCCACTACTCCATGAAGTGATATCAACGCCGAGCCTTGCATGAAATCCAATGTGACAGGGGTTGCATTTAATGGTCGCTGGGTGGCAGCGCTTAGCCCTGCAGCCTTGTATGCGCCGTACAACGAGGAAGAAGAAGAGGAAGCTTGGTCTCCACTGCAGCAGTAGAAGAAGAAGAAGAAGAAGGTCCGTCTCCATTTTTCATCAGTTTATTGAAGCCACCGACGAGCTGGACAACAACCCTCTGCAATATCGATACTGAGCTCGAAGAACAAGCAAGGTGGGTCCTAAAAATAACATCTACGGCGAATGATATTATCAGTGAAGTGTTCTGTATTTAAAATGGCGCAGTCCAGTTTCACGCCAACGCATAGTAAACCGGCTTTTTAACATTAATGTTAGCCAAGATGCGTTAGCCCCGATACGGTCGCCCTTTGAATGGTCTCGTTGTTTATAATGGTCCTAATCTCGCTATTTTAATCACAATACCATTGTCATTATAATGCGGCTGTTCCCTTGAATTACCTTGTTTATTGCAGTACAGCATTTACAACACTCAAGTTATTTGTTGAGGTTGTGGCGTAGATTTTTTAGGCCTAGTTATGGCTATAATTAGCGGGCCAGTATGAGAAATCACACCCACCAGTGTTACTTGCCCCACGTTTGGTGTATGAAGCCGTCTTTTAACTAAAAAAAAAAAAAAAAATGAAATGAAACTGAATAACGTTCTCGCCGAAATTCCGTATAAACCATCAGTTTTACGTGGCTATGGGGTCAAAGATGTCTCATCACTCCAATTCCGGGATTGTGTAGTCAAAGACAATTTCCTACCAATTTTACTAAGATGGAAATGGCAGCCATTGCCAGCGAAAAGTCAAAAGTGGTGATTTCATCTAGCTTGTTAGAAATAACTCAAACCTTTAACTTTGCCTCCAGATAAGATACTGACCGCAGTCATGTGGGATGGGCCAGGGCAAGGACCACGGGGAGGACCACCCTTTCGGTAAACAAGCATCATTTAAGCACTGACATAGGTTCAAGACAAACTCCAACTTATTAGTGAGAAAGAAAGCTAATCTGTTCAGTTACTGTACCTCTGTGTTTGTTCTTTATGCTAATGGTGGTCAAAATCTGGCATCTAAGAGTGTGTTATTTTATAAGGTGGAAGTGATATGATTGTTATGGCGATGTAGTGCATTTTCTGGAAAACGTCTTCTGCTAACTGTTTTAAACCCTTTATTGCCTTTAGTTTTCTTAAAATTGTCTCACACTTCAGTATTCAACAGGGCAAAATCACTAACATTAGAAAAATTCCTGTCCTTGCGCAGTATATACAACCATACTATCCACCGCTTCTGTACACCTATATGGTTATTGGATGGGCAATTTTGAAAAATAATGGTTCTCCCATCCAGATTATTTTGTTGTAAGTTTTGTTCTCTGGCTATGTACATGTCAAACAAATTAGTAGGCTAATATATTAATATATATTCCAGTGGTGATCATCGTGGAGAAATGTTTGGGGGCAGAGATCGTCCCATGCCAGATTATAGAGGTAGAGATGGGATGAACATGGGCTCCATGGGTCATATGGGCCCAAGACCTCAAGATCTACCACCTATGGACATGAGGAGGATGGATGGGCCACCCATGAGGGGGCGTGATATGGACCCACGTGATATGCGGGGTAGAGAGCCAAACAGAGATTTTTTCAGACCTGGAGAACAGCCAGACTTCAGCTTTAGAAGGCATTATGAAATTGCCATCAGAGACAAACTGATGAATTCTTTTCCGGGACCAGGCAGGAACTCAGTAGACATGGGAGGGAGGGGTATGCCACCACGGGATACAAACAGCAAATTTATGGACATGAGAGACAGAGAGTCATTTAATTACAACATGCCACGGTTCAATAATCCCAATATCGATGGAAGAAGAGGGTTTCCCATGGACCGAAATGATGGATTTAGGGACATGCGTGACCAGCCTCCAATGCGCATTGGTGACAGTGATCGCTATGATATGGACTTACCTCCACGTGAAAGGAGAATGATGGACACTGACAGAAGAGGAGGGCCACCTTTCAATCCAAGAGGTGGATTTGAGTCTGATATGGATTTCAGGAATCGTCCTGGACCATCAGATGAATTTAGAGGTAGAGATCGGTCACCCTTAAGATTTGGAAACAGCGATGTCCCTCCAGCGGACAGGGAGAGGTCAGACATGCCTTCAGATGTTCCTGGCCCTCAAAGACCAGAGTTTATGGGTCCAGAGGACACTGTCAGAGAGAGAGAGTATCCAGATTCAGGTGACAGTCCCCTTATGGATTATCGGAGCGGTGAAGAGATGACTCTTGCTGAAGAATGGAAGAACCGTCGGAAAGATAAAAACCCTTTCTTAAACGTGGGTAAAGGTATTGGAGGTGTACCTGAACCCAGCTTTCCTGTAGGCTTTGGCAGAGATGTGAATGTTAGAGATCCACCACCATCATTTCAGGAAAGGGATAGGCCATCTTTTCCTCGTGGTGATCACTTCCCTCCAATTGACCTACCACCAATTGGCAAAGGTCCACAAGACCACCCACCTCCAGAAATAAGTCCCCTTACTGGTCCTCTTGGTAGAGAAAATGAGAGTAAACATTGGCTTGGAGAAAGGGACCCAAAGCATAACCAGAATAAATCGCATTGTGACGAAAGGCCCCCTTACCATCAAGAGAAGAACCAGCCCACGCATGAGATTCAGGAGCCAGGTGATTGTTTTAAAGGCATGAAAGACATCCCGCACAATCAAGGACCTGCCAGGGGTAAGATGGGGGTGGAACGTGATTTCCAAAGCAGCGGCACTGTGCAGGCGAGAGACCAAGACTACAGGGACATTGATTACAGAACAGCATCCGGGAGGGCTTTTGATTACAAACGCGAGGAGCTTCAAGCATCAGAGAAACTCATCAAAGAGTCTAAACCAATCACACCCTCAAAATTTAGTGAGTCTGGTTCTCAGGTATGTGTTTTTTCTGCTATTATTTGTTGTTGTTTGTTTATACTAAATGTATATTAGTGTTTTTATATTTTGATGTTCCATAACCATTATTTTAATCAAACTTTTTGTGAAAGGATCAAGATTACAGGAGTTCATCAGTGGAGGACAAAGTTTCCAATACAATATCCATAATTGGTATTCCAAAGACTGCCACAATGGAGCAGGTAATTATCAAACAGAAAAGCAACATCGTGTTAATTATTATGGTTATCAGACAGTGTTGGTAATAAACAGCCATGGTATAACTCAGTTTGATATTTTCTTTTGCAGATTCTTGGTGCCTTTGCAGTCCGGGATGGTGTGCCAATGCAGGGGATGAAAATCAAAAATGTTGTCCCAGGTAAGAATTAAGTTTCTCTTTGAAACTGTTTGGGGCAGTCGATCGCTAAAATGTCCCCCGACATTTCGCTTTTTACGACATTCGAACCTCCGCATTCTTTCTTTTTTACGATCTTGGTTGCTTTTGTTGTTGCTGGTCTGTGTGAACTTGCTCAAAAAAAGAAGGGGGGAAGGGGGGGTTCTGTTATGCCATCCCTTTTCCAAGTTAGAGGAAGTGGGGTCATATTCATCAAATAGAGGACTTATCGAGGATTCAACATTAGGAGCTTTGGAGAGTGATATTCAGTGTCAGTCACAAAAGATCTGTGACAAGTGACTCACTGAATGTGTCCTTCAGGGACAGTTTATTGAAGTTCTTTGATTGAAAAAAGAATGTCCACAAACCTGAAATGGAAACCGCCTTGTTAGTGCTTTGTTCATCCTGCTGATCTAAACATCTGCTTTAGAGTGAAAGTTCTCCTCAACGGATCGCGGTACATGTGGTTTTATATGATGCCAAGCCCTTTTGTGAAGACTATTATGTCTCAAAGACCGTTAATTTTGCTTAAATATATCAAAACATCATCACACAAAGAGAAATGTGGTGCCTTATTTCATTTAAATATAAATATAAATGTTAAATTTCTCTGTTTTCATGGTGCACACGATGCAGTTGCTTACTGCCACTGGTCTGAAATATCTGTCTGTTAAGGCTTGGTGCTATGAGAGCCTTTCATGGCAGTCTGATATGACGTCAGTTATGAGAAGACTGAAATAAAATAAACAGAATGTGTGTTTTCCTGAAAAGGTATGTGTGTCAATGAAGGTATAAAAATCCGCTCACACTGATCTCGATGTATTCACGAACTGCTTTCTTTTATGTTTTAGTGGGTGACTGTCATTACTGGCATTGACTAACAAAAACCCATCTGTATTTCAAATGCTGTCCCCAGGTTACAGCTACGATACGGCCTATGTGGAGTTTTTAAACCTCGAGGATGCAGTCCACTTCATGGAGTCCAACAAGGTGGCCCATCCTCGTCACTCTACGAAGGCCGTCTCTCCCATCAGGATTACGAGGGGTTGAGAGGGCATTTAGTAGATGGGGGAGGGAGAGAACCTGGGAATCTGGGGTTGCTGTTATTTTTAGTCAACTTACCTTGGTTAAGGAGATGAAGGTGTCAGTCGTTGACATGTTTAGATATTAATGTCTTAAACCTCAGCAGTTAAGTCCTAATATTAAAATAAATTCAATTATAATTACTTATTCACAAAGCCATGGTAGTACCTCAGGTTACTTGTTTATCACTTCAAAGATTTAGAAAAAAATGTAAATTGTATATAAAAACTGTATATAGGTAGACATACAATAGGTTTCCTTCCCATTGTTTACTGGCCCTACTACATTTTCTAAACCAACTCCAAACTGCCTTAGCCTGGAATGAATTTAACCAGAAAATACAGATGTTTAGGGGAAACAAATCGGTTCTCACTTTGGGAGTTTTGAACACTTATAAGGTTTTAACATTTAAGGAAGATTTAATGATAAAATTGACAATGAAGGTATGGTACTGTACATAGTCTTTGTAACAAAAAGGAAAATTTTACCGCTTGCGCCACTTTTACGTCTTTGTGCATTATAAAATGTGATTTTCTCTTTGCTTTGCGCACCCCGTGAAGAAGTTTCTGTTGTTGAGGCAGCAACTTCAGATTTGAACACTTTCCTTACAATGGCCTAGCAGGCCTTCAGATCTAGAACAGGTCTACGGTAAAACAAAGCAACAGACTGGTTGGTGGGGAGCAGTGTTGTTTCAGGTACCAGTGAGGCATGATACGAGATCCAGTTTGCGTAACAGAGTTTGAAGGTGCAACACTACGTAGTGGTGTATAATACTCAGACACAGGCTTTTACAAATCAGTATTTAATCGGTGTAAACACTGTTCATGTTCCAAAGTATCCTACCAGGAATGTTCCCCTAGCTGAAAGGCCACTGTAGTATCTTTTGGGAGGATGTCTCATTGTTTTGTGGCAAAAGTCGAGCCAGGAACAACTTTTTTCAAGTTCTGCAGTGGCATCCCCACTATTGTCACCGGACTGGCCTCATTCAAATAAATGAGGGAGCTTAAGTTTTTTTTTAAACGGGTGTAATGAGGGCTTTTAGCTATGCTACCAGCGTGATTTTATGCATGGGAACGGCAGTCGGTCTGTCAGGTCGGTTGTACCACCACTCTGGTGCTGGCTGAAATACCTCAATGACTACTGGATGCACTGCACTGTTGACACGACCGTACTGTTTGTACAGTCATGTCATGGTGCTTAGAGGAAGAAGCCTGCTCACTTGGTGATCCCCTGACTTCAGCACTTTTGTCCCGACAATTTTTGGATGGATTGCTATTCATTTTTGGTACAGATGTTCATGGTGCCCAGAGGATGAATCCTAATGTCTTTGGTGATCCTTTTACTTTTCTTCTAGCACCACCAGGCTAACAGTTAGGTTCTCGTCAACTGTTGGATGGATAATTTTGAAAGTGGTATAGATGTTTGTGGTTTTTGTGAACTTTCGTAATCCCTTGACTTTTCATCCAGTTTCATCATCGGTGCCATTTGTCCGACATTTGGTTGGACATGACTTGGTGTTCTGGTCTGACAGTGTGGTTTACAACAAGCATTACAGCTTCGCAAAATGTTTGGCATGGTTGCAGACTCTTCTCTTTTGCTAGTTCAATGCATTTTCAGTCATCTGTGACTTTTCTTAGTGCGTGTCCTCTTGAAGGTGTTCTCATCAACCTGTCAGTGAATTGTTGCCTCTGGGATTTCAGCTTTCTTTGGATTTCTCTGAGAAACTTATCAATGAAGTTCTCATCTTTAGACAATGAACAAGTCTGGACTGGCCAGAATTGTCATGCTTTGATCATATCACAAATTAAGGAGAAGCACCTAATCTCTTTGTAGATGGGATCAGTTGAATTGTTGCTGAAATGTTTTGTTTGGCTCCTTTATTTCTGTTTGTAGACTTGATGGTATACTACTTTATTTTCAAGGCTAATTTGTTTTCACTACTACTATTTTTTTGTGTATGTTCTGTAGCTTGTGAAAGGTCTATATAAAAACCAGATGATGCAGTTAGCTTTGTGATTTGTAATTTTACCGTGCTCAAAGATTTCAATGCCCACTTTGAAACTATCATGAGAGGTCAAGATGGCTTTAGCTTTTGTTTTGTTTTTTTTTTGTTTTTTTTTTTATGCTTGTGAACAAAGAGAGCAAATTGTGTTTCTTGAGAATGAGCACACGTATGGTTTTGACGGTTAATTCCATTGTTAGATATGTTGAAAGCTTCCCTTTGAAATGGCTTATCTCTTTCTATACAAATGGTATGGGGTGGCATGGTTTGGTTTGTACCCCTTATCTGCTGAGAATATGGTTCTCTTTTGCACTTTTGGATTCTTCCTTGTACAAGAATCAGGTGTGCTTCTGACCGAGCTGAATGAAAAGAAGATTAATCAGCAACTATTTAAATAACTGTTTTCATTTTTCAAGCAAAAATGCCGTTTACTAGTTCCAACTCTTTGAGTTATGGGGGTTTGCTGCTTGTCTTTGTGTTTTTTTTCTGATGGTGATCTGCATATGTTTGGATTTTGGTTGGACAAGACAAGCAATTTGAGGATGTTGCGTTGGGCTTTAGAACATTGTGATGGGTATTTTTCAGAATTTTTTTTTTTGACGTTTTCTGGTCCAAATGATTACTTATTGACAGAATAGTCGACAGATTAGTAGAAAATGAAAATAATCCTTAGCTGCAGCCCTAACTTGTAGTTCCCTCGAAACTATTTAATGTAGTGTTGGGGCAAATGCCTGTGTGAAGCATGGTCCTGGACCTGAGCTTTGCACACTACCACAAGTGGTGGTCCATTTTATCCTCAGCATTGAAGAGGAGGGCTAAACCTGCCACAGTGCATGTCATTGATATTATTTTAGGTGTAAGTCACCAGTGTCATATAATGCTGATTGTTCCTTTCTGTTCTTCTTTCAGGGATCCCTAAAGGTTGGCACTAGAACAACTACCATGAAATTCATCCAGCCAGACGAGCGTGAAAGAGGTGTTCATGTGAGTGTAGTGAGAGAAAAGGATTCATTGGTTGTTGTGGTGTGTTTTTTTTTTTGTTTTTTTTTGTTTTTTTTTATAAAAAATAAAAGGCAGTATTTGAACAGTTGTTGGGGCAGAAAAAAGGAACTATAAAAACAAAATGACCTGTATTAAAACAACTCTCATGGTAAATTTGGCATAATTTCCACCGTATGATTTTTAGTATAACACATTCATACACCTAACAACTACTATATTGCTGACTTTATCTCTTTAACAGAAGTACTGGTATTAGTCGATGAATCATTAACTCTCATTGATTCTCATCAGCCATCCTTTCTGAACAAAGCGGAAGAATCAAATCTGAACGCTTACAAAAGGTGTTTCTATACCCACTGAAGTATTGTTGGGTTTGCATTAACTTCAAACAGTAGTAGTAACAACTGAGCAGAAAAGAGGAAAGCATCTGAATAGAATAAAATAAAATACACTGTACCTCTGAAACAAGGGAAAGTGGAAATACATGCTCGCTGTCTCTAATAATAGCCTGTGCTAGATAATGACCTTGAGCTGAGGAAAAGGAAGGGCCCAGACACTATGTGAGAATTGTTGGTGTACATCCTTTCACCATATTGTTTACCTCACCATACTTTAAAAGTAATAAAAGTGTCCTTCATATGTCTGTGAATTAGGAATCAGATCACAAAGTACCTCAACTCCAGGAGCCCCAGTTGACCAGACCAGATCAACCTTCAGAAGAGTTGAAGACTAGCCTGAATGGATCCCAACCAAAAGGTCCTCTGGATCCATCATCCCACAGCCTGTGGCAGCGTAGCTCTGACCTGACTCCAGAGGCATGGCAGCAGAAGGTGGACGAACAGCTCCAACAGCAAGAAACCGAGCAGCAGGCAGAGTCTTGGGGCAACCGCAACCTTCCTCAACCCAGTTCACACCAATCAGACTCAGTCTTTAAAGACAGTAAAAGTATGTTGACTTGAGCTCCTGGTTCTTTTTATCTTGTACTCATAAATGCTAGAAATCCATGGACATATATGTTCAGTTATGGGTTATTGTAGTCCATAACCGAGACAAGTTAACAACATTTTTCCTTTTGTTGCTGTACAGCCATGATAATAAAGAACGTGAAGCCCACCACCACAGTAGAGACTATCCTGAAAGCCTTGGATCCCTTTGCATATCTGGATGAGAGAAATGTCCGCTTGGTCAAGGCCAAGCCACCTGGAGCGAAGTGCTTCTGCTTTGTTGACATGGACTCCCATGAGGTACATTAAAAATAATGAACATGTTGTTTCCACAGAGTTTGTGATTACCACCTTTGTCGTTTGTTTCCCTGTGATTCTGTAGGCACTCATCATAGTGTGTTCTTTTGTAGCAAGTGACACGGCTGGTTGAGCTCCTCACTAAACCCAGACCCCTTTATATTGATGGCGTCAGAGTTTATGCTGAGGTTGCAAAACCCCTGAAGAACCAAACGTAAGTCACCAACGTGTACATATTTTCCAATCATCACTTCTAGTCCTGAAATCCTATCTAATTTGTTCCTGACTATTTTCTGCCTGTTTCAGTTTCAGAAGAGATTTTGATAAATCAAACAGTTCTATTCTTGGGTATCCTCCTGATATCAGTCTAATGGGGGTAAGTTGTGGTCTTCATTGAATTGCTTTTCAAAATTACTGAAGAGACTGGTCAGAACTTCAGAGCTCTCAAATGATGTCTGACTTTTTTTTTTTTTTTAATTACTGTGGTATTGCAGCAGCATCTGCCACCACCGCTGGCGCCGCAGCAGCAGTCCCTACCGCCGCAGCAGCAGTTCCCGCAACCTCCACAGTATTTGCAACCTCTGCATCCACCTGCTGGTGCTCCTGCAGGAATGCAAGGTGAAACTTCATCAAACACAGTCTAGTATCTTGCGCCCCATGCAATGTTTATTATAACTAACTTTTATTACTAAACAGCATGAAATGGTCTTAAGTAGTCTCGCATTTTTGTCGCCAGGTGATTTGTTGACTGGCACTAATCCCTCTCTGGCATCAGACCCCAGCATTACCCAGGTAGGTTGTGAAGCAGAAAGCAAAGATGCAGTTATCTTATCTCAAAGCACAATATTTAACTGCACATTTCCTGTAACACCTTGTAGGGAGTTGCCTACTGTGAGACCCCTACTTTGGATCCTTCATTCCATGCTGGTGGACCCCATGTGCCCATAGAGACAGCTGAGATGACCGCCACTGCAGATGGATCACAGAGCTACATCTATGGTGAGAAACAAATCAAGCTGTTGGATCCAGAACAGTGTTAGATCACCTGATGTCTGTATTGTCACTGCCTTGCCGTAAATTAATCCAGTATAATTCTCTATTGTGATGTTGCCAATGGTTAAAGGTGACATGCTCTTGCATTTAACTGAATCTCACATTTTGACAAAAACTTTGAGAGAAAAGATCTTAAATGTATAAACACATAGAACTCATATAACTTAGTACAGATAAGCCATACCTTGATAGATCAGTGTTCTCAGTACCTCCAATTTCTTTGTCAAATCTATTTGTCTTCATTCCTCCAGGCTCTGAGAATCCAGACATGTCCAACTACTTATACGATGCCACGTCAGGCTTTTACTACGATCCTGAGACAACTCTGTACTACGACCCTAACTCTAGGGTGAGAACACAAAGACAACATGATGTTGTGATGTTGTATATCCAAATGCAGTGCATATGTTGCAGTCAGTAACCTACCAAATACACATCTACTGAGAGGAAAGTGTATCCTCTAACGAAACCTTCTTTCTTGCATGTTTATTGAAGATTTTAAATTCTAATTGCAGATTGTTTTACAAACATTATTTACAATTAAGACAAACACCCAGAACCTTCTACTTTTAATTTAGTGACAAAGGTACTAAAAAGCTTTTCTTCCAGTTGTGTCTGAGTCCAACATTTACCAATAACTGTCTGTAGGAGTGAAATTAATTCCTTAAATCCTAATCTAATCACTAAGCTCATATATCCACTTGTAAATCTGCCTGTAGCAACCATCAGTATGTCTTGAATAACAGATTTTGGTTGTCATTTCTCCTTCTTTTGTGTATAGTATTTCTACAATGCTCAAACCCAGGAGTACATGTACTGGGATGCAGTGTCAAAGACCTACATCCCAGTTCCAGGAGGGAATTCTGCAGAGACCCAACCTGTGGCCATGACAGCTGAAGACCAGGCCATTCTTTCCAACCCAGCAGCAGATGCTCCTCTGGAAATGAAGAAACCATCGGTGCCTCCCATAGGTACTCTGGCAGCAGTTCACACGTCTTCTGCGGAGCCTGTTCCCACTTCTACAGCGGCTCCCGAGAAGAAGGAAGATGACGACTCTGGTAAAAAGGACAAAGATAAGGATAAAGAGGACAAGCCGAGAAGTCTTGCTGCTGTCAAGGTAGCACTTCAGTTATAAGACTGTTGTGACATACACTTGTTTAAGGGTCAGGTAGTTAAGTAGTTTGTTGCTGTTTGCAGATCATGAAAGATATGGAGCGCTGGGCGAAGATCCAGAATCGTCAAAAGGAAAGTGTCCGTGCCCCGTCACCGGTGCTGAAGTTGGGAATGGACGAAGATAAGAGGCAGTCTAAGTCGGCTGACGCTGGTTTTGCTATCTTTGAGAGGAAGGTTAGGGACCTGCTACATGACCTACATGGATTTTTGTATTGAATGTAGATATAAGAAATATTCATTTCTGCAGTCTTGTAATAATTTTTATTCCATTCCTTGTATATATCCTCAGATCTCAGGTGGAGATGATCTATTTAAAAAGCCCCTCGCTCCCCCCAAAAAAGATGAAAAGTCAAAGGTATGAGTCCTCCTGTGCAGTACGCTTTACATACGTCAGATTCCAACTGGGTGACATGGAGCCTTTGGCCATACATTACTCACTTTTTATGCTTTCCTCTGTGTGCCATTTAAAAATGAAACAAAAAAAACAAAACCTGCTTGAAAAAGGTGTTTTGAACATTTTTTTTGGTTGGTCTGTCAGCGTCCAATGGGCTCACTGGGTCTGCTGGCATCAGACTATGCAGCTGGAAGTGATGAAGAGGTGGAAGAGGAAAAGGAGGAGGCAACTAAAAGCAGTCAAGGCAACCAGTCTGAAGACAAGGGCGACAAACTGACAGACTGGAAGAAGATGGCCTGCCTGCTGTGTAGGAGACAGTTCCCCAACAAGGACGCTCTGATCCGCCACCAGCAGCTTTCCGACCTGCACAAAGTACTACCTTTCAGCCTCTGTATGAACAATAGTTGACAGTGACCCTGTAAATATAGCCTCTAACACTTAATGTATTGTCTCAACAGCAAAATATGGAGATACACCTTAAAATCAAGCGGTCAAAGAAGGAGTTAGAGGCACTAGAGAACCAGGAAAAAGAAGTAAGTGGAAAAATAATGGGGTGGTGAAAATATGCTGAGTAGAGGTTCATGGTGTCAGTTGTTTGCTAAATGCAGAACGTGTCCTCCACAGCTGAACGCCAGAGAATCATCAAGATCGCCAGAACAGAAAAGAAGAAAACACCATCACCAACAGCAGCAGCACCACAATACCTGGGCTGGAAGCTCCAGGTGGGTGTGTATGAGCACACTGTGTTACTGACATGATAAAAATGGAGAATCAAAGCAGCATCTCAGTGGTTATATTCAGCGTACTTCACCTAACAATTTTCCCTCTGTTTAGGGACACGAATAAAGTTAGTGAAAGACCTGGTTTAGGGGCTGAACCTGTCCCGGTAGGTGTGAAGCTTTGCTTTATTAACAAATGTCATGTGTTGTCGTCTGTTTGTTTGTTTGTTAAACCTTGAATTGCACTTCTGTCTTTAGCAGAGGAAAAAGAAAGAGTCTGTGGTTTGGGACCATGCCACCTACAAACAAGCAGTACGCAAGGCCATGTTTGCACGGTTCAAGGAACTCGAGTGATCTCATCTGAACACATCCTCACTTTGATATGTGAAGTGTAAATCACGTGCTCGCCCACTTTGGCTTGAGAAACCCCTTTGACTGTCTTTACAGTTTCTCTGCCTTGGACATTATTACACTGTTTTACACAGTTTACTACACTGAGATGGAGTGACATGATGTGGCCTTAAACCACATCACATGAGTACAGTGGAGCTGATTTAAAAGAAAAAAAAACAAAACAGGAATTATTTGACATCCTCAGCGATGGATGTTGTACAGAAATTAATTCATGCTGTTAATTTGAGTATTTTTGTCCATATTCTATGTGTGGCCTGTATGTAAAATTGTGAAATGTGTCCAGACTGGTTTTTTTGGAGGTTTTTTTTTTTTTAAATAATGCTGTAACACTGGCCACAGTCACATTTTGTTTTAAAACTAAGCGATTTTTACATTTTCATTTTCACGAGTTGGAATTGCTCTTATATGTGCATATTTTTTAAGTAAAAAAAAATGATGGATAGCTTTTCTGCTTCAGGTGTTGCTTTTGTTTTAATGATGTTAGGTGCAAGTTGAAGTCTGCAGTGCAGCCATCTCATGGCCACTAGATGGAAGCAAAATGCCATTTTTTTTCTTTTGTTTTATGTTGAAGTGACACATCCAAGTAGGATTGCTGTATCAAATCTTCAGCACTAATTGGAAATCTTTAACAAAGTTAAAAAATACAACAAATTTTTAGGTTTTGGTCCCATGGATACCAGTAAAGTGGTTTTTCCATTTTGCTTTATACATTTTCTGACTTTGATGGTGATTTCAGTTCTTAGTAGATGCAGCTTTAATGTTCCCCAGTTGTTCCCTGCAGGAGTTAGAACATGAAGCTTCCCTCTGACCTTTACTGATATGAAGGAACCAGTCCGCACCCTCCCTCTGGCTGTGGCTCAATGAATGTAGGGGATTGCGTGGGGATAGTCTTCTGACACACTAGCTCCTCTGAGAGCTGTAACAAGAACACTGGGGAGCCTGAGGAGCTGCAGTCAATGACAAACAGCAGAGACGGTGTGGAAGGGAGCAGGGAGGGAGCCAGCATCTTTGTCTAAGAGCAGTCATGCTTCCAACTGTGTCCTTTTGGACAGTAACTTAATGAGGAAATTGAGTCATGGACAGGTAGCGTGCATTTTGCTCTCATGCCTCCAAGGGCCTGGCCCCTCTCCAGTCAGCAGTGGGTAAAATGCCAAAGGTGAACATCATTTTTCTTGAGAGTGACTGACAGTATATGGAGTCTCTGTGTCTGAGGAGACGAGGCAACATGGTAACAAAGTTTCACAATTCAGCGGAAACCTTGTTTTGTGGCTTGGCAACAAAACAGAGGAAAGCACAATAAACAAAACCACGGTGATTATCTCAGGTTAAGATGTTTTTGCAGTAAACCCTGACACATGAACTTGCCACAGCTTTGGCTCAGTTGTAGGACTGCACATTAGAAACCCAATTTTGTATTAAAAACAGTGTCAATCTTTCTTCTGTACAGTCGGGGGGGGGGGGGGGGGGGGAAACAACCCTTTTTTTGGGGCGGAACTGGAAAAAAAATAGGGCTAAAAGTGGTCAGGGTTCCAAAAAAAAACCCTTTTTCTTTCTTCTTTTTTTCACTTTTTTAACCCACCCCCCCT
>JBBMJY010000018.1:16011879-16043351 GCA_037833715.1 Toxotes lorentzi
CCCCCCCCCCCCCCCCCCCCCCCCCCCCCCCCCCCCCCCCCCCCCCCCCCCCCCCCCCCCCCCCCCCCCCCCAACAACCATTTTGTTAGGGCTAAACTGGACAAATAATAGGGCTGAAAGTGGTCAGGGTTCAAAGAGACGATCCTTTTTATTTCGTCTTGTTGTAACTGTTGTAAATCACATTCTCTGAGATTGCCAGCATACACCCTTCCCTCAGGAGGGGAAAACATGTTTGTATTGAGTTTTAAGTTGCTCTGTTCATCTTCAGTTTACATGCCTGCATGGTGTCTGTTTTTACTTACCAATTCTAAAGATAGTCATCAAGGTTTCCTGCAACCTTTCCCACATATTAACTTTTTAAATGTGGGGAAAGTTGTGGAAAATCTTTGTTCAGTTGTATGCTTCAGACCACACAGGTTATATAAAATGAGCCAAGCACAAAGCAAGAAAAAGTCATGTTTCATTATGGCCTCTCTGTTTACACAACAACCCAAAACTATTTTGCCACGAAACAGTCAAAGGATGGACCACACTTTCTGCCATAAAAAGGGCAACCATTCTACCTACTTGTCCTTAAATCATTGTAGTGGTCACTCTATTCCCCTGTGTCCTTGGGATAATAGTCTGCTCACAAAAATCAAAGGTCTGATCACATCTTGAGATGTTGAAAAGTCTTTTAAATTACTTCCATATTTGCAGTGATTTTTTTTTCTCTCCCTCTATCCTGCTGGTAGGTTGGCGTGATCACAGATTTTCATTTCATTGCAGGTCAGTACATCCTGTGACATCGATTAAATGAATACATTTTCACTGCAACAGATTTAGGCCCAGGACGTGTGTATTTGCATAAAAATAGAGTATTTATTACTAAGATTACCAAGATTCACATGGACTTATGTTTCATGTACTTTACTGACATGGGGCTGCAGTCTTTGGTGACACAAATTGCCTTACGATAATGAGAAGTCTTTGTCAATGCGAAGGTTACTGTACCATCCAGATCCTATTACATACAGTTGTGTAACAGAGCCAATGGTATTAGTAGGTCTTAGCATTTTGATTTATGCAGGCATCTCAAATAAAATCACTGGGTGAGGGATTAACTGGCATTTCATTTTTTCCGCCCACAAATTGCAAAAAGTGGCGTTTGAGGAAACTCTGCCTTTTTATTTAATTATTTAATTTTTGTTTTTTGTTTTTTTTTTAATTGCGAGTGTGAAAACAATTTCCATCTCTCTCTTCTCTATCCTGTCACAAGACCCCTAAAACACCCCTGGCTCCCAGTGACAGACGTCGTCATTACCCAGTCCTAACAGTCCATACAATGAAAATTAATGTGCATGAGGATGAGAGGCCAAACACAGAGGTAGGGCACAGAGAGCTGCCATGTTAGTATCCCCTGCGTTTGTGAGGGAGAGTTTTCAGGCAGAGTGGATGGCAGGAATGGTGGACAGGGGGGCCAATTATCCCAGCTGGACGGCTCTTAGCAGCAGGCGAGGGGAGACGGAGCGGCAGTCTGGGGACGAGACAGAAGAAGAACACAGTCAGCAGGACTCTTAGATGTTGAGACGCGCTGTCAGTCCACAGAGAGGAGGGAGACACATCATTTGATGGCTTTTAATGGAGATTTGACACCAAGCTGTCAGAGTTGGACAAATTGTTCTAAATGTTGAAAACACATTTAAAAAAAAATCTCATCATTACTTGTGTACATTTTGGAATTTTTTAACATCCATATCAACACCAACTGACAGGCAGTTCACCACACACCATCTAGTTTTTCCAGTGTATTTTTTTTTTCCTGTTAAAGAAGATTTCTGTACAAAATTAAATCCATGTAATGCTAAAGATGGATTATTTTACGTTATGCTTACATGTAGGATGACTTTGGGGTTATCTCAAATCTTTTCCTTGTTCGTTATGACAAATGATCAAAAACATGTCCCCCGCTGAATGACTCCCTTAAGGAGTAGCATGTGTTTGTGGTCACCCCATGCAAACAAAGAGACTACACCATCACAGGCTCATAGGAAAATCGTGCTTGTCGGAGCGATTTCACCATCTGGCTTATCCTTTCAAGTGCAAGTTGAAAAATGATGTCTGTTATTGATTGTTAATCTATAACATCATCTTGAAAATGTCCTTCTGATTGTCAGGCGTAGGACATACTTCAGAGCACGGCTTATGTTGAGAACATTTGGACCGTTGCTCCTAGCAGAACCGATTCCACCCGCAGGCCTGTCACTGAGAACATTATAGACACTGAAAACATTTGGAAATGATGTCATGGTTCTGTTCTCCAGCACTGACGGAGAAATGACAGGAGTGATAGCACCCAATTAATTCAGAAAACAGTCAGTTGGAATGTTTCCCTTTATTCTCTGTCTTTTCTCATTCAGAAAGAAACAAAAAAATTCTCTACCAAGTTTTGTATAATTCGCGGCTGTGTCATTTAATTATAACTTAGATGATTTTGGTGTAACTGGGATTCACAGCTGAGCAGTCCTTATGTACACTGCTACAGCTATGCATTTCTTTGTCAAGACGCAGTAAAAAAAAAAAAACATTCCCTGCGAGAGCTGTCAGAGATTTATGGCACATATCTGACCTATTGTGGCGTGTGAAACATAGTTTATATACCTGTAACACAGTGGGGCTGATGGATGCCACTGTACAGATTTGTCTGTGGAGTTCACCCACACTGTGCCATGCAAAGAGTAGTTTTGATATTGACTCCTCCACCACACTCAAACATACTTTACATACAGTACATGAGTATTTATGCTAATTATGTTGGGGATGAGCACAAGGAGGATTCTTTCACCAGAGTCAAATATGCATAATAAGGAAGCATCACATTTGCCTGAAGGCAGCAGCATAATCCCCCTGCCACAAAAGCAATAAAAAGTAATTATCCAAGTAAGTAATTCTCAACTCAAGCCTCACTCATATGACAATGTGCCAGGATGGTGAAGCCCGCTTTGGTCTATGCATTCACTCCATTATTCCATCAGGTGTTTAAGTACATTGATCTGGTCATTTGATGTTAAGGAAAGTTACTCATCTTGCTTCACCAACATGTCATGGCTGCATGATCAGGTAACCAAAGAACTAAATGTCAATAAGAACAAAAAATAATTATAATAATGATATATTATATAATTCATCATTAACTTGTCAAAACTAAGATTTCTCATGGTCATGGAGTTCAAGCACTCAGATATTTAGATTTTCATCCTCGTACATTATTAATGGCTCTTTTAATTTTTAATGTAATTTAAGGTTCAGTGAGCAGATGGCTGAGGGACCATAGGGCTGAGGGAAGAAACAATAATATACTGTGTCAGTATTAGCAGGAGGGAATGCAGGACCTACAATCTAACATGCTCAGGTAGCATGTATGTTTGGTCAAGGGGAAACGGCTTTTGTTTTAATGATTTCGTTAGAAATACCTGGGAGTAGTGTTATTACCATTTTGCGGTAATAACGATGACCCCATGAGAATATGTCTGATGACTTTCACATAGCAGCCATATGGATGAAACATTACTTCAGGTCAATTCCTCTCCTCAGTTTATTATTGCAAGTCGCATGAAGTGGAAATAAACATCCTTGCAATCGGCCATTACTGCTGCAGTATATTGTGCGTGTTAACTCTAATAGTCCATTTTGATACCATGTTAGCTGCTTTCTGTCTGTGGTTTCCTTCTCAATCCTGCACTCTTTTCTCTTTGTATCCAGTTAAGTTCTTAACAGTTGCATCAATGTGCATCACTTCAACCTGCAGCCTGGCAGCTGATGCACTTCTAGTACTTTACACTAATAGCTAAATTGCGTTTATTGATGTTGTAGGAAAACCCCTGAAATTGAAAGTGCATTCCTTTATTTTTCTGTTCTTTCAGAATTTACTTTTATAACTAGCTGTTCATCTTATCTGACATTTAATGTAACTGTGTGAGGTACCTTCCTGTACACTGTCAGAGAAAATATTAATCTTGCTGTGTGAGGTTGCGAGACAAGGCAAATTCTCCCACGTTAAAAGCCTGAATTAGTGTGATACTGGGACGAAGGAGTTAAGCTGCAGCTCTTTTAGCTCACTAAAAACCGAAAAGAGGAATCTGTGTTCAGGACATGCAGGATGTACATCTGGAGGGTCTGGAGTGCAAACCCCTCCATTCAGTGTGTCCACATTTAGCTTACTTCAAAATACTATGGTGGGAATCCCAGAAGAGCTGAATTGAGGGCAACTGGAGTTGATTGTAGATACTTGAAGACCCACATCTCATCTAAGAGGCTTCTTCAGTTCTGAACCTGAAGAACTGAACTAGAATTGTAGAAGCCTCTTGGGTGAGACTTGGAAAAGTCTTCAAGTATCTACAATCAAGTTCAGTTGCCTTCAATTCAACTCTTCTTGGACAACCATGTCCTTGATGACTGACAATCTGACACCCTGACTCTCTGCTACTTTCTTTCCCTGTCCTAAAATTCACAGACACAGCCTCCCAGAATAACTTATATGGAAACCTGCAATTGAGAATCATCATCCCCTGCTGCTGCTGTACCTGAGTTTCTCAGGATATCGCAAACCTTTCACGTACAAGTATGCATTGTAACAGCTGGAGCACAGATCACGGTTAAAGACCCCCTGACGACAGAAACACAGCTATGCTTTTCAACCGTCTTACAGAGCAATACCTGTGTAGTGGGGCCCTGTAAATGTGCAGCGAATCAGGGGGTGCTGAAAGGCACTTGCAGCACCGGCTTTTTTACCTCAGTACAAAAGCTCTCCTCTGCTCTGCCTTCCGTCTGTGGAGGGAACCAGAGAACATATGGCTAGTTTCATCAGCAGTAGGTTTACATTAGTTTTCTTCAGCTGATAAACCTATCAGCACAGTGTTGGGAAACAGATGAAGATGTAGTGTAGCTGCCTTTTCTCATTCACCCGACATTACAACTTGATCCACTCTAAGCTGGCTTCAGGATATTTTCATTCCTGCTCTTGGCTTCACAACGTTCAGTGCATTTTTTAATACGACAGCATTGTTGTAACACAATCACCTGCGTTGTAGCCAATTCCTGGAGTCAAAATGACTGTACAAATGATTCATTGTCCTGGAGGCACAAAGCAGTACAGTGACAACATTAACAGCCATATCACAATTGTCAGCTTTGAGGGATTATAGCAATCTGTAATGTTGCCTGCACTCTTACGGAAATGAAAATAGATGGAGCTGGTGGGAAACATGCAGATGTTATTGTCTGCAATCTGAGCTCAGACATTTTCATTCACTCTTCTTGATTTTCACCGTGATAGGTAAGTCCCCATTTTGTGCTTATCTACAGTGTGTAATTGGGTTTGAAAGCAAAATCAGGTTTAATGTTTTTGTCTGTGCATGAATAAAAATACGAGGACCACAGTTTTGCTGCTTTATAAGAAATGAGAAGCCATGAGTCGCAATTTTAACTCAACATCAGTGAAATGCAAGAGAAAGTCAACTGAAAGTAAAGTCAATTTTATAACAAAGTCAAACTGTACATGGGAGAGAAGCAGAAGTCTTTGTGTCTTGTCAGTGTCATTTGTCTTCAGCATTTGTCTTCACTGTGTCTTTTTCAGAGACATAGACCTTAAGCTGCACGTTATACTGAGGATGTAAAGCATCAGATCATGTCATATACAACGCCTGCATACGTAAGTTGTTTTTTTTTAAAGTACAAAGCCTCTAAATAGCTTTACTTTTAAAATGATTTGATCTTCATGCCTTTTATTTCCTGTCTCTCATTTTTATTTTAGTGAGGGCCTCACACATACAGTGATAGCTGAGAAAGCCTCAAACTGAGACACTTCCACCTCCCAGGAGAGACTACTGACGACAACACAGCCATTTGGGGAAGTCTATCTCTAAATGCTGCTTAGGTGTGAGAGCAAAGAGAGAAGTAATTTGCTGTAATGTGTGTGTCTTAATGGGAGCCTGTTAAACCTCAAGTGTGGCAGCGCATCTGCAGGTATGTTAGCAGAGGTCTGGTTTCTGGAGAATTTCTTAGGTTCATGAGAGAAATTATTTTCACTTAAGCTTTTTGAAATGTGTTTTTCCTTTTGTAATGTTTCCACTGTGAGATTGTCATGAACCAGCAATTTACATAAGATGCTATGAAGGGTACAGGCAGTTTGAATTACAGTTTTACTGAAAACTATACATTTATCCATTATTTTAAAGTTTCTGAGACCGTCAGACAAAAGTAGAACCTGTTTAATTCTTGATTGATCAGTTTGATCATGAGAATAGTAGGCTTAAGTGCCTTGTGTATTTTATGTTTCTCATTTTCCTATAAAACATCTTCTAAACTTTCCCATCATTTTTTTGATGGGAAAGTAAATAATCTGTACAGTAAATAATCTGCTCAGGCTGTTAACTTTTACCAATTTTTTTAATTTGCCAAAATCTAACAGGTATCTAACCTTATGTAAAGAATAAATGAAACTATAATGACTAGTTTGTGATAGTTAAATAATCTAAGAGCAGTTTCAAACTGCTTTCTTAGTTCCCCTTTTTAACTATTTTCTTTCCCTCTGATTTGGTCAGACCATTGATCCAGAAATCAGTCAATCACTTTAACCATCTGACAAATGAATAAATGTAAACAACACATTTAAATTGTTTATGATGCTCAGCAGCCCAACCCCTCATCTCTTTACGGCACTTCTGTCTCTTCTGTTTAGCCCCATCCATCTTTGACTATCTTTGCTCAGCACGTCTGCATGCAAATCTGTAAGTGCGCCGAGAACTTTTTTCAAGTTCCTTCTGTCCCGCTGCATCTGATCTCAGACTCTTACCTTTGAAATCTCAGACATTTTCAAAGCCTTTTCACAGTTCTAAGTTCTTTCACTCCCCAATTAGTGTCAACACGGGGACTCTTGGCTCTTATCCTTCCATATATTCTTTTATACTCTCTTCTGTTCGTCAAATCGGTGCGTCTTTTCACTTTGAAATGTCACAAAGCAGAAATGAAAGACACTGTGTTTTTTAGAGGTGGTGAGTTGGAGAACAAGTCTACCAACTTCAGTCCAAACAGGAGCAGCCACACGTCACTGTAGGACAGAGAGAGCCCACCCTAATTCACAATTCAGACTGGGTGGTCCTATCAGGGTCTACTGCCTGTCCAAAGAGCCTTAACAGCCCTGAACCATGAAGGACTATTGTTATTTACCAGGGCCTAACTGCTGACTTTATGGCGGAAAGGGAAGGTGAACAGCTCAGAAGTGGTAATGCAGACAGTCATATCCCCATGTTGGTCATGTTGGTTGGACATTTTTTCACATCAGATCTTTATTGGGAGTACAGATCTGTTGTCCAGGCCAAATATTACAGGGTCATAAATGACCTTTTGTATCAGTGTGCTTTACTTTATGATTCTTGATTGTCAAACTGTGATGCAGTGCAAAGCACTATAGTATGGCCTCATCTCATGTAACTGTCTACAAGCACACAGTAAATACAAATCCCCGTTAACCGTCAAACCAAAGCTGCATCCATTATAACGTGCATGAGAATCTGTTGTGAAAGTTCAAATCTGGACTGCCTGGATATTGCGCCATGATTAGATTAAGATGTAGGATTACTCTTTATCTGTGCACATGTTAGAACATTGAAAGATTTATGGGATTGTACTTGTTTAACAGGATGTCTCCATCACGTCATAACCTCAAAATTCCACATCTGGCGTTTGTATTGAAACTATGTACTGAGTTTGCTTTGCCGGTTGAGGGTACCATGATAGATTCTAACATGGCTATAGGTTTAGGTAGGAGGTTTTAATTTCAAAAGAGAGTATTTGACATTTCTTTCTGATATTGATAAATCAGTGGTACCCTGATGCACTGTTTGCCGACTGATTTTCTTTCTTAGACTTGATTTTATTTCTCCCACAGGACCTATATACATGCCTCATGATCCAGGGAGACAGAGATCAGTTGTTTGTGGTGTGCCTGGATCATCTCCAACAAGCCATGGCTCCCAGTGGTTTGCAAGTCTTCCCTTTGACATGAACCTAATCATTTTCATAGACCATTAAACTGTATCTGAAGTGATTAAGGGAGGGAAGAGATTGTGTTACAGTGCCAAAAAAATGGACGCACCTTTATGCTGCAGTTGTGTCAGATCTGGCTGGCGTGCGTGCCACCTCTGCAGCTGTTCATACATAAATCAAACAAGGAAACTTGATGAGGCCTTCTAGTGAACACTGTGCGGACATGTTTGACTTATCAGTGACCATGAATGCCCTTAAACTAGACTGTGTCGCTTCCACCAGTGTCACACATTGTTAACTAACCATTCAATGGAGAGCAACATTATTTCCTTTCATAAAACTGAATAAAAAAATGTTTCTCTTTAAACTGCAAAGTATAAAACATGACAGTAACTTAGTACAGGTGTGAACATTTTCTGACATGATACTACAAAGTGAACTTCTCCACTAGAGTACAATGACGCAGGTTTTTTTTCCTGAGAGCTTGTTTTGTGTTACACTGTGCTCTCCTGAAATCCTAGAAGGTGTTTGATCTGCTATGCTGCATGTGGCCTGGACCATTATATGTCCTTGGCATATCAAGTGGTTCAACAATGGCATGTTATCCCTCTGGCCTCGACTTTCATTTGAATATGATCTGTCAGGCAGACAGAGAAGAAGAGGAGACCTGCTCCAACAGAAAACACCCATAGCATCTGAAATTACACAGCAATTTATGTGTCATCTGTGATCGTTTTGCATCCATTCCGTATCCTGTGACAGCCATTAATTACCAGTACTTTTTGTCTCTCTCCTCCTCCTTTCTTTAGAAATCTACCTGGATTCTCTGGGTGTTCAATCACAATACAAGCTTTGATATTAGAGACAGCGCTGATAAAGGTGGACTACATTATACTGTAGGTGCTGATATGATTTCAGGTGTGATGGATATGGTATAGCTGCAGCTGTACAGTTGAAAGAATTATTCCTTTAAGTTGAGCTGCTGCAAGCTGTTAATACAATGGCTCAGACATTTTGCCCTGAAGGAAACAGGTCATTTTCTTTTTCAGGTCAAATTAAAGAGCAACGCAGGATTAAGTTTCTGTGGCTCGGTGCATCGGGTGCCAAACAAAACACTGCAAAGCTAAAGAAGCATCACCACATGCGTGCACCTACAACAGGGACCTTATTCATCATGTATGCAAGAAACATACAAAGCCCTGCCTCCATGCATTAACTGAAGAAAAGACACAAAAGAACATTTTACAAACTACACCAAGCTCCAAGTTTGGTGTAGTTTGTAAAAGGGCCTCTCATTTAAATTGAATTCTGAAGAGTTTGACATTTATGCTAAAGTTAAGTGAGCGGGCTCGCTCTCTCTGTGCTGTAGGTCAGTGAGAAAGTTCACTCCGCCATTCTTCACTGGCCACAAGTGCACTTCATCATCAATGTGCTACTTACCAGAAGTGACACCAAAAGCGGTGTGTACAACACAGGCTTGTGATATACATTTATTTAGCTGTATTTTGTTGTATGAAATAATCAGCATTTCACCAGGTCTAAAGAATAAATGTCATCAACATGTATAACAAACTAATGCAAAGCTAGTTTGAAAAATAAGTAAGAAACCACAGCAGAAACCTCGCCGTGAGCAACTTTCATTGAAGAGAGTAGTTCCAACAAAAACTGTTCACAATGTGGTCTGTGGTTTGTGCCGAGTAACTAGGACATTGTTTCTGGAGAGACACACTGCTGTTGAGTTTTTCAAATGTAATTTTCTAATGCTTTAATAACCACAACTGAAATTCCATTCACTGTAGAGGGCTGGCAGCAGAAATCACACATGTAAATTTCCCAAAACCTGAATAAACAAAACATAAAAATTAATAGGGCAAGATTGCACGGTAAGCGAGAAAAAAGCAATTTGAATGACCCGACCTTCTACGTTTATTACTTTTTCCTTGCCACATTCTCTTTGTCCCTCTGCTCTAACCTGAGGCTTATGAGAAATATCCAACAAAGAAAAGATAATTGGATAAATCAGGCTGCATTTCTCCCTGCTGCATTGGATAATCCTCATGTCTGTAAAATGACTTTTTGTCATGGGATCTATTTCGCTGATGCAATAGCTTGAGACACACATAATCAGCACACAAGAATTATGAGCAATTAGCCATAGCGCTGTCTCTCTAATCCTGTTCAATAGACTGTCCATGGAGCTTCCCAAGGATGCTGAAGCCTGAGCCTGCGAGAATTCACATGGCCTGTTATTGAACTTTAAGAATGTCTGACACATATCGACCCCTGACCTGTGCTGAAACAAAAGAGACATAAAAGGAACATGACTGTTTCCTGTAAAGGTTGACTGACTGACAACAAGCAAAACAAACATCCCAGATTGTTAATTGGGCAAATCAGAGAAGACACACATTGTCTGAAACTGTCCATTTATTATCTACATTTTCAATTCATTTTCTGCATCTTTTATCTTCCTGTCAAGCAAAAAAAAAAAAAAAAAAGTGAGGGCCTAAATCATGTTGCTGTACACTCACTTAACATTTGTGATTTCTCCGTAGACTACAGACTTAATCTCCTGCATACTTCAAATCACGACATCTGTCCAATCTCAGCTCAGAATCTGACATCATGCAGCTGTTGCCATGGGGAGCTTTGCCTGCACAGCGCCATATAGTGACAGTTTTCGCATCATAACAGGTCCTATACACTGTATATACATGCACGCATGCACACACACTCAAGCACACTTTCTCCCCATCATGTCATGAAGTGTCAGTGGACATGGTAACACAGAAACTATCAGACACAACATGTAACAATAGTTTTATTGGATGTATTACATCAGTTAAATGTGTACATAGAAATCACACAATCAGCTGGTCAGGCTCAGCTTACATAAGCCAGATGTTTCCTTCTAAACTGAATCATTCCAATGATGTCTCAGATAAGCACCAGTATTAACGAGGTATTGAGAAAATGGGTGAATGAGCTATCTTGTTTACATGCTTTACAGTAATTAATCACAATAAAAGGTTCTGACATCATCAGGACACCAAATTCAAAGACAAACTTTTCAAAAGTTTGGCTCACATTTTAGTGTTTTGTATCTATACTAGTTTATTTTGTTATTGAGACAACAAACGTGAAAGACAGTCATCACATCATGACCACAATACGAAATTAGAAGGAGTATTTCCATGATAAAGAAATCCTTGATATTGAAAAGGATCCTAAAATGTTTACAATGGGTTTGTCAAACAAAAAATACCATTAAACAAGAGTCCATGCTTGAACATGCACCTCCATTTCAGAAATCACTTTGAGTAGAACCTATGGCAATTTGATGGAGCCCCTTGGAGTCTCCGGCTCCTCTCATATCCCTGCGTCAGATGTGGGTCTCATCTGGACCACATCTGGACCTCATCAAGCCTCCGGCCAGCAGAGGGGGAGGCGTGAAACAGCCTCACACAAAGCACAAGGGTGCTCTGCAGAGGAAATTAAGGAAACAAAGGTGTGACACCTGGTTGAGCCAGTCTCACCTTAGGTCTCACTTCATTTTCTTTTTAAGTTTGTCCAGATGAGCACCGACGAATCTCTAAATGTTACGAAAGATCTAAAAGGCCCGTCTTTAAACTAAAAGTTCTGTGTAAATCAATAATAGGAGGAATTAGACTGTGAGACAGAACTGGCTTTTGTTCATTGCTGGTCTTCTTTGTATTTAATGAACTGAGACTGATTCAGACCAGCCCCTATCATTTGGCATCAATACATATCCATGTTGACAAATTCCACAGCTTCTTTGAGTTAGCTTCAGGTCACATAATACTTCCCGTATTTCAGAGTGAGAGTGTGGTATTCAGTGAAAGGTAAACCAGTGCAAGATGGAGGGAAGGCATCATGATTACTGAGTATATTTAATACATAAAGGACAGCTATTTTCTTCTTTCATGTAGTGATATCATCCATGCCATACTGCAAATGGCTTTTGGATCCAGTGACCGCTAATCCAAAAATTGCATCATGAAACCATGATCAGAGACTGCTGGTACATTACCTTACAGAGAGGTCCTGTAAATGCTACCATTCACCCCGTAGTGGCTGTGTTATTGCCACAGCTAAATTCTCTCACTGGTATGTTCAGTCCTCATTCAGTTTCCTGATTGCATGTTATCAAATTAAAGTTTAAGCTTGAAACTAAGACATTTTCTTGCAGCCAGGAGACAGTTTTATTTGAAAGAAAGGCTGTTAACTTCCTGTAGTGTTTAGCAAACTTTTCTCTGCCCGACGGGACTCTTGTCTGCCACTTGACTGTGTCCAAGCTGTTCCTGTTTAGCTCGTTGACAGTATATTTGACACAAGTCTTGCTCCAACTTCCTCTCAGCCATAACAGACCCGAGGGCAGAGCAAGAGGCAGCAGTAGATTTTGAAGGTTAACTCTGCTAATGAAGCCAGGCTGGCCAGCAGGAACCCTTGGGTTTTTGCAGCAAAGTCATCCACATGCCACTCTGCAGGAGAGCTGGACTAAGAGGGTCCTCGTGCCTGTTATCAAAGTCCCTGCAGGCAGCACTGTGGACAACCCCAAAGCAAAACCGCTGTTAATGAGAAATGAGCCCCCTCAATAATTACTTCCCTTAGACTGATGCTGATCAAAATACAACAGGTTTAGTGTCTGCAGAGCAACTTTTATGCCTTTATAAAGGACAATAAACTGCTTAAAAGTAAGCAGATTTGAATTAACCTCTCCCTTTTCCTTAACCTGAATTACCTAAGGCTAAAATATTCCACAAGGTTTACACAATTTAATTTCATTTATTTCCATCATAAATGTGTTACAAAAGATGAAATTAATCACACAACACATGCCCAGGCTTTTTCAGAGTTGAGTGTTTTATACCACTTAGCAGTCAACTGCCAAAAAAAAGTGACAGAATGTGAGGGATTCATGAACTGGAGTCAAGGGGTCAGAGCAGGAGTGGTTTTACTCCCAAAACTGGCCTCACTAAGGTTCGGCTAATGTAGTGTGACTGAAAGTTTATTGTGATGAGGTGTTACAGGACGAGAGTTAATACTGATTCAGCAACAGGACAAAGAGCTAATTGAATACAGAATATGATTACAAGAGTAAGATTTATAACAATGCTATCAAATTACCATGATTATATCCAGTTCTCTCGTTCAGCATGCTAAAATGCTTCGGAATCTCTCTGCCCTTTTTGGTACTGCAGAAATGAAAGATGTGGTCAGATGACTGGTTGACTGTAATGATTCTCTGTCATTTACAGATGCTACGTGGACAGATGTTAATGAGGTGTCTGTCCAGAGTCTGAGATATGCTGAAACTTTCCTTCAGCCGGGAAATGATACCCTTTCTTCCTTTCCTGTTATGATTTCCCTTGATACAAACACCCATTTTGTTCTGGTGCGTGCGTGTGTAGATAGAGAGCGAGGCTGAGTGACTGATTTGTGTTCACATCTGGAAGTACACCCGCTGATGGGGGCTTATACATGTACAGCTGTCTACTTAAAACACTTCTCCTATGAGAAGTGTTCAGTAGACTTTAAGTCTGTCTGCAAAGTAAAGCAGGAATGTGCATGCGTGAGTGTCTGAATATTCTCTAATGTGCATTTGGGCATGTGCTTGAACATGCTTGTTTACCTGTGTATATACTTTGTGGGAGACAGAAAGTAATGTGATGACAGAACAGAGAGAGAGAGAGAGCAACATGCTCTACTGCATGATGGAGGTCTCATGAGTATTGTTACCAGTTTACTTGCAGCAGTGAAGGCTTAGCGTGAGATTGCATCTTCTGCCAGTTTATTCAACATTTCAAGCACAATACTTTCTGTGATTTACAGTCCCATTCCCAGATCCATTTTAAACAACTGGATTAAAGTCTGTTTTTGGCCTAACCCTACGTAATTTATGCCCCAAGAGCAAACTTCTGTCACACTGCTTTTAGACCCATGACAAAAGATGAAAAAGACTTTCTGAGGATTTAACCTTAGTTCATGTCTCCAGTATAGGAGGTGGGGGTTGGGCTGGGGGCTTGAAATGGAAACTAATCCAGTGTGAAATGGGCCTTGAGGCCAGTCCATTGGACCTGTCCAAAAGGAAAACATATCACACGCAGAGAGCGATCTGATGTCATCAGAATCTGGGGGAGAGAAACCTGACATGTTGTTCGCTCAAGTGGCTGTTGACAGCACTTAAATTTATTGTCCCCTCATTATTTTTGTTCCATGATGAGGTACCAACAATCTCAATAAGGGAGTTAGAACAACAGCCGCAGCACTCATAAATAATGCAACTGCTTGACTGGATACAGGCTGAATGGAGTCTCCACAGGCTACAAACCCAAAGTGAGCTCCCAAAGAGACCCCACAGAATGGGCTTAGGAAGGTTAAAAGGCCTGTCAACAACATAAACAACATCCAGAGCGTAGAAAGAAGGGGCCCACTGGTGTTTTAATCTCTCTTTTCTCCCCTCTTGCTCCGCTTCTTTGCAGCTTTCGCAGAAATATGTGGTCGTTTTCCATTTCCCTTCCAGCTGAAACAAAAAGAGCTTCACTGTTTGTGAATTCTTCATCTACACTCAGTCCTAATCTTCATCTGAAGTGACTCTCCAAAAAGCGTAAGGCATCTCGGAGGTCACGGGCCGGATTGTTCAAGCTGACACTGACACAACAACCAGGGGCCTACGGAGCCTATAGCAGTGTGGTTCAAAACTAAAGCTGCAAACGCACAATAGGAGAACCACTTGAAAAGTTGCATCACATCTGACGAATTCATCTGATTTGTGTCATTAAAAACCTTCGATTCACACTACTGCACAGTTCCTCAAGTTCCTCAACTACAATTAAAATTTCTGTTTTAGCACAAAAAAAACATGTTTGTCTATTTTACTAATTTCAGGTCTTCTTTGCATGCAGACAAGCAGACTAACGGGCATTGCCAGTGTGGTACACATCTGGATTTAGTGCAGGATGAAGCCATTTATTGCTGTTTCCACTTCATACTCAATCCTTCATCCTCAGTCCATCTCTCAGAGCTAATAACGCTCAGTCAACCATGTGCATTAGCTTGATCTTCACAAAAGTGTGTGATATCGATCACAAGATTTCCCTGTTATGATAAATTCATGGCAGGCTGTGGACCTCTCTCAGAGGCTGCCAGCTCATCAGGTTTACTATGTTATAGGAGTAGAAAACTCATATCCAGCTCAATAAAGTTGAATAATTGATGCTAGTAGCCCTCATTACTCCATTCAGGGCTTGTCGAACTGTCAACCGTGACTTGTTTACTGCTGTAATGGCATGAAGTTTTTTAATGGCTTTAGTTAATTCATCTGCTTGTTTGCACTAGTGACGTGTTTACTGTATATTTTCGAGGCAATAAAGATAATCTTCATCATTCACCATTTCCATGAATCATATTTGTCAACATATTTTGGAAATATGTATCTGCAGTTGTACTAGGACTGTTTTTTCAGTCAGCAATCACATTAATAATATTCACAAGGTTTACTGCTAAGGCCGAGGTTTATTGTGTGGGATGAATCCAAGATATAAACATATCCAATACAGAGATGATCTCTTTTCTGTTGTGAAAGTCATAATTCTAATGCACTGGTATAAAAGTCCCGTGATACCAGTGCAACTCTAATGTTGCACTAATGTTACCATCATTTTATGAAGAACTAAATAAATCTATAATATGAAAGACAAGAACATTTGTAATAAACATTAGCACTAATATATTGCTGCCAGATTATGTAACTACACTGGTCCTATAAATAAGTAGTGGCCTTAAGTGGTCAATGCAGTGCAAGCAAAGAAAACACACCGAGACCAAACACAATCAAATGAGGACACCTATAAAACATAACTAATATGCTGCAAGTAGAGCACAAACAATCACATACAGAAATACAACAAGTTGCACAGAACAAAACAGAACTAAGTTACAAAGTTACAGTGTATTTTAAGCTGCATCAAACTGTTGCTGCTGAACTGGATGTTTTTCTCATTTGCTTGTGTTTTGCCTTCTTGCACTGAGCTCTCAGCGCCACCATATTAAAGGGGTCAACTCCAGTGATTTACTTTTTTTTTTTTTTGTATTGTACTTCCAGAAGTTGTGGGGCGTGTGAGAGAAAGTTGCAGCAGATGCTAAGATATTCTGCCTTACAGTCTCTACTATGGCTCAAGCTCTAAAGACAGATCCTACGCTTCCCGTAATGCAATCCAAAAACCTTGATGACACTATCAACGTTGTGTTGAATTATTTTTTCAGGCTTTGGCTCCCTTCAGAGCCAAAGAAGACATTATACAACTGCTTTCCCAGACTCAGTACTACTCCACATGGCAAAGAAACTGCATTCAGTGTGTAAAATTGGGGGAGTGCCCCTTTAAATCTCCATTTCATACAGTGTATCTCTTTCAGTTTGGAATTGGTGTGGGTTGGGAGAGCAGATGGACAGCTGTCACACATCAGGACACATTAAACTTAACTCGAGGAGGGAGCTTTCCTCTCCACGGTAGCTAAAGGAGCCTCCCTGTGCCCACGGTGTCCCTTTAGTTGTGGCAGATTGTCCCTTGGGACCCTCATTAGCAGGGTAGTGATGACTGAGACTGAGTGAGAGCTGTGTGGTGGAGGTCCACTGGGGCCCCCGTGGAGGGCGACCATGCCAGTGAACTGGTCTGGGCAAAAGTAGGGGGCAGTGGACTTGAAAGAGCAAGGGATATGGTGGGTGAAGAAAATCTCTTCAGCGGCCCTTTTAGTGCAGATCAGGTGTCAACACCGCATGCCAGAGTTTATATAGCATTGGGCAACAAGTTGTGAGGAAATTTGATCCTCTCAGAGGTGGCGGGTTGGCTTTCCTCACACTCAGGCAGCCCTGTGGCTAGCCACCAAACCACGGTTTCCCCACTACTTGCATTACCTCTTCAACAGCGCTAAACCATCCCTCTCTCACCTCTTGCCCCCCAGTGTGAAGCCTGTCCAGCAACTCTCAGGTTTCACAGACACCGCTGGTAAAACCCTCTGACGACAGCTCTGTCGGTGGTGTATGAAGCAGAAAGAGGATCGTCTGACTCGGGCCGCTCCCTGGACCCGGTGTGTGTGGAATGCTCTGCAGAAAGAGAGGACATCACCACTTCTAAGAGGAGGACACCGCCACTTCAGATGCTCCTCTCATCTCTGCATGTAATACAATCTCTCCTCGTGTACTGGGGCAGAGTAGGAGGCTCCTCGACTCAGACCGAACTTGTACCCCCTCCCTCTGACTTCTTCCTATCAATGTGTCACAGGTCAGAGCAGGCTTGGTTTATCTCTCCAGATGAATAGGAATGATAAATCCGGCCTTTGTGTTTGGATAAAAATATCAGGTGAGCATAATAGAAAACGCGTGACTCTTGACAATTACTCATCTTTTCCCTGAAATGTACTCATTATCCTAACTTATTATCGGCCTTTAACCCGCATTGAGGGAGAGACAGGAGGCACCATCTGGCACTGGCACATGAGGTGTCCTGAAGAGTCACATCTCCATGGGCAACTTGGTATAAACAAACAGAAGCGCTAACTATATTTACAGTGGCCTTACAACAACAAGATAAAGGCTAGATAATACTGAGAGATTGCTCATGTCAGGGCACCTCAATTGCCTAGAAATTAAAGAAAGGTAGGATTTCAAATCTCTAAAGCGATTCATGGGAATCCTCCTCATGGGAATAAATCAGTTTTAGTGGTGATGCAGTGTTGAGTGTGACGACTTCTCCATGAAGCTCATTTGAGACCCGAGGAAGGGAAAGCTCATACTCTGGCAAGACCCTCTGCCTGTTCCACACCCAGAACCTGGTTTTGTTATGAAGTGAGTGTTCCCATAATTTGTCACTGTATATGAGCTCATTCTGGATTGCTTTGAACTGTTTTGCTTTTGCTGTTAAGCGAGGCATGTCCTGATAGTGGGAGATGGATGAGTTCTGTGAGAATGAGTCTTCTCCACTTTGAGAAATGACCCTTATTCTCCACAGGGAAAGCTGGAATATGCAAGAGGCAATGGGCATTCCTTGAACCAGACTTGATAGAGTATATTCTGACATATCGCTAAAGTCTCATTCAGTTTTTATTGGAGCGTATTATGTTATCAGTTGTACCAGGCACCCAAAGCCAAACATCCTACTTATTCTAACAAGAGGATATGGAAGATTTATTAATAAGGACTATTAATAGTTTTATCTGATGACAAATGCATTCACAGATGCCATATATAGCGCCGAAGAGCATTTCTCTGCTCTTGTAAACAGTCTTCTCATGTGTGACAGCATCTCTGACAGGAAGCCTGGTAAACACTCTTTAAAGTAATCCAAAACAAATGATCCTCATTTGGAGATGTAGTTCGGATGTTGTAAATATTGCTTTAAAAAGGTTTACACACAGAGGTGAGAGTTATTGGTTTATGCAACGTGAAGTTTGTAATGTGGGCCTCCAAATGCAGCAGATTATAGAACCTCACAGTCACTCCCCAGGTGATATATCACCCTACCAAAATACTAGTTTCTGCATCTTGTTACAACCTCCTCTTTGTGTTTACTTTCCAGTGATATGGCTTACTTTAGACAGTGAAAGCTGAGTGACCAATACAATTCAGCTTGACTGAATGTTATTATCTGAA
This sequence comes from Toxotes lorentzi, assembly GCA_037833715.1. Lineage (NCBI taxonomy): Eukaryota > Metazoa > Chordata > Actinopteri > Toxotidae > Toxotes > Toxotes lorentzi. Next base: position 16,030,574 of record JBBMJY010000018.1, read on the forward strand.
AACCTGTCTGCAATTTACCAAAGCTTTCACAAGCACAAGAGGAAGACACAGACTGATGTTAACCTATATGTCCCCTTCGATGTAAGAAGCCTGTATAGTAATTATTTGTTTTGTGATTGATTAAAGGAATAATTCAACGTTTTGGGAAATACTACAACTTGAAGAGAGTTGGATGTGAATATCAGTCCCATTCCCATCAGGCTGTTAGCAGTTGGAAAGTGTATCTTTCTGGAGACTCTGCCCAGCAATCTCACGGTGACAACAAGACTCCAGAAAGTAACTGCACTAAGACAGGAAATGGTCTGACACACACCCCCCGTTGTAAAACACCAACTTGTTAAACAGGAGTGTGGATCATCCACTTCGCAGGAAGAAACCAAAAAAGTGTCATTTGCTGAGCCATGTGCTGCTAATGAATCAAAAGAAAATGAAAAGGCAGTCATAACCCACACATGCACATGAGTAAAACAGAAAGCATCAAAGTGGAAACAGCCCAAAAGGCAGCCTTAGCATGCGAACAGGTTGGAGACCTAACCATGACGACAGATGCAAGAGTTGGTGCCAAGGTGGGTCACGCGTGACTGCGTGGAGATGATAACCTGTAACCATATAGCGTGTCATCTCTACTCTGGACGTTACGTCTGGAGCTGGATTCCACCCAACTCGCTCACAGATAGGACGTCTGAGGAAATCAAAACAAAAACCCATATCAGATCTCCCCCTTCAGTCTGTCAGCTTTACCAGAATGGCCACCGATAAGGAAAGTCCATCATGCAGTAAAAAGCAACAACATCACTGCTCTGTCTGTCTGCAGGAGTCTGTCTGCAGGAGTCTGTCTGCTTTCTACTTTCCCAATAAAGAGTGTCAACAAACAGATGGGAAGGCAGACAGCCTGTGAAAGAGAAAACATGAATTGCATTCATATATTCTTTTTGTTATCACACTGCAAGCTTTCCTTATACTTAGAAGTATCGGTGAAGTTGGTGAGTTTAAGGTTTCCCTCTCAAACTTTCTCAAATATAATGATAACCATATCAGCATCCCAGTATGAGCAGCTCTGACAGCATGAAAGAGCCTCGCGTGAAATGAAATCTGGGTGCTCCGAATGTTATCCCGGAGATCTAACTCAAATACCCCCATCCCCTCCATGCAACAACAAAGGGATGCGCTGCTGATAATCTGTATTCCGTGCATTGACAGTGAAAGGGGGTGGGGGGGTGGGACAAGTGAATCAAAAGCAGCAGGAGCATCTTTAGTGGCTGTAAGACAATGTTTTGGGGTGAGAGAGTGACTTTTGTTTGAAGTGGGAGATAAGAAAGACAGAAAGGATGAGTACAGCAAAACCCATGAAGCAAATAGCGTGCAAATCAATGGCAAAACAGCAATGGCATCGCCATCACTACACACGGAAGCTGAATCCAGACATTAAATGAGACACAGCCATAATCGTAATGTAAATACAGTGAGAGCAGCTAGAAAAGGACACTAAAATGGTTTACTACTATTGTGGGGGCTCTCAGCTTATTGAAGATGATGCAATTTCAGACCGTCAAATACACTCAACATGGGTTATTGGTCTTGTCAGTTTGGTTAAATATAGTATTTGTTTTCTGTAGATGGCATTCAGTGGCGGGGGGCTGTCTGGGGAGATGGAGGGTTACAGGGCCCTGTTATAAGTGTCATTCTAAATAAAGGCTGATATATTAAATGGTGACACGTTTGAACTGGTGACAAAACTAGTCAGTTAATAAAAAGCAGAGTCACTTTCTTTTATATTCTATCAAACAAGTTGGATGTCAGACTGAATACAGCCCTCACTTGTGAACACATAAACACAGATGCCACACTCAATAGTAGACTAATAGTTTGATGTTTTTGGAAATATGCTTTGAAAATGTGCTTTCTTGCCCAGAGTTGTGTGAGAATACCCGATACCACTCACATGCCAGTACAATTAATATGAAGCTACTGCAAGCTGCCAGTTAGCTTGGCTTAGCACAAAGACTGGAAACAGAGGGACACAGCTAGCCTAAAATATTGGACTAGTCCTTTTACAATCCAATTAGGAAATGAATTATGATTTGATTAAAGGGTCTACACGATTCAAGCACTCTCTGCAGTCAAAAAATGCTTGCAAATTGCAAGTCCATCTTTTCTGCGTCTTTGCAACCAGCAGGTAGGTGTTATGTTGTTGTTTGTACCTCCAGGACTAAGTCATGACTGCCAGTAAATGGACTAATGTCTCAATTCAGATTCTCAGTTCAGTTCAGATATGGGAGGTGGGACTATAAAGTCTTCCTGCACAGTTCCTTTAACCTATTACAACATTTTCCATGTAATATCTGGAGCCAAGTGGATGTGCTCCAAGTGACATTATGGGTTTCCACAATGCTATCCAGTTCTCAAGACTCCCATTAAAGCTGAACAACTTCTGCCAGAGACAAGAGAGAGCTCAATGCCAAGATAAAAAAGAAAAAAAAAAAGTCCTCTTTCTTAAGGCTCTAAAATTAAGGGAAGACCTCAGAGAGGAGAACGAGGAAGGCAGTATTTGAAAAATGGATGCAGGGTCGTGGGAAGTTTCTGTCATCACGGCACATATACTTTAGAACTTGAAAGTTGTCATGAGAAGATGTAGCTGTTACACTGTGCAGACGCAGAGACAAAAATGTGCAAGGGCTAACAGACATATTCAAGAGTCTTTCCCTATTTTCTCTGATTTCAGTTGAAAAACCAGTGCGACTACTTTTGACATGTGGAATTCATATTATTCTCATTATGGCAAGAGCACATTTGTAGTAATGACTCCTTTTTTGCATGTTTCAGACTTGAAAGATATTTGAGACGTTATTTATTTTACATTGTCAAAGTATGGCTTTGTCAAAACAATTAAATCCACCCAGTGTAATATCCTGCACTTCACAATGCCAACGCTCAGTGCCACTGCAGGAAGTTGTTTTATGTATCAATGCAGTGAGTAGTGCCGTGTTTAGACTTAAGCTCTTCTGCCAATGCAGAAGGGTGGTAAAAATGCAGGGTCAAACAACACAAACAGAGTATTTCTGTTTACAGTGCGATTTATGCGATATATGACAAAAGATAAAATAATTGCCACCATAAGAACTTTCAAGAGCTGTAAGACAGATCCTGTGTCACTTTATTATAAACTGTTGCACAGTGTGTTAGAGTATTATAACCCTGTAAACTTGCAGATCTTGAAACCAAACTGAACTTCCTGGATTGCATGTCATTGTATCACCAGTATTTGAACACGTCATCACCAACCCAGCCTTTTTGCGTTTTTGAATGTGCTATTTTCTATCTGAACACCCACTAAGGGTGTGGGGGTGCAAGTGAGGGTAGTGGAGATCTGCAATGTGAGTCTTTTCCCTTGCCTTAGCCAAGTGTTTTAGTTTCCTAACCTCAACCACACTTTAACCATAGTGTCATAACCACCATGTATCCTTAGCCTTATTGTACCACAGTTGCCATGCACAGATATTGTAGATAACAAGAATTTTGATATATTGTTGTCATTAAATGAAATATCGTACAATATTGATGTTCTTTTCTGACAACAGAGTAGCCGAGTCTGAAAATCAGATGAAAACTGCCACATTTTGCAAGGATAACATTCTGGTCCAATTTCAATAGAGAATGTGTTTGTGGTGAAGTTTCACCACTGTGCAGCCATGGATTAAAGAGGGGGAAAAAAAGAAAAATGAGGAAAGCTTTAGGCTTGAAACTGTGAGTTTAGAGTAAAAAGAAAAACTTTTGTATGGCATTTTTATCAGCTGAAACCAGCCATTGTTTTTAAATGTGGGTCCACTACTCCACAGACCCATATAGCCTGGAGCCTGAGAAACACACTCTTGATTTATAAAATCCATGTTGAATGTCAGACAGACCTTTTGCCTCTGAATAATTATCACATGTAATTTCTGCACGGGGGGTCTCAGTTCACTTATCACTGCTCTGAGTGACAAGCACCCCTGCAGATACTGAACTGGCACTGAGACAACACACGCAGACTCAGTGAACAGGGAGTGGATCCAAAGAGCATATTGTAATGGAGGTATTGTTCATGTATAAACAGTAAATCAGAGCTGTGGTTGTGAGTAAAAACAGATTAAAAAGTGAGATTTGGGTCATTTCAAATATATGGATCACTTTTTCTTTTGCTCTATGCATTTTAAATAAACAAAAGTTCCCAAAGTAACTTTTTAGTTAGGCATAATGTTTTCCCTGCAGTCATTGTGCTATTGTTGTTTTGGGCCATGGGCTCTCATTCAGTTTAACAAATGGGGGCTAAGACAATTGTGGCACTCGGTCAATCTTGGCCCAGTTTAGCGACCGCACAGGCTGTATATAATACCACATGAAATGATGTCAAAACACCCAGCCATAAAATGGTGCAACCACCAGTTTAGTCAGTATTCATTGGACACATAAATATTGGGCTTTGTATAAAAGCATGGTGAAACGTATAAAACAGACCAAGGTTGACAAGGTTTTTGAGCTGTTTAAACAGCCAAATTTCAATTAAATTGTTAGTAATTTTCTTTCACAAGGAAATTTTCATCTTTTAGTGTGAAATGGCATTTATTCATGCTGGCGCACACAAAGCAGCAAAATAAGCTGTGTGTGTGTGTGTTGTGTGGATTCTTCTCTCACTTTGTGTCTTTGCCTTGCACGCCTGGCACTCCAACTATCTGTCTGCTTTGGCTGTGGCCCGGCTGTTGTTTCTCTCCAGGCTCACGCTCTGGAGATAAGGACAGGAGAGGAATTGAGATAACGCTGAGACCCAGACATACCCTCTTTAATCCCCAGAGAGGCAACACTGTGATAGCCTCATTCCAACCCTGATTTAGTGACTCTGACACTACATAATTACCCTGTAAGCACAGATAATCACAATCTGTATCAATGAGCAATTAGTGCAGACATGGGCTGAAGGCTCTCCTGGGGATGCCAAGTCGGAAGCTTGCAGGGAAGCTTGGAGAATGGAAAGGGAGGGGCTGGTGATCTTACTGATGCTCTGAAAAACCTTACAACTCAGTTTCAACTTTCCTCAGAGACAACAGGTAATGCATAACTGCCTTCTCCAAATCCAATATTATAGACATGTCCAGGCCATGGTCAGGTTAGTATGTTCAAAAGATTTCTTTCAAATGCATGGACTCCACCCACCCCTCCACCCCCACAAGCCATGGGCAAGGGTCATCTGTACCCTTTGACCCCACAGCTCACATTAGCTACAGCATCACCTTGGTTTGTCTTTGGATATCTGGAAGCACAATGTGATCTGATCCTTTGTTTTGATGATCAGATTAGGTCAGCTGTATACTCCAAACAAAAGTGAATTTGGCCACTTCTCCAAGGCTAATGAACTGCTGTTGAATATGCTTCTGCAAACAAATGCCTGTCCACTTGCTGTGGTGCGGGGTCTGTTTGTTTAATGGCAGCCAGTTTAATCAGCTGGAGGGACATGCTGGTTCAATGGGGAGCAAGCTCGGCAAAAAGGGAAGGAAATACTCGCAGACACACTTATGCAAAATTTCAAACAAACACATGACATCTTTGACTTGTTGCAAAAGAGAATGTGTTTTGAGGCAGTGAACAAGGCGATGTGAACACTTTGACGAATCTGACTGACCGCTCGTGGACACTGCAGTGGTGAAAGTGCTCATTTTTAGTTGCAAACTTGTTATTTTGGCAGACTTTAAAATGCCAAATTTAAAAAAAGACCATGTCTCTCCCAGTTGAAAACAATCTTGACATTAGTGGGGGTTTTTTTGTGATTTTTGACCTTCACAGAGGTCTCTGTTTCTGTCACTTTAGACAGATGCATTTTCCTTGAGTCCCATCTCAGTCCAAAGCAGTCTCTCTCTTACTGTAAGTAACTTTCACCATGTTGTTCCCTAATTCCTGTCCCCTCACTGTCTCATCAGTGGCGTCCTCAGACTTCAAGACCCCTTAACTTGTTGGAGGAACAGACATAACCCAATAAGTCTGTTTACTGCAGTGGTCAAAGGTCAGGCATTTTAACAGACAAGTACACAGGCATGATTGGCTTCTGCTCTAGAAACTGGACATAGCCCTGGATTTGTGCAAGTGAACACAACATGAATGTCGCTGATGAGGTAGTGGAGTCCATGTGCTTTTCTAGTAAGAGTTAAAAAAAAAAAAAAAAAGCCTTGATTCTAGGATCTACAACCGTGGAACAATAGTTTTAAGTAAAAAGCCATCACTGCTCTCTTTATAGAGCAGCATTTCCATTACAAACATTTATGTCTTGAAATTAAATGAAGGAGTTGTGTCATCTTGGATCAAACATCAACATAAAATTCTTGCATTTATTGTGCTTTATTTCTCGTAAACAGATATGTGTTCTGAGTTCAAACTGGGTTGAGGATGATGATTCCCAAAATAACAAAGAGTTGTTTTTATGGTGAAATTATTTGAAAAAAAGTTGACTTTCCTCTCCTGAATACCTGGTGAATACCTGTTTAACTGAGACAAAAGCCAGCCGTTTCAAAGAAGATGAAATTTCATGTGGATTGGCCCAGGGCAGGATTTGATCCCCGCTGCCTCTAACGACAGCATAATTGACTAGTTAAAAGGCTGCGCCATGATAAGCATTGGCTTTTATTGTTCTAATCAGATTTACTTAATTTTATTTTCCAAGGGAAAACACTGCACCAGAGTTCCACCAGGCATTTTCCTTTCACTTGCATTTAGTGAAGTACCACAGCTTTGCAACAAAATCTAATGTCAAGAATCTCAGTCAGATTACAAACTCTGACCCAGAGGCTGCTACAGTATAGTGTTATGAACACTCACAGCCCAAAGAGCAAGGAAAGGAGCTGCAAGAGTAGTTTTCTCCAGAGGTTTAACATTCCCTCACTTCATCTCCTCTTCCCCAGAGGTGAGTCTGAAAATAAAGTGGAGGCCTGTTAAAATCAAGAGCCTTATGTAATCATACTCCAACTAGGGCAAAACAATCACAACTCAGCACGGCAGAGAGTCAAAGTTCAAGAGAGACATGTTATTCATTTTGAGAGAATACTCTGGGGTCTTCAGAGAAACTTTGATGGACTTTCTGCCAGGAGAAACAAAAAAAAACAAATGCGTGACCCAACAACACTGATGCTCTGGTGTGTTGGAGCGGCCATGTTTTTCCTTTTCCTTGGGGCTGCCCCCAAGGGAGAGGTTATCACCAAACCAATCACCCATACCTGACTACTTTTGACAACAAAATCATTCACAGTATATTATTCTTTTTATTCCAAATACAGCTTTGTCTTTACAAAGACTCTCTTAAATCAACATTCTTTAAATACTGAATGTTATTGTGAGAATAAAGGACAAAAAGTATGTGGACGCTTGAAAAATGCACTCACGTGATTGTTGGACATCTCATTCAAAAACCATGGGCATTAATATGCTGCCATGATAGCCTCCATTTTGAGATCTGGTTGCAGCGATTTGCTCTCATTCAGCCATGAGAGCATTAGCGAGGCCGGACAACGACGTTCGGTGAGAAGTGCTGGCTCACAGTTGGCGTTTAAATTCATCCCAAAGGTGTTGAATGGTTGTGAGTTCAGAGCTTTCTGCAGGCCGGTCGTGTTATTTAACACTCAGAAAACAATTTCTTTATGGACCTGCATGGTTTTTGTGCATGGGGGACAAGCTGAAGGTGTGAAGTGAAACAGAAAAAGGGTCTACCTCAAACTTATCACACAGATGGAAGCACACTGTTCCTGTCCGTGTATGTGGGCAGATGCTTTTCATCACATACTGTACCATGTAATTTTCTGTTAATGAAATTGGTGGTGTCATTTTCCTCTGTGTAATGTCAATCTGAATATCTGGCATGTCCAGGTAAACATGAACTCAGCTGCATTTGACCTTTGTCCTCATGCTCCTGGATGAGCCTCTGAAGACACTGCAACAGCTGTGGCTGCTATTCTTTCAGCTCACAGAGACTGTGTGAATGGAGCATCATGTTTGAAGCGTGAGGAGTAAGCACGGACAGTATGCGAAGGACTCTGTAACTAGAGACCCTCGGTGCGCAGGGGGAGAAGTCAGTAAAGCTGTAAACACTTCCGAAGAACGTCCCTCTCCTTTAGACTCCAGCCAGTGCATTAAAAGTGCTACAGTAAACATTGCTGCCCCTCTGGTAGAGCTGGTTTTAAAGATGCTTCCAAGAAACTTTCAAATTTAAATGCACACAAGCTGTGTGTTACTGTCTTGGCAGCTTTCTCATTTTGAATTCCAGTTTCCTACATTACACAAAAATGGGACCCATATACACAGAGTTCCATCAACACTGAGTGAAAAGGTATTTGTTTGAATTTCATGCATGCGCAGATTTATGTGTGTGGGTGCTTGGGTTTGTGTCGGTAAGGTTGATTAATTCTGACACAGGTTGACAGTTCTCTTGCACCAGTGATATATTTTACCACACATGTGCAAGGGATTGGAGAGCATTTAAACTGGTCACCTTTCCCCTGTGAAAGTATCCTTTTAGCTCGATGGCTATGAAGCAGGTCTGTCTCCCCCAATATGTCAAACCAGTAGTGAAATGGCTTGTGTGAGTCTACCCCAGGCAGGATCTCAGATAGTAACAGGCTAAACTGAGAACATGCAAGGTGGTTCTCCTCTATCCACAGAAAATTACTTTTTGTGATCGCTACACCATAGTGTACAGCTCATTCAGAATTTAAGGTAAAAACTAACCTATTTTTATAAACAATAATTACTATAATGATGGCCTCTTCTGTGGTAATTTAAAGAAACAGAGAGCCTGCAGAGTGCAACACCTTCAAGGAAAAACTGTCTGAAAGTGTGCACCATTATCCACGTTTTTATGTGTGAGTTTATGTGTGAGTTCCTGGGCAACTTCACACGTATGTATGTAGCTAGTCTGCCTAGGTGTGATACAGCCACATTAAACTACTTGTCGGGGTGATCATTGTTCACTGTAGAGAATTCAGTCTGCAACTGTGCAGGAGTTTTGATTGACCTGCCCACAAAAGGACATTTGGAAATGTGGGGCACGGGCACAATGTACAACCAGCCAGAGCACAACCCTATCATTATCTGAATAATATGGGAACAAGACCAAGGCTTACCACTGCGTAAACAAATCCCAAAGTGACTGCATTATACAGGATGATGTCTTCCACTTAAAACTGTTAAAACAGTTTTAGTTATTATTGTTTGGAGATAGAATTATTTTAAACTACCCCAAAGGTTCATACATTGCCATAAGCAACTGCTCTGTATTGAATGAGTGCTCCCAAAGGCTAACAGACATCAGCAGGGTGTTAACCACACTCTGCCATCTGATTACAAGGTTGAGACCTCCAGGTGGAGTTGGTGTGGACAGGCCATTTTACTCTCAAAGGCATACTGAGAGACAGACCCTGGGTAATCCCATTAATCTTTTGTTCTGTGACATCCAGACCACAGAGAGTAAATAGTGAAACAATGCCATTGGTGATCTCCTTAAATGCTCGAGGCAGCTCATCAGGCTTTGATTTATGGTGTTACTCTCTCTGGGACAGAGGAAGAAGAGAGTAGCAGATCTACAGTGACAGCAGTTTGAATTAGTTACCATACTCGCTTGTGTCACAATAGCCTGAATGTGCTGGTTGAAAAATCGAGCTGCTCCAGTTTCATTTGGGAGTGTGGCTATAAGGAAGCTAAAAATGCATTTGCTCACACACATATTATCTTTAATTATAGACCAAAAGTTTTTTAGCTTGGCTGAAGTTCAGTGGACATAAAGTTTGGTAACATTTTCAAATAGCTTTATTTCAAAGTGTTAGCCTGTATGACAAAATATGAAATAATACAATTAATGCTGACTGTTTTGCCTTTGTTACTAAAATAATGTGTTGTGTCTCACTAAACACTCAGATGGAACTGTTCCATTTACCAATTAAACAGTGATGTTCAATAGTGTATATAGCACAATGTGAATTGAATTTCCATGAGTCCTTAAATTTGTATCATGTCTGATGGATGAGGAATTAATGGATATTACAAGTGTAATATGGAAGACCAAATGTGTCTTAATTATATTTGAGGTGTTTGACAGTTAAAATCTCAGGCACTGGGCTGTCCAATGAAACAGACATGGTAGTTGAAAGTATTATTTGTACATTTCCTCAAATGAATCCACAAATGCTTCATGCCTTTAATTCCCCATATGTTTTGTTTTCCCATTGGCTTGTTGGTTTTTATTTCAGAAGGATGCCAGTGCTATGGATAGAAGAGTTTTCATGTATACAAGGTCATCATAAAAGGGACATCTCATGTCAAGAAATGGGATATTATTACTATTCAATAATATCATTTTCTCACATTTGATGTCTTTGAAGTAAGTTATACTGAACATATCTTAGTATCAAATGTACAGTAACAGAACACTGAGAAGCTACACTATGCCAACACCATCTCCCCTGCCACTCTTCGTCTTACTGACTGTGTGTTGAAGGACCCGAGGGGATTATGGGATGCTAGGAACACCAAATGATCTACCCTCATGTTGACAAATATGTTAAGCTGTCTACGTCTCCTGTGTAGCTGTAGCTGGGCATAAGTATCACACGTGAATCAGTAATTGCTCACACTTGTTCCCTGCAGGCTGCTGTGCAGTAAACAGCACTTATTTACAAACATAAGCTGGTATGAAAGAAAGTAAGAAGCTGTGATGACGTGTAAAGTAGCTACACTGCTGCTGTGAAACACAGTAGAAACTGTTAACTGTAGTAAAAAATACAATTATAATGTATGAACATTTCAAACAATATAAGAATTATGGGATCTTTTTTTTTTTTTTTTTGCTATTATTTCTAAACAGAAATGGAACCTAAAGTAGTCCAACAGATGTGGATGAGGTCAGTTGTTTTCCTCAGCTGCTGCTTATTCCCCTTGAGGTGTTATGACCTTTACCTGAAGCTTCTTGTTGCAGCGCCTCAGACATTAATTATAGGCAATGCTAAACATGTCACAGAGCCTGAGTGGATCTGGAAAGGAAGAACGTGCTGCTTAGGAAGTGGAAATCTCCACTCACTCCTCAGTGGTGAACCATACAGTATGCACGCATCTCACAAGCTGCCTGGAGGCAGCGCAACACTCTCCAGAGCAGATGGACTTCCTTTAAGGTGCAAAGGGCAGAGAGTTTATTGAGCACAAATCCTATGGGTGTCTGACTGACTGAAAAAGGGGAAGTTCATTCTACATCCAGGCTCACCAGCACTATATTGAACCAAAAGGACAGAGTCTTTTTTTTTTTTTTTTTTTTTTTTTTACGAACAAGAGAGATATGGTTTTCAGTGGTATGGCCACTACACCTGGGGTCTGTCATCCTGGTCTGGAAGAGGGGCCTCCATTTCACAGATGGCAGAACTGATGTGGGCCGTGGGCTTTCTGCTCAGGGTTTTTGATTACGTGACCTGGTTTCAGTGCTTGAGAAAAGGTGTGGAATGTGGAAAGCAGTCTTTCTGACAATGTGCAGCTGGTTTCAACAACAAGAAATCCAATTTCTCTCTGCAGCTTATTAAAAAATGTGCTCAACAACAATGAGTGTTTAGTATTGTCATCACTGAAAAGAATTTGTAAGTCGTCACCAACTGAAGATAAAAACTGGCCTTTGTAAGGATTTCTTGGCTTGCTTCCTGACACAACCTTTTTTTTTTGTAGGATCAGACTGTATGAAAAATGTCAGGGAGACATTTAGACTTGATGAGAAACTGGGTCATCGATCTAACACTTCATCACAGTCAGTGTTCTTGTTCATACTGTCCAGAGGCCATTAGCTTAACATGTGTTGCTTTATTCCATTGATCCAGTCCCCTAATCCACTCCCACATGTCATTGTCAACACCTCGAGGTGACAAACTCGTGCCCTTGTCGGAGAATGAATACACACTGTGGGATTTAAGTTACCAAGTGACCAATATGTACCCTGTACATAATCAGTACTATTTTTCACACGCTCTTACATGGCTAATGGACAATACTGCTGGCTAATTCCAGCATTCTCTCTTTTCACCGGAAATCTGACATATTTTGCACTGTAATTTCTCTTGTGACCAATGAAAAGTTTGAGGTGTTTGCTTGCTGACACAGCAGCATGTCCTACAGGTCATTGGAGGCAGTGAAAATCCTATTTCAGCAGTCAAACAAACCATCTGCCTCATCTCCACTGTTAATTGGCTGCAGATTCACATGCTTCTACAGTCTCCTTCCTTTGTGCCGCCACTCTGAACATGTAACTTCATGATTCATCAGGTCTGACGAAGTTTAGGTATTTTAAATTATGTTTACTTCTCTATTTGTGCACAAATATGTTAAAATGTCACCTTTTAGTGAATTAACCAATATGTATATGCCGTATGAACATTTTGGTGCAGTTATTTTTATTATGAGCAGATGTTTACACTCTGCTGTTCCAGTCAGGCCAAACTCAGCTATAATAATCCAAGAGGCTGCTTCCTATCACCTGCCCCTACCTAGTGACACCTGCCCTCCCATATGTAAACACACACACACAGTCACACACAGAAAAACACAACCTACCTCATTAGTGAGCTTGGTCTCCATGGAAACACTAAACAGGTGACAGTATTCCAAAGGGGGAAGGTTTGGAGAACTGACAGGATACCATCCTGCATGTGTATCTTAAAACATGTGGTGGTGTGTGTGTGTGTGTGTGTGTGTGTGTGTGTGTGTGTGTGTGTGTGTGTGTGTGTGTGTGTGTGTGTGT
>JBBMJY010000018.1:16043451-16081216 GCA_037833715.1 Toxotes lorentzi
GTGTGTGTGTGTGTGTGTGTGTGTGTGTGTGTGTGTGTGTGTGTGTGTGTGTGTGTGTGTGTGTGTGTGCGCATGTGATTGTGTGAGCGCGTGTGCTTGTACATGGTTAGCTGTGCTTCCTGTGTTGGCTGTGAAGCGTAGGACTTTGGCTGTGATTGCATTCAGGCTTAGCTGTGTCTGGAAAGGAAAGACAGTGCCAGGTCACAGTGACAGGACATGTCAGCTGCCTCTGTCCCGTGGCGTCCTCACACCTGGGTAGCTCAGCCTTTCACAGCACTATATCAACACAAACTTCTGAATAATTGGACTAGTATAGAATAATAGTTCATGATTTCTGCCATTAGGATTATAAATATAGTCAAGTCAATTCTTGTTTTTTTTATTTTAATTTTAATTTTTGTTAACTACAAAGGAGGTTAATCCATGTCCTTCACAGAAATCACAAATCAAATACATTAAAAATCAATCTTAGGAATCATTGATTCTGGGTACAATTATAAAAACATACAGCAGTAATCAAAAGCATGGCTAGTCATGTCAAAAAGAGATGGGAGATTATTGCTACATAAGAAAAGTACCTATTATCTCTGTGTATTAAAAGCTTTTTTTAATTTTATTCAGTTAAGATTTAAAATATATTTATGTACCACGTGACTCATGATTTCCTACAAGTTACTACTGTATTTGGGTCAAATTACAACAGGACTATCAGAATATCATGATAAGCATGTTCACACGCAGCCATGAGGTCAGATGGTGACTAGCTAATGCCTGTAAGTGAAAGTCAAGGAAGTGGTGGCTGACAGTTAGTTTAACCAACCAAGAAGATCCTCACATATAAAGAAAACCTTGGCTGTGATGGCATGACCAGACAGTCAGAAGCGTCCTGAGGCATTTCCTCTTTATGCCATGACAGCAGGGATGAATCCACAGTGACCTCTTTGTAAAAAAAAAAAAAAAAAAAAAAAAAAAGGAGAAACACCCAGAGGGTGGTCTAGTGGAGTGGGTGAGGGGATAACCCCAATTCCGAGCGTGACCAGTTTAATATGTAGGGCAGCCTTAATGTCATGCCCATTGGTTGGAGGTAAAAAGGCATGGCATGCTGAGGGGTTTCATGTGGGGGTGCAGGTTCAGAGTTCATCATGCTTGTTAGGTTAGGAAAAGCCTTTACTTGTTGCAAAGGTGCAGCAAAGCTTAGAATAAGATTGACCGAAACGCCGTGCTAACTGATGACTGTCCTCCCAAGAACACATCAGAATCAGCATTTCTTTTCAGCAAATACTCTATAGCAATGTATACATATATATGTATAGGTGTGTGTGTGTATGAATACAAGGGACAAAGCCATTGGAGACTGGAATTGTGGGTAATGCCTTGTGAGGAGTAAAGGAGGAAGTCAAATGATGTTCTCATAAAGGAACATATTCGTGACAGAGGGAGGAGTTTGGGATGGATGGATGGGTCAACAAAACATCAGACTTAACAGAGGGGACTGATGATTGTTTCTCATTTCCAACCAACAGTAAACAAGGCTTTTTTTTTTACATTCTCTAACCTTAACCATATGTTTTGTATTGTAACCATGGCGATGGAGGTCACCGTGCCTTAACAAAAACGAAATTTTAACCCAAACCACATTTCCCTTCCTTTAACTGGCCTAACCAATTTGTTTTTTTTGCTTAAGCCTAACCAAACTTTAACCACAGCATTGTCACATCCTAAAACTGATTCATTTTTTAACAGTGATTTGTAATGTGGTCCTTTCGGTTAGAACACTTTGATGTGTAACTCTGAAGAGCAGTTACAAACAAAATACGTTCATTTGAAGAGCTTGTTAGATAACTTTTAGGCCTTTTGTCAAGCAGACTTTGGCTTGACTTTGTCAAAGCAGGAAAAGCACAGGTGTCACAAATAGAGTCAATGATGGCTCTTTTCTATTCAAGTGCACCAGTAAGCCATGACAATGTGACAGTGAGCCAGCATGAACAATATGAGCTGAAGCAGCAGAATGGAATCCAGCCATCATTCATTTTGTTATTCACACCTGTGCTTTTCCTACTGTGACATGTGAAAAAGGCACATAGAGTACAGTGTCTGCAATATAATGACAGCTAGTTAATATGAATTCACTTTAGAGGCATGCTCTCTCCGTATGCCCATGAAGCCCATACATCTGTGCAATCCTGCTGTGCCCGTTACTGAGACGTTCAGACTCTTTGCGAGACAGGCATCCCAGAGAGTGTTGTACAGTTTACGTCGCCATGGTAACAGAACTCAGTTGGGACCAGGGGGAGTGATCAGGCATGTACAGTAGATTCAAATGTTGCCACAGGTGAACACACATCACTCCACATGGGCCCTCGTGCTCTGACATGAAGAGGTTTCAACTCACATCCATGTAGGGATGCTGAGGGAGAGAAATAGGCTGAAAACATCAGTGCGTCAGCAGCTGTCTCTCCATGGTGGGCTGTCAGACATGAACGAGGTCTCCCTCCCTTCCTCTCATACGGTATGCTGCACTGCAGGTGAGTGTCAGGCTTGAATGTGCTAAAGCTTCATTAATATTAAAAATCGAACCCACCAGCAGTCTCTGAGCACAGCTTTGCATGAGGGCTCGATGTGGGTGAGGCAGAGAGCTCCTCCAGCTGTGTGAATGGAGAGAAAGATCTGTGAAAGATTGAGAGAGCTGTAAGGACAGAAATGGACGGATGAAGGTGCAGGAAGTATCTTTGTATGGAGCTATGAGGTGTCAAGAAAATGATTCAATTACCGAACAGCCAAAGGCACAGACTGTCACATCTAGGACATCACTTTAAGCTCTTTAAAAAGTGCCATGCCACAGGAAATACCCATACACTTTAACCACAATTTTACTGGAAGTAGAGAAATTCACTGTTAAAGGTCTGTCCAGGTCCCTGTGGATACACAGTAAATGAGTGCCCTCCTCTTTTACCTGACTTTCTATGTTAATGGGAAGTGACACTAAAGATGTGGCTGATTTCCTACATGGCCCTGGCAGTCGCTTTGCATTAGCAGGGATGACAGATGATTAAAGGGGGAGGCAGAGAGTGGTATCTCGCTGAGTGACAGTCAAATGAGGGAAACGCGAGTAAGGCAACAACCTGCAAGAAGCAGGAGCTTGATTACTTGATCGCTCTCTCTCTCTGCGGCTGCTGTGAATGCATGCAGGCTCCCTAGTAATTTTTAATGAGAAAAAGATGCAGATGTAGATAGTCCAGCTGAGTATCTATTAGCACAAGAAAAAAAGATTTTACACATTGAATGAATATGGCATTATCATGCTGTTAAATTCAGTGCTATACCTAAAATGTGTTATTATCTGTGCAGTGAAGAAAACAACACTTAACACCACAGAGGAATCAAAAGACTGTGCCGTTTATA
This sequence comes from Toxotes lorentzi, assembly GCA_037833715.1. Lineage (NCBI taxonomy): Eukaryota > Metazoa > Chordata > Actinopteri > Toxotidae > Toxotes > Toxotes lorentzi. Next base: position 16,046,854 of record JBBMJY010000018.1, read on the forward strand.
GACTTGTAGCTTTTTTGCTGTTGGCATTTCAGAATTTGTATCTGACATTTAACGTCATGTATCACTGTCTAAATCAAGAACTCCCTGATGTTGTTTGCTTATTTGTATGAGGATAGCTGTATCCTCATACCACTGCATCTTGGTTCTAGACACACAATTTTCCTCATCTTTCTCCCTGGGATGTCTTTGGAGAATGTAGTAAACAGTTGCCTTCTACCACTGAATGCCTGTACGCCTATGCAAAGCTGCAAACCATAGTAACTAAACCGAATGCAGTGTGAATTCACCTAATTTGTTCGTTTGCTAAAAGCCTCCCACCATCCTCCCCTCTTTTAGTCCGTCAAATAGCATTTTCCTGACATTTAAAGGTCTGATAGCCATTGTTTGGATAATAAAGGGTTTCTGCCACCACCCCCTCCCTAACTCTTATTGCTGGCACGTCAGTGCAGAAGGGGCTGTAGATATGTGTGTATGCTGTGGGTCTTTTGCCTCAGGGATAGCAGCATGTGGGGTTTTCCCCTACTGTTTTCAGGAAGGGATTAGTAAATTTATTGTGATTACTTCTGCATTGTGTTCAACCCCCTGACTCAGTTTCTTAATAATCTCTTGTTGCACAGAAAGCACAGGGGTCCGCTGCTCCTCAGGCATCTCAGCCCCTGAAGGCTCCCATTTGAATTTAATCCACATAATACTAATAACCTCAACTAATTAATTACCATGTTTTACACTAATTAACATGTTTCACACAGTCTTCAGGACATTTCAACGAAAAACAACAAAGCATGCATGCAACTTAACATTTCCCATACATATCAGTTTACATAACATTGGATAGGAAAGTAAGTACTGGAGAGGTGAAGGGTCATGTCAGATCCCAGTGACCCAGGTCCTTGGTGTCTCAGGAGGGAAGTAGCATGGCGCTGTGGGGTAGCTCATATTGCAAACATGTCTAAAAGTCATAATCCTTCAGGAAGAGAAGGCTAATATCACATCCACTGCTGAGACCCACTGACCCTTCAGTCGATGTGACAAAATCTTCAAGGCCTTTATTTTCCCCAAGTGACTGCTTAATGCATACCAACAGATCAGTTCATCAGTTTGCCCTGTCTATTACGTATTTGCTGATTCTCACTTAAAAATACAACGTCAATAACCAGCCTACAGTTACTTCAGACATAAATCCACTGACACGTTTATGCTAGCGCCAGGAGTGTTGCGTTGCCTCAGCATACTCTTGTGTGGAACCTCTAAATATATTAAACCTTTGAGTATTCGGATGTTTGAGTATTATGTCCTTCACCCATTTCAGACCACAAGAGCACAGGCGCACTAAAGTAAGGTGTTGGTATTGAGTATATCGTTCATTTTTTGCCAGCACTTGTTCATGCTTAAAAGGTGGCGAGCTCGCTACAGAAGCTGCTGGGCACACAGGTTGGAGACGACATCACCTCATATCAATCTTAACTACCTCTGGCCTTTATCACCACGCATGCATGGAGCATGACACATTGGATGCTGGTCACGCTCCAGCATGGATTAAATGTGAGATACTTCATATATCTGTGAAGACTGTCACAAATCGAAATGCTGAGGAGGGTTATTAAACACTGACACATTTCCTCACACCCATCCTCAGCTCTGTAAATAGCCCGAATTATTTCCATCTTTTGCCAAAACTATTTCTCAATTTTACCAGCCCCAGATTTAGACGTAATTCAAATGGACTTTGAATTACGTCAACCAGCGTGTCAAAGATTGTTGGGAATCCTGATCTGCTTTGAGTGAGGCTAGTCCAGCCTTGACTAGCATGCTTGTCAAAGTGAGCCATCCATGGCCCCTGTCCTGGGCATCATGCCACAGGTCTATTGCTGGAGACATGAACTCTTGGGAATGTTGGGATAAACAGTAGGTCACTGTATGATTACAGCCCATGTCCCTTTTTTCTGTAAGACACCAAAAAGAAGAAGACACAGAACAAGGAGAAAGGCAATGGAAGGGTAGCGCATGTTGAAAACATTCAAATCGTGTTTATTTATATCTCAGGTTGCAGTCAATCAGTGTTTGCCTGAAGTCAGTTAAAATCAGACAGACTAGCTGACACTTGCCAGGTTATGGAAAAAAAACATGGCCCTTTTGGCAAGTTTCCTTAAACCTAATCTCAGAAGTGATTTGCATGTTTGCAGTTATGTTACAGTGATATGTACTGATGATACTGCTACACATGAAGAATTCCAGACCTCTTTAAAGGAATACTTTTGAGAAGCACTCCTTCTTGTCCTCTTGCCCAGAGTCAGATGAGACCTCATTTCTGCCTGGTAAATGTAAATTTACAGTCAGCAACCAGTTAGCTAAACTTAGCATAATCAATGGTAATTAGTGAGACAGAACCAGGCTAGCTGTTTCTCCCTGTTTCCAGTGTTTATCCAAAGCTAAGCTAACCAGCTGCTGGCTATATCTTTATATGTGTTATCAATCTATCAATCTTCTCATTTAAGAAAACGATTAAACATATTTCCCAAAATGTCTAAACCTTTTCATCTTTCTCTTTTTAAGGGATATTTGCAGAAAATTTCACCACTTCCAAAGTGTAATTTTCTTGTTTTTCTTTGTTAGATTTTTTTTTTAAGTTATGTTTTGCTTGTTGTAATGTAAAATGCATCACCTCCCCTTCACTATTAATTTATTTAAGCGTTACATTGAAAGTTTACCTTACTACAGTTATTTTGATAAAGACATGTCTTTTTCTGGCCTTATAGAGGCTGTACATCAACTTCCTACACCAGGGAAAAGGTGGAAAAGAAAAGGTCTGCTACCACCTGCCTTTGGACACAGCAGGTGGGTTTTTTCTTTTGGATTTGAGGTGAATATGCTTGTTTTTTTGGGGGGGGGTTTGGTTTTTTTTTTTTTGTGATTGGCAAGTCAGAGGTGAGAGATTTGACAGAGGCTGCGGGGCACACATACAAGTCTACCTGGACCCACTTGGTATGCTGCCGGCTCTCAAGGGGCAGAGAGGAAGGACGGGGGCTTCGGTCTCTGCTAATCTAGTTGGCAGATGACTGACGTCTCCCTGTCCATCAAAGTGTGACCTGGGGCATAGTTTTAATGAGATCCATTCCACATGACAGGCGCCACCTCTCCCTGGGCTGTCTGTCTGATCGCCTGCTCAGTTCCAATCAGACTGCTGAGTACATGCATTGCTGCTTTATACCGTGTGTGTGTGTCTGTGTGAATGTGAGTGTGTTGTGTGTGTTTAAGAAAAGGAAGTGATGTTGAGACCTCCAACTGAATGAACATGTCAAACTCAACACCAGCCTGTCAACTGGGTCTGTCAGGCTCGAACCTTCAAGTTCAATATTATTTTCAGTAACAGCTCATTTGAGGTTGAAAATGTTCTTTTCAGCTTTGTAAAACAGCACATGTTCACGTCCTTACAGCCTCAACAAAACTCTCAAAGACCTGAGATGCTGAACGGTTTACATTGTGTAACAGCAAAAAAGTGTCCTACGTTTGTGGAAGCAGAGTAAGTAAGAGTATTTATTCAACAGTTGAATCTGTCAGCTTCACTTTAGGGTGTATGTACTTATGTGGAATTTATGTGTGTAGGCCAGGGTCCATCATACACCCAGAAGAAAACTGCTGGAGCATCTCAGCCTTGGCTGAACTGACTTGGCCTGTTGGTTTGTATCAGAAACACATCTTGCTGGGAGGTTGTGCAACCTCTGCCACACATCTTTAAAAATCCCTGAGATTCAAAAGACTGGGAAAGAAACAATGATATACTTCATATCTATACAAGCTAACAGAGGGGAGACACACGGGGCCTGGGCTTCTGGCTTCTCCAGTATTGCACAGTTTTTTGTTTCAGAAATTAATACACAACTTGAAGGACAACAGCAACATATACTTAGGCAAATTATCTGCAGTCTGACAACTTCACACCATGAGGACAAGGTCAGCCTACTTTGGCTGGCAACTGCTAGCACAACTGGTTTGACTGAGAGTTGCTTCTTACTGCAGAATTAGGAGCCAGATGTGCCATTTACTGGCAGCTGGCTGAGGCTGGACACTGTCCTCAGTGACTGAACATAAAACTGTCATGTGGTAATGCCCTATTGTAATGTTTGTAATGTAACTGATATGATATTTTAAAGGTTTTAGCATTTTTCACTTTAGATTCGCTGTATTTCAGAACAAACTGACACAAGTGACCATTATATCAACAATAAGTGACAAGTTTTAGGGCCACAGAGTGCTTTGACAACATGTTTTTCTGTTTTGCTGCCAAATCTAAATGAACCACAGTTGACAGGAAAACAAAGCCATAATTCGAACATGAGTGACTAACAATGCTGCGAACGGAGGATTTTTTTTGGGCAAATGTGTGAGACTGACTGGTAACTCGAGTGTTGCGGGGAGGGAGTGCTGATGGAAAGGCAGACGGTGATAAGACCAAAGGACTTTCTTCTGGGATTGACTGGGGAGCCACCGACAGTTGTGACATCCTTCCAACAACATTTCCACAGTTAATTAAATTGCAAACTAAGCCACAGAGAAAGACATAGTTTAGGATATGCGCTTGATGTGCCACACTGTCTCCAGACAACTTACTACAGGGTCTTTTACAACACAACTGCTGCTGGAATCTCTGGGAACAGATGTCCAGACAGATTTGCTCTCTTTCTGCAGAGCTGAGAAAACTTTTCGTCATTGTTAGATTGAAACAGATTCATCGTGTTGCGCATTTCTTCTTATCATTGCAAGTCACTGTATCTATTTCAGCTGAAAGACTCATGAATGCTTTTGTTTTGTATAAATCATCCAATCTGTCACTGCTTCCAGCTCTTCATCTGTGATACTTTAGGGCCCAGAGTTTGTATCAAGATGGATTTCATTAACTTTAACTTAATTTAGGTGTGTTCTGGCAACAGGCAGACTGTCTAAGCACAAAGCAGACTCCTATGAAATAATGGAAACAGAACTAACATATAAAGAAATGTGGTGGTGGGTTCTGCAGAAATTATCAGTAACCAAATTAGCATTTTGTTTGTTATTGTTGTTTTTGGTTGGCCTCTCACTTTCTTCTTCTGTCTGTCTGTCGTGAACACAGACACACATGCAGAATCTTTCTGTTTCTCTCTTGCACACACACAACTGCTTGGTCGCCATCTCTCCTATGTCATTTTGAATTCTTGAGCCACCTGTTTCACAGCCTCATCACAGCAAGTGATGACAGGAGGATGGGATGGGGGAGGAGGAGCAAGGGGAAGGGTGAAGGACAAGGGACTCGGCATAGTCCAGCTAGAGTCGTTTTCAAAAGGAGGGCAAATTAAAGATGGGCATCGTAAATATGTATTTTAACCGCTGTATACTTTCAACTTTCAACCCTACACGGGCACGCACAATCCTCTCCTTGACTTAAAACAAGACTGAGAGTCTATGGAGCAATGCCAGCAGCTCTGTGAGGCTGTACTACTACTACTGCACACCATTGGTTTGAGCCAAATGCTAATGTCAGCATGCTAACATTCTCATAATGGTAATGCTAACAATTTGATCACAAATCAAAGTACTGGACAAACTGAAATGTTAACCTGATGGTGGCGCTAGAGGAAATGTCATGGGATCAAGGTTGTAGGAATTCATCATCTGGGGGATTATGGATGTTTGTGCAAAACTTAATGTCAGTCCAAAGTGTTGGGTCAGTTGACTGACAGACAGACCGACACTGCCGTCACAGCTAGCACAGCTAATAAGGGGTGACGTTTTACTCATATTTTCCATACAAATATTAAGAAAAAGAGGAAGATTAAGGGAACAGAAAACAAAGAGGAGAAGAAGAATAAGGGAAGGGAGAAAGATGTTGTTGTGGTGCAACAGTATTTTGTTATAACGGCAAAGTGCTGGCTTTTAAGCCAACACTTCTGTTTTTAGTCTATCAGAAGCTGAAAATGAACACAATGCAGGGGGAAGAAAAGCCAGAAACTTTAAAAAAAAAAAAAAAAAAGGAAAAAAAAACATGTTTTTCACTGTCTACATAATTAAAGAACTGGCCTATGACAAAAACACAAAAGTCCCATGTATTCCCCTATCAGACCACAGAGGATCGAGTTGAACTACAAAAGCTGACCACTTTTGAGTGTAGTGTAGAAGAAAAGCATAGTCATTTCCTCTCGCTGTCCTCAGTCTCTTTCTCTCTCTCTCTGGCCAGAGACCTGTGGCTGGATGCCGATGAAGAATGGCACAGACAGAGCGGACCCTCAGGGGGCCCACGCCAACAACCCTGCATGGGAAAACTATTACACAACCCCCCCCTAAACCAACCACAGGTAGAATGACTGGGGCACCTTCAACCACAAAGTCATGCTAAATATAAAACCACTGTTATTGTTTGCAGTACATTTTACAGTGAAGAACAAAAAGACAAGAGGCAAACCAGCTGATGTAACGTAATACATGCTCTCCTCGGGTTGATACTGGTGGAGAGAATCCACCAGACTTGCAGGGGACAGGATCAGACCCCGTGGAGCCTGTTAGGAAACAGCTTTAATTCATACCAAATCATCCCACCACAGCTGCCCTCCTCCCTCTGTTCCCAGGCAAGAGACATGTGAGCCAGATACAATGAGACAAACTTGTGTCATTTAAAAAAGGCAGCTGTCCCATTTTTAGCCCTGCAAAGCTCCAGCTGAGTCATAGTCAGCTTCTGTGACAAAAGAGGGAAGAACAAATATGAGCAGAAAAATGACAATCAGCCAAGCACAGTGCGATCTGGGTGGGAAAAACATTCTGGAAGAAAAGAGTGCCATTAATCTTTAGAGTACGACTCAAAAGGCATGCCATGTGTGAGTATTCAAAGGAAGAGAAGTCCACGCTAAACAGTATTTGCATTGCAGCAGAAATATTTGGCAAATTATAGATTCACTAGCGAGCAACAACATTATCCGCTTTATTTGTTAGCATAACAGTCAAACTGTTGTTTTAGCTCTGCAGTGTCTTGCCTCTTTAATTGTTAAAGTCAACATTTCTAGCATCATGCCAGGCCAACGAAAATAGCAAAAATCCAAAGTATTTTTCTAGTTCGGGTTCACTCACAAACTAACAGCATGTGGTCTGAATGGGAATCTCCAAAGAGGGAGTGGATGTCTCTCCTGCAGGCATGAATGTACATGAAGAATGATACAGACAAATACTGCTGTTTTTATTAAAAGAAAACACAGAATTGTGGTTCCAAAAATTACAGTTACAAGACAGAATAGCTGGAACTGCTCCAAAAACAAGAGTCTGAACTCAGAGTCAGCATTTTTATTTGAGTTTTCCTGTTACATGAACAGGAAAATGTCTTCTTCCAAATAAATCACTGTTGCCCACTGTCACGTGAAATCATTCTATGTTACTGGGCTTCTCTTTTAAAAACAGAAATGGTCATGGATGTATGAGTTAGTTCTCCATCACATTAGTGCTACATACTCTAACATACTCTAACATATTTAATGTCTAACAGTTATGATAGAAAAGGTGTTTCAAAATAGAATAAAACTGATAATTACCCAACACCAGTAATAGGATGTAACTATTTCTGCTTTCAGGTGTCGAAAAACAGCCAAAGTTTTCAGGGCCTGATTCAAGTTTTCTTCTCTGTCTGCCAGCTTTGTGATGGAGGTATGACTCTGCGAAGTGCAGTGTTATCTTTTTCCCATTTAAATGCTAATGAGCGTTGCTGCCGTACTAGTCAAAGCGCTGCAGAAACAGTGTGAATTTTTAATATCCTACCACACCAAAAGGTAACAGCTCTCCCGGTGAGGTAGAGGGATGAGTACATGTTCCCTCATTAAATTCTACACAAACGATGTGTCCCTCGGAGAGCGCCGAGGGCCATTCTGTGTGTCCCTGCATCCTCTGTGCGCTATGTATGTGCTGCTGGTGTAGTGTGCATGGTCAGTTGTGTGTGTGGTGTGTGTGCACTCATATCTGTCTGTGTCGTTTAGATGTGTGCGCGCATGCAGATGTGCACAGCAGTGTGTGGGTGCACTTGCTTCTTCACCTCATCAGTAATGAACAGCTGTTAATTGCCTCCCATCATGTGGTGAAGGAAGCAGACAGAGGTTAAGGTTGCCGCAGCCTGTTAAAAATTACTTTCCATGGCTGCTGGAGTCATTGATGGCAAAAGGTTAGCGGAAAATTCACTGAATGTAATGAAACTCATATGTGAGCATCGCCCTATCTCTTACACTGCTAGGATTTGTTTTCCCCACTGGCACCTGTTTCCATGAAAACCACCAGTGTCTTCTCAGTAAATATTAATAAAGTTGTGAAGTATTTCCTTGTTATAGCCTTGGAGTGGATAAATAAATATAAAATCGTTCTTATGTACAATCCCCAGAGAACTAAGAGTGATAACAGTAATCTGTGCAGTGTTGCCTTTGTGTCCTCCAGGAAAATTTCAGCATTTTTAAATAGATATGTTCAACTTGGAGTCAAACTCAAGTTGTGAAAACTGGCAAGTTTAGTCTGGCTGATAAAAGAGAAGCGTTTGAAGTGAAGTGATATCTGTGACCAAGCTTCTCAAGAGAAAGAAGAGTTAAGTCTCCCACCAGCAGTGTTCAAACTCAGATTTATAAACCTGTCATGTCCTCTATTGAACAAAAAGCTTTAACAGCAGCTTTTTGCAGAATTTCTCTAAATGTGTTGCCTCTGTGGTCTGGCGTCCGATCGTGATCTTTGGTTTCAACATTATCTTTCACATTTTACTCCTCAGATAGCTGCTAGAGAAAGCAACGCTAGAGGAAAAACTGGAAAGCATGAGGGACTTTTATGAAGGCGGGCGCTCCTCAAAGCCAGGATTCAATAATTGCTTTCCTCTTGTCTCACGCAAGTGACAGATGGTGAGGCCACCAGAGGCCTGAAGATGGGAATAATATTGTTGATTAAAAAGAAATATAGGAAACAACATGCAGCTGTTGGCTTCGAGACAGAGGAGGGAAGACAAAAAGAGAAAAGAAAAGGAAAAAATAGGAACAGATAGAGCGGGGAAATAAAAAGAGGGTCAATAATGACACAATTAAACTTGGCTGATCCACACACATTTTGATTGGACGTTGTTTAAACTCCTGATATGTGAAATTTGGGGAAAGAGGTTTTATTGTTTTACTGAGTTATTCATGGTGCGCCCTGCAGGGACTGGGAGTCGTGTTCCAGATATTTATGAAAGTTGTTATTTATTTGAAGCTGTACAGTGTGGTGCTCAGACCACCCTTCAAACATGAACGCCCACCTGCATATGTTAAGCCGTTCGCCTTTGTGTGCGGGAAGGAGAGTGTGATGGTTTTTCGAGCTCGTCCAAGATTCAGATGGACTGAAACATATCAATAATCTCCTGCCTTGTGTGCATGAGCTTGTAAGAGAGGGGTAATTGTTTCCCAGAGCTCTTTGCTGGTATCAAGGGAAATTTAACACTTTTAATGGCAAATGCTGATGCTGGGTTCTCCTCCTTTCTCTGCTCTGAGCATCAAAGCTCACACCGCAAAGCCGCTTTTGCACAGACTAATGCAATAGTTGCCTTTCCAAGGCATCTTTCAAAGGACAGAAGAAAGTCACACCCAGATATCCGGTGTCTTTTAGTTCACTGTGGAGCAATCAGCATAAAGGTGCTTCACGTGCCTTTTTGTAATGAATCTGGCTTATTACTGAAAAAGGATGCAAAGCATACTTACTTTTTTTGACTACATAAATGACAAAATGAATGTGTATATGTTTCCAGTCATGTGTCAGCTACATGGGTATTTTACAACTAAGTTTCAGTGAACTAATCACGTGGTAGGTTTTGTGGTAGAGCAGGTTTTATGATTTGTCACAGTAACAATATCGTACGAGTGAGTTAACAAAATCAAGAAACAGTAAATCAACTCTACAGCCATGATTAAATTCCTGTCTGATTTTATACATTTCTGCAACTGTAGTGTCCCTCAGATGGCATGAAACCTAAGCTACTGTATTTATCATTTATGGAATAATAAGCATGCAAACTGGGCGTCAGCTGCGTCGTGCGTTGACTGGATAAGAAGCAAAATAAGACAGCGTGATCAGGGGAGGGATCGAGTGAGATTAAAAGATTTAAGGCTCCATTTGCCCATGAATATCTGATGCCTATCTGCGACTCGAGCCAGTGATCCTCTGTCAGGTCCTCGAGGTGTCGGAGGAAATCCACCTTATCTGCATCTGGCCACTTCTCAACAGTTTCTTATGTGAATGCACAAGCCGAATTCCTGTTTTGCTTAAAAGTAAAGGAGCAGCATCAAATAAAAACATTTCCTCTCATCTGAAATCATTGTCTGCTTGTTTTTCCTTCTTGTCCGCCTGAGTCAAAATATAGTAAGTGATTCATACTTCATTCAAAAAGCAGACACTGTTCCATACTGTGAGACTGCCAATACCAACAGATACTGAACAGTTGTTCGGCTCAGACCAGGCATCTGAATGCCTCTCAGCAAAACTTGATGCTGACTCCAGTCAGCAAATAAAAATCAGTAGCTGGCAGTGTCAAGGGGAGACCCCGTGCCCTAAAGTAAGGCACATGCACTACACACTCTTTCTCAGGTAAATTTTATCAGAATGTGTGTGGTATGAACATTTGGAGGTAGGGGTGAAGGAGAGAAGACACAATGTGATTGTGTATTTGATTCATTGAATTTACATTGTGTTCACCTGTCTCCTTTGTTGCACTTCTTCCTTTGCCAGACCAGGAACAGCCAAACCTGGCCTGGAGCGGTCCATTTGATTAAATGGGGGGCTTCACAGGGGAAGAAACCAAGAGTGGTAGAGTGGGAGGGGTTTTTTGTCTTTTGTGGTGAAATGACCCGTATAAGTGTCTTGTTTAAAAAGAAATATGTGTTTTTAAAGTAAGTTTAAGTGAACTTCTATTTGATAATATGATATCTGATATTGTGATTATTGTAAGTGTGCTGAAAGAGACAATTGATATTGATTTCTTGCAGTCCACCAGTATAAAAGTGAGGAGGCTGCGGTGGCCCGAGGCTAAAGACGAGAGAGGCACAGCTCCAGAAAAGAGCTCCTGATTGCAGCTCCTGCCTTGGGTCCAACCCCCAGGGGCATAGGCAGAAGGGCAGTTAAGAGTGAATTCTTTTGTTGAGTATTATTTTTTTATATTATTTTTGAGAAATTAGTTTTTTGTTTTAGTTTTTTTTTTTTTGCTTAGTTTTCTCTTTCTGGTTGGCCCATTGTGCACTTTTTATTGTAAAGTTTTTAAACAAAACACTCATTTTCTCAAATAAAAAGGAATTTGGAATTGCTCCAGACTGCAGGAACTCATTGTTGGGTACAAGATTTCTTGGCCACCCTCACAGGCAGTCACAGGCTAATCAAGCTGTGAAATTACCTCAGTTCTTTAAAAACAAACAAAAAAAAAACAAAAAAAAAACTGAAAAAGCCATAAAATGAGGGTTTCCTCTAAAAAGACATCCAAAAAGAATAGTTCTCCCTCGAAAATTCATCACCCATAAATCTAACATCTGAGCTCTGCAGTTTGGAAGCAGGCTGAGCGATCGTGAATTGGTTACAGTAAAATATTGCCTCCTTCAGACAAAATAAAGCCTACATCACATCACATTAGCACAAGTTCCCATTTGTTCTGTTTTACAGTGAGTATCATATGTGTATTTTGCGTTGTTTGTTCTGTAATGAAGTCATTATGGGAATATTTAATTTGGAAACGATAAACTGTTTAGGACCACAAAAAATTTAACTTGTGTACATTATCTTAAACCTGTATCTTAATGAGTATACTTTTTGTTGTCAAAGATAAATGATGATGGAAATGAAAACAGACTGCATAATTCCAACCTATGAAAGGCTTTAGGTTTCATTTCAATGTTTAATTTCAACATACTATAAGCATAGAAGTCGCCTAAAGGCAACTTTGTTCCCACATTTTATAGAAAAAAAAAAGATATGTGAGATGTGATATGATAGTTGCTGGTCAGTGAGAAATAAGACTCTGAGGACATCTGTTGCAAAATGCTTTTAAAGCAATTTAAACGAAATTTAATCAACCATATGGTTATTATTTTTTTCTGTTTTGATTGTAGCAGAAATTTTTGGACAACTCCTCCTCCCAGTGCTGAAGAGACTTCTACCCATCTCGGCTTGTACAGTTTGTTCTCCACCGTTTTAGGTGAGTTTACCTTTGTGCCCCTGAAGTGTGAGAGGACGCAGAGCAGACTTGGCTTGTGGTAGATTTTGGGGCGGGACGGAGCGCGGAGATGCTAAGGTAGGTTCCCTCCCCCATGGGTGTGTCCACTGCCGGAAGACCTCGGTCTATCCACCTGCAGAAGACGCTCCCCTGCACAACACACTTGAGCGCCGCTGCGCATGGCTGAGTCTCTTCTCTGCCACTCATCTCCAGGAGCAACTCTTTGTTTCTAACCTCCTTCAGGGGAAAATACAGAATCTGTTGATGCGATTTAGAGATCACTTCAAGTTAAAGCGGCTGCGTCAAGTTCATTTAAATTCAAGCTTTGTTTGGCTCTGGGATAATCGTGCAGGATCTGCGGCGGATACAGTGATACTCCTGCGTGCGGGCAGAAGAGCTCAAAGGATCTGGGTGGATGGTTTTAAATGTTGACAAGCTTTATCACTGTATTCACTGGACGCAACTAAAAGGTAGGTCACAATGCAAGCGCTGCTTTGCTACATGACAAGTCAAATTAATTGTTTCCATTGAGACGGATAAATCAGTAGGAAGCCACATTTGGTGGAGTCGGGCAAAAATGAATAACCCCTGCGCTACATGTGCAGGAGGGAAGTATTTAAAATATATTTTTAAAGTGAAGTAAAAAGATTTCGTCCTGATTATTTGGAATGATTTATTTTAAGCAACATACTTCCGCTCGCCTGTATTTGTATTTTTGGTTTGTCTCCTCTGGCGCGTGGGAGGCTCAAATAAATTACTCTCCCAAAAAGATACTATTTCCAAATATTGCCAGAGCCAAGAGCATTATGTGTGTATGCGTGCACACACACATAATGCTGTGTGTGTGTGTGTGTGTGTGTGTGTGTGTGTGTGTGTGTGTGTGTGTGTCTGTGTTTGGTGGCCAAAGTGAGTTTTGAGGGACTGAAAGTTTTTACTGCATGTGATGCTTTATCCTCCAAATCTAATTTTCACAGTGATCAAATGTTTATCACTAGTCCTCTTTGCTTCTTCTGACATTTTGAAATCCTGTGGCACTCATAAAACTAAACGACACGTGGTTCATGTTCACGTCCTCATAACCCAAAGACCAGTCACGCTTTTACTTTGGTTGACTGTCTGCTTTGGAGTTCTGCCTCCAGGGCGAAGTGTGGAACTTGATCTTAAGCCCTGACTGGCAGTTTGACCTCAGACTCAAGATCCACGTTTACAAGTAGATCAGTGCCCATGCATGGATAATTACAGTAAAACACGGTGCTAAAGTTGTTCTATTGTTTCCCAGCGCTTTGGCACGGTCTTTCCTTTCAATATGTTTTTTTTTTCGTGCTGGCATTTCGCACCGTTGTTTCACCTCGTCCGCACGCCGAGTCTTCAGATCCTTTTATGGGGATATTATTATCTTCAGCTCTCTTTGTGGCGGAGAGCAGCATGTTGATGCGCTTTGTGGTTTGAGCAGTGCCAGTGCGCGCCAGGCTTAACAAGCAACTCCATGTGCCGCTGCTGCTGCTGCTGCTGGTAAAATTCAGCTCTTGCTTTAAAATAGAAGTAACATTTCCTGAACTCCCGACCGGTTTATTTGCTGCATTCACAAACGCGTTTTGTTTCAGTGGGTTATTGTGGAAAGTGAAAATCTGCAGAGAGTGGCGAGGTGTGGGCAGCGGCGGCGGCTCCCTCTGGAAGGAGACCCCGTCCATTCACACTGTTGCCTTCATAGCACACAGAGGTGTGGGTGGTTAGGAAAGCCGCAGGAGGATGAGAGGTTCATCAGAAAATCCAGTAACAATGACGAAGACTAATTAATTTAACCAACAGAGTTTCTGTCCCTCCTCCTATCGCCTTCAGGTTTTATGGTTCAAGTGAAGTTACTCGGCTAAAATGATGGTTAAGCATTTTGTTTCCCCCTTGCTGATTTCCAGCCAATACGCCCAACATATATAGAAGGCTGCATAAAAACAGATCCAGTCTTGGCTTTGTGTCTCAGTCCCTGTTCTGTTTTTCTTTGTGTTTATGACCATAAAGCTCAGTGAGTGAGACTTGGTTGCTGTATTTGGTTTGTGAGGTGAAAGTTCTTGACATTCATCCCTCTCTGTCCCTCAGCTCCTGGACTCTCCTTCTCCCCCTGTTAACAAACAGAGGGACAATGTTGTGGGACAAACTGTGCTGGCTGCTGGCCCTTCTGGCCTTGTCATCCGGGGGTCTGGCCCCCTCTAACGAGCCCCTCTCTGCTCCAAGGATCTTCCTGTCCTTCAAAGGTAAGACACTTCTGATACTGCCGAGCCTGTGGCCCAGTTTGTGTGTTTCTGAGTTTCTCCACACACATGTAGATTCAATTACTGGTGTAACACTCACTTCTTTCATCTCTCTTTGATTTCTTGTTTTGGTTCAATAACTGTAATGGGTAAACTATTGGCACCATCTGAATTCGGGGCTCGGTCAGCCTGGTATTTGTTCCCTAACAGAGAGTTTGATTGTGTGTTGATGAGAGGGATGAGATGTGCTGCTGATTGTCCTGACTATTCAGGGCCAGAGAATATGTCTTCATTTAATCGCCTGGCTGCTATTAGTTCCCCAAACAGGCCTTTGTGTGACCTCGGCTCCCTTCTGAAATCAAGTCAGATTTAACACTTGGCTGGGCACACACTCAGAGCGCAGATCCAGCATGTTATGAATGTTTGCCAGTGCCACATGAGACCCTGTGTGTGCTGAACTGTCCTGTTAAAATAGGTCTTAGTGGTGCAGGCTCCAGTGCTTTGTCATTCCAGTGCCGGTGTAGTCATCATGTCCATGTAAAGCTCTCAAGGTTTATAGTACCTGCCTCTGAAAAAGATTTTAATAAGCCTCTGACGAGATCCAAGTCTTTTTACGAGATCACCATACTTAAGATTTCAGCCATGTGTCGAAAGTTTGCTTGAGTACGAACTTTTAAGAATCAAAGCACCAATGCCACATAATGATAATAGATAGTATTGTGCAACATAACACTGTTTTTTTCATAATCTCTATGATCAGTCAAATGTTTCTACTGTGTTTTGGTGGGGAAAAAAAATACATAGTCTGTCCTAGAACAGCAGACATGACTTGCTTGCTTTAATTCTCTTTGTGTTAGTTCATGTTGTGGTCTTATTGCTAAGCTGATGAAAACACATTTTAACTGAATGGTTTTGTCACTGAAGGTTTGCCCTCTCTCTGTCTCGCCTCCCTCTCAGATATTTTTTGCTTACCTGTTTGTTTTCTCTCTCTCTTTCCTTCCCGAATCCCATCTTTTTCTCTCTGTCTCTAATCGAGCTGGATTTCACACCCGAGTGGTTTCACATTTACTTGGTAGAAAAGAGGTCATTTATTTTCTGTTTCTTTTAATTGACTTCCTTTTTGTTTTTAATGAGTTTTGGAGGTTACTTTATGCCTCACAGAGCAACTTTAGATAGCTGGAGACAAGAAATGCACCTCAGCTGTGCATTCCCTAATTGTATTGGTTTTGCACCGTACTGCTGGGAATAGCTCTGTAATGTGCTTTTATTAATTTTTCATGTGCTAGTGTACTTAACCAAATAATTGGCTTTAGGTTTCATAATATCTGTCTAGTGCTGTTTTGGTTCACCTGTAATAAGTGCCTCGTGATAACATAATCCAGATAATTTTTAATAAGTGTTTGAATTTCGATGGTAAAACAAAACAGCAAGACAAGCTACATATACAGGCTGCCAACTGTAGCAGCTAATAGAGTCTGCTGCATTGTAGAGTTTGCTTCTGTCTATGACCCAGCGTCAAATGTTTAGCCGTGAAGGCTACGCAGTATCACTTTCCACTGATTATTTGCATTTTATGAGGCTGGTAAGAGAAGATTTAAATGCTTTTGGCTGAAATCCCCATCTTTGACTCAAGAGGACCCACACTATGTCTTTGCTTTTCAAATCTTTGACCTCTGTTAGAACAACAAGCGCTGGGTTTCTCTGTAGAAAAACGATATCTTGTATGATATACAGTATTAGGACTGCATTTCAGACATCTGCTATAAATATATATTAGTTGTTTCCTCATTTTCCTTTATTCACTAATCAAATGAACTATACGGGTAAATTTTGTGCTCACAGTATGTTAATTTATGTTCAGCATTAAAGCCCCAAGCCTAGAGGATCCTCATAAGCAAGTATCTTTTTACTACCAGTGCTTTGTAACACTAAAGTTTACAACATAAACAAACACAAGCGACCTAAGCTGATAATTTTATCTTCTGAGGTTCCTAAAGTAGCTACTGAGTATGTTAGTGCAGGCTGAATTATTAACTGTGATAAGGACCAAGAGAGCAAACAGAGGCTAAGACGAAAGGAATGTCCATTGAAAGCTCATAGGGATAGATCATCAACCCAGACTTCAAAAGAGTAGAAAAATAGCGCATGCACGCACGCACGCACGCACGCACGCACGCACGCACACACACACACACACACTTTCAAAATGCCAGACAATGCATCTCTCAAGCTAAACATTGTGTGTTTTCCAAAAAAGTTGAATTAAAAACACCCTTACTATATTCTGAACTGTAACTTTTTTTTTTTGTAGTTAGTAAATGTACTGATGTTATTACAAAAAACAAAAGTTCCCATTTGTGCAGCTATGTAGGTGTATTCTTTCTCATAAAGACTGCACAAGGCCGGCTTAGATCAGCTGCTGAGAACTCCTATATTTACTTTTAAAGAAGGTCTATAATCACATGCTATTTTAGTGCGCAGGGCTCTGCGAGGTTGTGACCCTTAAAACAGAAGCCAGTCACACCCGAGGTTAACTGCCCTCAAACTGTGGGAGAATGGCACCATATTAACAAGTAATAGCTTGTTAGGCTAATCCTCAGGCACATTTGAAAGTGTTTAACTTTGTTTTTCTTTGGCCTCTTTAGTTCTCTGTGGAACACCTGGGCACAACGTTAGCTCTGGGAAGAAAGCCTGAAGAGTAAAGACAAAGCCGTGCAGGGAGTCCTATAATTGGACAAAATTCTCAGGGACAATCTTAAGGTTAACTCAGCCTTTGCACTCTCCCCGGCAGTCTTTTTGTCCCACATAATGGGTCGGTGATTGTCACGCCTGAACAAAGGCCTCACTATCGGCTCATCTCTCGCGACAGTTTGCAGAGTTATGATCAGAAATGGCAAGATGTCCTCCACCTCTTCGTTCTTTGAATAATTAGGAGCTGCTACTGAGTTTGAACTTAACTGCCCGTTCTATTTCTGACTCAACAACAATAGACTTCATCTTCCACAGATTATGTTCTATAGGAAGATTTATGTGTGTGTGTAGTGTGTGTAGTGTGTGTGTGTGTGTGTGTGTGTGTGTGTGTGTGTGTGTGTGTGTGTGTGTGTGTGTGTGTATATATAGGGGGAGAGGGGAGAACATGGGAAGAGCCCTTTGTCTTCCTCGAGTTATTTCAGTGTGACATGCCTCTGTGTAGGTGGTCCTGTACTATTGCTGTCCTTTTGACATCTCTGGTGAAAGAGAAAGTACCATAGTCATAATCATCCTTCTCTTGCCACGAGATTTTACACCTTCTCTCTAGATGTTAGAAGGATACCAAGGCAAAGTTTAAATCTTTGTACCTCGCCCAGCCTGCTCATTTATTATTGTGACACTGGAGACAGAGCTAAGTGCCTCAGCCAAGCCTTGCTGCAATCAAGTCTTTGCAATCAATGGGCTGCTGAAAGCTTATCCACAGCTAACCTGTCTGAGCAGATAACCCCTGGCTACTCAGGATGGATCTTTAGCCTGGCCAGTGAAATCTCACAGACAAGGTGCTTCTCTTATATATAGATATTGGAAAATCATACAAAGTCAATGAGCCACCACTAGCCTTTTAAATACACATCTGCTAATTGCATCAGTTGTCTCGATCTGTCTCCTTCAAACAAAGGTGAACAGTCCGCATGGAATCAGCTACTGTGATCGGCTAGTCACTGGGGATATTCCAAATGTGTGCAGTCTGCGAGTGCGTTGTTCTCATAACCCAGAAACCCTCCTGCTGTTCAGCTACAAAACGAATGTCATTAATTAGCCGTATCGTCGGAACACATTACACATTGCACTGCGTTATATTACACGAATCACTTAATTTTACAGGCATCATCAAAGGTGTTAAACATAATGAGACATGCATTGCACAGCGAAATACACTGGTGATAAACAATGATAACAATAATCAAATGTAGTTTAGTGGTGCTGATGTCATTGCTTTGCGTAATGAAGAATTATGTCTGTGTTATGTTGTGATCAGAGACTGTTGCTTCAGAGAGAAGCTTTTTAGATTGATTTTTTTTAAAACAAACATTTAAATATGGAAATTTCATTGGCATTGTTTTTTTTTTTTTTTTTTTTTAAAGATCCACAGGAGGACTAAGAAAGTTTTTCTCTTATTGTTTATTTTCCTTTGCAGCTGCAGTTAATTAGTCTAACACCTACATTACTGCTTCCTTGTGTGTGGTCTGATATCTAACAATTAGAATGCGTAGGAAGGGCTCAGCCCATAACATCTCCACTTTAAGTTATGTAATCTGCAAAAGTCACAGTGTGCAGACTTTTCAACTGTCTTGTGCATTGGTTTTGAAGTTATTGCACTAATACATGGTGTTTCAAAGAAGAAAAAGAAGAATGTAGTCGCATGTTTACATTTATGTAGCATGTCATTTCACTCTTTACACTATGTTCACAGTAATCCAAAACCTGTAACATCCACATTCCATCACTTTGTCAGAATAAGTATGGAAAAGAATGTATTTGATTTCCATTACCAGTAAAAAGGAGCAGTAGTTATGGTATCTGGATTTTTGAAGATAAGAGAGGATAACAGCGCTGAGGCTGTGAAAGAACAGCAGTGTAACTAGTTAATGCTCTGGGAAATGAATGACATACAGTGGCGACATTTCTTTGAAAATAAATAACACGTTATGTGTTTATTTTTAGGAAACAAGCAGAAAGTAGCAGAAGCACTGGTCTGCTTGTTTTTCCACAGAAGCAAGTAAGCTTTTGGCTCTGGTCAAAGTCCATCGTGCGCCATTTGAACCACTCACATACCGCATTATCTAATTCACGTCCTCTGTGCCCTTCTACCTACCAGCTGTGCTTGTTTACTTCTTTCCCAGCAGATAAACCTCATCAGTGCATGGGGGTTATAGGTTTGTCACAGCTTTTTACTGTCTCTTTCCCTACATGCATTCAAATTCTGAGAATCGAATGCTTTTATATATAATATCTTTTGGTCACGTTTAGTCACGTCATGTTACTGCTTATTGGTACATACAGTACTCAGATGCAGTTTGCTCTCTTGGTATGCATGCAGCTTTGTACCTGTTGGTAGCAGTCTACAGTCCAAAACTACCTCTTTCCCCTATTATCTCCACTAGAGAATGTCAGGGTACTGAAAAATGTTTTCACAGTGTAATGTGCAGTAGCTGTGGCACGCAAGCCCGCAGCAATTATTACAATACTTTGCCACTTTCTCTCCAGTGATGCTGCTGGTGGAGGAGAGGAGGGGGTAAAGCATCCCAGCAACCTCTGCTCTGCAGGATACATGCTGTCAAACTATGATTATTCAAGAGAGAAAAACAGAAGGCGACAGCTCCAGAGCTAAATATAGTGTCCTTTCTGTCTGTTTCTTTCTCTTTTTATCTTCCTCTCCTCCTCTGCCTCGCCATCCTCCTCCTCTGCCTTTACTCTACACTCACACCCTCTCTATCTGTGTGTTGATAAGAGGTTGGCAGTGTGAGCTGAGGGAGGAGAGCACCCACAGCAGAATGCCACCCACAGCAGGGGCACACTGTTTTAGCACACTCAAAAGGCGAAAGGGTAGAGGGGGGTCTCTAAAGTGCCCAGACTTTCCTTGTGAGGAAGGCCCAACGGTGAGGCATCGGGGGACTGTCTAAGGGAGGAGTAGGTGGACACATGCATCTGAGGGCAGAGAAGGGTTTTACACATCAGCTCAGCTAACGTGCAGTGAGTGCAGTGGTAAGATGTATCTCAGGCTTGAAAGGAAATCATGTGTCTCCATTGTGCAGCCCTTTTTAGTCATTTCCACTTTATAAATCGCTGGCACCCCACCCTTTAATGATGTCACAGAGAGTAACACACACACACACACACAAATCATTCCTCCCAATGAAATGCGCTAGATTGAAAACAGTTTTCCCCCCAGTTTGAATCTTTCTTCCTAGCTGGCATGCAGAGCCCATGCCTAAGCACTTATTAATGCTGGAATGCCCTGTGGTGATAAAAATGCACAACATCCAAATCAAACCATAATCACTCTATTTATTATTCCAGTCTTTAGCTATTTGGCATTTTAATCATAGATTTAATTATTTGTACTTGGGAAAAGCAGATCTACTCCTGCAGCCTCTTCAGAATAAGCTTGTCTCCTTGAGCGAGCCGAGGTGCGGCGACGCTCCAAATGAACATGCACAGTGGAAGACTGTATATTTTTCGGTTTAGTAATAAATAAATAATGTAGTTTGACAATGAAAACTTGTGCTTTCATAAATATTTATTTTCATTTACATGTGCTTCCTGGGAAGTTTTAGCTTATCATAAGTTCAACAAACTACGACGTGGTAGAAGAAGTTTTTGTTGAATCACTGTTTGTGTTCCCATTGTTGTCTGATGGATTATGTAACAAGACTAAATGTTTATTCTATGATTTATCATTTCAGCTTTGTTTTTTTGAGAAATCATGTTTTTTCCCTAAGTTTGAAATATAACTATTGCTGGTGATCAACTTCAGATACTATTGTTATGAAGAAGCTGCTTTGTCAGTGCAACTGGGAAACAGAACACTGTGCCACAGTTGATGAATACATATAGCATTGATGACCGACCTGGCCACAGCGCAAAACATGTTGGTCTCAATGAAGTTGCTCTTTATGCTACGAGACTTTTCTTTTCCTTCCAAAGAATACAAAAAATCCCAAAGTAAACATATTTAAATTGCAGAATGTTTCAGTCAGTAGCTTCAGCTTGCTGTTTGCCTTGGAGACAACCAAATGATATGCTTTGTTTCTAACTAAAATTCTCCTTGGGAGTCTTGCTCTTAGGATTGTGCCTTAAAGTTTTTTGTTGTTGTTGTTTTTATCAAAGAACAAGATATTTTCCAATAAATTTGCTCATCTTTTACGCTGATGATAGAGAGTTTAATGCTCATCTGAGCCTTAGAAGTGCTCCATCTGTCAGTCATTCAGCATTGTCTATGCAAAAAAGAGCTGCACTTTTACTTTAAGATCCCTGGATGCTTGATATAGTTCATCCCACTTTGCAAATCTCTACCATTTATAGAATTCCAGGAGTGCAGTTTAAAAAAAAAAAAAAAAAAATTGTGTTTGTTGTTTTTGTAAATGATAGTTTTCTGCATATCGAGGATGCTTTGGCAGGCTCGATAAATAGCCCCCCCAGTTATCTGTCTCCTAAGTAAAGGGGGCCAACGCTCAGCAGGGAGTGAACGACAGCCACACTATGATGGATGTGGGTGTGTGTAGGTGAGTGACAGACAGTGCCTGCCTGTGTACTGTACATCCTGGTGTGTGTTTGTGTCTCTTGGTCCCTGCTGCAGCCATTTTTTTTTTTTAGATCGAAATGTGGCAGACAGGATAAAAATAGGCGTGGGCCGCATCAGTCTGATGACAAGTTTTTATATATTTGAGGAGCCTGATTAGCTCTTTACAGAGTCAGTTGATTTTAGTGTGTTTATAATCATTATTAGAGGCGGATTATTATGCAGGTTGTGATCAACCACCTCATCACCTGCAGAAGAGGAGCAGGAGGGTGGGGGAGCTGAAGAGAGGACGACAGTTGTTGTGGAGACAGAGTTAGAGAACTAGATGGTAATGGCTTTTACAAGAGGTGGTGTTCTTAAGATTCAAAGTCACAGAGAGGAGTGGGAGAGTCTTTAATATTCATGTCAAGTCCATGTGGTTATGTTTGTGTTTTTGTGTGTATATTTGTGTGTGTGCTCACATGCTTGCAAAGCTTCTGTAAAGAAGCTATATATGACACTGCTTTGGTTGGGTTGCCATAGCAGCGTCTACCTGTCACTCCTCACAAACCAAATCGGGTTCAAATGATTCTCTCCACAGAGGAGAGGTGGGATGTAATCACAGCATTGTGCTTATTTCCCCTGACGTCTGCTGTCTCATCTGCTCATAGGAAATCCTCAAGTAAAGCAGAACTGAGGCTTCGAGGCTTAGTTAAGACAAATGAGAAAATAAATTTGCTATAAAAATGGACTTTGATAAGGCTGTGGTGTGATCTTGTGAAGTTGTTGCAGAGGGTTGGAGAGTTTAGTGAACGAGAAAGCGAAGGATTGGTTTCTTTATGTAGAGGCTCCACCCGGCTGGACGTGCTCTCCAGATGTGGTCGAGGTGTGGGAGTCCTCGGGGGTTTTGCAGCCCAGACTGAATTAAGGAGACAGCGGGTCAAGGGCACCTCTCCACTTGTTTACTCAGACAGCTATCATTCATTATCATTTGTCTGTCAGTGTTGGGATCTTGTTACTGCAGTGCCATTGACCTCTTTCATATGGTGGCCATTTTGAAACCTTGGGGTGGGAAACTACTCTGGACTCATAGTGTCATATATGGCCGCATATATATGTGTGTGTGTGTGTGTGTGTGTGTGTGTGTGTGTGTGTGTGTGTGTGTTTACATCCAGTGTTACTTTAAGATGTGTGAGAACTTCAGAACAACCTTTTACTATCATAGCAACTTAAAGCCAGTTGAGTCTTAGCTTGACTTAGCTTGTCTGGCAACAAATAAGCAATATTGTTGTATGTCAACTAGGAATTCTTTAATTGATTTATCAAATATTACAAAATTATTTAACAAACTATTTTAATTATGTCTTTTTGGAAGGACAGCAAAACAATATCTCTAAATTATCTCTAATTAATCAGCTCTGATTAAAACTCCATTGCAGTGATTCTGATTTGAAACAAACCTGAACAGTTAGAGAAATGTATCAATCATTAGACCCATTTATCAAGCAAAAATACAAATCATTTGCTGATAACAGCAGTATCAACAGTAACTTAATTAACAGTAATTTTAATAGTCAATCTAACAAATTTATTCAGGCAAAAAAATCAAAACACTCTCTTTTTCCATCTTCTAAAATGTCAGTTTGCTGTTTGCATCAGTTTTAAGCTATTTGAAGGGTCTCAGAATGTGTGATGGACACTTTTTTTTGGCATTTTATAGGCTAAACAATAATTTCAGCCACTTAAAAATAAGCAATGGATTAACTGTTCCTGAAAACGATCATTACTTGCTTCTTACTGCTGGAGATTATTGGAAACCTAGTTAAGGTGAGACAACACTTGGGTTGTCCTATCAGTACTAACAGGTGTGTCTGTAGGAGGAGAGTGACACTCCATTAGGGGGAACAGGCTGGAGCAGAGTTATCTGCAGAGATATAGTTGATATCATTCGTCTAAGGAGATTTTCTTCAGTCCCATCACAGTAATATTTTCTGAGTTGTAGTCCTCCCTAGGGACACAGACTGACACGTTGAACTTGAGGAGTTCGTCCAGCTCAGACATGGTCTAAGAGGAGAGGAGGAAGGGAAGGAGTCAGAGAGACAGAGAGTCAGATAAGGGGTGCAAGAGTAGAACTGAGGACTGTCAGGAAGATAGGCTGAGTGGAGGAAAATGTGAAGGGGGCAACAGAGCTGACTCAGACGGGTCTCTGAGAGTGCTAATGGACTACAGGGCATCAGTGTCAGGTTTGCTATCTTGGCCAGAGTGTGGATAGATGGTGGGATTTGAGAATGAGAAGGAGGAGAGGAGTGTGGGTGCACAAAGGCATACACTGGACAAATTGTGTGTCTGTTTCCCATTAGTTGCGCATGAGTGTCGGTTGAGATGGTTTACCTCAGCTTGTGACTGCTCGGACTGCTTCCACAGTTCATCTCCGTGCCAGTGCCCCGGCTATAACCTCGCACTACAAGCTTCGATGTTAGAGTCAATGAAAACTGCTGACTTTATTCACACTTACACATTGTCATACCAAACGCCTTAGAAGGAGTGTTAGTAATAATGCGGCACTCATCTGGACTGAAGCCCAAATTGCATTCTGAACCATACATCCTTTCACGGACAATGCAAAATGATGTGAAGCCAAAGTACAAACTTGTACAAATATTTCTTAGTGCTGAGTGTTTATACGATCCAAGTCTCTTGCACTGTGCCAGTTTGGCAAGGCCTAATGGGAAGTGCTTCCTTTACTTAACTGAAAGGTCAAGGTTGTTTTAGGCAGAAACTGGGCAACCTCAAACACCCACAACCTCATGAAATTTTTCAGGTGTGTGAGGTTCAGACCAATAGTCTATGTAGCCTCTCTGTGTGTGTATACATTGGATGAGGACCAAGTAGCTGTCTATGTGATTATGGGAGAAACGAAGCCTGTGGTTGAGCCTGACCATGGTCCTGTGGGAGGTTGCAGTAGTTGTGTCTCTCTATTGGATTAAAAAAGCAGGAACATTCCTCCTTCTCCTCCTGCTCAGAGCTGCATTTCATCCTTTAGCTACAGCCCTCTCATACTCTTATACGCACTACATACATTCTTTCTGCAGGATGCATAATTGGTGAAAACTGAGCCTGTGTCAGATGCTAACATCATTACAAAGCCCACCTTCAAGGACTGAGATGTAAATGATTGGTAAATAGCAAAGCCTTCCTTGTCAGATTGATCTCGCTTCAATCGGATTTGTATTCCCCATGTTCCATTAGCTGCTGTGGCTTTAGGCAAGTAATGCCTGAGTCTGAAGGTCAGAGCTCTGAGTGAGATCACCCCTGTGTGGGCGAGAACCCCCTGAACCCATCTCGTCCTGGAAGAGCCGTGTGGAGGAGGAAGGGGAGAATGTGGTGGAACATGACGTTTCCAGGCCTTGTTTTCGGTGCTCATGCACTGTTGGGCTTCCTGATAATCTGATGATTGTGGAGGGGAGGACATGGCCTCTCATCCCTGATCATTGTAGCGGATGCATTGACGTGATGCCAAGATTTTCTCCATGCCTGCCCGGTTCACGCCCCTTTGCCTCTTAGCTTTGTTAGTCAGCCCTGTTCTCAGGAACCCTCTCTAGGTGTCCCTAATGGTATGTTGGCAGTGCTGTCCATGGTATCTGTGCCATATGTGTGTGTCTGTGTGACTGCATACATATGTATGCATGAGAAATGGGAGCAAGGGCCTCCTATGTTGCTGTTGTTATTGTTGTTGTTGGTGTCGACGCCTCACTCATCCCCGTGAATGGACTGCTTGGTCTCAATAGAAGAGGGGCGCTTGTGTGGGCTTGGTCCATCATTCATTTACTTCATTCATGTCCCTGGGGAAACGGAGAGGGAGTGGCATACAACATTGGCACGGCACCAACGCTCAAAGCATCTCTGTCTGTACCTTACCTCCCTCCGATTGCTCCCTCTCTGTCTCTCATCATTCTCGTCTCTCACTTTTCCTCCTTTTGGCACAAATGCTGAAACAGCCATCACTCAAAGCTTGGCTATGATCCTGGGCTTTCATGTTCTGTAGGATTTCATGTTAGATGAATTGATGTGTTCCTCTGGACCAAGTGCTTTGCCGCACTACAGTGATGGAAGACCGCAGACAGCCCCTCAGAGAGCGTATAGGAAGCAGCACCTCCTGGCACAAACACAGAGGCAGGAACTTTTTTCCATGGCTGACAGATCTAGTTTTAATGTGGGTGACTCAGCTGAGAATCAGACAGAGGAAACAAAAAATGTCTTTTGCCACTGGGAAGATCTCCAACCTAAACGATGCTTTGTTCAAGTGTAATCGCATTTCGAAAGTATAAAAGCTTGGAATACATTACCCCATGGCTTTTGATTATACTAATGTCATTCACATACGGGATTGGTGCACAGCATGAAATTTACCATTTCACTACCGTGGCCAGATTACACTGTTCCATTAAACCAGCTACGCATGATTAATTAGTCACAAAGCGATGCAATACATTGTGAGCAAATTAGACCATAAAAACAGCAGGAAATTCACATTTGTTTTAGCTTCTACATTGCAGTGCATGCTGTGATATTTAACTGGATTGTTTGGTGTCACTAAAAGCTTTGCATTGTTTCGTAGTTGCACAGCCTAGTTAGCCTAGCATTCACTTTTCTAATTGCACGTGCTTGAAGTTACATCATGATAAACTACCCATATATGTATGTGTATGGCATCACTGTGCAGGATTTCCAGGTACATTTGGCACTAAAGGGTATTTGTTGATGATAGAGTTAAATGTAACTGCTTCTAAAACCTCAATAATTCAATGAGACATTCTACTTGCTATAAAGTAAACAAGTCAGAACAACAAATTAATGCAGTATGGAGTTGCTGGAAAGTGTATTATTTAAATATTGATAAAGCTACGTTAGCACTCTTTATGCTACATCCAATTTTTGTGTTAAGCTGGGCTACCACGTCCCATGTAACAGATTTAAATCATTCTTTTAATGTCCAACTCTGGTCAGGGAAGACACTAAGAAAAAAAGTGGATCATTCCTTTCAAATGACTAAAAGCAGTGATGCTTCGTAAAGGTTATCTCGTATATCATAAATTTGAAATAAACACAAAGATTATTTTCATCATCAATCTGCAAAAGGAGCTAAGATATTAAGATAAGGAAGCAGCTGTGGAGATAACCTCTGGGTTTGCCTACCAAAGAAATGTCTTCATTGGACTACAGTTTTGTATGATGAGATGGAAACTTGTGACACAAACATCCACTTGGCAGATTCAGTTCCAATGAAAGCCTTGTCGCTACATTTTATTTTTTGTACTGCATGATTGCAAAACGATCAAAAGATCATTTCTCAGCACTCCCATGTCTTTCTTGTGTGAATTTTGCAAATGATTCACTAGCTTGTCAGATGATCATAACCAGACTGCTGGAAAAGCTACAAGAGAAAATATGGCAAGCTGCAAACAAACAAGCCCCAAGCTGAAAAAAAAAAAATTGTGTCTGCTGTTCAGATCTGATGAATGAAAAACAGATAACGAAGACAGGAGACGGGAGTGTGAGAGAGAACGGGAGAGGCCACTCATATAACAGAAAAGTCTTCTCTCTCCATTCCTGGCATGGATCAGCCTGTGTTTGGTTGCCTTATCAGTGCAGAGCGGATGGCTAAGCACTGATTTATGACAAGGTATGACAGTGTAAGATCAGAGGTTTTTAGCCTCCATGTGCCTGTGCAATCACTGGCCTCCTTCAACACCTCATGTGAGAACGGATGGAGGAACTGTGACCAAGATTTTTCACTGTCACGCATGTTGCCTTCCTTCCAACTGATAAGACTCTTGCCTTCCTCTCCGTTTTTTCCTCTCCCTTTATATCTCACTATCTTACTTTCATTCTCCAATCAAAACAGGTACTTCAAGCTAATACTTTCTTTTGTCAGACCTGTCTGAGCATCTCCCACCTGTATGTGCAGATGTGTTGGTGTCAGTATAGGTGCAAGCCTAAAGCCAAACAGCGATGAACCACTAAATCCTACTGCACAAATTAACGGGCGGGTTATGAGATGCTACCGCTATGGTTTTGAAGGTGTTGCATCATGACTGCTTGACTGTTGGAACGGACATTTCAGCATTTCTTATCTATCTCGGCTTGTGTGCATACTAAATCTCACTGAGCAGAACTGCCAACAATAACATGCCAGAAAAATCCCAGCCATTTTCTGATTCACTGTTTGTGTTTGATTGCATAGGATTTTGTTCCACTTGGTGCATGTAATTGATAAAACTTGTAACCTGAACAGGGGGCAATCTTATTTGCCCATTACATGCCTGGTGGGAAATAATTGCTATGTTGAATTGACATGAAGGGTTTATGAGGAAACCAGAGGTCTTGATATGTTTTGTGTAGGGCAGACATGTTATCTTGTACCAGTTGAACCAGTTTATTAGTTTTGCTACTTGCTCCAATCTCACCATTCAACCTCACAATGTCATTTAGGAAACTTATCCTCAATAAAATGATTTTACCACTAACTAGAGCCATTCAAAAGCCTCTCACCACTGGCCCTAAAGAGCCATACTCCGCACACTGACCCTTATGGTCACGGGTGTGAAAAAGGCCACAGGGTCATGGCGTAGGATGCCCCATCTGTCCATCAAGCCGCCACATCAACAGGCAGTGGTGTTTAAATGGGAGGGGTGAGTGCGTCAGTCAGTGAGGGGAGTAGAAATGCTGTGGATTACACAGACAGACAGTAGTCTATAGGTCTGTCAGCCTGTCACTCAGAATGACCTTGGGTGGCTTTGCTTTAATTGCAGGCTGGGATGAGAGAGCGGGGCCCACCTTTAGCAGACAATTCCCATTATCCATTAAAGATGTAATGGCTGCCAACATGTTTCATCTTGAATGACATTTTTCGTGCTTTCAAAGCACATTTTAACCTATTGGAATGTAAATGGTCTTTTTTAGCCTGTAATTATTTTCTGGGAGGCCCCCTCATTTTAAGTAAAACGGGCCGTTCATGTTGGGAAAGATCATCACATGCAACATTCTTCTGGTCACATACTGAAGTTAGTCCTTCCCTTTTGGAAGATACTTGAACAAACATACCTCCAAGGCTGATGGCATTAAGGTGGTCTAAGCTGACTGTTGCCCTTTGAGATTACACTTCAGTACACCACCTGTTTGCAGCTGGGTGATGTACGTCTTCCTTCACACCTCTGATAAGCTCAGCTATGACTTTGTCATCTTCACAGAGACCCTTTGACATAGAAACAAGACAGGTGGTGATGACAGTTTCCAAAGCAAAATATATATACATATATACAGAACCAAAGAAAAACAGAGATGTGATTTCATATTCTGTTTCTAATTCAGTTGCTACAGGTTATATATGTTCCCAAACTACATTATTTCCATAACAATGTTCTATAGTATTCCCACTGTCTGCATTCCTTTCTGCCAACCCTTTGCCCTCCTCAGCTCCTTCTCCCTTTGCTTCAACTCACTCCATTCCCACTACCATCATATCCATCATACAGCCACTCTCTCGCTAAGAAAAGATGAATGCCCTTGACTGACGGTCATCAGCTCCCACTATGTTTTCTCCGCTCATGTCCTCCCATTTATGCCAAGCAGACAAGACAGACAGAAAATGGACTTGTTAACATGAATGCTCTGTGACTCACAGCAGCCAGTCAGCTTAGTCTCACCAGTTCGTCTCCCCAGAGTCTGTCTTGTCTTCCCACAGCTCTCACCAAACTTTTCTGCTGTGTGTGTTTCATTGAATGTTTGGGTCAAATCTGTGTGTATGTGCATGTGTTTGTATGGATATTAGAATGAAGATATATTAAATGGCCTCTCCTGCTTGCAAAAAATAAAAAACAGCTACTGTCGAAAGGGAGACAAACAAAAGGAGGTTGCGATGAAAAGAGGCAGTGGAATGCTCAACTTGTTGATGGTATCATCTGCAAGCATAATATCAGTTTGTTGGTTCCTGCCCATAAAACTAATCTTTCCATCAAAAAGTCACCAAAGAGAGGTGTACTAGATTTCGAACACAAAGAAATACACCACGGACAAAGCTTTGGCCAGTCCTGGGAAGGATCAGTGATAAAGGATACTTAATATAAGCAGACCCAAACCCAATAAATGAAACACTAGCAAATAACATCTCACACTTGTGGGGATCAAGCTGCTCTCGCCCAGGCCATAAGAAGAAAACACAATATTGTTCCAGGGCTGCTCCCAAGTAATAACAGCTCAGGAGTTACCTGTAATAACTTGTCAGGGAATATCTGTGTGTTTTTGTTTGAGAATATGCTCAAGAACTGTGCAAGTATTTTGCAGTTTAATATATTTTCTTGAGCTGCACGAGACTCAATCTCTCGGGGTTGTGGGTTTGAGCCCCACTCCGGGCGGCACCGTCTCCCATGGGCCCACCATCGTGCGAGGTGCTGTACGACTTCGGTGCATTGTGGACTGGGCGGCAGTCACCCCCGGGGACCTGGGCCCGGACCCAGATAAGCAGCAGCAGCAGATGATGACATGACATATGTTTTTTTTGGTTTTTCATTTTTTTTAGTTGCAGAGCTTAAAAGATTGGAAAGGCCAAGTTTGTGTTACAAGTGTAATTACCCTCAGAATCACATGCTGAGGTCAATGCCATATTGATCTGTTGCTTCACTGATGCACAGTCAGTCACTAATGGAATGGATTACTACAGGAATGTTATATTTGATCTGTTTGCAAAGACCTCATGAGGGAGGGTGTTTTGATAAATCTGGACCTTCTGCTTTTATAGAAGTGACTGACTTGTGGTGTCAGTTGCACCAAAAATGTATTTGTTTATTTATGGGATATGTCTGTTGCACTTGTCAGAGACGGTAAGCAAATAAGTTTGGCCAGAAATTATTAATTGAGAAAAAAGACTACAAGTCTACAACCATGCTAGTGGCTCAGGGAAATAGTTCTTGAGGTAGTCTGGATCAACGTGGTGGACTGACCGACTTACAAACCTCCACTGCCATCCTTATAGCCAAAAAGCAAAAGACTGCATCAGAGGTCTACTATCTCAAGAATGTGAGTGTACAACAGACACTATGGTTATGAATGCCTGTCTCAGTCATTGTGGCAAAGCTTCCATTCGCTGTTAACTGAGCACAAAGGCTGTCAGACAGATGAGCAGGTCCTGACTGCAGGCCCTAACTCCAGCACCCCATCTGAGGTCCACGCCACGCTGCTCAGCAACCAGCCGCCTGATTGTTGAGCATTATCTGGTTGTCCCCTGCCCGTCATCTGGCATTAGCACACGAGGCTCGACCGAGGATCTGCGCTGACACGTACCTGGTCGGGGGTGACCCTGTCTTTGTCTAGCACCAACATGGGGTCAAGTGGGCGTATGCAGCAGCAGGGCAAGCAGTATTATGTAGACCGTGCAGAGGCAGATGGGATTCTGGCACTCGCCCATTAGTGGCCTGTAGTATGATAACTCCACAGATGCTAGTGACCCCGGAGCTCAACTAGCTGCCCTGTCTGGTCATTTGGGACCGAGGTCAGGTTTATATTCATATCTTAAACCTCTAATTGACCGTCCTGTTTCATTCAGGATAAGGCACATGCATGGCATGTTCTGAGTAATGTGGTGCTTTTAACAAAGATTACCACATTTTTCCATTAGCACATTTAATCCAAAATCTCCAGCTGAGCTTATTAAGTGCATTTTAACCCAATTGTTTATTGGGATTTTGGGTGGAAATGTAGTTTTTTGTTTTTTTGTTTTTTTTAATGTGTGTGAATGCTCAAAAACCCATCTCCCAAAAAGTTCTGTCTCTTGGCTAATACAAAAAAAATGCCATGTCTCTCACTGTGGCCTGGTATTTGTTGAAGATGCATACTGGAAAACATTCCAAGATCAGTTCCAACCAGTAACCTTTGTTGCTTGTCATCCTGTCTCTGCAGCTAACAAAAACACCACATGGTGTGTATGGACAGAGGAGACAAAGTCATTCATTAAATTAACATAAGTGCTCCTTGTTTGGATGTGTCATCATGTCAAGTCCTCTTGTGTTACAAAAGGACAACACTAGCTGACGGAACCACTTAACCACAAGCCTTTTATTTAGTCAGCTTTTGAGAAATTTGATTAAAACTTGCACAACATGTGGATGGGAACATCACTGTTGAATCTCATTAGACATCTCTTAACTCTTTCTTCATGCTAGAGTTAAATACTTTTAATGGGTGAAGTATGAGCCTGACAGTCAATAGCAAAATACATCATCACTGCACACATCATGCACAGTTTTCCCCCATCACCCTTTTTCTTCCACCTGTGGTATGCTGGGGGCTAAAGAAAGGATTTCAGGAATTAACCGAAAAGGGCATGTGTTATCTCAGTGGGCTGGTATGCAGACTGAGAGTAGTGGATGCTGGCATGATCAGACAAGCCAAGGAAAAGGTAAGGTGTCAGAGGAAGCCGGGTAATAAATGAAAATAGCATTAACCAGGCATAGAGAGGAAGATTTAAGATAGATGGGGACGCTATAATTTTTTGGATTTCTGCCATGACAAGATCTTTAAAGAATCCGTACACTGTTCTGGATGGTTTGCAAGGCTGGCGGAAATGCTCTGCTAATCTGAGGAGCTTGATGCAGGACAGGAAAATGATAAATGATGAGAGAGATATGTGGCTCCTCATCACTCCTCACTGAGCGATAATTCAGATTAATTTTGTAATACCGAAGAAGCAGCATTTTGGTTAGCCGCCTTTGGCCATGGCCCGCTATAAATTTAAAACTGTCCAAACGAACTGTTGATTGAAATGACCAAAAGGAAGAAAAAGTTTGGCCCTCTTTAATATAGGAGAGCTCAGGTCTTAACTGCCAGTCATATCTCATATGAGATGGTTCTTAGCCTTATCTGGACGGGTAGTTCTTGGAGGATTGAACCCTTACACATAAAAGCACAGGGGTGACTCGGCTTATTTTAGCTTCCTGTACTCCATCCTCACCAAGTCTTTTTGCCCTCCTGAACAACACATACAGTATAAGCATTTCCTGATCAGGTTGACATCATTGTGTACAATAAATGATAAACCAGCACTGTACCGGTATAGCTAACAATCCTCCCACTCAGCAAATTGGTTTGGCCACATCTTATCTGGGAGAAGATTTCCAGAGCATCTGAACCAGTATGCTGGTTCATGCTGGTCCCCCCGCCTATGTTACACATAGCTTCTTAAATGCAGGTATGTGCTGTCTATGTAACTTGTCAATTAGGCTGTCTGTGTATACGTTAGCCGTTTACTGCCAAATCTTGCTTGCTCATTACTTCTTCCTCTCGGAGGTAATCATGACTTTTGAGAACTTCTTGCTCCTGTCTTTCCACTGCTGCTCTTTACCTAAGCTATCAGCAGAAATCTCAATCAGTGATTTTGTGTATCTGGGCACACAATCAATGTGTTTTGTCCTCTGTCCAACTCATGATTAGAATACACATTGGAGAGCGCCTGTGTGCCCTTGCAAGCTGTGTTTTTGGCCATTTCAGCAGCACGAGAAGGGAGCTCAGCCTCTGTGTCTTAGCTGGTGAAGAGCGCTCTCAGAGTTCGACTCAGAGTTTCCATGGCTCTCTCCTGCCTGCTTTGATAAATGGAAGTTCTTACGTTCGCTGTCAGGCTTCTCTACCCTTGGGACTCCTCCCTCCACTCTCACTCCTCCACCACACCATTTGCTGTTGTGGGTGAAAAATGACCACAGGGAATGGAGTGGATTCTCAGTGCTGGACTGGAGAGTGGAACACCCAGACAGGGTAGAGGTGGCTGTTGTCCCCAGTGGACCCTGAGTCAACACTTGCTGCTAATGGTCTCTCTAAATTTACCTCCTAATTACCCCCCTCTTATTGCCCCCAGCTAGCAACACACTGGCCATGACCTTGATACACAGGGAATCAGGAGGGCACTTTTAAAATTATGCTTTGTTCAGTTCTGGTTCAAATCAAAGAGAAGTGAACCGATTTATCGACAGGAACAATGCAAATTTCAGTGACCTCTATTGAATAAAGGATTAAGAGAAATCTACAAATGAGAAAGAAGAGATTCTGCTGAAAAAGTTCCACTGTGCATCTGGGTGTTTGTTAGTGCAGCTGACAGAGAGGGAGAGTATTTGTTCTGAGTGCCAGGTCAGAGGTCAGCCACGGAGAGGCTCATTCACACCAGCTCTGTCTCATTATTCAGCCCTTTCCATAATCCCTCTAACCTGCGTTGTCAGTACTGACCACTGCTGCCGCCCTGACCAGCCCGCTGCAAGCGACAGCACAGCTACAACAACAAACACAGCTTCATCATCATTATAGCGGCTTGCAGCATCTCCGCGACCCCACTCCCACACATACACATATAAACACTTGTGCGTACAATGACCAGCCACAGGCCCAGGCTGTGCCCAAGGATAGAGCATTTTGTAAACAAAGAAAGGAACCAACCCGTTTTTTGTTGTTTTTTTTTCATGTTCTCCAAAATCCAGAGATTAGTCTTGTGGAGGAAGACAGTCAGGCAGGATTTCCTGAAAGGCAGCTCAGTTTTTATGTGCATTTCTTATTTGTAATGGCAGCTTAATTTTTTTTTTTTTTCCTGTGAAATGTAAAGTATGCATAAAGAAACTATATATA
>JBBMJY010000018.1:16081233-16132147 GCA_037833715.1 Toxotes lorentzi
TCTTAGGCTGCTTAAATGTGAATCACTATACTTATTTATGTGTAACCAAGCAGAAAAACTAGATAAAAGATTTTTTTTCTCATTTTGTGAAGAGACAACAACAAACATATAATTTTTTTAACTGATTGCACTTGCTGTTTTTTAAACAGTTGCACCTACATCAGTCCCCCATTTCAAACATTTCCTAGGATGTGTCTTTTCCCATCTCTTCTTGTTCTCTTTAAGCATCCCAACACAGTATCATCATGACCACCCTGCTCTCTCATCACCCAGCTTGGAGCAGACACCCTGCCTGACCCCCCCTGAGATAATCCTGATTATGCTGAAGTGTGTAAGGGGGCCAGGATGAGCTTTCACCTCAGACCCCTCGTGCCCTTTAACCTTTCACCTGAAGCCCTGCAGGGCTATTGAGGGCAGCTGTCCGTGGCCGTGCGTGTAGAGGGGAAAGCATTCACACTGCACTGGTTTTTGCTGAATGTATCAAATGAATATAGTTTCTCTTGGATTTCTGGAAAAGGAAGAAAAATCATTTACTATAGTTCATCCTTTTGTGTAAAAGGTGGAAGAGTTGATTTTACATTTGAAAAGCAAATCAAAAGCCTTGCACATGTCTTGTACTTCTCCCCTCTGCATGTAATCCCACTGTATCCTCATCTGATTACTCCATGTACAGTATAACATGAACTTAATGAAGGTTGGGTTTGGAGACCAGAGAAACTAAATGACCTTCCCTGTCAGCTGATACAGGGATCCTCCTCTACTCCCTTGTGCTTTAATTAACCTTTCCTGTCATCCGAAACAGCAGAAATTGATTTGTTATAATCTCTCGTTTCCACTCAGGAAGTGAACTCACTTCTTGAATCAATCTTTCTCTGCTCTTGATTTGTGCGGTAGGAGACAGGTGTCCCTGATTTGATGTGAGGATCAGAGAGCTCTACCTCTATTTCTATGTATGCACACACACACACACACACACACACACAGAGTGTATCAGTGGTAGACAAGCGTGAAGAGCATCTGAGTGGCAGCATCCGGAAGAGGAGAGATAAGACATAATCTGGTGCCAATTATTTCTCCTTGACAGGCACAGGTAAGCAGCAATCAGTTCCAGTGACATGTGTACTGAGTCAATAGTCCTGGCCCCAGTGAGCGGTGAGAGGCTGATTATGAGGTGCTGAACGGAGGCAAACACAAAGCTGCGACAGGTTGGGCTGATAAGGCTTCCCACTGTTGTTCAGTCCCTCTTATATCCGCAATGACCTCTCCGTCCTGTGCAATTACAAAGATGCACCTGGGATTTTGGAATGAATTACACACAGACATCCTTTATTGTGTGCATTTACAGTAGAACAATGAATCAAAAAGTTCTCATACTTAACCAACTTAACGGGTTTGTCAGTGTCATCCAGAACGACCTCTATGATTGTTCCAAAGATGACTAATGAGCTGTGTCTGATCTGCAACCTCTATGATTAATGTCTGCAAAGTTTTAGACAACTAAAACTTCTTACCCACAGCTAAGGCCCCTTTACACTGTGAGATTTTTTGAGAAATCTGAGCTGTTTGAGACGCAAGTTGACGGTCATGAGAGAAACCTGGTAAAATCTGTGGCTGTAGGTCTAAAATGGTGGTTCTCGTTTTCGCTGTGACATCCGATTTGAAACATGGGCAACTGAAGACAGCCTGCGGCAAAATTCAGACAGTGTTATAAATTTAGGACAGATTTAAGTTCTCACAGTGTGACTACTGCTGTGACCCACAAAAAAAAAAAAAATTACCCATGCAAAATAATGAAAGCGAAAGGAAAAATAAAAAGAATACCATTTGTGTCTCTTACAGAGCTGCATTTTCAGAATTTAGTTAAAACTCCTTTTAGGGACACATCTGTGCATGCATGGCTGCAGACAAGCTGCAGCAAGGTGGGGCCACACCTCTGCTTTATGAGAGTGTGAACACGAGTAGATCGAGGAATTCAGACCACATGCCGGGGGTGCCTGGGCAGGTTGTGTGGGATTTTCTGCTGCCTACCTCCTCAAACCCCGTCCTCCCACCACCACCTTCTTTTTCACCCAAAACACACACACATACAAAAGGAAAGATTTCCAAGGCTGATAGTGGCAAGCCTGTCTGGGAGTTGTGTCTTTCATCATCTCTGTATAGATACAAAACAGGGGTCACTTATGTCCCTTTAAGGGTGACCCAGGAAAACCACACCATGATACAAAGCCTGGCCAAAGGGCTACATACCTTGGCTGCAGAAGAGAGCAGAGAGTGACCACAGTGCAGAGGGATCACATCAACAGGTGGACAGACTACAGGCTCAGTTTACCAGCAGATGTCATTTACATTCTGGGAGAGTAGCAGGAACAGATTGGGTTTTATACAACAAAGAGGGTCTTCAACAAACTGAAAACAATTCCACATGCGCGCTAGACAGAAGAAGATGATTTAGCTCTGTCTGCCTGTACGTCTGGTAGTGATTACAGTGACCTCGCTGGGAAACTCAGTGATATACACCAGATATTGTGGTCTTTAAAGACAGACACTTGTGCCCTGTCATTGCCGAATTTACCAGTTGGTTCTGAATTCAACCTTTTAACAAAATGTCAAGGCTGTGTCTTGGTTTGTAACATTTTTCTTAGCTTCAGAGGCATGGACAATTAAGGCTGAGCACAGGAATGCCTCTGTGAAGATGAACTTCTGCTGACAATAGAGCTTATGAGTGCTCTGAGGTGGACTGTTATCATACTCGACACCTTATCTCACCACGCCAGAGGCATTATTTCAAGAAAAATGTGTTTTAGCTTGTCTCGTCTTCCACAGATTGTCATTTTCACAGATTAAAATGGCAAGATGAATACAGATAATGTACTGTATAGCTTTGATAGAGTCATTGTATTTTAGCTGAGGGGACTTGTAATCTTTATATAGGCTTTGGAATGAGTCCCAGGTGCTGTAGAAATGCATGTAAATGACGAGCACTGCTGGTTGGTACTTGAACACTATTTGATTCTCCCCATTATGTTTCACACTTTATGATCCCATACAATTTTATGTATTTTAAGGATGAGGCTGCATACAAAAAACTGTAGTGTGATGAGGCTAAGCATGTGTATGCATCTCCGGCTGACTCCTCTTACATTTTGGCCAGGCCTTGCTTCTTACATTACTAGAACAATATAGTCAATTACTAGAAACATGCAGACCCCCTTGAAATTTCTTTTCTTCTTTTTCATATAATTTTAATCTTTTTCATTATTTGTCAGTGGTCCCCCAGTGACATTTAGCTTGGGAAAACTTTGGACAGAGCAGTGTTTTAAAGTGTTTTTTAAATATATAATTATATGTTGTCCAAACCACAATTGGATATAATTTCCAGCCTGTGAATTTTCTGTAAGATAATGATTACACTTTGAAAATGTTTCACACAGTTTAATATAATCGACCACCATTTGTGTGTTTTGTTAACTGCCAATAAAGTTTTTATTTTATCACTAATGTAATTGTTGCACGCTGCAAAATAATCTGTTAATCCATTGGTCCTCATGTCTTGCTGGTTTTCAATTTTTCATGATCAACGTTGCCTTATTGAGATCAATAGTGTCATTTTTCTCCCAGGACAAAATTAGGTCTGCTCCAAAACTAGCAGATATTGACTGGAAAGAAAGAGACTGGAAGAGAGAAAGAAATATGGCAGGCTGTCAGACTCTCAAAGCTGTTTAGTGATGTTTTTTGATCAATGTTTATTTGTAATGTAGTAGGTTATCTGCCTGTCTAGTCTGTCTAGTCTGCCTCGTCTATCTGTCTCTCCACGCTCATTGAACTTTGAGGTGACCTAACTGCTGTCAGACATGTGACAGCCCGTCACCACCGGCAGGCTCCCACTAAGATGCCGCTGAGTGCGAATCTGAGTGCAGGGGTGATAAATGTGGGACGTCAGCTGGTGACTGTCCCTGAAGCTCTAGTATCGTTCGACCGCTGGACCTGCCAGAGAAGCTAGTTGGCTGAGTGTATGGTTGACAAGCAGACAAGGATGGAAAATGAGACGGCGTGTTTATGGAGAAAGATTCGAGATGTACCCGTTTTAGGATGTTCTCTATTTGTGGACGTCTGTGTGTGCTGTCTTTGCATGAGTGTAGATTCTTATCACGGGGCATCTAGTGGGCCTCATTATCAGGTTGCTGTCACCACCTGCACCTGTGTCCTTCCTTAACTGTACCAGTGAAAGAACCAGTGATGATATGGTTGGAAGTGATATCAAATGAAGTTACAATCTGTAAATTTTCAGTCCTTGTTGATTTGGTAACACCTGTGGTAACATCATTTATGGTTTAATACAAATGCTGCTTGAGCAGCTAGTTTGTCACAAATGTGGCATCTCCTTCTTGTTCGAATACTCACATCTTTCTTTAAACTGATCCAGACAATCACTGTAAGTACCAAATATACTGCATTTTCTCTGACACCTTCACAATAAAGGTGCTTCACCAGCTTAACGCCTTCAGTGTGAAGCTGCAAGAGTAGGAAATGATCGGTTTGAAGTGGAGACAACTTAAAACAGCTCTGCCTCAATGTTCAGAGAGTGAACACTAAATAGTTAGGCTAATATCAAATAGATAAAACTGCAAACAGTAATGCTATATTACAGTATGGATCATTTCCTGTGTATCCCGTTTGTATTGGTAGGCAATTTGAATCCTGCACAGGAATGGCAAACCCACCACTACCAATAAATTATATAAAGTGAGGTAATTATGGAATTTGAATACTATTGTGTAAAACACATATGCTTGTATTCATTAATTGATAGAAACAAAATTTAGTAAAACAATACCTCAATGTGGTCATATCACCACACTATGACTCCACTGAAAGTCTATTAAACACCTTGGTCCTCTGTATATTTCTGTCCATGAGAGTTGGAGCAAACATTACAGAATATGTGTCTGGAGGGAACTTTGAGAATTACACAGATGACAGCCTTGTCTATTCCTGTTTACTACCTTATCCACCCTACTGCGTACCGTGATGATGCACCGTGACGGCAGCATTTCACAGTTCCTGAAGGAGCTCAGCACACCAGCGGCTGAGAAGCTTTCCAGCAGAGGATTCATGTCAGTATTTCAACATGTCCTGTGCAGGTGGAGAACATCATCCTGTCTATTATTCCAAGTAAAGTAACAAGTTCCGCTTCCTTCTGGTCAGGGAAAGCTGTTGTAGCTGTTGGAGGGAGTCTTTTTCATCCCCACAGAGTCTCAGACTTGGTAAAAGAGAACAGTAGGGGCATTTGTCTGGTCCCACTGAAGTGGAACATGAACGGGTCCTCTATCTGGTACTCTAGTTTTCCCTGCAAATAGAACAGCACAAGTGCAGGCTTAACTTCCTCAAGCTCCACTTTCCCAAGCGTAGTTTGAAAGAGAGCAAGAGAAAGAGAGAGACCTCCTATCAGATTCTCTAACAGCTCGGGAGGTAATGGGAGGACCGGGAGAAAAAGCTGCTTTCCGTACACCAGATCTCCACTTATCTCCCTTCACACGCCGAGTGTAACTTAAACTCACACACCAGTGATTTGCCCTGAGCACTATGTGAGCCATTTGAGAGTAGTTTTATTTCAAAATAGTTTTAACAGTGATACGGAGGAAAGGATGTGGCAGTGTTATGTATGATACGATGAGAGACTAAGCCTGGGAGCGGTCGGCATCTTTTCTGCTGCTGCTGAAAAGGAGAACTCACAAGAAGAGATTATAGTAAAGGCCATCAGTTCTTTCATGGCTCTACTGAATTGGGAAAAAAGGTGAATGAGACCCAGGGTCAGACTTCCAGATCCTGAATATTATCCGCTTTCTGACCTTTTGTAATAGAAGCTGTGTTAGTTGACTGCAGCTCATGATACCCGCAGCAGTCCAGAACAGATGGATCCGATAGGGAAAATCAGCAGGGGCCAAAATTAATGGGAGTGTAGTGCTTACTTAACTCCTTATTGTTGACATACAGCAGTGAGTGATCTTGCTTTTCTGTTGCCATTCAGCTGTGACTTGTCTCCTAGAAATTACATTTATATACAACTAAACTGCAATGGAAAATATATTTCATAGAGAGAGTAAATGCAGTCAGATTATATTTTCTATTAACACAATGAGTTAATTTACATATTTAGCAAGTTGCAAATATGTATATTCTGAACATATTAGTAAAATGTTCACAGACTGTTAATTTTTTCTGCTGAAATAGCTCATTTTGCAGTACAGTGTGGTTGTTTAGGCACTAACTGCACTTGGATAAGGAAAGACTGTGGTCTGGTTTAATACAGAAAAAATGTTCAGTGATTTCAAACACAGTCTCACAATCTTTCACTAGCCTTACCCGAAGCACCTTTGTTGCCTAAACCTAACTACAGATGAGACTCTGGAATGCGAACCCCAGTGTCCGGTGTGACATTTGTGTGCTGTGTGCTCTCACCATCCACATCAACCACCTCCTGGCAACCCCACTGCTCATTCATTCAAAAAATATAGTGCGTCTGAAAATAATCCAGCCAGCGATTACAGTTCCTTCAAAATGTAATTTCAAAAGTCATTTCTAGGAGACAGGGCTGGAATCACTGTTTGCCTCCTTGCTTTTGTCAAGCTTGTCATTACCAGATTGAACCTGCCCATAACTCCATAATGGCAGGATATATCTGTAATGCTGACAGGGGGGAAAAAGAACAGCTTCTGTAAATTAATTTAGGAGAGTTGCATAGTAGGTTTGCACATCATTAGCACACTATCATCCCATCAGCATTAGCATATTGTATGTGTGTGTGTGTGTGTGTGTGTGTGTGTGTGTGTGTGTGTGTGTGTGTGGGTGTGGGGTCGGGGTGGGGGGTGGGGGGAGAATGGAGAGAAGATCACCTCTAGGACAGAAAGAATGAAAGAACTCTGGCAAACCAAAGGGCATCTCTGTGCCAAAAATGAGCAGCCTACACACATCTCCTGTGACCATGTCTGTGGTTTCTGTTTCCCAGTTTTATTTTTTGTTTTCCTACTACAATCTTCCATGAACAAAATCATTGATTTTCCTCTCCTTTCTTTTCTTCTTTTCAGAGTTAAAGTCTACAGGCACCGCTCACCACTTCTCCTTTTTGTTGAACTCGACCGACTATCGCATCCTTCGCATGGACGAGGACCACGACCGCATGTATGTGGGCAGCAAAGATTATATCCTCTCCCTGGATCTGCACGACATCAACAAGGAGCCACTCATAGTAAGAAATGTCACACGCAAACAATAAACTGAATGAGCTCAACACCAGTTAACAACTAACCAATGTTGATTTTTTTTTTTTTTTCCCCCCTGTCAGATCCACTGGCCTGTTGCCCCCCAGAGGAAGACTGAATGTGTTTTGTCAGGGAAAGACACCAATGTAAGTACTCAAATAATGTGATATAAAATTGATGTGCTGAAACAGTTGACAGCACTTGACAGCAAATTAATTTTTTGATTAATTTTGGTTCTGTAACAATCATTTCAGTCCTTACTAAGCAAAACCATTTCCTGGTATTTACTACTTATCTTTGTCTGATATCATTTTAAATTCATTATATTTGGGTTATGAACTGTTGGTCAGATAAAATGAGGGTTTTAAAGATGTCACACTGGGCTATAGAAGAGTGTTCTGACATTGCATGGAGAGCACAATTCATCAACTAGTCGAAAAATAATGGAAACATGAATTAGTGGTAAAAGTAATCCTGTTGTTGCAGCCCTAATTTAAAATCTGTATGCTGGTTACCTCCTGAATGTTTTCATTGGAGCCGTTCAAGCACTTCATCATCAACCCTCAAGACAAAGTAGGAGGCCTGTATAGTACCAATAAATTTTATAGCACACAGCTGTAAACCTGCATCCTTTGTGACCTGCTGCACATTTAAACATTTTATCTGGTGATACCCTTGTCTAAAACCCCAAGTGCGTTTTCATTGTGCCTTTTTAGGGACACTTAAGATTTGAATGTGGCACTGGGGTCAATGAAGGACATTTTAAAGCTCCCTCCAATGTGCGACTGGCTGTGAAGCTCTTATTCTCTGTCTCTGCATCCCTGATTGCTGATTGCATACAGCTGCCACCAATTAAGCTCTAGCAGGAGCTTGGAACGTGCAACATTCAGTCTTCTTTGCAGCTGAAAACATATTCTGTCTCTGTCTACTTCTATTAATTTTTTAAAATTTAATCTAATTTCATTTTTGCAAAAATAATGATTTTACTCTTGTTGCCCTGACTAGCAGACAAAATGAATTAGCCACTGGAAGCTACATGCCTGTCTGAAGTGTTAATATGATTCAGACATTCAAACACGGCCACCGCCAGCGCAGCCCCCACAAGGATGAGATGGAAACTCATCATTGAAATTCATACAAAATCCAGATCCTTCTCTTTTGATTTAGTTCACAGATTCAGACCTCCGCCCCCCTGAAAACACACACACACACACACTCATCTCATCCATGTTAGGGCTGAGCGCTGCCAGAAGTGGTGAGCACCGACAGGGTGATGAGGCTCTGGCTAATAACCCTGCTCTCCCCTGCTGGTAGAGAGTGCAGGCTGCTGTTTATCCAACTGGAATGTTCATTTATGCGTGTTTGGTGACCTGCGCCTTTCACCGCCTCTGGCTACATCGTATTGGCGTCTGTATGTTCATGTGTGCATGTATGAGCCTCATTGTGTGTGTGTGTGTCAGAGGTGGGTTTGAAATTTCATCACTTAAATAAGAAATAAAATTGGCTACTGTGAGACATCTTGGCAATTCGGGCCGCTCTTTAGGGAATGACAGATGATGACAATTCAAAAGCAATTCAGAGGGGATGTCGGTTCAGGCAGGAGGTCAAAGGCAATCATCCCTACTGTGCTCTCTGTGGGGGAGCACAACTGTGCGCTGAATAATACACACAGGCCCACATGCGTAAACACACACACACACACACACATAAAACCACATCCTCTGAAACCCCTGACTTGTGCATCTGTCGTGTTGCTAAGATCTGCCAAAATGGCTCATCCCCCATCCTGCATAGGATCTTTTTTATGCTTGGTACATCCTTTCTTTTTCACCAGCCGTCACTAACAGCCGACATGACGAACAAATCTGAACAGATATCATAAGCCTGTACATTTCTGTAGCTGGAGTTTTGATTTGGATGGATTGAGACCAGGAAGGTGGACAGCTGGTTAGACAAATAGAGATTAGAAAGCTGCAGACCTCGAAAGCACCGAGCTGCTTTCGCCAGCAGCACCTCTTTGTCTTCAGTCCAAAAAGAAAAGTATTGTCCCTGCCTAAATTCTTACCTCTTAAATAATTAAAATTCTAAACACACCATCTCAGCGTTGCAATTTTCACATAAACGTCTTTGTCTTCTTCTCTAACAAAACCAACCCAACCAAAATGTTCACTCAACAATCTCGTTTGGTCTAACCAAAATGTTTTTCAGTTGTCAAGTCTGACAGAACCTTGAATTGGGCTCTCCCCTCAATCCCCTAGCAAACACACTTGACAGCTCAGATGCACTGCTTTTCTTGGTTTCTGCCACACAGTTATATGGTGTTTGGAAACATTTTCCCTCTGACAGTGTGGTCTGATGTGAAGCCTGGGCCAGGCCAACACACAGAGCCAGGGAACAGCGCTGCCAAACGCAAGCCAGCCAACAGCGGAAATGATAGATGTGATGGTTTTAAGCCAGGCAAAAGGGGTTATTAACCATCAGTGGGGCATTATGTATTATATAACCATTTTTTCCCACTGCATTTTAATGTTCCGAATCTTTTTTTTTTTTTTTTTTTTAAACCTAAGTCTCTAAATCTGTTGGGTTTTTTGTTTTTTTTGCCCTCCCTCAGGGGGAATGTGGAAACTTCATCCGTCTGATTGAGCCGTGGAACCGGACCCACCTGTATGTGTGTGGAACAGGGGCGTACAACCCCATCTGCACCTATGTGGACCGAGGACGCAGGTCACAGGTAACCAAAGACACTCCCAGGCAGCCATGGAGAC
Source organism: Toxotes lorentzi (assembly GCA_037833715.1). Lineage (NCBI taxonomy): Eukaryota > Metazoa > Chordata > Actinopteri > Toxotidae > Toxotes > Toxotes lorentzi. Next base: position 16,091,258 of record JBBMJY010000018.1, read on the forward strand.
ATTGTGACCTTTACTCTCCACTTCTTAAAGAACCATATCTGTCAATCAGTCTTGGGTCAGAGAGTCTCCTTCTACTCTTGCTCCTCAGTTTCATGGGCTCAGCTTTTCTTCCATCATTTTCTGCCCCTTAGTTTTCATCGATTTGCACTGTTTCACGGTCTGGAGGGCCAGTCCTCTCTAGATCTCATTATTATTGCAGAATTGCTGTTGGTGAGGCGCCTAACTGCCACCACTTAAAGACCGTTGCAACACCAATCTTCTCTTACCTCTGGGAAAAGCATGTTGATAGTATATCTATAGCAAATGTTCCCTCCTCATAGACCTCCCTCCCTTCCTCACCTGTTTATACACACCAGAGCCTGTGGTCTGTCTTTCTGTCTGGCTGAGAGCCTCTGAAAAGCCATCATTACTGATGGAGCCTCTCATCCATCATCAGCCTTGTAGCTCACCCTTCCCTCCATCCCTCCCTGTGTTCCTCCCTCGCTCCAGCACGACGGCCACGCAGAGCTGCAGCAGCTGCCAGCCCAGCTATAGTCCACACACTTACATTCACCAGTCTGCCTGTTTAGTCTCACTGTTCAAATGGAGGGTTCAGATTTCAATGTAAAGGTCAGTCCGCCTCTTGTCATTCAGCTTCTCCCCAAAGGCCCAAAAGCTATGTTGCTTCACACTGTAAAGATTTTCCTCAGTGAGAGTAGATATAAACAGACACCAGTTGTTCAGAAATTCACACACATGCACACAAACACACACACACAACTGGAAATGTTTTCTTTTAATGCATCTCTTTTCCTGCTTTTTTGATGCTGTTTCTGAACCTACAGATTTTGGGGAAAAAAAAACTTGGAGCATGTTTCACTTGTGCTTGTTGAAGATTACTAATAACCATCTTAATATGTGAAATACTTTAATAAAATGAAACCAATTCAATATTCTTCAGTTGTCCTACATTTGTTTTAATTAGTTCTGTCATTCACTTTATTAGACAGGACTGAAAATTTTTTGAAATGTTGGTTGTCTTTTTCTTTCCGTTTTCTTTCCTGGCGCTGCATGGTTTATGCATGGAGTTTGCAGCTGTGTTTGCATGACACTGACTCTAATCTAACATAGTTACTAAATGATGAATGTCACCCACCAGGCACTCTTGCTGTCTTCACTCCACTTCGACTTCGAGTTTGACGTCTTTTTTTTCCATTTTTTTTTAAATTTTTTTATTTTTGAATTCATCCTCGTGGATTCCTCTTATTTTTCCCAGTCCTTCTTTTCACACTTTCCTATATTACTTCTTTCTGTTAATGTCACGGACACCGTCAGTTGAATTTAGCACTGATCTGGAGTTGAATGTCGGTAATGAGATGGCCCACTGTGCCATGTCTCTGTTTTAGGGGTCCTACTATCTACAGGCACCTCAATCTGGAGGGAGGACAAGTCGGGCAGCAGACTACAGCACTACGTCAGAGCCCTTGGAGGCGAAGGTGGGAAGAAGGGAGTTTTGTAGAGGCTCTGGTGCCCACCTGGAGTACTTTTTCAGTCTCAGTTGGAATAGTGGGGATAATGCATTTTTTGTCTGTTTGTTTTTTTTAAATATATCTTGGATTATTAAGACCAGTCACTGAACTGCTGAGTCTCCAAATAACTCAATTGTCAAAATGTTCAGTATGAATGTATTTTTTGTCTGGGAAACCTACTTCCCTCCAGTAGCACTCAACACAAAAGACTGCTTTTTAAATGCGCTACTCTCATGCCAGTGGAGCCTTTAATGGCTCCTAAGAGTGATGTCATGTGTAGACACACACAACTGAGAAAAAAATCAAAAGATCCCAAACACTTTCAGTCACTTGTACTCACTTTATTAACAACATTTCAGTCCTCAGACCTTCATCAGGTAAATGCATGCAGACACACACACAAATTGCTGCAAACTCATGACCAGAAAAAAAAAATCTAAGAAAGAATTATAAATGCAGCGTTGACATTATTCTGCCTTGCCTTACATATTTCCTGCCTACCTGTCAGCCACCTTTGAAGTGCCTGACAAAACTCGATGTAGACACATATCCAGTGTTGACACAGATGTTCAAGATGTCCTCTTGCACTGTGGAATAATGAATTCTGGTTTGAGCCACTAACATCAGAAGCATGGTGGATGAGTTTTGGATTGCTCTCAGCATTTTCCTCCACCTCTCCATCTCACTGATAACTGGCTTTGTATGCTTTTTGTTCCCCTCAGCAGATCCAGTAGTGCTGTGAGAGTGTGTTCAGTGCCTGTCGGGTCACAGCTCACACCTCGTCATTGTTATTTTGTCTCCCAGCTGATCACATTATTACTTTGATTCTGCTGTTGCCATTTAAAACTGCTTATAACCTCTACATATACTCAAAGTGCCTTGTACACATTGCATCAAAAGAATAATCCTCCCACCCAAACACAATAAAACGATTCCCTCAACACAATAAATCTGTTGCCAAGTGAGAAAGCAAAGCAAGAAAGTCATTAATTATGTTTTTCCTATTTCTTTACCGTTGCAGGAATATATTTTCCGACTTGAACCTGGCAAAGTGGATTCTGGGAAAGGAAAATGTCCTTATGACCCCAAACTTAACAGTGTCTCCGCTTTGATTAGTAAGTACCTATTTTTATTTTGTTTTTCTTGTTCTTCCCCTTCATACATGTACAGACAGCTTGTAATAGCTATCTGTGGGAAAACAAAGAAGTTCTGTAATATGTCTATGGCTACAAGTCGGTTCAGTTTCTGTGCATGCCTCAGAGGGATCGTTTGTAACTGCATTAACTGACAGACTCTACATTATCGAATTTTTCAGTTTTTGATGGTGTTTGCTCATTTGTTGGTTACAGCAGCTGCCCCAGAGTAATAAACTCCTCTGATTATGATTGATGATTTTAAATACCATGCTTATATTGTGCTCTAGATATGCAGTTTAAGGCTGTTGTTAGTGGTTTTCATTATGTATTTATCTGCTCATTACTTTCTTGACTAATTGATCCATTGTGTGATCATTTAAAATACCTCTAAGCTCATGTCTTCAGATTGCTAGTTTGGTCGGACCAATTGTCCAAAAGCCAAAGATATTGAAATTCTAATCATGTAAGAAAGAGGAAATCCCAAGTAAAGTTACAGTTTCATTGATGTATTCACTTATTTGGCCGAACTGATGTGTGCACTCATGTCAGTGGGTGGTCTTTTGCTGTCAGTATCTTACAGGTGGTCAAACATGGCTGTCGATCAGTGACCTCCTGCCCTGCATGTGTGTTTGTGTGTGTCTCTGTGTGTCTCTGTGTGTCTCTGTGTGTCTCTGTGTGTGTCTCTGTGTGTGGGGTGGGGGGTGGGGGGTTAGAGAGAGCCTCTCTCATGTCAGCTCAATTCCAGCTGACCCGAGCAAAAACTGTAACACCAAGAAAATCAGCTACAGGTTTTCTTGCATAATTGGCAAGGAAGAGACATACCACACTGACACAACAGAGGAAACTGGAATTTCCCTGCTGCAGGCATTAGGAGTTTTTTTTTTTTACACCACTATTTCAATAGTCATGTTTCACTTACCTCCTCAAAATGTCACAGCAGGAACAGACAGGAGTTTCACCTTTTTTCCATGCATGGAAAATGGGGAGCATGAAGTTTCTGTCTATGCAGATGTCAGACATGATAGCTTGGGATCTCACTGTGTCAAAATTTAGAGGTAAAAACAAGCTTTTCATTGACCCCCTAACCTACACATCATGAATCCAGCTGACATGAGATTGGCTGTAGAAATTCAGCTGTCCTTTCAAATTACACTGATTGGCCCACTGGGTATGATATTAGTATGACTACATTGTAATTGTGAGGTCACCTTTTTAACCCAGATGTTTCACTTCTGACACCACCGAAGCGAATCTGATGAGATTTTGAAGTTTGATGTATTTTTGGCACTGTCCTGTCATTGTGTAGAGTTACACTCTCTAACTCTGACAGCCACTGTACGTGCTATCGGTCTGATTTTGAGGAAACCTGGAGGGATGATACAACTTTTTAATCAAGTTTCAATCAGGCTTGGTCGACAACACGTTCTTTATTTTAACCTGAAAAGGTTTCCATCCATCATGACTTCACCTCTGCAACACCATTCCTTCTTTCTCTCTGACTGACAGATGGAGAGCTGTATGCAGGAGTCTACATTGATTTCATGGGAACAGACTCTGCTATCTTTCGTACGCTGGGGAAGCAGACAGCCATGAGGACTGATCAGTACAACTCCAGATGGTTAAACGGTAATGTCTCAACTCACGGTTTGTTCTGCGCCCAGCATTATTTCTTTCACTCATCTCTCTCCAGATCGCTTTTAATTTATTCCTCAGCTCCTTAAGAACATTGCTTTAGTGTCTCAGGCAACAGCCAAACGTAGCCTATACATTACCCACCACATCATCGAGTCTTCTAGGAATAAGATTGTTGATCTTTCCAGCCTGCTCCACATGACTCAGTGATCATTTGACTCAAAGCATAAAATGCACAGCGCTAATTGTTGACTGCATGCCTGCAGAGCCTGAAAGCAAGGTCAGTAGTGTAGTAGCAGGGGGAAATTACTGAATGTCAATAATGACTCAGAGTAGCCTCCGCTCTCTAATGAACCATGATTGTCACAGCGCTATAAATGCTCGTCGGGTGCTTTCGGTTGATGTTGCCAAATCAATCATGGCCTCCCCCGGTGTTGCTGGCTCCCAGATTTTCCTCTGACCCTGTTGCCCTGACAACAGTCCCCTGGTAGTGGTACACAGAATCGGGACACCTGAGTCCTGCTAATCAGCCATGTGGAATCTCTCGGATATTTCCCCCTCCCCCTATTACATGGTTCCTGGTTACCCCCCCTCCTCCTGGTTTTGGTTTGTCCCCATTTGGGACCGTGAACAGTCACAGCGGGGAGGGGCACCCCGTGTTGCGTGTCCAGTGGTGACCCAGTAAGTCAGCCAGTGGTAGCTCACTGTGATGCCATATTGAGTGTTGTCACTAGGAAGAAATAAAGGGATGTGTTTATATCGGGACAATCAGAGTGCTGTTCCAAGCTCCATGCTGTTGTTATTCACCACTCAGTTTTTTTGTCAGACTTTGAGTACTGTCTGTTCTTCATCCTTTAGACTTGCAGACTGAACACACACAGACATAAGTCATACATGTTGTGAGATGCTCACTGTCGTCGCATCAAGTTTGTGTTCGGCTCAGAAAGGCAAAGATACATGTATAAACGAGACCTCATCTGTTTCCATTTATATGAATTCTCCAACTATGGAACCCATCTCAAAGTTATTGTTTTTTTCAGGTTCTAAAAACAACAGGTAGCCACAGTACATTGAAACAGTATTTGTTTGCTGTAATCATTTCTGCTGTTCATACTGATTTGAACAGCCCTCCGCACACCTATTTACTGTGGTGAAGTCTGGATATGTGGACGGAGCCTGTGTGTAGGGACGCATGTGCTGTATGGCTAGTAATGCTCTCTCCATCTTCCTTTCTTTCCTCAGATCCCACATTTGTCCATGCACACCTCATCCCAGACAGTGCTGAGAAGAATGATGACAAGCTCTACTTTTTCTTCCGCGAGAAAGCCTCTGAGATGGGCCAGAGTCCCATGACCCAGTCCAGGATTGGGCGGATCTGCCTGGTGAGTTATCACACCAGTCAGCAAACCTCATGTTGATCATCACCAGTGAAAGGTCTATATGTCTTCATAATGGTTAGTTAGAGTCTGTTGCCTGTTTCCTCGTCCCTCTGTGGATCAGAAGGAAAGTCCCACATGATCACCAGTAATTGCTGAGCACAAAAAAAGACAAAACATACATCAATTACCAAAAGAAAATCTTTGCTGTTTGCCTCAACAGCTAGCTTTGGGAAGCATTCTGTTATTTTTGTTCCTCTGTATGAAGTATTTGAGTGACAGAGTTTACTCCGCATCTGTATACATGCATAGACATCCATACAAAGCCAGAGCTATGTTTACTCTGTGATGTAGTGCTGTAGCCCGAAGTGCTGGTTTTCACCAAAGACGGACAAATAATGACATGGTGTCCAAAACTTTCAAATCATCTCTACATGGACTTTAGAAAAAAGTCTCTCAAGATGCTCCTGTGTTTGCAAAATGCATGCCTAAAGTATGTAATTTGCAAGAAATGTACTAAACAAGACTAAGAGTCTTCAGCCATGCTAGCAGCTCTATGAAGCTGTATTTGGGCACAGTAGTGCTTTGGGGAAAAATGCATCAGCATGCTGACATGCTTATAATAGCAATGCTAGTGAGCGGACCTGTAACAGGTATAATGTTTACCATCTTAGTTTAGCATCTTAGTGTACTAATGCTGGCAAATTTGCACTAAATACAACAAGGTATAACATTTCTGTCTGAGTCTGGAAGATGAAACATCCTACCCTTTTAACAAAGACCACAACAAATTTTAAAAACTCACTAAATAACTCTTTTAAAATTATTCCTTACCCTGTGTTACAGTAGATAAAGATAGATTTAAAGTGTATTTCATCCACCCATGCAAATCTTTTGGACCCCGTAAAATCCCTTGAGTTCCAGCCCATGAGTCATTTTCTCCAAGGCTTGACTCTTTACCTCAGTAGTAGATGTTGGACGACCTCTGCTGCAGATGGGCCAAGCTGAAACACAGAGCTGATCTTTATTCATACAGACCCAATAACAACACACCCAGAGCAGTTAGTTTGGACTGTTGTTTTACACAGCTGTTAGTCAGACGTTGGGTGGACTTGTCCTGCTGAGGTGGATAGATGACTACTGTGTGTCTCTGCCTTACAGAATGACGACGGTGGACACTGCTGTCTGGTCAACAAGTGGAGCACATTTCTGAAGGCTCGACTCATCTGCTCGGTGCCTGGAGCCGACGGCATTGAGACACACTTTGATGAACTAAGTGAGTCTGAATTATTATTTCCCTCTTTTAACATTCGGCCTCCGTGCCTGACCTTATCTGAAGATCTCCAGTGCTTGCTTTCATCTCTGGACATTATGCACCCCCATTCCCTCACCATGTGTGTCCACTTTTTCTCCATTTGCACTCTATAGTCATCATTTATGATCTAAAAGTTGGCACATTTTAAAACTTTTTCTCACAAAAGACAAATTGCAGCCACTTACTGTGACATTTTTTACAGATTGATTTCTATAACTCAGGGAACATATAATACATCTGCTTAGAGTTAGTATTATGTACGTAATGAATACATCAGTGACCGTACAAAAAAACTTGGCAGATGGACAGTGAGAATTCTTACATGACCGTGTAACCACTACAATTCAAAACAAGGATCTCCAGATGGACTTCTTGTTGACAGATTCAGTACCAACAACTTTCTCATTTGTAGAGTTCTCTTCACATTTGCTTTGCATACTTCCACCATGATGTTAATCCACATTTACTCAGATTTAGCTGCTGTGTGTAGGCCAACAGCTTACTGTACTGTAGGGACACACACCCAGCAAACCAGCATTTAGCATGTCTCTGTTTATGTACAGCAACACAGGGAAGGATCCCAGGGAAGCTGCAGCTTTAGATTAAGGTATCACTGACTCATACATGTTAATCTTGACATGTACTGTATATTCCTTTGAACATTAACATGGCTCATGTACAGTGGGTCCCATCCTTAAAGGGTACAGTCCTTGATGTAAGACTGGGACAGTTCTGCTTTCAAGCGCCGTCAACGTGTTTTGCAGAGAATTTGTACTTTTTTTTTTTTTTTTAAAGCAAGAGGCAGAAGAGAAAAGCAAATACGCACACATGCATACAGAGTAATCAAAGTAATGAGCAGCTGGGATCAGTCTGACCCCCTGTGGATCATCCCAGCCTGTCTGTCATTTAAATGACTGACAGGATTTAGGAGGGATTTGTAGTATCCCTGAAATTATAGTGACTGGTTGTACGAGCAGCAGTTCATTTACTGCTTTTCACTTCTTTCTTTTTGCTAAATTTGAGCAGAGAATGTGTTTTCAGTGGGAATAAAACTCAAATTTCACACAAATTTTCATGATAGAAAGCTGAAAAATACACATTATGATTTCTAGGGCAAGCTAATATATTTGCTTTTGGCCAGCTCATGCTTGTCCTGAATCCAGCTGACAGGATGGACTCACATTAAACTGAAATTAATTATGCTCTATCAGGTTATAAGTCTTCTGTGAAGAAATAACAAAATAATTTCATGAAATAAAGACTATTTTCTATGGAGTATGGAGAGGGGAGTGGTTGAGCTGTTTGAATGACTTAATGACAGACATCATGACTCTAAAGAGTTTGCATTCAATGAACCCAACTCTACCACCAATTTCATGTCCAAAAATGGGGAAAATTTTGAAATACAGTATAACTACAATTTGTAGTTGTTATGATACCATAATTATCTTAACATTATCCAAAATTTACATAATGACATGAAGCTTGTGACCTACAGTATATGTCAAGCTCTGACATAACAAAACCACACTCAAAGAAGGCAGACTGATTATATGCTTTGCATTGCCTCATATCCTCTGTACAGATGATGGCCCGCAACATGCACATAAGTTTCCTTTTATCTGTCAGTTCTAATTGTTTTCATCCAGTTTTTGTCCATTTATTGGGATTGTATTAAATAATTCACCCAGTAATTGTGCATCAAACAGGGCTACGAGCTGAATGTATAACATTCCTTAGTTCTACTGTGATGAGGCTTTGCGAGTTGCAAATGTATGTTGTGCATTAAGAGCTCTCTGTGTCAGTGACAGAGGAGTGCTCTTCTGTCAGTGCCGCTGTGCTTTTAGTCCATGCACAGCGCAGCAGGTCAGCTGTTGTCTCAGTGCAGATGAGCACTCGTGAAGTCACTGTGAGTCCTGAGGCGCAGTGTAACATCCCCACAGCTCTGTGGTCGGCCTTCCCGCAACCACAGACAGTCTGGTACAAATGTATTCTGTCTCTAGCCCTGCTGGCCCTGATGGAGCCCAACAGAGGCATCAGAGTGGTTGTGTGAGGACTCATGGGAGAGAGTGGAGTACATTCAGATGGCGAACAGAGGAAAAAGCATTCAGCGTTGTACCCAGAGAGAGGAGGATTATAAAGACCGAAGAAAATAGACACACAGTCGCAAGAGAGATGAAAATGTCTGCCAGACAAAAACGAGAATGAATGTGTGGGCAATAAAGTTTTATTGCCTCTTGTAATGTAATTATAGAGTGAAACATTGTTTTTTCACTCAGTTATTTTTTATGTCACTGTACTCCACAAATACCAAAACCCTTTCATCCGTTATGAAGAAGTAGGCATTTTTTGTTGTTGCTTTTTGTTTGTTTGTTTGTTTTTTAAATTGCTCTAAGTGGACATTTCAACAACATATTTTAGGTGCACATCTCTTAGAGTAGGTAGCAAGGAGATAATCATATGCTGTCTGTAGTCATTTGACATACCATCTTCCATCTAGTGACTATTCACTGAGTGCATCATTCCCCTTAGCTTTTGTTTTTTTTTTTTACTTTTCACAGCACCTTATTTATCCCCAGTCGTTGTGTTCTTTCTGTGCTTACAGCAATCAGAGATGTTTCTCTGCTAATGTGATTCTGCGAGTGCTTCAGAGGCTCCTTCTGATCTGACACATCAGAAACAAAAGTTGCTGTGACGCAGCTTGTTCTAGTTCTCTGCTGATTTATTTCTTTTCTCTTTCACTGCACTCACTCTGCAGCCAGGAGGTCTGTCAAAGTGGCGTCAGATGGGTTATGAATTTCTGTGTTGTTTGCCAAAAGTTAATTTTTGCTTTAGTGTGCAGCCATTACCTATCATTTTTATACCTTGGCATGTAAGGAGATTCTTTTTTTTTTTTTTTCAGATTTAAAACTCATGATCAAAAGGGGGGTTTATGAATTTTACAACTTTGTAGAGTCCAAAATGAAGTTTAAAACATGCCATGTCAATTTAAGACTCCTCCTGTTTACTTTGTGCACGCTAGATAACGCCAGGGGCATGACATTTCACCCTCAGTTTCACAGGCATAATTAAGGCTTAGCATTTTGCTCTTTTTCATGCTGCTTCTCGGGTTCATTCAGATGATACCTGAGAGATAAATATGTGAGGGCGGCCCTGCATTCTTACAGTGATGTGTCAGATTAATAGCTTGACAGATAACCATGAAAAAGATCTCAGGTTGTAAAGGAAAGGATGAGATTCCAGAGATTTTCCCAGAGATTTTCACTATAGGTAATTGTTGTCTTAACTGTTCAAGGCCATTTGAAACAAGTGATCTGAGCTCTTTACACAGTTTCCCATTGATGCAAAGCCATAAATGGACCTATGTGTTCAACTGTGGCCGAGGTGTTATTCTGCTCAACCTGTCTACTTTTTAATTTATTTCAGTTTTCTTCCTTGCTGTTTTTTTTTTCTTGCACTTTTCTCTCATTATTAAAACCTCCTCAACCCCTACAGTCACTGGATGCATATGGCTCCTATTAAAGCCATGTTTCAGCAAAGATCTCTATTTCACTTATATTCCCTTTTGAGACAGAGTAGTTTGGGCTTTGGAAGAGTTTTGATTCAGGATCTCATTGAGTCTCTGGTAACCGCAGTTCATGAGGAACTCTCCCGAAACTCCCCCCTGTAGGAAGCAAAAAGAAAAAAAAAAAAAGGCCATATGTCACAATTACAATTAATTTGGGTTGGAACCAGGTGGAATCAGGGAACTGAAAGAGTCTTGGGATGATCTGATACAAGATGCAGACACAAAAATTGACTTTTCTTTGTATGGGCATCCATCTTGTGATTGTTATTGTACCTCTGTGGAAAGGCTGCCTTCTCAGTGTATTTAGTACATTCACTCAAGTACTGAACTTAAGTACAGTTCTGGGGTAGTTGCGCATATTTCTGTTTTCAAGTGTACTTCTTCACTATGTTTTAGAGGGAAATACTGACCTTTTTTACTTGACTGCATTCATCTGACAGCTGTAGTTACTATGCAGATTAAGATTTTACACATAAAGAAACATGATAAGCTTGTTAAAGCATTGTTAAGAATTAAACCAGTGCCTCTCAACCTGTGTGTCTTGAGATCCCTTAAAAAAAGCAGCCAAAAAGCAGTTTGTAGTCAGACATGGTTTCATTTAAGTAAGTGTTTGAGGGCCAAAGATTTAAAGTTATCTGTTATTGTCGGGGGAAAAGCAAAGATTAGATAATAGTTAAAAATATGAAAACATTTTGTGCAGAACAAGACCTTTTAATTTGATACTTTAAGAATATTTTGCTGATAAGACTTCTGTCCTTCAAGTTAAATTTGGGATTCTGGGCTTTTTCTTGTAGAGTATTCTTACATTGTTTTATTGTTTTTTTTTTTTAAAACGATCTGAATACTTCCTGCTACTTTTCATGGTTTATTACTGTGACTTATCACTATAAATTCTTTCTTTGTCTATTAGGGGATGTGTATATCCAACCAACTCAAGACACAAAGAATCCTGTCATCTATGGAGTCTTCTCCGTTTCTGGGTAAGTGACTGACAGCTTTCTCAAGCTCTCTTAACTTTCATGCAGTTTGGAGGGAAGTTTTTTTTTATTTATTTATTTTCACTCAGCCTGAAGATGTCAGCTCTCTCTGATATTGAAATGCTGTGTTGCATATGGCCTGTCAGATTCAGGCTACAAAGACAAGACAGAAAGTGAATCTGGAGCCCAGAGGGAGTTGCACTCCTCTGTGCGACTGACTGAGCCTATAGTTCCTCGTAGGTCAGGTTTGATAGAAAGTTAAACATAGCATTAAAATTCAAGGCAACCAACCAGACATGTAAATTGAGATTCTGACTGCACACAGGCAGGGAGAGGTGCTCACCGAGTCATAATAAACATGTCTTGATTAATGTATTTGAGAAACAAATACTGTTATTGTTTCCATCCTCTCCTTAGGCATCAAGCACGTTTTAAACCCAGCTGATAAAAACACATGCGGTGCTAATGATAGAGGCTCATGACAGGACTTACAAACATAGTACACCCACCACACAGCAGCGAGAGCCTGAGCTCTGGCGATTCTCTGCAGTACGTGGGTGTTTGTATGTCAGTGTATCAGACAGCTTGACTCGCTGAGTTGGGTTGAGTTGGTTTGAGAGTGTGTTTGTGCGTCACAATGTTTCAGCGCGTTCCTGTAAGAGGCCGGCTGAGTACGTGGGAAGGAAGTAGATTCTACCAGCCCCAGAGAGCACCGACAGTAATTATCTCAGGGAGTGAGTTAATCTGTATCCACTTGCCGCTGCCTCTCCTTGTTCACCCTTTCTCTCCTGCCCTCCTCCAGATCTGTCTTTAAAGGCTCGGCAGTGTGCGTTTACTCCATGGCTGACATTCGCATGGTCTTCAATGGGCCTTTTGCTCACAAGGAAGGGCCCAACTACCAGTGGGTGGCATACACTGGGAAGATTCCCTACCCACGCCCTGGCACTGTGAGTTATACGCAATAAAAGATGAATACACCCTTCTTCCCATTGTAAAGAAAATATGTCATCCTTTTTGTAACATGAAAGGAATTTGGTAAATTGAACCTTTGACGGTTAGATCTCTTTTTTTTTTTTTGTCAATAGTGTCCTGGAGGCACTTTCACCCCCAACATGAAATCCACAAAGGATTACCCAGATGAGGTTATCAACTTCATGAGAAACCACCCCACCATGCACAATCCTGTATACCCAGTACACAAGCGCCCCCTGGTGGTCAGAACCAACGTGGACTATGAGTTCACCACAATTGCTGTGGACCAAGTGACAGCTGCTGACGGGAGCTACGAGGTGCTCTTCCTGGGAACAGGTCAGCGGTCTAAGGCCTTAACTGGCATTATGTGATGACTGTCCAGTAATTTAATAGTCATATCATTGTGTAGTTTGAAGTTCATATTATGTGTAAGTCCTGTGGCCTTGGCTCTGTTTGGGAGGTTCACACACACACGTACAGGATGTGCCTTTCTTTTCTAAACATAGATGGGTCAGACTTTGAGATTCCTCAAAGCTATTCTCAGTTTGAAATATCAATTTTATAAATATTAAGATATTTAAGAGTAAGAATGAAATGAGGCATCAGAGCTCGAGTTAAACTTGTTTCTCTCTTATGTTTTACAGATCGGGGGACGGTCCAGAAAGTGATTGTCCTGCCTAGAGACGACTTGCAAACAGAGGAGCTGGTCTTAGAGGAAGTGGAGGTCTTCAAGGTCCGCCACCCCACCTTATTCTGTTTATTCTTCCATCGTCTTTTTCTTTTTTTTTATACTGTCTGCTTATTTAAAGTTTTTTTTTTATTTTATCACTGCAGGTTCCCACGCCAATTACCACCATGAAGATTTCATCCAAACGTGTAAGTTACCTAGAAACTGCTTAAATCTGTAGCTCAACCAAAGAGTATTAATCACTTGTACCAAAACAAACTTTTTATTGCCAAGATGTTTACAAAATTTACCTGTAGCTCAATGTTCCATGACTCAGAAAAGAATATGTATAGCTAATGTCTATTTTTCTATTCTGATCTTTACATGTGTTTCATTGTAGCAACAACTGTACGTAGGATCAGTCTTGGGTGTGACCCACCTGGCTCTCCATCGCTGTGATGTGTACGGGGAGGCCTGCGCTGACTGTTGTCTGGCCAGAGACCCATACTGCGCCTGGGACGGCAAATCCTGCTCAAGATACTCAGCCTCACAGAAGAGGTGAGGATCAAGATAGTTTAGACAGGCAGTCACGCTTAGGTACACCACACGGGCTTGTTTAGAAAATTCTCCTTCATGTTCACTGCTTTAGCATGTGACATTTTTAAAATATGTCGAAGTTAAGCTTTTTATTTTCGCATGTGGATCTGACCCTTCTAGACGCAGCCGTCGACAGGATGTAAAGTACGGCAACCCAATCCGCCAATGCAGAGGTTATAACTCCAATAGTGAGTGTCCGTACTGCACGCACACACAATTCAGGAACCAAATATTCTGCCAGTACAATGGAAATGTACTTGTTCACATATTTATATATTTTTCAGGAATAATGCATAAATATGCTCACATATTGTATTGTAGCAAACAAGAATACTCTGGAGACTGTTCAGTATGGGGTGGAGGGAAGCACTACATTTCTGGAGTGCCAGGCCAGGTCTCCTCATGTGTCTCTGAAGTGGCACCTGCAGAAGGAAAACAGCGACAGGAGGAAAGAGGTGAACACAGCTGTCACTGTGAAGCATCTCCACTGCCAGCTGTCTTTGAACAGCTCTTGTGTTTGGGCATTTATTTGCATTTTTAAAATTGTCCTCTTCACTGTCCTCCGGCCATTTCCAGATTCGCTCAGAGGGCCGCATCCTGAAGACAGAGCAAGGCCTTCTGATCCGCTCACTGCAGTCTTCTGACAGCGGCATCTACCAGTGCACGTCCACGGAGAAAAACTTCAAACACACACTTGTCAAACTGCAGCTTGTGGTCCTTTCCAGCCGCACAGTCAACAACGTGTTAGTGGAGACAGGCAGCCCGGCCCTGCCTCCACTCCAGTCCAGCGCCTGGACTCCGAGCGCCGGCCAGTATAAGGACCTGCTGACGATCCTGAGCCAGCCGGAGATGGGCCTGATCAACCAGTACTGCCAGGATTACTGGCAGCTTGGAGACAGCAGCCTCGGGGACAACAAAGCCAAGAGCCTGAAGGAGCTGAAAGAGCAGAAGAAGCCTCGCAACCGTCGGCATCATGATGAGCAAACAACTCCAGCTGAGACATGAGAAGCTGGACACACACCCTATGATCCTCAAACACCCCCTGTCTACCTGTTAATACAACCCTCAAAATACTGCAACCCTCCATTTAGGGGAATGACAAATGATAGAAAAAGTCAAATAATCATAAAGGACAAGACAGAAACTGCAACCAAAAGCAACAGCATCAAACAGTTTCTATGTAACTGTTAAAAAAAATACACAATATTTATTGTAGGTTGTAAAAATTAATTCTTTGTACCTATCTAGAAACCATGTTTTTTTGTGAATAGGTAAATCTGTGCAAATATTGTTGTTATTATATTATTATTGTTAGTGTTATTTGTTTATTACAATGTGCTATTATGTTGAGAATATCTTTATGTTTGGTGTTTTTGAAAAACAGCAACAATAACACAGGACTTTGGAGGTATCCGCACATGGACAAGGACCGAGGAAGGTGTATTCGGAAACTGTTAAAGGCGACCATGTTGGATCACATGACTGCTGGCAGTATTCAGTGTCTAAGCAGGAAGTCGAATCAGGAAGTCACTGACCTTCTTGAACTTCCCAGAACGTCTTCACCAGAACTCTCTACTGTAAATCGGACAGTTTTTTGTTTTTTGTTTTTTTAACTGCAAGATACAAGCTGTTGACAGAAAGATGACGGCATTTCATGGGACATTCATTGATAAAACGAAATGCCCACAGACTGCAGCTGTGACAAGTTGTTACAGACATATGGTCACATGTGAATGAAAGGCCCTCTGTGGCAGGTCTCTGTGACGTCTCTCCTTTGAGGATGTGGTCCAGCCGGGCCTCAAGTAATGATGTTACATCACTCGCCCAAATTCTTCCAAAATCAGTAGCTGCCAAGTGTTTGTTTTGTTTCTATGTGAATATCACATCTCAGTGTCGTATCCTTAACAAACGTGATCTTTGTGATAAGCTGTTTTTTGGGGGAAAGGGTCTTTAACCGACACAAAAGCTGAAAATATTAACATTGCCTTCTCTTTTCTCTCTTTAGAGATAAGATATTCCAGCAGGCAGCTAAATGTGAGTTTGTGACAGTTTGTGATTAAAACCTATAAGAGACAAAGCACCTTCTGTTGCCAAATTGGTGATCTTGATAAACAGTAAATACTTCACATGTATCTGTGGCATATTATGCAGTTTATTCACATGTCAGAGGACATGCAGTTAGTATGCTCAAAGGATTTTTTTTTTTTTTTTTTTTTTTTTTTAAGCTCTAAATGAATCCGAAGTTTGCATTCCTGCCAGTTTTATGCTAAATCTTGGTTTCACTAAGTGAATATTGTGTTTGGCCACATAACCAGTCTGCACTTCAGTTATATTACAGTGATAAATGTGTTGTTTTTCAGTGCTTGAGGACTGGCCGTTTTCTTGGTGCTGTGTTAACTGTATCGGCTGGTTCACAACAGAGCTTTCACAGCTACTTTTTTTGTCAGTCTAGTACAGTGCCATCTTGCTATCAGCCACGCCACAGACTTCCTATAAAACTGTGTGTGCTGAGCAACTTCCATACAGAAGTTTAAAAAAAAAAAAAAAAAAGTCACAAATACAACCACTAAAAGCTGATCACCGCCAAACCTGAAGAGAAACCTGTACCAAAATCTTCAGAAGGTGGCTTTTCATTGTGCATGGCATGTACAGTGTATGTGTATGGTATTTGTCAAAAAATGCTACGTTGCTGTGGATGTCAGTGAATGTCTTTCTCATTGTGGGGATATGGAGATACTGTCGGTGCAAGAAAGATGTGCTCACACCTTTTTATTGGTGTGAAATACTGAAGGTACAGAAAAGTCAGATTGTGATTTTAAATCCTCTCTCTCTCTCTCTCTCTCTCTCTCTCTCTCTCTCTCTCTGTATGTCTCTTAGTCTCTCTCTCTCTCTCTCTCTCTGTATGTCTCTTAGTCTCTCTCTCTCTCTCTGTATGTCTCTTAGTCTCTCTCTCTCTCTCTTTCTCTCTCGTTCTCAGAAATTTGCAAAACAAATTTGCAAATTTATTTTCTCTGTTTGGCAGACTTTGCTCTGGGTCATTGAGGTAAAGTAATGTATGATATAATGCACAGTTGATGTTATTGTAATGACTTGTAAAAAAATTACTTCTATCTTTTCTTCCTCATCAATGTTGCTGACTAATAAATGAAAGCTCTATATTTTATAATAATACATGTTATCTTATGTTTGCAATGGTGGGCATATAGTCTGCAGGATAATCCTTATTATTATTTAAGTGTTGATGTGAGCTTAGCAATTTGCTGTCATAGCTGCTTGAGATCATTTTAAATCATTTTAGTGTTACTAAATCCATGAAAGTTTTTTCATTAGCAGCTGTGGCCCAGGAGCTTTATCACTGTCAGCTCCTCAAAGAGCAAAATGAAGTTAAAGTGAAGTTGTTGTGTGCTTTGGAAAATGAAGTGCAATGCTCACACACACAGCCGTACTGTACATACATGTATACATGACTGAAAGTGACCAGATTAGGATCCCTAACCAGCTTCAGATTGAGGTCAATGAGATCTGTCAGGTGAAACTGCAAAGCCCTTTAAGTACTTCAGAGCTCACCCTTCAGTCTGCAGAATCTTATAAGAAATGTCATTGTGTCTTTCTTCGTTGGGCTGGGAGGTGAGGTATTACATTAACCTTAATGTCTGTGATTGTGTATTTTGTAAAGTAGAGACTGTTTTTTTTTTGTTTTATTACAGACTGAAAAGCTGTTGTCCCTCTCATCCACCCCGTTGCAAACACCAAAGACATTGATGTGCTTACTACCCCACATCAGATTTAATTTTTATTTTGTTGCTGATGAAGGGTGAATCTATGAGTAACTAAGTTCACAGATAGGCAAAAACACCAAACTATTGAGCTTCATATGCCTCTCTCTTAAAGGCACCTGAGAACAGCATAGAGAGATAAGCACTTGAGCCGATGTTCATCTTCCGCTGAGCACAGCAAAGTCCCCCCTAAAGGTTAGCTCACTCCTACACTGATGTATGTCTGCTTCTCCTCACACCTTTCGCTCTGCCCTAAAACACTCCTGTCCTTGTGCTCCATTGGTCGTCTCCAGTCAGGTGGGCAGAGGATGCCCAAAATCCTTTCCTAAGACAGGAAAATACTCCAACATTCTCCAGTGTTTGCTGCAGGCAGTTGACGCATCAGCTGCATCGTTGACGGCACCGGTCAGGCAGTAGGCGATCAGCTAGGACCTACTTCCATTTTTCCTGACACTTGGCTTTTGAGCAGAGAGGCCCAAGCAGGGAAAAGTAGGATGGGGGCTGGAGCGAGCGCCGAAGAGAAACGCTCCAGAGAGCTGGAGAAGAAGCTGAAGGAGGATGCCGACAAGGATGCAAGAACTGTCAAGCTGCTGCTGCTAGGTAAAGACAGTCAAGCTGGCTCAGCAGGGGTTCAAATGCGTTAACAGCAAACCTCAACATGTGGTTACACACATTTAAGGGCCCCATAAGGCCCCAAAGAGGGAATGGAGCTACTTTTTATTTTAAGTATAAGATATAGTCAACCTAGCTGTCTGAGTGCACATTAAGTGTGACATTACTATTGTTAAAAGTTTGAGGATGAAAAGACAAGACGTACATACCAATACCTATCCCTTGTAGTAATATTTATCAGTCTGACTCTTTTTTAACTTTTTGTACACTTAAACATACTTCTAACTATTCAGCAATCATCATCAATACTAGTTGTTGTAGACTGAAATATGAGTATTGTCATTGATATACTATATAACTAAAAAGGTCTTAAAAAATTTACTAAACTGCAGAGTCAGTGCATTTACACAGGCTGTGTTGAAGACACACAACATATTTGAGTCAAGTAAAGGCTTAATAACCTGTGTCACTGAATTGCTAAGACACTTTAATAATCACTCAACCCAATCCCTTGTTAATCCTGAGACAACAGGTCCTCTGACACAAAGGGCTTAACCCTGAAGGACGGAGGTATCCTACCGCCCAGTCCAGATTTATAGAAGGGCCAGTAGCTGTAGCATTCAAACACCAAACCTAGATGCAATTAAAGCAGTATGTTGTTGTATGAGTGATTTTAAAAAATGAGTTAGATTTGTGAATTTAGGTGAGTTTTTTTTTTTTTTTTTTTTTAATTTAAGCACAAGTGAATCATGTTCACTAAAATGTCTGTACTCTGTTGGATTTAAAAGCAAAAACATTCATTGCCAAGTACAAGCTTACAGTATATTTTTACAGTTGGATATATATACTGTTCTGAACAGCCATCTGCTTGACAGATATTGTGTGGAACTCAACTTCATCCCCTCATGATAATGTAGGTCAGGGATAGGAAAGGTTCCCCCTCACATCAGCGTTGAACAAGATTAGACCTGAAGTAATAAGTGTTATGATCTGTTGGAATCCTCTGTCCAATGAATGTCAGGAAGTTTCCTGCAATTAAGATAAGTCTACTCATTAATGATAGAATAAAAACACAAAAACAGCGTTCAAGAAGAAGTTTTATTATTCGACGTGAGTAACTACATTTCATGCTCTTTTCTTCCTCCATGTAGGTGCTGGAGAATCAGGCAAAAGCACAATTGTCAAACAGATGAAGTAAGAACTGATTTTTTCTGCCTAAGAAATGTCTGTTTCCTTATCATGCTGAGTGTAAACAATATAGTAATACTATATTTTCTCAACAGAATTATCCACAAAGATGGTTATTCGCTTGAAGAGTGCTTGGAGTTTATTACCATCATCTACAGCAACACCCTGCAGTCAATCATGGCTATTGTGAAGGCCATGACCACACTCAGTATCAACTTCGGCCACCCTGATCAGCAGGTAATGCCAGCAGAGAAACGCATCGATGTATTTTGAGTAAATCAATTTCAGCTTCCTTGAAAACTACCAAACATACTGTAACTTGTATTTGTCCCTGTCCTTTTGCATTCACACTGCAGGACGATGCCAGGAAACTCATGCATCTTGCAGACACCATCGAGGAGGGCACCATGCCTAAAGAGCTGTCAGACATCATTTTGCGCCTGTGGAAGGACTCTGGCATTCAGGCATGCTTTGATAGGGCCTCAGAATACCAACTCAACGACTCCGCTGGATAGTAAGCAATCACCCAAGCTGCGATTTAGAAATATTTACAAACTCTCATACCAGAGTGTGCAATTGAATGAATGTCATTTACCCCTCAGCTACCTGAATGACTTGGAGCGACTGATCCAACCAGGCTATGTGCCCACTGAGCAGGATGTGCTGCGATCAAGAGTGAAGACCACTGGTATCATCGAGACCCAGTTCTCCTTCAAAGATCTGAATTTCAGGTGGATCTGGGCTGTATTTCTTCAGAGAATAGCACCCGTAACTCATTAGCAGGACCCCCTCTGCGCTCCAGGACAATTATAAAGATAATATGCTTGTGTTTCCATGCAGAATGTTTGATGTGGGTGGCCAGAGGTCAGAGAGGAAGAAGTGGATTCACTGTTTTGAAGGTGTGACCTGTATCATCTTCATCGCTGCTCTGAGCGCATACGACATGGTGCTGGTGGAGGATGATGAAGTGGTATGGCAACAGTTATATTACACACTTCATATGCTGTACAATTTGTATCTTATCCCTTATGGACAGTCAAAAGTTGGTGTATTTGAAATGCTCTTCAATAGGACTTGTATTTTTCTTTCAGAATCGAATGCACGAGAGTCTGCACTTGTTCAACAGTATCTGCAACCACCGCTACTTTGCCACCACCTCTATTGTACTCTTCCTCAACAAGAAAGATGTGTTCGTTGAGAAGATCAAGAAAGCTCATCTCAGCATGTGCTTCCCTGAATACGATGGTAAGGTCAACACTGTGCACAAATTGCAACAGATTTTGAATCTTAAGAAATTCACAAGCGATTAAATATGGCTTTTTATATTGATTAAGGACCCAACACCTACGAGGATGCTGGTAACTACATCAAAATGCAGTTTTTGGACCTGAACATGCGCCGAGACGTCAAAGAAATCTACTCCCACATGACCTGTGCCACAGACACAGAGAACGTCAAGTTTGTGTTTGATGCCGTAACTGACATCATCATCAAAGAAAACCTGAAAGACTGTGGTCTCTTCTAAGAGCCACGCTCAGGAACCCAATGAAGGTGAGCAGAATTTGCACAGAACTGATCATTCAAACTAACTGTTGCACCAGCTAACCAGTGTGACTTTCTTTCTGTTCACAGGGGTGCTGTTGTAGCCCTGTCACATTCCACAAATCCCTCCTCAATTAAAACTGAGGACCCAAGAAGAGAAACTGTCCCCTAAAATAGCCACTCTCAAACGGGCGAACGCAAAAGATTTAATCAATTTGTTGTGTTCAAAACTAAGTTGTAGCTTTGACCAAATGAGACCAGAAGACTTACATCAGAAAATCCTGTGCAGATTTCAGATGAGTTGAATTTTAGTCAGGCTAACTTTTCTCTTGAGTCTCCTGAACTTGTCTTTGGAGGGGCATGTAATCTGTAGTTAAGACATCAAAAGCTTCTGTCAGCA
This sequence comes from Toxotes lorentzi, assembly GCA_037833715.1. NCBI lineage: Eukaryota > Metazoa > Chordata > Actinopteri > Toxotidae > Toxotes > Toxotes lorentzi. Next base: position 16,112,524 of record JBBMJY010000018.1, read on the forward strand.
TAAAGTGATTTCTTCTCACATGTACTAATGTGAAAAGATGTCAGGCTAACGCATTCTCTATGCTCCAGTTACTGGTCAGTATACGGCCAAAACGCAAACAAGTTGGCCTCACCACCTGCAGACGCACTTCCTACCCCTGTTAGAGATTCAGAACAAACTTGTCACTAGAAACACTGCAGAGAAGTTTGAGACACAATTCAAGCAGGTAACAAATTTATTTTTTTTAAGGCAGGTGATAGAAAACTCTTTGCAATAGCTGAAAGGGCCATTGTATATAATTAAAATGATTTCTATTGGACAGTTCATGAAGTGTGGTGATACCATGTTGATCTGTTTCACTGTTGAGTGGTAGATGTAATATACTTCAACTATACTTCTCTCTTCTCTAAAAGTTAACTGATGCTACAGGCCTTTGAGCCAATTATCCTGCACAGAAACCACTAACTGTAAACCTTGACTAAACCTATTAAAGCTTCTGTAGAAAACTGAGTACTTTTCCATTTTTCATAAATTATTAAAAAGCAACACAGCAATGTCGTGTTCATAGTCTGTCATTTATTAATTTCTTTATTTTATACAGATTAAAAGAATAGTTTGACCTTATTCGAAATGTGCATTCTTGCCAAGAGTTGGATGAGAAGATCGGCATTACTTTCATGTCTGTGCAGTAAATATGGAGCTACAGTCAGCAGCCGGTTAGCTTAGTTTAGCACAAAGACTGGAAACAGCTAGTCTGGCTCTGTCCAAATAGCAAAATCTATCTACTAGCACTTCTAAAGCTCAGTAATTAACAGCTCATCTGTTTACTATGTGCCCATAACATAAATAGTCAAGCACATGATGTTGCACCAAATTTGCAATATGTGAGCTACAATTGAGCATGAGATGATCTCATATTCAGTACATTTTTGTTTTACTAATGAAAACACCATACTGCCGACCCATGAACGAGCACACGAGAGCCCTGCAAGACTTCTATCTGGAATTTCTGAGCATCAAACATTTGTGAAACATGACGTTGCCCCCATTTGCAATTTGCATTGTGTGCTCACAAACAGATTTTCTGAAATGGGCCCCAGACCGGTATCAAGTGTTACAGATCTTCTCATCTGAACTCTCAGAAAGAAAGCAAATAAGCATAGTTCCCAAAATGTTTAACTACGATCTAAGACAAAGTGGGTGGTATGATGTCAGCCAATCTGAAAACTCAGAAACGTCATTGCTATCGCATGAAGCAATTTAAACAACGCGTGGGAAATGAACAGTGGTCTTCCAAAGCCAAAGAGCTTTACAGACACTCAGGATGTTTGATAACAGATGGGCCAGTCAGAACGCACACATCAGTCGAGCTGTACATGAATCAAACATCACCGTTTAGGAGGCAATATTTATATGTTTGGGACATTAATGAATATTCACAGTACAACTGTACTTCAGTTCAGTGCGGCTATTCTTCAACCTCAGATAAACAAGTTGGAACATTTGCAATATAAATACCTAAGGCGATCCTAAGATATTGTAGGCAACAACGTTTCAAGAAAGTTGTTTTTTTTTTCATTGATTTTTTTGTTTTTCCTTTAAACCCTGAGTTCTCACCACATGACCATTAATAGATATGATGTGCAAGAATGTGAAAGACAAACAGCAAATGATAACTTCCCTTCAGAAAATATGCAGGAAAGTACTAAATACGTCAGACAGAAAAATGATGGAAAACGACGTTTTCACTTATTAGCATTAAAAATACAATTTATGGCTTGATTGATCATGTCTAAAAAAAAAAAAAAGGAGCTTTATGTCATAATCAGTGTAAAACTGTACATACACATGGAATGACACCTATTGTGCAATATCAACAGTGGCCTCAAAAAAAAAAAAAATAGACAAAACAACAACAAACAAAAAAATCGACAATGTTAACCACAAGTAATATGCACAGTACAGTCTCCAGAAAGACCAAGACACTTTGAAGGCACTTTAAAACAGAAAGAGTCTTCATGAACCTCTCTCTCTCTCTATCTCTCTCTCACACATACACACACACACACACACACACACACAGTCATGGCACATCTGTTTGTCCTTTGTAAGACATTGAGTAACTAGAAGCCTGAGAGATGAACACTTCAGTTTCCACCAGTATTATCAGAAGTGTGTAAACACCTAACAGACAGGAAGCAGTTTGGGTTCATGTTGTCTGTTACTCCCTGTTACGTTACACTTGACAGCCTCTCTAAAATAGTTGCAATGTGGTTAATCCGGTTTAAGAAAAAGACGAAAAAGCTAATTATCTAGAGTGAGAAAGACATGACAACTGTTCCTAAATGTTGTAAAAACCAGCCTGAGGCCTACAAAACACCAACAAAGTTCCTACAGGCACAATCTACAACATGTTACAATGTCACAAGAAGCAGGGTTCTGTAGTGTGTGCATAATTCATCACCTGTTCTGATCTCTGTTAATGTGCAGCCCTTATGTAAGCACTGATCTAGTCAAGTGAATCAACTGCAAAGAGGCACTAATCATCATGTTCAGAGAAAACTTTTTAGAGGTGAGTTTTTATAGGCTATACATTTTACATATGTGTGGCTAGATGGCACTGTTCCCATGAAAACAATATTATGATTCACAGCTTGGCTGTAATTTCAACACATGCACACAATCTATACACATTCATACCTGAACAGACAATTTTTTTGCTCCACAGCAACACACCAGTTATTCTGAAAACCGCAATCACCAGCCAAAAAGTAATGAAGTATGACTCCTCATTTTCTAGCAGAAAAGTTGTTCATCTTTGTCGCCTGCATGCTAACGCTCCAAAGAGCAAAAACACCCTCACATACTTTAATAATAATTAATACAGCTAGTAATCGGTTTTCCTTTAGCTTCAGTCTCCTGAGCGAGGATTCTGACCAATAGTGGAACTCTTCTAACCTCACTTGCATCTGCACCTCAGGTGGTGTACCGAATGCCAGCGTCACCACATGTGTTCTGTTACTCAGAAAAGTCCCACCATGTGATCGATCTGCCTCATGTAGATACTCTTCAACGGCAGAGTGTACCGTCGCTCCTCTGGGATCCTGTTACACTGCAGAAGGAGAGAAAAGGGAAGAAAGAATGTGAGTCTATGACGGCGAGAGCTTTTTTTGCCCATTATAAAAAGTCACATCTATCAATGAAAATGGTGAACAGTGAGCTGGGCTTGGGCAAGGATGATGGCCTTACATTGCTGACGTTGCTGGGAGGTGGCCGGGTGTTTGGCTCTCTTTCTGCCAGCGCTCCCTCCTCACATGGAAACAAGTCGTTCCACTGTTTCTCCCTGAAGCGCTTGTCTATAGGCACCACGTGGCCCTCGGTAGTGAAGATGAACTTGTTATCGGATTTGTGAAGTGGGTTGTCCTCATCAAACAGCTGCAATGTAATTGTAATTATATGGATATCTGTGTGGACAGAGCTGAGCCAAAAACTGGGTTATTCGGGCTATTCTGACGATGGCAGGGCAACACCAACAAAATCAAATAAGATATTTTGGATTTTTGACAAGATTTAGAATGCAACTAATAGTGTTTCTAAGACCAATTTATACTCAATTAATCATTTAAGTCATTTAGCCAAAATGCAAACAATTTATTGTTCCCAACTTCTCACTTGCTGTGATTTTCTGCTTTTCTCTCTTTGATAACATTGTCTTCTCAAATAGCTTGTATTACAATTATAGAAACATATCATCCGATCATAAGCTTATATAACGTAGCTCTATCTCTGACATGTTCAGGCTGTAACTTACCAGGTAAAGGTATTTGCAGGTCTCACTGAGGAAGAAACTCTCCATGCGATCCTCTTTGGATTTGTCCACAACGTGGTGGAGAGTGGCATACCCACATCTGCAAATAACACAGCTTGGCTCAGCTCAAAGTAAACACATACAGCATTTTAATGCAGATAGATATGTTACATGATCCACACCTGACTTTGGCATTTTTCTCAAGGCTCTGAAGAATATCCATTCCAACATGCAAATAGAAAGGATTTTTGGTCGCCTGTGGAAAGCCAAGAAGAAAAAACATGACTCTTGAGAGAAAGAGACCCCCTACACCCCCCTTATGTGTTGCCTCTTCAACCAACACCATCAATTCTGTGTCTGTGTTGTTACCTGGTAGAGCAGATAGGTTGACTCCACCAGCTCTGGTCTTAAGGGATAGAAGAGCACATCAGGAGCCTGCAGCTGCCAGTTGTATCTCTCTGGCAAAGCCCCAAAGCGCTTCCAGATGGCATAGTAGAAGGCATGCAGGCAAATGGCATTATCTACATCACCATTCAGCACCTAGGACACAGAGTAGCAGAGCCTCCCTTTAGTTGAACACAACAACACATTTTGTTTACACTTTAATATCAGATGTATCATGGCTGAAAGTGCATAATCTAACCTGCAGCCCAGGAAAGAAGGCCTGAAGGGAGTCGATCCAGGTGTTCATGATCTCACCACTGAACATGTTCACATTAACATAGAGAGGTGGGTCACCCTCCCCTTCATTACAGGATTCTCTCCTGAGAAGAAAACAGAAGCAATCAGGGTTTAAAATGTGTCATACAACTCCATGTATCGCCAAACAAATTAATTAAATTGCTTGTAGCACATATAGTTGAGTATGCTTGGTTTTTTTTTCCATCTTCCATATTTGAACACACATTCACATACAGTAACAACCACTGCGCTAACACATTCTTCTGCTGCTGGCCACTCCCCAGCTAAACTAGCAGTGTTGGGATGCCATGTGTCTTACTCAAAGGACATTTTTTCACTGTGGGACTCACCCTCTCCTCAGGTGGTTCTGTATGCTCTCATAAGCAGCTTGAAACATCCTGTAGTCCTCTTTTTCACCAAAAAGGATGTATGATTTGAGCAAATACTCATAGAAAGAGTCCATACCAGCTCCAAGGCCGCTCTGCTTGCCAACCCACTGACCTGTTTGGATATTAACTACATTCCCTGAGGACAGAAATCACAGAAAGTGGACAGATGAACTGTAGGCACCATATTTACATGTTGTAGCCTTTAACATATCAATTTAAATAAACAGAAAGAAAGAAAGTGAGCAAAAAAAGAAATCCAGGAAGAAACAGAAAGTCTTTTCACAGAACTACAGCTGAACATACCTAACAGACCGGTTTCATTGCTCCTCAGGTTCCACAGTGCTCTGACAGCTCGTCTGGCTACCCACTCAAATGTGGAATCGCCAATCAAGCGGCTCAGAATCCCAAACTCCACCAGCAGGGACCCAGCTCCTGCAGTACAAGTCTCATTGATGCTGTCAGGAGGGACACCAGTCTTCAAGTTCACCTGCATATCAGATACAGATAAGTAAAGCTGGTTGATATTTCAGCCATTACAGTATGTTTTGTAGGAAGTCCATCACATGATAACTACAGTAGACATGGCTATAACTGTTTGATTACTTTGTGGGCATATTAGCAGGTATCTTGTAAAATGCACCTTTAATATATGACCACAGCAGTGTCACTCACCCTGGGGTAAGGAATGCCTGTGCTTGTGTTCTCAAAGGCCGGCAGTAAGCGGACAGCCAAGTCATGAGCCAAGTGCAGCAGCTCATTATCGTAACCTTCAAAGCCCACCTTGCCAAATGGATGTTTTGGGTCAGTCAGCAGGATGTGAGCTGAGATAAGGCTTCCCAAGATCCTTCAAAGAAACAAGAATTATTACACTGTGATGCCACAGTATCAGAATCAGGTTACCATTTATTTTTTTTTTACATTAATATCAATGTCATGATATCTGAGTATGTATAGAATGCCTCATTCATTCATTCATTCATTCATTTTGGACAGCATAATCAGTTGCTAGATTAACAGAAAACTGAAAATAGTAGCAACATTTGTACCTGATGTTTGCCTCAAAAACTTGCACCGTTGAGTCCTTGTCAAAAGATACAGTATCTATAACCAGCTTGACGGCTCTCTGGAACTCTGTCACATTGCCAAGCACCTGAAGAGAAATACCACACCATAAACAGTGGGTACAGAAAAGAATCACCCCACTTCAAAACATTTTCATTTTTGCTACTTCACCGCCCATACAAACCTGCAGGCAGTTTAGAAAATGTGCTCCACCTGACTTCGTGTCATGGGAGGTTTCAAGAGCGACAAAAAACCCACAACTCACAACAGAAGTGGAAACCACTGTGTCACTGTGCCACTGAACAAAACTGCATTTGCAGAGCAGGTGATGTACAGATCTCGGAGAAACTCCACGGTTTAAGCAGCTTGTCAAATGTCAGTACTAATCAACAGGTAAACTACTACAATCAATCTTGAACCATAAGAAAGTAAAAGTGGGACAAAGTAAGGGATTGTAACTTACCAATAGCGTGTCTAAGGTGTCAATCAATGTAAGAGAGTAGTTCCCCAAAACGTCATTTATGTTGATGTTTGACCTGAAATGAAACAGATGCAGTGGTGTCATGCAAAAATGGGAGAGAGAATTAACACCGCACACAATAGAAAGCATATTTACTATTCAACAACAAAGTGGAGTGTTAAGATGTGAGTGTAAAATCTTGTATTAGCAAGTGAACCTTAATTGTCTTCCCAATAACAAGACGGCCTCCTTTTTAAATTGCCTGGTCTTACCCCGCAAACAGATCAGGACCTGTGATAATATTAAAACAAAGCTGATGTGATACATTGTTCTCCACTATTATGTAGTTAGTATCAGTATAGGCTAGGACTGCAACTAACGGTTATTTTCATCATTGATTATTTTCTCCATTTACCATTTGGTCAATAAAATGTCAGACAACAGTAAAAACTGTCCATCAAAAGCCTGAGGTGACGTCTTCTACCCAACCAACTGTCCAAAACCCAAAGGTATTCAATTAAATATGGGACAGACATATAGAAAATCTTCACATTTCAGAAGCTGGAACTGGGCATTTCTGTTTTAACAATGACTTAAGTGACTAATCAATCATCAAAACAGTTTTCATATCAGCTCTAAAACAGGCACCATTATTTGGTTGTCTTGTGCACGTGGAAGGCCGGTTTCGTTACTGCTGAAGAGAAAACCTGGTGCCCCTTTTAAAAAGAACTAATTTTATTAGGTCACTGAAAGTAATGTTGAAGGATAACATTGTTCACTCACCAGCTGCAGCTGTCAAAGATTTTTTTTTGTTAAATCATTCACAAGCAAATACACATACATCAACTTAAATTGTGTTCTGGGAAACCCCCTACACCCCCCTTATGTGTTGCCTCTAAATCGGAGTTTGGTTGTGAGATGTGACTGGAGACAGAGTTCAGTCTGCCTGAACTAGGGAACAATGTTTATCATCTTATGGTGTCTCTTTACTTCCAGGGTTGTTTTTCAACTCTTTTAGCATCACAAAGGAAAACCAGTCAGCCACACTGTATTTGGGTGGAAGCGCATATAACAAAGGCTGATATCTCGAAACCTTGGCACAAAAAAACAAAACTTCCTGCTTAGTTAGATACAGTTATGGCTGAGCACTAAATATGTTTTTTTCTGTAATTAGGGTGAAGGGTAAAATGACTTGATGGCATGTGAAATTTGCTTCTGTTAAGAATTTAGCCAGTTTAACATGTCTTATCCTCACTTGTCTTTTATTTTTTGTTTATTACACAGTTCATACTTCAATGACTACATTTTTACTAATATTACTTTATAGACAAACGGACAACAGTTGACCCAGAAAGTCTAAGATAACTGTATGGAGAGTGAAACTTCTGATAAGATGGCACACCCAAATTAATCAGAATGCTCCTCTACATCTTGCCTTTCAGTTTCTTTGGGTTAGGGTTAGGGAATAAAATGAACAGCTGTTTCAGCTATACTAGTACACACTGAAGCAGACACAGCCCAGGTGTCTGTGTATTGTGTTTCCTTGTCGTGAACAGAAAAAGTGAAAGACTAGAGAGCATTCCAGTTAATTTGGGTATGCCAACACCCCATCTCTTTTATTATCTTTTGTTGAGTGTGATGTTTTTAAGAACTTTAACAAATAGTTGATTAATGGGTTTATCGGTTAAGAGCAGCACCAAACAATTATTTTCACTATTGATTAATCAGACAAATTTTTTCGATTGACCGTTTAGTCCATGAAACATCACAATCAAAAATGATCGTGTGGCTGAATGTGACATCTTAAAATGTCCTAGATATGTCCTTAATCAAGCGATCGCTGCAGCTATGAATAGGTTGGTCACAAGCAAACGGATGTTACTAATAATCAAGTCATTTTAAGCTATTTTTAAAGCTTGGCCTGTCAGATTTGGATAGTTTTTGATTTTCTAAATATTTTATAAGAACAAACTGAATATATTTGGGTTTTGGAATGTTGGTTGGACAGAACCATTTATTGGGAGATGTCACACTGGGCTCTGGTAAAATGTTTGTTACTGTATCCTGTCCTTAGTTGCAGTCCATATGTTTTGTACCTGCACTGGGTTACATATTTCCACCATTATTGTCTCACTACCCTAATTCAAGCAGTTAAACGTAATGTGACAGAAACGGGACCCCGGGACCTCATCAAGACCCGTTAAGTGGCACCTATACTCTAGTTATTAAAGACCTGTTCAGTGAATTGGTGTATGAACCATAACCTGCTCAGCAGTGGGCAGCACTGAACGCACACTGCTAGCTAATTTGATGACAAACTGAATGCAGATAACATGCACAGTTAAGACGTAACTGGCTGGACAGCAGTGTGCACAGCTTTGAATGACTCACGGGTTCAACACGTCTGGTCCCCTCCCCTCACAGTCAATGGGATTCAGCTCGTCCTCGGGAAAGGCATATTTCATATAGTTGTCATAGCCGAAATAGAACATGTCTTTGGCCATGTCCTTCATCTTCGCTTTCAGCGTGTCGGGAAACGAGCTGTACCTCCGGACGTACTCGTCCTTGTTGCCATCGAAGAAGCTCAGGTAGGATCTCTTGGGTGACTCCTCTCCAACCTTTGCACAGGTGGTCGCCGTCTCCTCATATTTGTGGCCGTGTACTCGTTGAGACCACGAGTTACCCCTGGGATCTGTCCCCTTTTCCTCCCTGAATAACAAGTCTAATTTGTGCAAATTGAAACTGAGATGGAAGTTGAATCCCCAGCTAACGTTAGGTCCCAGTCCGAAGGCTAGCCACAATACACAGCTGAGGGAGACTCTCAGTACGAGTAGACCAACTACTATTGACCTCCATTGCATCTTTGCCCCGGTTCGAACTTACAAAGCATAATTTAAGTCCACACACCGACGAGGGCATGAACGAATAAGAAATCCTCTGTTCGTCAGGCTAAACTACAAGCACAGAGAGATTGTAGTGATTCTGCTTTATACGCTTCCTGTCAACAAACTAGCCCTTCTCAGACCCCGAGGTGTGATTGGTCTCTCCCTGGTGTCGTCATTCAAGCGTGCCTCAGACCCGTCCAGTGATTGGCTGCAGAGCTGTCAATCTCTTAGTTGCGTTTCGTGGCATTCCTGACGTGTCGTATTTTAACCTCTGCGCCAATAGAATACAGACACAAGAGTGAAAGCCTCAGAGGAGCAGAGATTTCAAACGGAAGGTTGAAGTCCCAGCAGGTTCAGAGTTAGGAGCACTGCTGGCCAGAAAGTGGAGGAGCAGTTAAGGAGATATTTAAGACTGTACCATTAGAAATATTGGTAACACTTTGTAGTAAGACCCCATGGATTTCCGGTGTTGTCTTCATTGATTAATAAATAATTAACTTAAGCTGTTTAGATCATTATAAGCCATTATTAAAAATAACATTTTGGCTGACAGATTGTGGAAAAATCTGTTTGACCACTTCTGGAAAATGGCTGTAGAGAATCCGGTGTAAAAATGCATATGTTTCATATTAACCTTTACAAGACTAGACGGTTTAAAGGCCTTTTTAAGACTGAATACTCAGCGGCTTCTTAGAAAGTGAGAAACTAGATTACTAACATTGATAACTGCACTTTTAACAAATAAAAGGATAAACATCACCATCTGGTGAGCCAAAATGTGTTCTGTTCATGGTGTGTAATTGATCTATAAACTATTAGTATTTTATGAACCATTATTGCAGTATTGCATTATTAGTTACAGCTTATAAACCGTTGATACAGGTTGCCATACCAGAAAGTGGCACTGAAAAATTAAATGTTTGTCGCTGACTGTTGACTGAGGTGAAAAGTAGAGTAATTGCTTGGAATTTTGTGAGGGTGTTAACAGAATTTCCCACTGTAGATTTCCACCATTAAAATACTGAAGAAACAGCAAAGAATTGTTGACGATGAAATTCACATAATACCCTGCCATAATTTTAATGCACTTTGCCTTAATGGCAAAACATAAATCAGATATGATACAATGCCATATGTTAAGTCATTAGATCTCATTACATTTAGACCACCTGCCACATTAAGGCACTATTGGGTAATTACCATGTGTATACACAGCCCTCTGAAATGAATGTCTCAATGGAATAAGCATTTTCATGTTTGCAGGAAATGCATTTACTTTTATTCAGCTATTTTAAATTTATGTAACAACCGTGGACCAACTGCACAGGTATTTTCACTTTCCCTCATTAGACCTCCTGTAATGACTGCGTGGATGTATACAACTTGTACCAGATTAACTCCCCTGTAAATTTCGTTGCACCTGTTGTTATGCTGTTATTAATGCATGACCTCATCCCCAACATATTAGCCCAACCCAAGCAGAGGTATAATCAGCCAGGTAACTGAAAAGCTTCTCTGGGCTTTACAGAATGAAAAAAAGCTTAAAAGGTGAAGTACAAATAACAGGACAATGTCTAAATTAAAAAGCATGCCTTTTTATTTCTTGAATGTATTGAAGTGATGTATTTTTACTCTACCCAAGTGGGCACACCTTGCATGCTGCTTTGCTTCAGAGGTGAGAGACATTGCACAAGGCACTTTAGATTCTGCCACTCTGTCAGCATTGAGGCAGCGCAAAGGACATCATTCCACTGAGGCTACTTACAAACCAATATGAACCACACAATCCCGTACAGCTTTACTTTTAGTACATTCAGACTTTAAATAGAATCATATATTCATACACGCACATCTCACATCAGTAAAAATCATATTAGCTTGATATTTGTACAGACCTGCTCAAATTGGCGTGCTTAAATGCACAGTTTTCTAAAACAACAGACATGTCTTTGAAAGAAGAAAACCTGATCAAGCTAAAGGTGACAGTCTTCAGAGCTAGAGCTAGACAGAAATGTGAAAAACCTGCATGTCCACATCAGCCATCTCCTGGCATCATTATCTGACTGTGTGAAGAACATTTCTGAATATGTGAGGCCTGTTAGGCAGAATAAACCCTCCTTCAAGAGGGTGCTGTTCTATACCCAAGATTAGTGTTATAAATCACTGGGTATGATCAACCAGGTAATGCCTGAAGGGTTAAAGTACAGCTTCACAGGACGTATAATGCCAATTACATTCCTTAAATTTGATTCCCGAATTCTATTTTAAGTAGTGTATTGTCAGGGTTTATGAAAGAATCACAAGGTGGAAAGGAGAAAAGAAATCGTATGACACCAGCAGAACAGTGCAGCATGTGAGTGGAAGATACAACTGTACATCATCGCAGAGTGATGGGTGTGTGGCATGACAGTAACATGGCAAACACAGCTGCCAAACAACTCCCGCATTTTCAGCTCCTCCGGGATTTTGAGTGCTGGATGAGCCACTGAAGCGTGATATCTAGAATAAAGAAAAAAGAAAATAAAGCAAATAAATACATGCTGAGTCAGTCTGAGAATGAGATCAGGGTTCAGGCATTTCTAACTCCCTAGCAACAGGTAACATACATGTTGCATACAATTTTGGCACAGATTTAGCAACACAGAACCTCATTAAACTGCTATTATATAATAAGCAGTACATATTTAGTGCTTCCTGTTATGATTTATACTACAAGTTAACACAAGGGTGTAAGTTTCATGTGTGAAGTGAAAGTGACACAATGAATCCAGAAGAGGAAATCTGATATTGTGCTTTACAAAATGCTTTTTAAAAAAGTGGCTTTGCAAATGTTTTATGGGGAAAAAAATGCACTTTTTTTCAGTCCTCCTCAGGGTACAGACACTGTGTGTTGATGAGTAACGCTGAAGGCTACCATAACTTTTGTTTGCTTACAAGAAAACTCCAAAGGGACCCTTTCATAGAATACTGATAGATACAACACGTATGATTAAACAAAGTAAAAATCAGATTCTGAAAAAGGACATACCACTGTATTCCCTGTGGAAATAACACTGCAGTAATTAATTTAAACTTACCAATGTTGTCTTTCTCTTTGCAGGAAATTGAGTAGCAGCATATCTCTCTGTCCTGAATAGCTGCCAGATTCCTATGAGGGGAAAAATATGCATGAACAAATAAACATGATAAGTATGCATCCGGACTAATCATCTGTCTCATTCACCTGCAGCTTGTTTCTAAGCTGACAGCAGAGGGAGCCAGTAAACTCTGACTTAACGCAGCTCCACTTTTAACATCTAAAAAATGTAAGTGGAAGTTGTCCAGACTTTTTCTCCTGTAATTAGCATAAAGGTAGTTCACCTGATGTGGGATTAACAGAGAAAAGTAGAAAGTTGTAATATGCACAGACTAGACAGATTTTAAAATAATATTCTACTATTAAATCCCAAATTCTTCCTCCAGTAAAACTCTAAGAATAAAAGGGCCCATTTTCATGACAGACAGAATCTACAGTGCATCGTTGTGCATAAAAACATGTTAGAACTGAATGTTCAGTTGTAATCAAATTGAATAAGAACTATGCAGCAGTTTTTATACTCACATTTTCTCAATGAGCTGTTTTTCATCTAGAGCAGTGGGGAGATCCCTTTTGTTGCCAAGTACCAGAACCTAAAAACAGATTACAACTGAAATCTGCAAGTGCAGAACCTACACATAGTTTTGCATGACTGGTGCACAAGTCACACAAATCTTTAAAGTGGTTTCAAAGGAACACTTACAGGAATTCCTTGCAACTGAGGTTTGTCTAATAAATTATGAAGCTCATTTCTGGATGCCTCCACCTTTTCTCGATCTGCTGCATCAACCATGTACCTAAAAATGAGCAATATTGAAACAAAGATTAAAATGTGTTTTGCATATATTTACAGGTTGCACAGTTGAACACCAGTTTCTTGTTTCCACATTTCTTCTCGTTTCCTTATATGACAAATTTGAAAGCCAGACCTTGAATACTCACACGACTGCATTAACTCCCCGACAGTACCGCTCCCACATGCTCCTGAACCTTGGCTGCCCTCCTATATCCCAGATCTACAGAATTAAGGGCAGATCATCACATTATATTCCTCTTTCCAAATGTCAGTAACAATGCAATTATTGCCTTCTTGCGAAAACCAGTCTGTTGCGGTCATTCAATTAAAAGTGATGATTTGATAACACCATAAAAATCAAAATGGAACCTTGATGGTGACATTTCCTTTGGTGACCTTCCTCATGTTGAACCCAACTGTAGGGATCATGTCTTCACTGAAATGCCCAGACTGAAAGAAAAAGACATAAGTAAAAGTCATTTCTTATAAAACTGTAACTTTTTGTTACTGAAAACATGCACATGTCTACAGTGACTTAACTAGGCCCGAGTAGCACAAAGCCACTTCACACACACATTTAAAGCATCTAATGATTTAAAGATTTTAATCTCTCAAAATGAGTTAGTTAAAACAATAAAAAACAATAATAATAATAATGATAATCGGTCCATAAAAGACACAGTGGGCTCACAAGTATCTAAAAATAAAAAAACTCAGTCATTAAAAACAGGTTTAGGGTTTGTTTTTAATCATTCATTTGGCATTATAAAAGCATAAAAACATATAAACTAGACCTTTATTATTGTGGAGGAGATGATTATAGACAATAGACTAATTGTATAACTCTAAAAATCTAGTTTATGTGCAACTGGTATTTGTGAAAAGCAAACATCTAAGCAAACACATAATGATTTTACATGTATTTCCACATGTCCTGGCTTTTGAGATTGTATATTAATACAAACTGAAGTGGGAAGAAAAATCCACTTCAGCATACACAATGGCATTCTCCTTTAACACTAAAACTCACAAGCTGTTTATATTCCTTGTCCCTGCCCTCCTTTGTAAACCAGAGAGCATGCACAGTCTGCTGTACACACATTTCACAGCACATGACTTGCCAGAGTCACCTGATGAAGCTAAGTGGAAATGAGTGCAGCGGTCTTATGACTGAGGAAAGGAGGAACCACCCGTACTATAACCATTCACATACTCAAAACTCTGTGTCACTGACTGGCAGGACATTTTTATCATCTCTTCAGCGTGAAGGAAGGAGCAGAGTTATGTTCCAAACCCAAACCCAAGTTCCTCCTCAGACACCCGCCCTTTTATCAGATGCCCAGGGTGCACTGAAATTCAGTTTGACAAACAGTGGAATTTTCTGTGAAGATCTTGTCTTCGTTTAAACTGAAATGCACAATAAAATCTATGCTGGTGATTTGCTTTCTCCTGTACTTTAAGATGAATCTGGGTAGTAATCGCTGCTTGCGTGGTAAATGATAACCCCATTTTTTTAGTAGACTGTGTGACTGATGTTATCAGTAGCACTCTGCGTTTTTACTTTATTACTTTATCAATGTAGATTAGAGCTGCAACTAACAACAGTTATTTTCCTGATTAATCATTTTATCTATTAAACATCTGGAAACAGTGAAAATTACCTGTCGCAATTTCCTAAAGCCCAAAATTACTACTTCAAATGACTTGTTTTGTCCCACCCACAGTCCATAAACATATTCAGTTTAAAATGATATAAAACACAGAGAAGTATGAATCTACAGAAATAAGAAGCTAGAACCAATGCGTGTCTAGCATTTTAATTTTTTAATAAAAACATGGCACAATCAGACTAAACCTATAACTAGCAAAGTTCAATTTGTTTGGTCAAAGGTGGAGCTGAAGGATGAAAAGACGTGTGCAAAATGTTGAGAGAGGCTTTGCCACCACAAACTGGCAATGATTCTGATAACTAAAGGTTTTCACAATATTCTGCGTAAAACACCAGTTACTGTGTACTGATTAGCCAATCAAAATTGCTCCACCTGAAATACCAGTTTTGAGAAATCCCTGCAACGTTGCATACCCACAAAAAAAAGAGATGCTGTCTGTCTCAGTCACAGGATGTCAAAGAATTAGATATAATCTGTCTGCATGCCTCTTAACGCCTACACCAGCTGCAGTTATTTCATATGGTTACAACTGCAGAAAACCCCCACAAAAATGTTTAAAAAGTGTTTCTATCATAGCTCTTATGGTCACTTTTTTAATGCAGCTGGCCACATGCATTCGGACATCAACACCAACAATAACTGAGAGAAACCTTTTTCTAAATATGCCACAAGAAAAAGGTAGCTGCACAAATTTAAAACTTGATCCAGGCTATACTCATTGTCAGAGAGCCAGCTTCAGTTGTATCGATTTGCATTTGTCACAGGCTTCTGTCACAAATAAAGTCGGTTTTAGCTTTCAGGAAATCCCGTGCAAAAGTGTCACACTGTGCTGAAACGTTAATACGACTACGTGTGTGATCCATCCTCTTTAACTATACCTAAGTCAGCTGCTGAGGTCAACACTTTTTTATGTGAACTCGCTGACAGTTTGGAGGTGATAAAATCTAAGTCTCAACAGAGCAGATACATGTATGCTGCGCTTGGGATTAGCATGCTAAACAATCATAACACAGTCACCAACTAGCCGACGAGCAGCAAACCCAGTTAGCCCAGGTGACTTGTTGACACAGACTCAGGTGTGTTTTTGTGGATGCTACGGTCACGACAGAGTAACGTTACACTGCTTTCGGACCCGCAAACCAAACGGGGTGTGGGTCAGCACAAACCGAACTTGGTAGCTATTATCCCATTATTAGCGATAATGGTATTAGCAACTGCCCTAGCAAGGTGGCTAGCAGCAGATGAAGACTTACAGCGATCACGTTTACAAATGTTGTTTTTCCCGAGTACTGGAGGCCGACTAGCGTGAGCTCCATCTCCTCCTTCCAAAACAGAGACTTGAACCAGTCCAGAAGCCGGTTTATTAGTGCCAGCATCTTAACGTCGGTGTTCACACTCCCCTGCGTTTGTATCCGTGTCTCCCTCCCTGTCAGATGTAGCGTTTTCCAGCGGGGAAGGGAAGTGGGACGCAGGCAGCTGTCATATGATCAGTCAGCCAGCACGTGCCCGTCAGCGCCCCCCACAGGGCCCCCACGTTCATACGTCACTAAAAGACTGTTTTCTGATAGATTTAATTTATTGATGACAATGCTGAAATACGGACAATGCAAAAAACAAATAAATAAATAAAAAATACAGAGAAACAATCCATTTTACTAAAAATACAAAACAAAAAACTAACTCAGCAAAAGTAAAAGAAGAGTTTATTTTTGCTGTGGTTAAAAGAATGGTCACAGAAGCAAGACACAATCAGCTCTTTAAAATGTTGTCTGGAGATGATACAGTAAGTGTATCGCTGTAAGAAACGACTGGCCTGATTTGGTTCTGACCCAAAAAAAAAAATTCTGATGACCTGTTTTTGTCCAGTCTTTTATTATATCCTTACAAAACACTGACATCCCAGTATAAGTAAAAGCTATCCAGTATAAAGGAAAAGACACCTCATTATGACAAGGTGTTTTAATGCTGTAACAATATTTTATTATATTGAATGTTTTTCATTAAGTTTTTTTTTTCTTGTTTTGTGATTTTTCTGTCAACTTGGTGGCAGGATTGAATAAAGGTTAAGGTTCCCTGCCATATAATCAGGAAGTGACGATGGGAAGTGGACAAGTTTTTAAAAGTGATCACAAATAACTACGGGTGATCTGATGCACCGTGTCAGTACCTGTGCTGATAATGACCCTTTTCCTATCAGCATTTTAGATATCTGCCATCATATGACCAATCGTCATTAAGTACAGTTCATTGTCAGTCGATGTCAAATTCTGGGTTTCAGTTCTCAGTTACATTCATTACACTACATCCCAGTGGGCCATTTGAATCAGATTTTAGTGTCACACAGACCATTGCCTCATGTAAACATACATAGCAATTATTCTAATGAGCTCCAATTAGCTCACACTGGAGTTGAATTCCCATGAATTTAGGGGGAAAAAAAGCTCTGGTGTCAGTACTCAGTGTGAGCATATACCCTGAGCTGAGGTATCAGTAGAGAGAAAAGAGGAAACACTGGATCAATGTATAATGATAAACTTATTTTTGACCACATAAATATGTTTTTTTCTATTTGTTTGTAGAGTTTGTACCAATATTTTGGTTGTAAATGTCAATTTGGTTTCATATGATCAGTCTATGTCCCGTAGAAATGTAAAAAAAAAAAAAAAAAAAAAAACATATAATTGTTCAAATCATTTCAGAAGTCACAGCCCAGCCCTCCCTGGAGCATTTTGAGAAGTTTCTAAGAGCACAATACACACAAATTGCCAGTTCTTTAGATTTTTAAAGATTTTTCTTTTTACTTTAAATTTTGTTTTATTATTTCTATACTCTACACTTACAGTTGCACACATTCAAACCTACATGTTTCAACCATCAGCTTATCTGTTGACCACAGAGTAGCACTAGTCTATCAGACGGGAAGTGCCTTTACCAAGGAAACCTGAGGGGAAGGAAGTGCTGGTCTTCCAGTTTCCTGTCCAGATCTATTCTAGCTGGCACCTCTAACTTTTACAGGTCTCTCTGTTTACGGGTTCTTCACGTTCAGATGTGTACTAATACTGTACTGTACCATGACATCAACATTTTAAGATGTAACAAATCAGACTCCTCATCTCCTCTTAGACTTTTAATCAAAGGTGGTGACCCAGATGCAGTTCGCAAAAACTGTCCTTACAGTCACCCTGAACGGTGAGCTGGAATCCACTCTCCTCCTTTGAGAGGTGAAAGTCCCTAGTGTTAGTAGGATTATTACCTGAAACAGAGAGAATGAACACAAAGAAAATGTTTTGATGGGTAAGGTAGCAGATAGGTAGCGGAACACCACTATTTCATCCAAGCAAATTCTGATTTGCTCACCACAAAAGGATTCCATTTACCATCTTCTTGCACCAAAAAGCATAACAGTGTTTGGATGGAAAGGTACATACATATATAGTATTTATCACCCTTGTTTTTTTTGTTTGTTTTTTTTTTTTTTTGCTTTAATGTCTCAAAACACTGAGTGACAATTTTAATGCTGATCAACAGAAGATATCTACCTTTAATATCCCAAAAAAGTCAGTCTAGATCTCAATCTGACAGAGAATTTGTAACTGGACTTGATTTAATGTTTGATTTGACTGCACTCCAAAGGATGTTCAGTGATTTGGAAATGTTCTCATATCTATCCCATGACTTGTGGTTTTCACTTTTTTTGCAGAGCTACTTGGAGTTTTTCTTTGTGACGTAGGTTTAACCATGACACTGAACTTCCAGGTACAGGTCCATTTACAGTTAACTGTTAAATTCAAAAGTTGTGTGACTGCTAAAACCACTTGACTGCACCAGTGATGATTCAACAGTGTCCTTTAACGGTGAAGTAGGAAAATACTAAAGCAGAATAAGTATTTTATATTTGTGTGTGATTCATTTTGACCATCTTGCAGAGATGTTTATTTCGCTTTGGCATTAAGATTTTGTTTGTTTGTTTGTTTGTTTTTTATTAAAACTGATGAGTGTCCAAAAAAGCCATACTAAATACATTTTGATTCAGTGTTGTTTTTTAGTAACTGATTATTATGAATAGTAGCTTTTCTGTTCGGTTTCATCCAACATTGATTTCACAGTGATTTCTTGACATCATGCCATATTTTGATATACTTGACATATTTATACATTTTCAAACAAAGCTTACTTACTTGGTTTGTGCTTCCGTAGGTTCTTTATACAGGCAAACGCTAAAAACACAACGAGGCTGAGAGAGAGCAAAAGAAAGCCGATGCTGAGAATCACAAGAATGGAGCCTGCATCACTGCTGTGCACCACTGTTGGAACATCAAACCACAGTCAAATTAGTTCAATTCAACTATACTGTCATTATGTACGGCTGGACAACATAACAACGTTTATTATGGTGCATCCATGTCAAGTCATCAACAAGAAATTACAGGGTTTGTCAATGAAATATATAGTTTGGTTGTGTCTACATACATTCATTACAAACTGAGTTGTGGGTTTTGTTTCCTGGAATCAGTTCAGCAAGTCCAAGTGCACTGCACCTGTTGACCAGAAATTGTTTATGTTAATGTAATGTGGTGCTTCATGGAGAATTATTATTGTAGCTGAACTCTTTTGAATGGGTCTTACTGTGTCCATGGCTTGCAGAGATTCTCTTTTGCATCAAAATAGGCATTGCCAGGGCATGCAGGCTCACACTGATATGAATACTTTATCAACCCTGAACCCATGGAAATATCTGCTAAGACAGACAGACAGACAGACAGACAGATAGATAGATAGATAGATAGATAGATAGATAGATAGATAGATAGATAGATA
>JBBMJY010000018.1:16135435-16148162 GCA_037833715.1 Toxotes lorentzi
TGTTTGTTTGTTTGTTTGTTTGTTTGTTTGTTTGTTTGTTTGTTTGTTTGTTTGTTTGTTTGTTTGTTTGTTTTGTTTTCAGTACATTGTGCAGTGTGCAAATTTGAGGCTTTGTTTTTTTTCTGTTTAAAATCACTGTGAATTGAATGTCTGGAGACATTACCTTTGACTTAGGAAAACCATAACGGTTTTATGGACCACACAGTTAGTTGATTAATCTTAAGGTAAGTAACAGACTAAACAATAAAAAATACAAATATAATTGGTTGCTGCCCTACTGTTGTTGCTGAGCCTTGTCAGGATGTTGTAGACTACAGTGTAAGATCTATTAATCATCCTGAGAGCTTGCTTGAGTAAGTGATAAATAGTGATGACTCATTTGTGGTCATACAAAGTTTTGACCGTGGCACCTGATGTTTGTCTTCATTCTGTGGAAATATGTGAGTACTCTCAGACTATAGCACAATGCATATTAACACCAAACCACATGTTCTTTGGTAAATGTTTTAGTGACATCCACCTCACGCTCATGAAGCCCTCATGAAATATGATTGTACCACCAAGATCAACGTCATCTACTTCTGTCTGTGTCACTCACATGCAGTCAACAGCCCCATAGTCGTATGAAACCTCCTTCAGGATGTGACATCTCCCCATACGCACTTAAACACAGTTCAAGGCCAATTAAGGAAGCAGGATTTCACTTTAAGGCGGCACTGAACAACTGCCACCCACATTGTGGACTTCGTGGTCAGGTAGGGTGGAAAACACATGCACTATTACTGAGTATTCAGCGTACTCTAATAGCTTACTAAAGGTTGTGACATTTGGTGACACTGAATGTGGAAGGTATCGCCCAAACAACAGCACTACTGGTCTGTCTCTTCTTTTAAACCAGACAATCACAGAACCAACATGGAAAATATGACAAAAAGTACTCACCTTTTGAAACGTTCATGTTTTATTGTCTTAAAGGGGAACTCCACACATCATATACGTTAGAGTGTATCTATAGGTCTTGGGGAGTACTACTGCATCTCTGAAAAATGGCTGCTTCAAGTATTTTATGATTTTGGGGGGAAGCAGTGGGAAATCTGATAAACTGCCTCAAGTGATGTCACTTCAGTCATATGGCATATAAAAGAATCTGGAGGCGTGGATTTAGAAAGAAGTGAGCTTACAAGACCCCTGTATCCTGCTGTACCTCTGCTTGAGTTTGACCTTGCTTCTGAAGAGTGTAGACACTTTTCAGCTTGCTCTTGCTCCTGCCAGCTTTTCTACTTCTTTTTACTTACTTACTTTTTTCTTTTCACAGTTCAGTTTTTATGACATTCTTTTAACTGCACTCAAGATTTTAACTACTGGATACTTGATTTTAACTACTGGATACTTGGATTTTAACTTCTCAGCAACCCAATGGACCAGCTACAGCTTAGTTTTGTCTATCAGCTGGGTTGAAAAGTGTCTGGCGTACACAACACAACAAACTCACTTTGCCGAAACTGCTGGAAATATCTTAAGGAAATCACTGAGCTCCAGGTAAAGACTTTTGCTCTGGAAGCTGAAAAGGGACTTCATGAGACTCTCTCGATCACACCTGGTGGTAAGAAGGCTAAATCTTTGTCCCAAAAAAAGCAGTGTTAATTATGATACTTCTGCCTCTGATAAGATAAACTTACGGAACCAGGACCTGAACAGACTGATGCCGCCTGGCCTACACTCGGTGCCAAGTCAAAACAACACAGAAAGAAAAAGGTGAATGCTGATCACACTCGAGTATATGCTGCATCACCGGGCATACAGCTCAGAAACAAATATCAACCACTGTCTGGGCTGAATGTAAACAAACCTGTAAACGCTGCTGTAATTAAGAAATGTGAAATAAAGAATAAAAAAATCTACAGAGAGAGATATATATGAAGGGAAGAAGAGATATCGGGCATATGGAGACAATGCATCTATGCCAAAAGTGAAGGACGGAGATATCTTGCTGCTTGGAGACAGCGCTATCAGTGACGTAAGGAATGAAAGAATCCACACATGCAGTTATCCCAGTGCCTGATATCGCTGGACTTTTCCCCCAGGTCATATCAAACCATCCAGGAGTCAAACATATCATTCTGCATGTGGGTGCAGTTGATACAAAGAGGGGTGAATCAGAAGTTCTAAAAAAAAAAGACTTATTAGATATAAGTCAATAAATCAGATGTACAATTTCTCATCAGCGGGCCGCTCCCAAACATTGATAGTAACTATGAGTCTGACCGAACTAAGATTGCATACGGTGTTCCCCAGGGGTCCATTCTTGGACCACTTTTGTTCAGTATCTACATGCTGCCCCTAGCTCAGATCATTGAACATCACAACATCTCTTACCACAGCTATGCAGACGACACACAACTTTATATTTCAGTGTCATCACACGACTACAGTCCCCTACATTCACTAAGCAAGTGTATACAGCAAATCAGTGAGTGGATGTGCCAGAATTTTTTCCAGCTCAATGCAGATAAGACAGAATTCATTGTTTTTGGCTCCAAACACAAAAGGTCCAAGATCAGTGCTCACCTCTCCATGTCACTGAAGGTTACAAATCAAGCCAGAAATATCGGTGTAATTCTTGACTCAGACCTAAATTTCACCAACCATGTAAAAGCTATCACTAAGTCTGCCTGTTACCACCTGAAAAACATTTCTAGGATCAAGGGTTTTCTATCCAAACAAGACACAGAAAAACGTATCCACGCATTCATTTTTAGTAGGCTAGATTATTGTAATGGCATCCTAAATAAATGATCTATCAGACAGTTGCAGCTGGTCCAAAATGCTGCTGCTAGAGTCCTGACTAACATCAGAAAAATGGACCACATTACACCTGTCCTTAAATCACTGCACTGGCTTCCTGTGAGTCAAAGGATACAGTTTAAAGTTCTACTCTTGGTCTACAAAGCACTGAACAGTCTCGGACAAAAGAGATAAAAGATAAAAATATCTCATGGACTTATTGGTTCCTTATGAAGTATCCAGACCCCTGAGATCATCAGGGACAGGCCTACTGTGTGTTCCTAGGGTCAGGACTAAACAAAGTGAAGCAGGATTCAGTTATTCCGCCCCTCACTTGTGGAATAAACTTCCGGAATACCTGAGGTTAGCCCAAACGCTCAGTTTATTTAAGTCAGGCCTGAAAACACATCTGTTTACTGAAGCATTCTCTTAAACTGTCTTACCTGCACTCTTCTTATTTAATTATTTTACTATTTTCTATTTTTTCTGCTAATATATTGCTTTTATTCTATTATTTATTATTTTAATGTTATATGATTTGCTTTTATTCTATGATTTTATGTCATCTGTAAAGCACTATGAATTACCTTGTGTACGAATGGTGCTATATAAATAAACCTTGCCTTGCCTTGCCTTGCCTAGAGGCTCAATGCTTCCTTAGACCCTATCAACATAGCACACCTGAATATCTGATTTAACTGTTTGTGGTCAAGTAGAGCTGTCGGTAATGCAGGTGCCAGGCTTTGACAAGGAAGAAGAAAAAGATGATTCTTGCACATCAACGTTGATACTTGACTGTTTTTCTTCAACTGTCCATCATGAGACTGGCTGTGTAACAGTGTGAGTGCAACGCAGCAATTAGTGGAGTGCTCTATTAAAACATAGAATCAAATGTGGCTTTTTGTCTAATACTTGTTTGCATGAAGACAAAGGAACACTTCAAGAAAACTTCTTATAGGCACTGTACGAAACACAGCAAAACAATAACATTAGGTGACTTTTGTGACTAAAGTGACTACAACAAAAAAAATCAAAATACCAAATCAAGCTATAAGCTACAATCACCTTTACTGAATTAAATAGCGCATAAAAAAGGAGAAATGCACCTGCAACCTGTTAAAAAAATAGTTGGAAAAACCCTGTTTATAATATAAAGATGTGTATATGTACAACGGATGTGTGTTATTTATCATCAGTTGGTGACACTGGTTCTTGTTATTCACTGCGCAAAGTTGCTGCATTTTACAAGGCAGCAACAGAACTCTTCAAAGGAAGAGTTTAGTTCATACCTTCAGCATTTCTTTGAAACCACTGACTTCCTGGATCACCGACATTTACTGAAAGTATGTGCGTGCACTGTTCCCAGCAAATATGAATACCCTGAAACACATTTTCATACTCCAAGTTTATTTAGAGAATCTTTATTCATACACTCAGGGTAACACTGTTCACTTTGAAAACATTGATTTGTATGTGCTGTGCAATAAGAGTCAGATAGAAACTATTTTGTTTTGATTTAGTTCGTAATAGAAAGTAAAGTACATTTACTAAACTACTGTACTTAAGTGCATTTTTGAGGTACTTTTTACTACACTTTTACTCCGGTTTTTACTCCGCTGCATTTATTTGACATATGTAGTTACTAGTTACAAAAAAATCGATGACAAACTTACAAAAAAAAAAACAACTAAAAAATATATATAAATTAAGTTCAACAGTACAACAAAATACAACACTGTGATGAAATCAGTGGTTCTCAGTGTCTTTGACCACTTCTATAAAAGCTGTGTCTGGTTGGCATTCCTTCCTAGTTGTCACATTTCGGGATGTCTATGTCTATGTCTATATGTCTTTCCTATGTTGCTTACCACTTTACTAAGCTACCTGACTGTGTAAAGAAGTTTGCACTTCAAACTACAAACTGCAGCTTTTTCCAAGTAGATCCCATTACTCACGTAGCGCCAGTCAGATACATGCCAAGCCACTTGTGATTTTAGAGGCTTGTGTAGCTGATTTCATAGCAAAACATAAATGAATAAAACTAATGAGGGCATGCTTTCATAACTCCTCTGACTGTACGGATCTGGGGAAAGTCTCCAGTGAGATTTAAGCAACATGAAAGTCCTCACATTTACAATATGAATCTTTCCAATGGATGAAATAAAGATGTGAGAGGAAGTCTTTTTCAGAGGGAAAATGAAGATCATTTAACTCCACAAGGGGAACTCCCAACCCCACAGAAGGTACTGATGAAAGCATGTTTTTTACCATTACTGTTTTCAGCTTAACAGACAAGTGGAACAGAAGTTAAAAAAAAAAAAGAAAAGAAAAAAAACAGAAAAACATGGCAAAAAATAGAAACCAAAAAACTGCATGGAGAAAGTAAAATGTTTTTCTAAGACTCTTCAGCAGCACAGCAGTTTGAATCAATGGTATCGTTACAGCTTTTACTACAATACCGTTCATACTATGTATTTCTCAGAGACTTGTCACCATTAAACCCTATCACATTATATAACATCATAAGGCTTAAAAAAGCAGCAGAAATATGTATATATATGTGCACAGTGGAAAGAGTATCAAGGCTGTATAAGGCATTTAGTAGTATTATCTCTGAGGTCATAGAAATCTACTTATACAAATTTGTAATAAATGGTAGATTTAAATGGAAAGTGAAGTATTTTGAGTAAAATTATCTCAGTAAATAAGGCATAACAGCTCAAGTAGTAAAAGGTATGTTTTCCTACTTAACTTTAAATTGATTTACGGTAAAATGACAAAAAGTGAGGTATGATACATACAGGCCATTCATATAATTCAACTGATATTCTTTTACAATAGAACAAAACAAGAAAGGTCAAATGTTGACTACTACAGCTAATACAATACAGATACAGTAAATAGTTTTTATTCTTAAAGTAAAGCCAACAATATAAGGAAAATGTGTGTGAGGTTATTCATATAATGATTATTTGATCTAAAACTTCACATTATAAGCTGAATATATTCATGTCAGGTAAAGTTTCACCTCAGGGCTCCCCTGGATTCAGTTTGAGAGAGGACTGACTGCCATCGCCAATCTCCTCAACTGGCCTCCGGCACGAGTCCTTTGCTGAAACAAACATTAAAGCATAATTAACAATAATGTTTTTTGACATTGACAAGACACTGGGCACATTTTGTAAGTTGCAGAGCCAACACAGGTGGTTATATGTAAACCTCCCTCCCCAGTGAAAACAATCTGCATAAGAAACAATGGGTTTTTGCTAAAGAATAATGCCTGTCACTTTAGCCTGTGCAAGGAGGTTAATGTTCAATGGTATAAATTGAAAGAACTCCCTCTCTTGCCACAAGTTAGATGAGCTGATCAATACCTCTTTCATGTCTGTATGCTAAATTTGAAGCTACAGCTGTCAGCTGGTTGTGTTCTGCTAAAGACTGCAAAAAAGGGAAACAGCTAACATGTCTATGCCCAAAGGTAACAAAATGTGCATACCAGCACCTCTAAATTGCGCTAACTAACATGTTGTATGTTACAAAACCCCTGTTATATGTACTAAAGCCCAAGTATGAACATGTTATGTGTCAGACCCTTACTTGACCCGGAGCAGAAAGTTTTTTACCTTTGGATAGAGTCGGATTGACAGTTTCCCAGTTCTCCCAGTCTTTGCTACCCGTAGCTTCATATTTAGCACACAGATATGAGAGTGGCATACACCTCCTCATCTAACTCTCAACAAATACAGTGCATTTCCCAAAATGCTGTACTATTCCTTTAAATGCAGTATCAGTTTACTTTTAATCCTGTGACATACATTGTACCCCTGGTTTTCTGTGCACACAAGGAGTGTTATGCAGCCTGCAGGTCACAGCAGTCAGAACAAGCAGTCCGATAATTCCAAGTAAGACGATGGCCATACCTGAACAAGACAAACAAGCTATAAGTTACTTTATATTATTTTTAAATCTGAGATTGTGTCAGCAACAAATAGCAACAAGCTTTTTTACCAATGTGGTTGCCTGTGTTTAAAGGGTGAGAAGGCTCTATTTTTCTGTTTCGCTCTTTGGTAACTGCATGTCTTGGGGGAGCTTTGATGGTGGTAGTAAGTATATTGTTAAAGTTGGTCTCCTCATGTTGGCGGTGAGATGTTAAGCGTGTCATGTAGGGTGTAGTGATATCAGGGTTACTCTGCACATTACAGAGGACATCTGATGTGCTGGTTCCACTAATGTTCACTCCTGATTTACATCTAGAATGAAAGATAAAAGACAAAGCCGTAAACAACAGGTAACTACTTTGACACTGTTGAGTTACTTAAACATTGTTAAGAATATATTGTGTAATGCATGCACAGTATTTTGAAAACACTAGAATACAGAGGACATACTCTTTCCATTTGCTACAGAGCGAATTGATGCGTGTGCTGAAATATCCATCTTCACACTTTAAACATTCTGGCAAAGAAAAAAGAATTAATCATTAAAAAGACACTGTCTGACATATTGCATGGAGTATTGTGTGATCCATCTACATACCTCCATTTTTAAGTTCAAATCCAATGTCACATTTGCAGGTGGAAAAATCGTTTGGCCAGGGCACAAAATTTTCACGACACTGACATTTTGTATCTGTCACTTTTGTACATTTCTGTATAACAACACTCCCCGATTCTGCAACAAAAACAACAAAGAACTATTCATTAAACACAGGTTGAAACTTGAAAACCACCTTCTTTTAACATTTTAAATAAATTTAAATAAAAAAGTAGTTCACTTCTCATTTTTGTGGCTCAGTTTGATAGAAAGTGTTGGGTCTATGAACAGAGTCATTAGTAATTCTGTAACTGTGTGTGAATTAAAATCAAGATTTATGAGCTCTTGCTCACAGTTCTGTTTTTTTTTTTCCACACTAAAGCTTTAACACTTACTTTGCTCACACTGTGTGCAGGGAATACAGCTGAGGGAATCATTGTCCACAGGCTGGTAGTATCCATCAGGACATGTTTCACAAGAAGTCCCACCACGGTTTACTCTTTGACCTTGATTCAATTCACAGTATCAAAAGAAACAACGTCCTTTAACGAAAGTAGCACACACAAAAGGAGGAAAATTAGTGTAGTACAAGAAAGTCATACTTCACCTTTTGGGCAAGTTCTAGCATCCAAATAAGCAATAAGTTCATAAAAAGTCAAAGTGAGTATAAGAAGCTTGAGGAGGACCATATTTGACACAGCTCTGACAGCTGCTCCTGTGTGTTTCCGTTGTGAGACTGAGAGAGAAGAAAATATCCCAGAGGGGAAATCGCTACCTTTATAGAGGTGTGAGTGTTTCAATTTTTCAGCCCACACCTCCTCCTTTTTTTTTTTTAAGAAGAAAAAAAAAAGAAAACTTAAAACATTTTAATTGTTGTTTAACCCAGAAATTGTTTTGAGTTAAGGTTCAAGTTCAGTCCTGACTGTATGGAGTTTGTTCAGTTGGGATGAAGATACAAATGGAGAAGGAAATGTGAATGAAAGCTCTAGAAAGAGCTAGCCACTTGACCTTGATTTAAGTTTTTTCTTTTATTTGAGTTTAGTTCAGTTTTTGGACAAGGGACCCTTTCTATGGTCACGAACGGTCTTTAACACTCAACATTTTCATTTCTCTTATCTACCATGTTGTTACTGATATAAAGTTGTGTGTTCATATGTGTGAAGAAAAAAATGTAATGACACATTTGATCAAATCAGTAAATTGTGGGTTTTCTAGGGTACTGAATCAATTTAGTATTTTACCAACACATTTAGACGTTAAATGTTCCTTTCTCACAGGCACCTGTTATATACTAAACTAAATAATTAGTCTCTCATTTGATTGGTATGAAATAAATAATCACCTCTATATGCCCTAAGATGCATTTTATTTGCTATAGCAACATCAGAACTGACAAATCATTTTCCATCTGTGCAGTGGTGCACTCCATTATGAAAGTCTTTTTGGAAACAGAATGTTATCATGTAAAACGAAATACATCTTTAGAGCTAGTTTGGTATGTTTACTAACCTTTATGTGGGCTTTTTTTTCAGGACAAATAGGAAAATAGGTAAGAAATAGGTAAGAACTCTGGTTCACTGTCGGAAACTATGTAGCTTGATGTTGTTTTGCCGTCTACTCGACTCATAGAGCAGATGGAAACAGCTGCATATTCAACAGATCAGTCTGCAAGATACAACCACACAAATGGTTCTTCTTGAAAGAGGAGGCTGAACATACACCTCCTCTTTCAAGAAGTGAAAGAGGAGGCTGAACATACACCTCCGCTCAAGTTGAAGAGGGCTATCACAAATTATGAAAAGCATTTTATTTACAGCATCACAAAATTCTTAATCTGTTCACATTTATACAACATCTTCAAGTCAGTTTAATGTGCTGAAAAAGTGAAAAGTAACCTGTAGTATTTGCAGTAATGACTCAGCTGTCATTACTATGCTGAAATGTAGTTAATTTGGTGGGTAAAGCTCAAAGTAAATACATATATGTACCAAGATGTTTATTGGTAGAGAAACTCTTTGTCTCTCTCTCTCTGACATCACAGAAGCAAAGATGGAAAAATCTCCAAAAGGTATCAAATTACAGATTGGACATTCTTATAATATTCTTAAAAAAGTGAAAGATTTTTCCATCTTTCTTTGGCTTTTTTGTGCACATTAATACAATGTATTATGTATGGGAATCCTCTCTAAACGGATTTCGCTCCTGAGACAAAGCTTCCGGAACAAACAAAAAATCCCACCACTGCTGTGTCATTAGTAATCATGCGTTGTCTGTTCTTATTTCAGAGTATGCTGCAGTTGTGTGGCAGCATATTATGTTATGTAAAAGCGTCTTATACATTATCCATTTGTATTGTGAAGTTTTATTTTCTTTATATAGAATTCTCTTTAAAGGCCATGCACATTTAGCATACAAACAGGTGTTTTCAACCACTCTGGCTGATCAGGCCACTTGTTAGGTTGGGTAGAGATTTGATGGGAGTAATATGATGTCACCTGACTTTGGTGTGGTTAGCATGATGCTTCCTAGCTACTGTGAGTGAGCAAAGAAGAAAAATTCAAAGTGAGAAAATGTAACAGAAGACACCACAATAAAGGCAACAGAGATTAAAGGAGGTTTAATGCAAAAATACAGGTTATGTAATTATACATGAATCTCTCATATGCCCTGAGGTTGACAGTGAACTCACTGAACTGAAATGTGAAACAAGTAAACTGTGGACTGAAGCAAATATTACTTTTCAAGGATTCAAGGGGGTTTATTGTCATTTCTATTACACATTTACATGCGAATAAAAACAAAATTGGGTACTGAGGGCCCGGTAAAGCCAACAAGAACAGGTAATATCAATAGATACACCTAAATATTATACATACAACAAGAAAGTAGCAATAAAATATAAAAATATAACCACACAGCTGTAGAAGGAGGACAGGACTGAGCCTCCAAGTCCCATTCCTCAGTCTCCTCAGTCTCCTGCTACTCCTGAAGTCCACAATCATCTCCCTGGTTTTCTTCACGTTGATGTGGAGGTTGTTATCCCTGCACCAGCCCTCCAGATGTTCCACCTCCTCTCTGTATTCGGATTCATCGTTTCTGGTGATGCATCCCACCACTGCTGTGTCATCCGCAAATTTCACTATCTGGCAGCCAGACGTCTTTGCGGAGCAGCAGAGTGAACAGGAGGGAACTTAGCATGCAGCCCTGAGGGGAGTCAGTGCTGAGGGTGACGCGGGAAGAGGAGATGTTGTGGATCCTTACAGTCTGTGGTCTGTTGGTTAAAATAGTCCAGCACCCAGTTGCAGAGGGAGGTGCTCAGTCCCAGTGTGTGGAGTATCTGCACCAGGGTGTGGGGGATGATGGTATTGAATGCAGAAGTGAATGTCAATGAAAAGCAGGCACACGGAAGCTCTCCAGGTGGGTGAGGGCTGTGTGGAGACTTCCTATAGTCTCATCAGGTTTAACCTTTTTATACCTATTTCTTAAAAGCTTAACATCCATGTATCATATGTAACTCCTTACCTGAATTAACTGGGTTTCCCATCAGATGAAACTCTGCCACAAGCAGAGACCAAACTTGCCCTGACTTTGACTTTTCTGGGTCTTTAATGTATGTAATTTCCAAGGTATCCGGCAGATGGCGGTAACGAAACATCGGCTTGAAGTGTTTACAAAAAATAAATTAGAAGAAGAAATTACTCACGACTATAGACTGTAAATGCGACATGTCGAAAAACAAGCTGAACGAAATGCGGCACCACTGAGCTCTACTTGATGTTGTTTAGTTATTAAAAGAGAAACTGTCACATCAGGCTTCTACCCAGTAAGTGCAATGCAGTCAGCGTCTATCGCTGCACTTTTAGTTTTTCCTTTAACGCTGTTTTCAACTTAAACAGGTTTTTTAATTTTTTTGGGGGGGGTGGGGGGTCCAAATAATAACTGGATTTTCCTCTGTGAAACAAGGAACTACACTAACCGCAGTCTGTTACAGCGGGTTTGTCCGGTGATCCTGCCCCAAAAATAAGCGATGCTGGTCACCGTTTTCTGCGCGCCGAGGGATCGCCCAGAAACCACCTTCGCCCTCGATGTGTCCCCCGAGCTGGAGCTGAGAGACTTTGTAGCACTTTGTGAACTGGAATCAGGAATCCCTGCTGGGGAAATTCAGGTTAGTCCTAAAAGCTCGCTGTAGCCACGGAGCTAACGTAGCTAAGGGCTAGCTAGCCGACTTGCTAGCATGAATCGGACCTTTGCTGTTTTGACGGATGCGGTGTTGCGAAACTTGAGTTATCAACAACAGACGAAACTACCTACTTCTCTCCCAACGATTAATAACCACCACAAACTGTCGGCTTTGTCTGTGGGTAGCGTTAATCCAACCTACAGTCAACCTAATAACAAGCTAACTGTTGTGTAGTAGTTAACGCGTGGACAGCTGTGCTTTTCTTTCATGAAGTTAACACAGTTTAAGTGTGTTATGGCTTTAGCCACATTTTTTATGGCGGCGTCAAAAGTAACGGTAGTTAGCAGGTTTCTAACGTTACTCAAGAGATGGAAGAGATTGTTTTTCTTTCTCGACTGGATTGTATATAATAATCATACTCTGAATGTCCATGTTTATCTCCTTTGACATTGTTTTGTTACTTTGTACTGTAAGCACAAATTTCTTATATATATATATATGTACACACACACACATACCTGGCCGGTGAAACTGATTCTCATTCTGTAACCACATAAAGTTTACCCCAACAAATGTCCCACAAAGTTGGTTTCTTTTTTTAACTGTTTTAGTGCACATTTGATGTCAGCAGATTAGTCGGTGATGAATATCATCATTGGTATGTTTTGAAATTTGGCTGTGGGCACGCTGGAAACTGAAAGCGAGAATAACAAGGCAAGAGTCAGTTAGTAATTTAACCTTGAAGATCTGGTTTGGAAGGTAGTTCCAGGTAGGCAATCAGATTGGCTAGCCATTGAAAGTTATGATCAGTATAAGTAAATTCTCTGTATTTTTCTGTGCCCAGATCACATATGTAGAACAGCCCCTAAAAGACCTTACTCGTGCCTTGGGGACCTATGGTGTCAAGGATGGAGATGTGGTGGTTCTCAGGCAAGCTGACAGAAGGCCACCACCAACTCAGCCAGCCTTCCCAGGTAATGCACGTGTTTCTTAAAATTACATGGAAAACCACTGAGGTGGCAATAGAGGAACAGAAGGTTCTGCTGGTATTCAGAATTGTTGTTTCACACATCTAACCTGCATTAATGCTACTAGTTCTAGTTAGCAAGGTAGACGTGCGGGTCTTCTCATCATGAGAAGGGTTGGTTATGAAATCATGTTTTATATGCTGCATGTCCTTCTCCTCCTCTCCTCTATTCCCAGCTTTTCTGTCTTCCTCCTCTTCCTCCT
>JBBMJY010000018.1:16149604-16209284 GCA_037833715.1 Toxotes lorentzi
CCCCCCCCCCCCCCCCCCCCCCCCCCCCCCCCCCCCCCCCCCCCCCCCCCCCCCCTCCCCCTCCTCCCCCTTCCCCCCCCCCCCCCCCCCTCCCAACGTTTTAGAATGCTTCTAAAATGTTGGCGTGCTACACAGTGGTTTAATTTCTGTGGCTCAACAGATATTAGTTTAGTATCAGTGTCAGCAGTTATATACTCAGTGTAGTCTTCTGTATCAGCCTCGGTGACAGTTGGATGTGAACAGTCTTTTGTATGTTTTGAACCTTATGTCTGATAGTATCAGATGATATAGTAGATTTCTTCTCTCCCACTATTCCAAAGATTGGACTCAAAGTGATGTTAGTTTGGGCTTGTTTATTTACTTTTTGCATGTACTCATCAACATTACAAACACTTCATTTCTGATACTTGGCTAAATAGCCAAGGTTCGAGCAACAGTGCACCCCAGGGCGTGTTTCTTCCATGCAATCAACCATGGTTAGAGCCAGTGAGTCTGACATAACCTGGATAGTTTCCCTACAACAGTAATGGCATGAAAATGGGTGTTGTTTACTTTGTGGTCGGTTTGAGTTCACACAGACTAAATAAGAACACGTCTCATGAATCAGCTAAGATCTGGAAAACTAACCTCATTCCAGAGGACAGAAATCTGATATACCTATTGTATAACTGGGATTCACACTGTATTGTATTCCCATCTGCACTGCACAGGCGGTTTTTGATTTTTAGTTACGATTAAATTAGGGATGCACCGAATATTTTCGGTGGCCTATATATATATATATATATATATATGGCAATCAATCTTTCTTTTGATACACTATTATGTTGTAGCCCTACAGAGAAAATATTATATCTTTAAGCAGTTGAACTTGTTCTGAATGCACTTTTGTTGTAGTAGTCTTGCAGAGAAAATTTTTCAAAATGCACTTGACTTAAATGCACTTTGTGTTTTTGTGAGAGAACATATTCAATTTTACAATCTTTCAGCAGGTCAGTAGGCCTGTACATTATTATTTAATGTACACATGAGTGGGGTCAAGTTAAACATTTTATTTTGAATTTTATTTTATATTGTGCGTTGTTGGAATGTGCTAAATAAATCTTTTTATTTTGATTTATTCTTTGAAACATTCATATTAATTTAAGCAATCGCAATGCCTTGTAATTTTAGTGAGGTTAGTACACAGTCATAGCCATAAATGCAATGGTACTAATAATTGGCATAATCAAGAATTTTCATTTCGGTGCATCCATAGATTAAGCGTTTCATAGAACCTGACATGCCCTATTTTTAGGAGCTCAGATGACCATCATGAGCCAAGCATGTGCTGAGCGCTGCAACATCATGCGGCTGGTGGACCGACGCTGGGCCGGGATCGCCAAGGGAGTGGGCACCCAGAAGATCATCGGCAGAGTTCATTTGGGTTGGTGGCACATTTTTTTCATGTAACAAAAGCAAGTCCACACTAGCCCAGAAAAAAAAAACCTTCACGTTTTTCTTTTGTTTGTTTGTTTTTAAATGAATGCTGATACAGTTGAGTTTAGCACAGTCATAAGAAGTCTTTAAGCCCATTGTCTGTTCATGTGCAACCATAGTTATGGTTTGAAACATGCCGTTCCAAATGATAATTTTAGGATTTTGTGCAGTTAGTGGTTATGAAATGGCGTGGCAAGAAGAGACATAAAATGTCAGATTGTCGTTCTGTTCGTAGGTAGAATCATTTTTCCAAACTTGTGCTGTTCCTTCATCTGCATCCACATTCAAGCCTCTATGTGACATTTCAATGTAGCTGAAATTGTGTTGTTTGCGCTCATCTAGCTCAGGTCCAGATAGAGGGGGACTTCCTTCCTTGTTCGTTCTCCATTTTGGAGGACCAACCAATGGACATGCTGCTTGGCCTGGATATGCTGAAGAGACACCAGGTGTGAGCCCCTTTTATCTGATCACAGTGTGAAGTACAGTATTGGATTGGAAAGACTTACATATTACAGGGGTTTATGTTTTTTTGGTTCAGCACAGGAAAGTCCTATTTCTTTTTCTTCTTTTTTTAGTGTTCGATTGACCTGAAGAAGAGCGTGCTTCTAATAGGCACTACGGGCACTGAAACCCGTTTCCTGTCTGAGGCGGAGCTGCCAGAGTGTGCCCGATTGGCATATGGCGCAGAGGGACGTGAAGACACCCGTCCAGATGAGATAGCTGACAGAGAACTGGCAGAGGCACTTCAGAGGTCCATACAAGAAAGTGGTAAGAAACTGCCTCTTACCTCTGCACTTCAGCCTCTTGTGTTTTTTTTTCATTGAGCTTTTTCCGGCTCAGTTAGAACTACATTTGCATGTGCCACTTAAAGCTTCTTACTCTCAGCCCCGTTTATGCAGTCATCTGAATTTTCAGTCACGTGATCATCTCATGTCATCACCACAGCAAAGTAAATGTGCTTTAGAATAATTGAAAGCTTTCGGGCAAATATATATAATATATGTATGAAAAGAAGATAAATTACATTTTGGCAAGAGCAAATGAAAAAATCAAGCTTTTTAGGCTTAAAGGGAAACATTCATGATTTGAAACTGTATTTCTATATCATAATTACTGAGAAGACACCTCATTAGCAGCTTTTATCTGGATATGACAGTTAATTCGGGCCAGACACAAGTGGCAGGAATACCACAGAGCAGTTTTCTGTATGTTTTTTAAAGCCAAGCAGAGGATCTGTTTGAAAGTGTTCAACAATTTACTTCACTGCTCAAAATTCCATGAAGGCCCATATCACCTGTTTTTAAGCTGGCATTGGTGGGTGTGATATTGTCGGTTTATAAACACCTATATTCATTTTGGAGAAAAGACTTAACTGAAAGGAGCCATCAGTGCTAATCAGCAGTACCAAGCATCTCTCATTGTCATGAGTTCAGTGTGGACTGTTAAGTTTAGTCAGAACAGTGCAGATGGATCTCTGAAGGAGTGTGAGAACAGCAGCTTGAAGCCACCTACAAAGACAAACAGAAAGGAACATCTAGTGCTAACAAAACGTAGGTGGATTTTTACGAGTTAGTATATTACAGACTATGAAATTAAAAACCTAAATCAGTATTATAGATATTGCTGCAGCAGTGCAACAATGCAGTGTATTTGTCAAAGGAATACAGTAATCATTGATTTCTGTAAAGGGAAAAAAAATCATTATAATGTCTTAACATTTTATAAACACACAAAAAATTATTCCATAATTGTAATATCTGAATATTGGTGTTTAAAACATCCTGTAAACATTTCTTCAATATCTTTTATTGAGAAAAGATATGGAAGAAGTGCTGCTGGTGATTAACAGGCCTGCATTTAAATGACTTTTAGCGTTGACACACTAATAATAATATCATCAACATCACTTAGCGACTTTAATAACTCCTAGTTTCAAACCAAAGACTTGCACCAAGCACGTTAAGTCGGAGGGGAGAGGGGAGATTAGCATTCATTTTCTTGTCTGGTTCTTTTATCCATAAGTGGTTTCCTAATTGATTTTTTTTCCAGATAATGTTCCATGGGATGATATGTAACAATATTAACATTTAAAATGACATTCGCTGTGATAGAGGAATTTATCTATATTTCCCGCTCCTACTTGGGCGGCATCAAAGTCAGATAGCTGACTGGAAGCAGAAAGTGGAGATTTGTGTTTTGTTTTTTTTTTCCATCAGTATGGGGTGTGTTGAATTGTGCTTCTAGAAATACAATTAGCAAAGTAGCATTCAGAATGGTCAGAATATAATCATGTAAGTGTCTCCCTTTAATGCTTTTCAAGGCTTACATTAGCATTTGTGCAACTGCCATTGATACACTTAGTCTTTGTAATCGCTTCCATTGGCCAGACATGTCCGATAATGGCTGCTGATTGCAAATGGAATTCAAATAGAAAGCAGCAGCAGCAGCAGGCTTGCGATGCCGTGCTGTGGCATCTATCGGCTCAGTGCAAACAGTTTTGGTCTTGATTATCTTGGGATTAGCTTAATTTGATCAAAAATCCTTCTGTCATGGCCTCATTTGAGCATTCTTAGGCTTAGTGAGAGGTTATGTGATTACGCTGTGACCTCTCTGTGAGGACTTAGGCTTAAGTTGTTTTTTGATGACACTTTTCACATCTGTGTGTGTGAAAAGGCTGATAGGTTGGTGCATGCCCTGTGTGTGACTGCTAACTTTCTCCGTCCCTTTGCATGATGTGTGTGGTGTGTGCCCTAACCCCTGAGCAGGACAGCACTGATGCATTTGGAGACAGCTGGAGAGGGCCCTACCAACCAGGTACTGCAAAATTCACAAGTCCATTGCCAGTGCTAAGTCCATTGCTATTTATTTCTTTTATTTTGCTGTTATTTTGCTGCTGGATTGGTTAATTGATGTTGTACTTCATGTGTTTATTCTGATACATATAACTGTTAAAGAGGAAAGAGTAGAACCGTTAACAAGCCAAGAATGGTCAAGTATTTCAAGAGTTTCAGTAAGGACATTTTTGTTTTGGGTTGTTTCCTAAGCTGTCATGAAAATGCATGTTATTCAAAGTAGCGCTCCCAGACGAGATTCAACAAATTCCATCTGTTTAATTCCCAGTTATATTTTCTCTTACAATAGACACTGCAGATGGACAAACTACCTCACCACAGCCCCCACCATTTACATTACCCAGAACCTTAGACCAAATGTCCTCATCCACCTCCCCTTCCCAAAGCCCTTCCTCTGGCCAGCCCCAGACCCTGGACCGCTCTCAGTCTGCCCCGGCCGCCATGGAGCAGGCCTCAGCATCCGGGCAGTGCCAGGACCAGCCTGGCTTTCAGGAGCTTCTTCGGCCTTCGTCCCCAGCAGAGGCTGCTGGTTCTACAACTCATCAGGTCCACCCTCACCCTCTGTCTGTCCATAGCTACTCTGAAGTGCCCCGTGTACCCAGTCCCTCAACAGATGTCCCTACACATACCCCTCCTGCAGGCATGACTACACTATCCCAGTATCCAGAGGGTGAGGTACTTTCTACAGCCACAGAGGGCGATGCTGAACCATTTGAGGTAGTGAACAGCTCCATGCTCCCCCATCCAGAGGAACTTCCCCCCATTCAACCCATGGAGCAGGAGATGACTGAGTCTGACGCAGCTGATATCACTGAAGCCTGTCCGAGTGCTCCTAGCCAACCCGACTCAGTTGAAATTGAGTCCCCCACTGCCTCCCACTGCGTGGTGACCTCTGAGATGGACCAGCCTGAAGGAGAACGCTGCTCCAGCTCCGACAGCATCCCCTCACTGGCTGCCGCTCTGATGGAGCTCCATGAGCTGCTGGTATCCAACAACCGCACTCAGCCCCAAAACCGCAGCACCTCCTGCTCCCCCTCACATCCGTTCAGACAGGACACAGATGAAGTGGCCCCTGAGCCACGCACCCCAACTCCCGAAAACACCCAGCCTACCCCTTCTACTGCCATCACAGCTGGTGCAGAACCAAGCGATGCCAAAGCCAACCATGCTGCTGCTGTGTCTGACGAGGGACCATCTAAGTGTGTCCTTGTGCCTGACCTCTCTGGCCAGGATGAGTATCTTGGCACAGATACAGCAGAGACTGTGGAGGAACAAGGGCCACTGCAGCATCCAGATGGCTCCAGGGAGAGTATGGCAGACATATGTGGGATAGATGAAGCCAGTAACATCAGCATTTCTCAGCCTGAGCCAGAGGTTCCTCCTGATCCTGCAGGAGAACTGGAGTTCAGGGAACCTCTCGAGGGGCAGCAGGGGAGAGGGGTTGCAGATGGACAAGCCTCCGGCACCAACACCCCGGACACTCTTGGCCTCCAGACTGAGCCCCTCAGCCCTTTGTCAACGGCAGTGGGCTCACCAGAGGAAGTCTCCAGCACCTCGTCCTCCTCTGTCCCCTCTCTAGCTCAAGCCCCCGAGCCTACATCTGCAGCCCCTCTTCTCTCTTCTCCACATCCCTTTATAGAACAATTTCCAGCTGAGCACATCCAGAGAATCCAAGCAGCAGGCTTTTCTGCTAGGGAGGCAGCAGAGGCACTGGAACAAGCCCATGGGGTTGTTGAGCTAGCTCTGCTGGCATTACTAGCCCGCAGTATCACTGTGCCCACCTAGACTCATTACCACTCATACGAGTCCCCAGCCTCCCAACTCAGCATCTGTCTTATTTATACCTTGTTACTGATCCAGATGTCTCAGTCCCTTTTTAACAGGGAGCACGTATAAACACAGGGAAATGCTGTCTTGTGGTTTGTCGTACAGAGTATCCAAGAACAAACAGGACAACTGGTAATACTTTTCTGGATATAACAGATATGTGAGGTGTGTTTGCATGCAGATGTTTCGGGTGCCCACCCATTTCATTGGTTTTTAGAGATTTGGTATGATAGATTGATTTTCTTCTTGTTTTGTTGTCCAACATTGGCATATTATGAAATGCCCAACGAACGACTGGTTCTTAAACCATTAAACATTGTTATACTTTCTCCTTTGATATCTCATAAAATTACTGTTATGTATGAGTACGAGTTTAATTTGTGAAGCGTCTAAAATAATCTCAGAATGGAGCAGCATTACTACTCCACATGACAATAATTCTGTCTGGTGAGCTTTAGTTAATTCAGCACAAATGTGTATATTGGGAGCAAATTGCGCATTAAAAAAAAAAAAAAAAGTATCATGTTCAATTTACAAATCAGAACACAGTGAAGGAGAAGCTACATTGTGGAAACTGCTGGAGTTTAGAAGGATTGATCATTTCAGATCGAGTTTACAAATCACTTTTACAGATAAGTTGAAGCCCCTAAATTCACAGCCATTATTACACAGAAATATCAAGTGAGCCACAAGTGTGTTTGTTGAAGTATGATCATAGATGGCATTTTTGGAATTCAGTATGTGTATTACAGAAGGTATCTTGTACTGTATGTATCAATCTCCACCGTTTGAACGCTTTGCCATGTGTAGATTCCAAAACTGTTTGTAGCTCCTGTTCAGAAAGCCCATTTTGTGTCAAATCATCTTAGTATGTGTGTGTTCATACCTTTGAAACATCCATTTTCATTTTGTAATCTTTTAGAATATGGCCATTCGCAACTGTCAAATGTTTTGTCAGTGCATCATATATCAAGGATTTTAATGGCTTTATTTGAGTCATATACCAACAACGTTCAGGCAGATTGAATTATTTACTTTTATCTTGTATGAAATTTTAAATTGAAAATAAAATGGAACTAGTATTTGTATACCATGTGATCATAAGTCATTCTTCAAACAAAGACACCAAACATCTGAAGCTTGGTTTGTGTGAGTCAGTGTGAAAGAAATCACACCTGAATCTAGTTTTTGTGATTGCTGCTTAAGGCTCAGACTGCGCTTAACTGAGACTATTTAATCTGAGTGATAGTGAGGTAGATGCAGGATGTTGCTGTGGATAAACATTTTCACAACTGCACTTAAGGCAGAGTTTTAAAATAAAAAGTCTGGGCTGCAGTCTTGTGTAAGAGAACAGTTTCAGGCTAAAGCTACTCTTTGGGCAGTGACGCCATCCCTTATCTACACTCCTACTTTGGAAATAGTCATCTAGTAAATAATTTGATGTCACAAATACCAACCATGAAGACAAGCAAGTTTCCTACTCTGGAGACCAACAGTGCACAGGATAGTGGGGGCCTTGATGAGAGCAGTCACTCCATGAACCAGCCTGAGGCTGGCAGGTAAGAACCACTTTCTACACCTAGAAAACTTCAGGAATCTGTATATTGTGAGATTATGGCAGTGAAATATATTTGTGCTCTTCTAGGTCTCCCATAGACATATCTTCTGCCATCAGGTCGGTGGCGTTAAAGAGCAGATTGGATTTGAGAAAAATGCATTCAATTCCCAAGTTGTTCTCAGACAACTCACCTTCATCCTCTTTAGATGATCAAAATAAAAGTGCTGATGGGTAAGAGAGGCTTATACCATAAAGCCTTTTTAATCTGTATACAGTTAACAAAATGTGGTTTGCTTATTCGACCCAGAGCGGTGGATTCAGTTGAGGAGGAAGTGCCGAGTGTGTCATTCCAGTCAAAGTACATCCACATTTGTAAGTTTGCCCTTCTCCTCAAGGCCTCTTGCCAGTCATTTTATCATTTATAGTAAAGTAAAGTATCTTATCTATCATTCTTACTTTGTTCTGCAGTCCCACTGTATCAGGACTACTGTCTTCAGGCAGTGAAAGATGATCTGCAAAGACTCAGCAGGAGTTTTGTGTCTGAACTGATAACACCCCAGTATCTGCAGGGCCTGCAATCCCGTCTTATCTCTCAATGCCATTCTGAGACCACATCCCATCAGTTACACCGTCCAGAAGCGAGTCCATCCTCACCTCCACCTTACCCTATTAGGGCAACTCCATGCACCCTTTGGCAAGATCTAGATGAGGTGAAGGCGTCTGGCCTGCTCAACACCTTGACCACTAGAAAGATTCGCCTTCAGGAGGTGGGAAAAGCTCTGTTTCATTTGTGACATGAATCTTTATTAATTTACTAATAATATTCATTGGTCTGAAAAATGGAGGCACAACTTTGCGGTTTACAGTAGTGTGATTAAACCTGTAGCCTAAAGTTTGGTCACAGGGTGGAACCAGAGAAATGAACATTGGACCCAAATCAGTTAAATTCATGCTCTCAAACTCTAAGAGTTTCAGGCTCTGACTTACCTGGCCCAACCTACCTTTGTGAGCCTTATATTGATATGTATGTTGCTATTAAGGTGACTCTATGTACCCTTTGGGTTTGGCTTTGTATCACCAGCCTTATCCCTTTAACACTTTTATTTTATTTTATTTTTTATTTTTTTAACTCCCTGTCACTTTGAAGGCAATGTTTGAGCTGATCGGTTCTGAGGCGTCTTACTTGAGGAGCCTCGGAGTTGCTGTCAATCATTTCCATGCATCAAAGGCACTGAAAAAGACCCTGTCTCAAATGGAGCATCACATTTTGTTTTCCAACATTCGCCATGTCAAGGCAGCCAGTGAAAAGTGAGAGCTCCACATACAGTACTACTTCTATCTTTGAACAACTTGTGTTGAAGTTAATGCTGAGCTGCTGTCCTGCCACGTCTAGGTTTCTCATGGATCTGGAAATGCGACTGGGAGAGAGTGTGTTAATATCTCAGGTTGGAGACATCGTGCTCCGGCACTGCCCAGAGTTTCACACTCTCTATGTGCCATATGTGACTAACATGATGTACCAGGAGGCGCTTGTCAACCAGCTGCTGTAAGTGTCTGCTCTGTACTTGATCCCACTGGTGGTACTCCACACCTTCTCATAAGCCATATTCAGTCAAATTTCTTTTTTTTCTAGGCAGCAGAACAGAGACTTTGTGTGTTCACTTAAGAAGCTTGAGAGTGACCCAGTGTGTCAAAGACAAAGCCTCAAGTCATTCCTTGTCCTCCCCTTCCAGAGAATTACTCGTGTTAAACTTCTGCTGGAGGTAGGCACCTGATCAAAGATTTAAAAAAAAAAAAAAAAAAAAAACAAAGAAAGAAATGCAGCTGGTACACAATGTTTCATAAGTCAAAAATTGCTTTTGTGTTTTTGTTTTTGTTTTTTTTTCCTCTTTTTAATTTCAGAACATCTTGAAACTGACTGGACCAGACTCTCCCTTAATTTCAAGCCTTGAAAAAGCAATACAAGCCATTCATGAGGTAATACTGTTTACTTTCAAGTGTTAAGATCGGTACATTCATGCTTTTTTTGGGGGGGGGTTAAACCTGTGCAAAGAACATGATTGGCTTAACTCTAAAAGTTAAAATTGGTATCAATGATATTTTGCTGCAGTGGTAGAAAGAAACTATACATTGTACATTTACTCAATTACTTTTCTTAAGTACAGTATTGAGGTACTTGAACTTCACTTGAGTTTTTCCATTTTTCTTCCAATTTCATGATCCTGCTCTACTACAATTCATTTGATAATTTCAGTTGTTGGTTAGTTTAATGCTTCTGAGTAATAATTTGAAATGTAATCAAATAAATTATTAGAAGTTAAGATGACATCAGACTGTAATGCAGACATAGATCCCTGGGGGGACAACTTAATGTATCAATAATTTAAGTATGTTTTGGTGCTAATACTTTTGTACTTCAATGAAATTTTGAATGCACAACTCTAACTGGTAACAGTATTTCTACACTGTGGTATTACTCTCACCAGATCGTGGTGGAGTGTGACAAAGGGGTTCGGAAAATGAAACAAATTGAGGAGCTGGTGTGCCTGGAAATGCTGCTGGATTTTGGCAAAGTCAAGGTGACAATTTTTATTTTTTTTTAAATAAAAGACTTGATTCTATTATGTAACCTGCAGATGGCAGTAAATGCGTAACAGACTGCCTCTTCCTCCATGCAGTCAGTTCCTCTGGTCGTTAGCGGGCGTCATCTGGTGCACCAGGGTCCAATGAGACAGCTGACTGTGAAGGGCACTTACAACTCCCGAACGTCATTCATCAGTGTCTACCTCCACCTCTTCAATGACCTTCTGATGATCTCCTTGAAAAAGTATTTGACAAACACTCATTACTGCAAATAAGGCAATTACTGACTATTACTTTTTATTTTTAACACATAAAAAGCAAAGCAAAATTTTCAAACACAAGTAATCAAACAGGAAATTGCTTAATTCTGCTGCCTGACAAAATGTTTTAATGTTATGACAGGAAACCAAAGATCCCAGCAAATACTTTACTTGAATATCAAAGTTCTGATACTTTCAGTCCTATTAGCGTCCTGTTGTTGAACTAGTCTTTCTTCTTTTTGCATCATGTTCAGGGATCAGCAGTTCATGGTTATGGATCACGCTGAATTCCCGACACATGTACGCACTGAGCACCTGAAGACTGAAGTCCTGGGTTTACCTCCAGACTCCTTCCTGCTACATCTCTCCCAGAGTCACACTGGACATCCCACTGCCATGATACTTGCTACATCCACAAGGTAAGAGCAAACATCGTCCCTGAGTTCTTACTGACGACTAATAAATCTCTTTTCGCAGCCAGTCGTGCATCTGGGATTCCTGTTTTTATTTTTTTTTATTTGTACTGCAGGTCAGATAAAGAGGCATGGATGAAGGTGCTGTCGAGAAAACCGTGATGGGAACATGACAATTTTAACTTTATACATCAAACTTGGGTTGTTTTAACTTGTACATGAAATGTCTATTTTGCTAATTCACACTTTACTGTTAACTTGACTACACTTAATGTTCTTAATTACACTCTACACCATCATATGACACAAAGCATTCAAACACACACTGAGCTCATCACAGTTAGCAGACACAGAGCACGTTAGGGGTTATGTTTTATTACTGGGAATACTTTTTTTTTTTTTTTTTTTTTTTCTTAAATACTGGCCTCTAAAAGATTTCCTGGACTTATGGCTCAACCAAATAAAGATGATAGTACTGAAATAACTATCAAAACAGCCTTTTTTTTGACGGAGTGCTGATTCTTTCAGGTGATATGAGCACACAAGAGAAAACAATCATGTAAAGTGGTCAGAATGACCAAAAAAGAGGCACTTAGTGTTCATGTCATCCAAGAAAACCTTTATCCTATGACCTTTAAGAGCAGACAGTAATGGCATTCCAGCTTTATCACATTAATATAACCACAATCCCTGGCAATATCTGGTCATAAATCGTGATGCTGATGCATCACCCTGGAGAGTTTATGACATTTCAGAATAAACAGGTCGAAGCCTGTTTGTG
Organism: Toxotes lorentzi; assembly: GCA_037833715.1. Lineage (NCBI taxonomy): Eukaryota > Metazoa > Chordata > Actinopteri > Toxotidae > Toxotes > Toxotes lorentzi. The sequence goes on from JBBMJY010000018.1 coordinate 16,161,358, forward strand.
AAGTGAGTTGAACCATCTCAACAGCAGCGTCCTCCATCTCATCCTGAGGGATCTGAGGCTCTCATTCCTGGATTGGCCTTACCTGGAGTCCAGTTCACCTCAGCTATCCTTGAAATCATGTTCAGTATTAAAGTACAGTCACTGTCTCCTGCTGTGAATGGTGGCTGGCTGATCCAGCTGTAATGCAGTCCTGATGCCACAGCTGCTCTGCCAGGCAGTTGAGGAGGGGGGCTACGTCACCCAGCCCATCACTGACCTCCCCGCCCATACGTAGCAGCGGTAAACTCCATGTCTCCTGGAATTCCCTCAGGTCTCTCTCTGACACATCACAGTGCATGAAGAGATCAAATCTGCACAAAGTATTAAGGACAAATGGCCGTCTGCATATTGATAAAGCTAAAGAAATTATTTGGGAATTGATGATGCATGCGTTAGCTGTATACTCTTCTTTTTGATGTACCATAGCAGCAGAAGTTAGTCATATGCTCACATATTAAATTATTAAATTACTGAACCAAGTAGGAGTGCTGAGAGGAATTCTAAATAAGTTTAGAGTTGAAGACCTCAACTAAAGCTGTTTTAAAAAATTAAAATATAAGTTTTACAAAAAGAACACAAAAGGATACTTGGTGCCAACCACAAGTTTCACAACTCGACCCACAGGCGGTCCAGTCCACTTAGCAATTTGATTTGACAGATCGTCAAAGGATGTCCTGTCAGTGAAGGAGAACAGGAAAAGGACGGCGTCCACCTGTTCCTTACAAGACTGGGAGACACAGGGGACAGTGATTTGACACAAGGTCTGGTGTGATGTAGATCGCAAGTGTTTTTCATTTATAATAATGAATACAGTGAATACAATCCACTTTTCTATTTCGCATACATACTGGAAGCAAATGGTCAAATCTACGCAGGGCGTTCTCTCCACAGTCCCACAGCTGTAGACGGAAGAAAAGCACTCTGCCACTTTCTCTTAACTTCACTGGCCAATACACCACTGTCGTCTCAATGCCTTCAATGACAGAAGATCAGCAAATATTAGTTGAACCTCATTTAAAAAAAATTTTAGAAAATGTTCAGTTGAGTCACACTGATTCTGTTCCCACTTAGAAAACAATCAGTGTTTGTAACAAATATTTAATATTTTTTCTAAGTCAGGAGCATGTGGCAAAGTCAGGAATAGGTTTTGATGTGTCGGCTCTCCAACAGCAGGTTGAAGTCTTGAACTAACATGAACAAACAGATGTTATCAGCCTGTGGCGCTTCATCAGTACAGAGCAGGGACCTACCTGTTGTTTCATAGTGCACATTAGGAATATTAAGGCCTGCTAGACGCGCAGCAAGAGCAGTTTTCCCAACTCCACTCTTGCCAGAGATGAAGATCTTATAATGAACTGTGTCCACAGCCACATTTGGAGGCATCACTGGAGACTCCAACAGGCCTGTAAAACAAGTTTTAAAAGGACCACCGGTATCCCAGTAGTCAGTGCAATGCTTGGTAGTAGATACAGCATGTCTTATTTTGTCAACCAGTAATTATTATCATCAAAATAATTTCCAGTTAATTTAATAATGATTTCAGCTCTACTTGTATATACTTTTGGATAGTTCAGTCTTTATAAGCTCTTCATATGTCTAGAAAATACTAATTTGTAAAGCTGTCAGATAAATGTAGTGAAGGTAAAAAGTACATTTCCCACTGAAATTGTGTAAAGTAAGGTAGCATAAAAACAAAATAATCAAGTAAAGTCATTCAAATTTGTATTAAAGTACAGTACTTAACTAAATGTCAAAATAAAGTTACTTGCATTGTAATTCAACCAAAAAAGATACGGTTATTTATCATACCGAATTTTTTGCGTCTTTTCTTGTGTAGGATCTTGCTGAAATATTCTTTGCTGTCTTTACATCGATGCCAGTCAGCTACTACGACTGATCCGGGAGGAAGAACTTCTGCCATGTTGCTGGTCATGAAGCTAACTGAGGTAGCATCACAGGAAGGTCAGTTTTATCCGAAAAAAAGACAAACGCTCGGTTCCTTGAAGCGACTGTAGACAGGTTTTGAAAGTAATGTTACTATCAAAGTATTACAACCAGTCTTATTTACTATAAAAAATTTTAATGTCAACAACTGTGGTCGGCGATTAGCATTTTATGTTTCAAACTGGAGCCACCTGAAAAGCACTTCCGTAAACTAAAGCGTCCCTTGACAACCACCGCCGTCACTTCCGTCACTTTGTTGCGTTCATGTGCTTCAAAACGTCGTTAATTACATTTTTATCTGGCACTCACTGACAGATATTGGCCGTACGTGACCCGAAATAAATCATCCAGTGAAAATTTAACAGCCAACTTTATTGACCGCTCATAACAGGACCTCAGTGCCCTCACTACACGCATGCTCAACATTGTTCTCTTTCCATTATAATATCAGTATATGTCACACACCTGTCGTTTTTGGACGGACACAAGAAAAGCTGATAAGGAGTTATACACTGAGGACCTAGAGTTACCACAGACTAGCTTAATTTGTGCCTCTCAGGGTATTTGCATACATTTGGGTGACAGAGGTAATAAGTTGTTTTGTTAAAGGTAATTAACCAGCAATGATTGACCCTTAATTATCTTTCTATAATAATAATTATCTAATTATCAGAGAAGCAAATGCTAACATCTTTGACCCAAATGTAATGCTAATACATGAGAGGCACAAACCCAGGCTATCAGAGTATCTGGTAACTTGAGTTAATCTATGAATAAAAGTTGTGTAAGTTTATTTCATCAGTTACATTTTTAACAGGTTTCTTTGCCATCCACTGCTGTTTGATCTTAATTGTCTCATCAAGGTAACAACAGTGTCAGAGAAAATCACATTTTTTTAAATAGTAAATTGCAGTGTTGGCAGTAAATTGCAGCGTTCAAGTGCACTGGATGAGGTTCCTCATTTGTCCGATAGTCTTGAATGATGCATTGTTTGATTCATTCGCCCGCCGCTAGAGGTCGCTAAACCCCCGCTTCTCCCGGGAGGATCACTGTGAATTAGTGCTGAGATTACATCTGCGGAAGTTTCAACAGAACAGCAAAGAAAAAAATTGAAAAGTTTGAGAAACAGTTTGATATTTTGTTATTTGAAGTGCTGAATGCAGAGAGAGAAGAAGGACTAAATAAAATACCCTGTGAGCTCTGACAGTCAGGACCCCACTGCTCTCCACGGACATGGTCACAGATATGGGGTCAACATCCGATGGTAGTTTGCATCGGTGGAAAAATGTATTTGTGACTGCGCCATCCTCTCCCAGCTGCATGCGGGGAAAAACGATTATGAGAACAGGAAAAAAAAAAAGGGCTGAAATTAAACCAGGAAAGGACAGTGTCATGTTACATTTTACAAATGAGGGATGGTGATCAAACTATGATAAAAGTCATAAATCACAAGTATGAGATAACTTTAAAGTTCCCTAAACCCTTTTTGCTACAGTTTAACCATTGTAACTCAAATGTCAGGCCTTGACTCAAATTTGTTCCACAAAACAGATTTCAAGCATTTAATCAATTAACCCACTTCATTTCATTCATTTAAATGCTATCTTTCATCTACTGCTACCATGTAGGCTGTGGAAAAACAAGCTCCAGTCCCATAATCACTATACTTCTTTTTAAATTCCACAGGTATGCTTTGCTCAGCTGTCTAATAACTCATCCCTTCAAAAGCAACATCTGTGCTGTTTTGTAGTTGCTATACAGATTTACAGCTGCCATTTTCTACACCAGGCCCAACTGCACGGCTCACCTTCTCAGCATGGACCTCTATCAGGTTGTTTGAGTATGTGATGATAACATCCTCCGGAGAAAATTCACTCACATCGACTGTGAACTGGAATATGTCTCCAATGACCTGGATCTTCCCCGTAGGAAATGAATGTCCTGTAACAGTCATTTATAGATTGTAAAATTTGATGACCGAATAATAATGCGTTCAAATCTGCAGATTTCAGAACCCTTACCTATTTTGATTTTTTTTTTTTTTTTTATCATACCATCTGTGTCAATCTTTGTTCAGCTGACCTGTGAATTTGTGCTCTCTAGTGCTCTGCTGAGGTTTGGATCCTGAATCTTCAGAGAAAATACCTCGGCCTTTCTCCATGTAGGCTGAGGAAGTGAACTGTCTCTTGCTGAATGAATCTACAATCCCAGTGAGGTCATTCTAATCTAGTGAATTCTTCCTTGTCTCTGATTAAAGCATCACTGTAAATGAGTCTTTTATAGGCTACTGGGAGCTTGTGGGTGCCGTGGGGTGTGGGTGTGGATGTTTTTCTATGATTCAGCTGGACTGGATCGTAGATATTCAGTGTGTGAGAACTGTTGTTGAACTGTTGTCAAGGGGTCCAGAATTTTTAGCCGCACCCCTGACTGGGAGCCTGTGGGTCTTAGTGTTTGTGTGCGAGAAAGGGTGTGAAGGTATACGCTATAATTATCAAGTGTGATATTGAATGAACTGTCATCCTCAACTTGAAGCCAAGAAATGCAACCATATGACATAACAAAGTAGCTTTACGATGAAATTTGTCTTTTAAAAAAAAAAAAAAAATGCTGTATAAGGTGGAATTGACTCAAAAATGACAGTGTACCCATGGATTTCTAGTGAAAACTTTACAGAGGGGGGATTTAATATGTCTGAGCGACACAGTTGTGTGTAGGTGTGACATTCTGCTCCACCTTGGCAAAGTCACTGAGTTTGATTAACTCCATTTGGACGACAGGCGTCACCAAAACAAGCTTGGTGAGGCTGTACTTCTAAGTGTAAGGAAAAGCAAAGTGTTAGATAAAAGTTTAGGTCCAACATTTGTCTTAGATTGTCAGCAGTCACGGTGAATTGATGTACAAATTGGGGAAAGGATGGTGTCAGAATAAGGTTCTGTGTCAATCTTTATCAGAGGCATTAATAGCATTGTGATCATAAACGTATTAAGAGGTTGGTGTAGCAGTATAACATAGATTGTGTGAGGATGGTCAAAGAGGTCATTGTGCTAATTTTTTTTTTGATGAGCAAATCTGTGAAAAATTATCTAGAGAAATGTAAAAAGAAAAAAAAAGTATTTTTTCAGAACTTCTAATACTTGATTATAATATTTGCTGGTTGTCATTTCTGTACAGTTTAAACATAATCAGTTTCCCTCAGTGTTTACCACAGTTGTCATCTTAGTCTGGTGTGCTAGCATTTCAATATTTACTATTAAGCACAATGTCTGTCATTTCCTTCGGTTGAATATTGGAGACACTGAAATTTGACATGATGATTGCACTAGATGAAAAAATTAAGGGATCAGCAAAGTTCATAATCCATTTAGCAGTTGCTGAGGTATTTAACTCTGTTCTACAAATATAAATGTTATGGTGGCACTAGAGGTAAAGGCAGGGGATCACAGACGCCAATTGGATTCATCCTCTGGGGACTATGAATTTCATGGCAATACATCCAATAGCTGTCAAGGTACTTCAGCGTGGACCAAAGCGTTAAACAACTGACCAACTGACATTGCCATTAATAGAGCCACACGGCTCGCATGGCAAAAAAACAAATACACACTGACGATGGCCGAGTACAAGAATGTGATCCAGTCATGGGCCACACTGATTTTATTTAAACACAAAAATACACCGCCTGGCAAACATGCGCCAGATCAGACTTATTTCTCATGTAACAAATGACATAAATAGAAAATAAAATAAATATTAAATAAAAATGGACAGTTGTAATAAGACAATGGTGTAAACAAACAAAGGATCAGAGGAAAATGCATCACATGACGCCTCGACTAACTACAAAACTTAAGAATGTGTGACTCTTTGCCCTGAGTGGAACAATTATTCCAAATTTAAAAGCAAGTCTCACTGATCACAAACGCTGTAGCAAAAACAAAGTGATTTAAGGATCCAGAAACACCGGCAGGATAAAGTGAGTGCTTGGAAGAAAAAGCCCTTAATCATAAAGAGCATTAAATATGTCAGTCATTCAGTAAATACAAAGCCAAGCACTCTCACATTTATTTACTACATCACATAACCTGTTTATGTTCAACATATGAAACATTTTTACATTTTAGAGATAAATTACTCTTGTGTTATCATAAAGTACATAAGTGTTTTTTGATCTCAGTCCTCTCTGAGTGGCTTTGGAGGGTCCTCTTCAGTCGTGCCATACTGTGCTAAAGGAAAAAAAAAAAAAGCCAGCAGAGCAGCTCAGTTTCATCCCTCCACTTAAGTCCTCCTCGTCCATGAGTGAAATGGCATGGTCGCTCAGTGCACTTTGATTTAGAGGAATGCTTAGATCACACTGCAAACACGCTGAGGGAGCTGGTCTCGTCTTTCAGGCCCAGGATGCTATAAGCTATCCTCTTCATGTGACCGGGCAGCCGCACTCCAATATTCCTGATGTCTCTGGAAGGAAAAAGATAAATGATACCGTTTTGAGTGTGCTAAAAACAATATGGGGTTTGTTTTGCACGAGGAGACCACAGTGGTATTATAGCTCTAGCTAGGCTGCATAAATGGTTGAATTAGGTTGGTAAAAATAATGAATAAATGGTTCAAATAGTGAACTAAAATAATGGATAAATGGTTGAATTGTTGAATTGACCATTTGATTGTATGAAAACATGATCGTGTTTATATAATTTGCCATGTTAAAAGGCTGCTGTAGACTTTATGGCAAGTAGAGAATGTGAGGAATGACATGGCCAGAGGCGGTGTGAGGTATTCCTGCATCACAGACTGGGTAACAAATGTTCAAGCTGAGAGGTCAATACTCTCTCTGTCTTACTACAACATGTGGCCTGGTGCAAGATACATCAGTGCAGCCTGGCAGAGCTGCACCTGTGCCATGTGTGCACTTACTCGTGCCTCAAGGCGAGCACCTGCTCCATGGTCGTGATCCCTGCGCGAGCGAAGCTTTCGTTGTACTGGCTCATTTTGATGGACTCCAGCCACTCGGGCACCGACCTGAACATGGTGCCGTCACAACCGCTGGTGCTCGGCAGGCGGATGGACACGCTGCAGAAACAAAGTTTAATTAGATCACTAGATAGATAGATATCATTTCTTTATGTACACTGAGTGCATGTGATGATGTTTGATCAAGAGAGAACCAGCTTTACTGTCAACATACTGCAGATCAGAGAGTTAGAAAATATGTTTCAGTAGCTTCTAATCTTCTCATGACCGACTACACACATTTTACTTTGTTGCTAAAATGTTAACTTTTACAAAACGCCACTAAAAATAATGTTCATACCGTGGATCAAAGTCCGCTATGGTTTTCAAAGACTCTGGGCTTTGGAGCAGTTTGTACAAAATGTTGACGATGTCTGTGAAGCGAGGTCGTTTGGAGCGGTCGTGCTGCCAACACTGGAGCATGAGCTGGTAGATGGCGGATGGGCAGTCCATCGGAGCAGGAAGCCTGAAGGCCTCATTAATAGCCTTCATGACCTGAGGAAGAGACCATGGCAGAGAGAAGGAAATGCTTAGATCTGAATTATATTTATGGCTGAAGTGACAAAGTGTTTGAAGTTCTGTGTTCATATGTTGATGTTAACAGTAAATTTCAAGAGGATGGTGGGAAACTACAGTACATGTCAGCCACCTACCCTGCACAGACTCTCAGTGGTAATATGAATTAAAGTTTGACCTACACAGGCCAAAACAATCCCTCATCTCAACCATAAGAGTTGGAAAGAGGATGCGGCAGATGAAATATACCTCATGGTTGCTCATGTCCCAGTAGGGCCGTTCTCCAAATGCCATGACTTCCCACATGACGATGCCAAAGCTCCACACGTCGCTGGCTGAAGTGAATTTCCTGTATGCGATGGCCTCGGGGGCAGTCCAGCGGATGGGGATTTTACCTCCCTGACAGAAGAGACACGGTAACAAATCATGAATCCAATGGAAACACAAGGCGCTGAAAGACAAACACTTTAGATTGGACACTTGAGAGTAAAACTATCATTAACAGGCTGACATTTGTTACAGGGGGAAAAAAAATAAGGTTTTTTCTCTGTTGCTATGCTTTTTGGCTGTGAGATCTACATGTTAGACTTACTCTGGTTGTGTAGGTGCCCTCTGCATCGTCCTCCAGCACACGTGACAGCCCAAAATCTGACACTTTACACTCCAGGTTGCTGTTCACCAGAACGTTTCTTGCCGCCAGGTCACGGTGGACATAGCTCATGTCAGAAAGGTATTTCATGCCAGCAGCTATTCCACGCAGCATTCCAACCAACTGATATGAAGGAATTTCTCCATCACGGTCCTAAAGGGAAAAGAATTCATGTAGTTTAAAACTTCATGTCTGATACTTTATTCTTAACTGAGTTTTACTGTGCCTCAGTCCCTATGTATTATGATTTTAAAAAATAAATAAAGTCGTGCTAAAGGCTAAAGTCATGTGACCATCTCATTTTAAACAATGAGAACCTACCTTCAGATATGTGTCTAGGGCTCCGTTCTCCATGTATTCAGTCACTATCATGGCATGCTTGACTGAAAATTAAAACCAAAAAAAATAATGTTTAGTGAAGGAAAAACATACACACAGTTGATATGAATAAGTTGTGAATGGCTGTTTGATTTCTGTCCCAGGTCACAACTCACATTTGGTGACAACTCCTTCCAGGCGGATGATATTCGGGTGCGAGAACTGCCCCATGATGCTGGCCTCACTCAAGAAGTCTTGCCTCTGTTTCTCTGAGTAGCCTGGCTTCAGGGTCTTGATCGCTACAGCCACCTCTCCTCGCCCAGGAGTCTTCATCACACCCCGAAATACTTCCCCAAACTCTCCTGATCAGCAGACGGACAACAGGAGGAAATGTCAGAAACAGAAGAACTCTGAGGTTTCACTAAATGGAAGGTAAATGGTTTAAAAACACTTACCTACACCGATGACCTTTTGTTTGCTAATAGCATTCGGGTCAATTTCTGTGACAAACTTTTGGATGGCAATGTTAGGGTCCTCATACATGTGTGGATCAACATAAGACTTCAGAGGCTTGAGCTGATCTAAGGAGGAAATAATGACCAGAATGTTAGGCTAAATAATAACATAATATACTATGTCATCAGTAAATAATACTAAACTATTCATGTATGTACTCTGCGGTTTTCTAACCTGTTGAAAAGTAGGGATCCTCTGGTCCACCTCTGCCACGAGAGCTCAGTCTCCTGCGAAGAAAACAAGACTAGTCACTATGAGACTAAACAGAATACAGACTGGCTTTTAGGTAATTGCAGGTCCATCCCAGCTGAAAAAGACCAAGGCTGTATTCAATAACAGCACCGACTATTACTCATAAACCCCCCCTAAGCTGTCATCCCAGAGTATCCTTAATTTACTCAAGCTTGTGGCACATAATCACACAGTCTGCAGATCTGTAGATAACATTCATCTGAATGAGACAGGCGTTGAATGTGGATATAAAGAGTGTGTTTACCAACCGTTTACGCAGCAGCAGGACGGCCACCACAATAAGCAGAATAACTGCTACTCCAACTACAGCTCCCATCACCATGGTGGAGTTGTTCTGGATCTGAGACTCAGCTGTGCGAAATCACAGACACAGAAATATTTATTGACTCAAAGACATGAAATGAAGGTTTATTCAGAGAGACGTTTGAGAAACGGTTTCATCTTCTGTAGATTTTTAAGGTTTCTGGTACCTAATGGTGAAGTATGAAACTCATGCTCCATGCTGTAGCTGCCGGGGCTGCCATCAGGACTCAGTGCCTGGACCTTGAACAGATAAGTAGTGTTTGGGATGAGGTCATCAATCTGGACTGAGTTTTTCTCCAAAATCAGGACTCTGTAGGTGGTCACACCACGCTCGCCATCATCATCCTGCAAACAAAGAATTGAAAGTAGGTGGATTAGAACAGTTTTTATCTTAACCAGACATCACTTGCCTACTTTTTTAAAAACAACTTTGTATGAGGGAAGAAAAGACGAAAGAGCAAAAGCACTCTGTCTTACCTTTCTGCGGTACATAAGCTCATAGCGATGACTGATGTGGGCTGGAGGTCTGCGAGACAGAGTCCAGGACAGAGACAGACTGCTGGGGCTGCGATCATCCAGATGGATCAACGTCACCTTGGGGGGATCTAACGGTCGGTGGGAGGCAGAAAGCAAAATAATGGTTAGTGACTAATCACAGTCTTAGGAAAGGACATTTGGTAATGAAAGCCTTTGGGATTCAGTGGGTCAGACTGAATTCCTCTTTGTGTAGTAAGGCCTTCTTTCACCACTTTTATCAAATGTGCATGTTCAGTTTGTGGCAAAGGGAAGGAGTTACCACTTCATTACTGTATTAAGTTTTAACCAGATTAGAAAAACAGGAAACATATATCTGTTGTTTTTATATTTACAAATTCAGAAGTAAAACAATAGGCAAGCAAAGCCAATGTCAACAAAACAAAACGTTACACCATAAGTAAAAAGAAAAAAGCTTTACATGTGAACAAGCTCACCTGTATAGTCCAGAGCAGTGGTAATGGTCGCTGTAGGCCTCTCAGTGCTGTACTCAGACACGCCGCTGAAAGCCTCCACAGTGAACGTGTAGTTCAGATGAGAATCCAGGTCAGTAACAATGACCGTGGTGTCCTGCAGGTCTGTAGAACCTGGCTCGAAATGGATCTTCTCGTCACAGGGGATGCACAGGCCTCCGTCGCAGTGCTCGCACACCACACTGTAGGTGAGGTCGCTGCGGCCCCCGGTTACCAGCGGTGGGCTCCAGGACAGCTGCAGCCTGCCCTCTGCTGACAGGGTGGTGGAGGTCAGGTCAAGAGGGGCACTGGGTGGAGCTGGGGGAAGGAAGTGGGTGACACAGCAATTAGATTGGTCCTCCAAATTGCCTTTAATGAATATAAAATTTGACTTTTTCAGTAATATGTCACTGGGTGGGGTTGTTACCAGAGCAGGGAGATGTTGGAGGGTCTGAAGGGGAGCGGAAGAAACCTTCCTCACACTGACATTCAGTGGCGCCGGCCATGGAGGGCTTGGTGTTATCAGGACAAACCTGACATAACTCGCTCGATACAGATGGCTTGAAGTAGCCTGGCTTGCATGCTGTGTGAGAGAAAGAAGGTGTGTGTTAGTTTAAGCTTGACATATAGGAATAACTGTGAAAAAGACAAACACAGGAAGGAATGACTGATCAAAACGCAAACAATGAAGCTGTCTCTGTAATACCAGCCTTTTCCACCCAACAGGAAGCATTTGTTGAGGCTAACCTATAATCACTGAGTCTTTGTATCCAGAGGAATGAAAAGGGATTTCCCTGACGATGTGCCTCTACTCGCCTTTTTCGCCTAGAGGCCTAATCTCAGGTCACACTGCCAGTGTCAACCGGATGACAGCAGAGCATTAAATCCATCAGGTGATCTGATCTGCCTTTCTCCCCGTGAACTCTCTCAGATTTTCTGGCAGATAATATTAGTGTTTTTGCCAAAGGAAATGCCACCTTGGACACTGGTGGAGTATGGTGATGAACATTTCAGCACACAGATAAACAGCCTTCCAGGGCATGGGAGGTTAATGAACATGCAGACTGGACAGAAACCAGGATGTAAGAGCTGCAAGTCCGTCTGAAGCTGATGTTTCCTCCCTTTCTTCCTTCCGCTAACCCCCCGACACCAGTCACAAATTACAGCATGCAAGTTTAAATAGTCGGTGGACAAGAGAATCAGGAAAGAGGAAAAGCTGCTAGAAAAAAGTACGATTTTCTGTGTGTTTATGGAAACAGATGAACATACTTTCTGGGGTGATAAAGGCCTCAGCACAGTCAAAAAAAAACTTTAAAAGAGTGGATCTTATGAAAGATCTCCTGTCTTTGCTTTCAGTCTGCTGTCTCCTTAGGGAGCAGCCTTTCATGTGGCCCCTGTGCTGGTGGCCAAGAGAAGAGGTCGAGTGAACCCTGGATTGAAGACGTGGTCGCGTTACTTCACCACCAAGGCAGAAGGACCTTTGCACTCTTGAGTATTGCACCGCAGTGGAGGAGAAGCAGCAGGTTGAGTTTGAGTAGGAGGGATAGAGATGAATAGCTGGATGGATGGGGGATGGGGGTAAAGGTCTGGAGCACCAACAGAAGTTCTCTCTGGGGAGTCACTTGGCGACAGTGGGGGTGTAGCTGAGGCCTTTTCGCATAAGAAAAAGGGGGCCAGCCCATTTCATCTTGAGCTGGAGCAGCAGGACCTCTGTCACGTACCAAAGAAACTCCAGCCCTATTCATCTATTGTCTCTGAGATTGGACAGAGTGGTGCCATAAATATGTTGCACTACTCATTATACAGCTCGCAAATGGCGGCAAGTGTGCAAGGCGTGAATACAAACATTGTTAATGCAAATTCCGGCGTTCAAAGTAATTCATCATTACTTTTTTTTCCCCATCATACTATGTTAAGAGTTTTGTTGATCTACACTGAAATATGTTTTTGAATCTGATCCAAAACTTTCATAAATTAAACAAAACGTTATTTTCACTTGATGATGAAAATACTGCTTCTTATTGTCCCACACTCTCTTTGACTGCAACCAACACGTGAAAAGGACTTATGTTCCGCAACGGTGCATCTGTTAATTTAATCTGTTTTTTGCTCTTTGTGTCGGCCCATTGTTCTAATGAGTGGGAACATGGATTAGGGAGCTTGTTGCGTGTGTTAACAACCGGATGAAAGAGCAAAGGGAGGCAAAGCGGGGCATGTCATTGGCTAACAGCTGTCCTGTTGCTCTACTAATCCTCTTGACTAAATTACACTCCACACCTAACTAAGCAGCCACGAAACTAACCACCCTCATGCGCCAACTGTCGACTCACTCCCCACCCTCTGACTCCAACCAAGGACAAGCTGCTTATTTGTGTCAGTCAGCATTCCTCCTCATCTCACTTTACTTCCTTTTCCCACAACAGTTGGGCTCTTTAGTGGAATCCACATGCAGGCCATGAGGCTCTGAGGATATCACTTTCTACAGTTAACGGAAAAACTGGACTGAGGTTGTGGCTTTCTTACATTAGTGAGTTGGCTGGGATAAGCTACATCATTGGGTTTTACTTATGTAATAAAACATGTTTCCTGCCGCCTAATAATGGGGTCATCCTCCAGACTTTGGAATCAACTTTGGAGTTTTGCTGGTCAAATATTTCCTGTCTTCCCCTCGACAGCCGCTTGCCAATTTCCGTTTCAGGTGCTCGGCTCAGAGTCCACCAGTTGTCAGGAACTTCAAAGTCTAAAACAGTCCTCTGCCTCGACTTCCTCGCTTAATCTGCCGTCCTTTTTTTACAACCTTAGTACACGATTCATTCTTTGGAGCAAGATACTCATCTATCAAAGGAGTTCAAAATATAAGGAAACTGTCACAAAGCCCAGGGAATTAGGAAATTCAAATGCCTTGTCCAACTAACAGTTACAACCCAAAGATATTCTGTTTAGACTGATGTAAAATACAGACAAGAAGAAAAATAAAAAAAAAAACTTTTAAACTTTTTTGGTAGAAAAAAAAAGAACTTGAATAATGGATCAGTTATCAAGGCTGTAGCTGAGGATTAGTTTTATCGGCTAACTGATAAATCACTTAATTCTTTCAGATGATAAGAATTTGGTCTTTTATAGTCACACGCTTCATAAGGAGACCAAACACTGCCAGTTACGGTGACGCGGACCATCAGGAGTCATAAACCGCAGCCTGACTCAGTCTAACCTCTGATAGGTGTGTCTGCCTCATCCCTGTAATCTATGGTTTCTGTTGCCTCGGCAACTGACGCAAAACAAATACTTGTGAGGAGAAGACACACCACTCAGGTAGTGATTCTGACAAATTCACACAGCCCTTCCTTTAGTCAATCAGTGCTGTAGGTGACGCGAGGGTGAAAGAATTCCTTTCAGAAATCCCCACAGCAAAATGTGCCCTTCCTCCCTCCTTCCTCTTCTCTCTGTACCCTCTCTCCTCCCACGTTTCCTTCAGACAGTTCAACACACCACACCCCAGAAATGCCAACAGACAGGCCGACTTCCACACAAAAAAATGAATTTAAAAATGACCTTCATGTCCCCTGTTGTTTTTAAATATTAATACTATATAATATGTGATATGCACTAATCTTTATATGATACAGTTCTGGCAATGTATACAAGAAACTAATGTACTTTACTATTTTGAATTAATGATAAATAATTCAAATGTGCTCAAACAGACCTTGGGAAAGTACTGTGAACTTGAAATTTGGAAGCTTCCAAAGAGAAAGCAAAATGTTTTCCAAAGATTTAATGCTAATGGGTTTTTTTTGTTTCAACTCTTGAGCAATGAATTGTGGAACAATAGTGTCCATCAGCACATGTTCAAATTCTAATTCATTTAGTATGAATGCAGACATCTTTCAGTTTTACAGTGTAAACACACAATAAACTAAAAGTCCACATAAAACTGATACACAGCTTCTTGTACTGTACATTATCGCCTCCAGCCATCGGCCTATCCATAAAACAGTGCCTCAGCCAAGCCCCATTCTTGAGTCCTGAGAGAAAGACAATGGAAATAATGTGCTATTGGCCAACAGGTGGAGAGATGATGGAGCACTCATGGGAGTGCAAGCAATTTCTATCTGTATTCTATGGAGCAATCTGTGGCTGGCTCTAGATCTAATCAAAACAAACAGGTTTAGACACCTTCCCTGTTTCCTCCCCTTTCCCAAGCCCAGTCCTGCTGTACCTGACCCATTTCAAGACAGACATGAAGATATGGTTTTTGCAGCAGATCTCCAAAGAAACCAGACATAATTAACATTCCTATGCGCTCATTCCTCACCCCTTGCCAAAGTAGTGGTTGGAGGTGTTTCATTTACTACAACTCACACAGCAACACAAACCCGTCTCAGTTGAGTGCATGGCATATTTCTGGCAGTGCTTACCTTGGCAGGAGTCCCCGGTGGTTTCGTAGCCTGACAGACACTGGCACTGACCCACAGGAACCACCCACTCGCCCTCAGCTGTGCAGTAGATGCGTGGAGTGGCCTGACTGACGGCATTCTCCACACAGGCTCCTTCCACCCCCCTGAGGGCATCCGCCACTGTCTCTGGGAAGGTAGCCAAGCTCTGCACGGTGGACGGGCATGTCTTGTAGTAAACTCTGACTGAGAGGATTGCCACACAAGTGCCCATGTCCTGAAAAGCCAGGTAGAAGCCCTTTTTGGACAGAGGCCCCACGGTCCTTGTTTCTGTATTGACCTTCAGCACGCGGCCCCGTGTGACCTCATCAGGAGCAATGGTAGCCACTTTGCGGAACTGCCCTTTACGGAAGTTGGTTCCCACATCAGCATCAGCCTCTGAGATGAAAAGGTTGAAGGTTTCTTTGCAGGCGACAGAGGCACCATCAAACGTGTTGCAGTCTCTTACAATAAAACGGAGCTCCACAGAGACGCGTGTTGTCCCCGGGCGCCGCTGAATGAATGTTGTGCGTAACCAGTTATCTTGTTCAGTAGATTCTACGCTACAAACACTGTAGGTATAGTAAAGTGAGCCATTCACCACCGTCTGAACTATCTCCCACTGTAGGACAGAAAAAGACAGAGAGAGAGAGGAGATGGATCAGTTTAAGGGGGCAACAGTCACTGTTACAAACTGCAGTAATGAAAGGAGAAAAAACATTTTTTTCAGGGAGTAAGTAGAGGCTTCAGAGGCTTTGTTCTTGCCAAGAACCAGTTTTATTTATGAGACACCTTTTCTTTCATGCTGAGTGAGAAGCTCATAAAGTGCAGAAGTGAGTCTGAGCTTTTTTTCCACACATTAAGACTGCTGACCTGAACATGTGCTCTGTGTGTGGTTTTCCACTAACACATGAGGGTGCATGTGTGTGAGGCACACATAAACCCAGCAAATTCTACTGTAGGATACCAACTAACTTTTATGATAGTTAAATTAGCTTTCCAAGCACAGTGCAAAGGCATGGCAGCAGAATTGGCAGCAATTAAGACTTTTTTTAAGAGGGGGAAGCAATGATGAGTAAGAAAGATTAAAAGCCTCCATTTAACATTAAGATTTAACACCTCGTATGTTAGCAATACTGGTGTGTTTCTGGGACTAAATCAATACTTGAATATTCATTATTTTAGCTGTTGTAGAAAAAAAAGAGGCAAAATAAATGTGCTCATTTTCAAAATGACATCAATACTAGTTCAAAAAAGTGAAACTGGTTCCATTAGATTAGAGCAGCACTTTATGACTCATAGTAGATCATTCAATTGTCTAATTTTCATAGTTAGACATATCATATCCTCTATATATTGGCCAAATCAAATAGTAGTTCAGTCAATCACTCGTAATTACTTTTCAACTTCTATTGTCTAAATTTTTCAAATAATCATTTCTAGTACAAGTTTAAACAAGTTCAAACTTTAAAAGCGTGCAAAAGCTGGATCAGAACAAAGCAAAATTCGACAGACAAGGGGAAATCCTATCTGATAAAACAAGAATCCTTAGATCTTTGAGAACAGTCACATAAGAAACATAGCCCACACAGTGGAAGTGGCCATGTCCTGTAGCTTTTTTTAGATGGAAAGCCACTGAACTATAGATAGAGAGATGGTTCTCCACATATGGACCACTCTTTCTTTTTCTTTTACTCATATCCTCACGCTGTACAGACCATCTTGCTGCTGCAATCTCTACATTCAGAGAGGAATCTCGACAAGGAACATCTTCAAATTTAGTTTTATGGTCTCGTGTTGGTATGAAAACAATCTACTGTCATTGTGTAAAATGCACTTTGGTGCTGTAAATTTAAATGTGGGTTGATCCTTGACATTTTAATGGCATTCATAAGTTCTTTATGAAAGGGTAGCGTTAACAGGAGACTAGCTGAGCTCTGCCAAACCTCATCTAGCTGCCACTCATTCCATCTCTCCCAGAAACCTTTTTTAGTGGACTGAATGAGCAGAAAGAGGCCTCTGTTTTATTGTTGCTAAACAGTATTAAAATTCTCCCATGGCCTAATCTTCAGCTGCTGTTTATTAGAGAGGGCCAGTTTCAAGTCTTGAACCTGAAGTCTTAAAAATGCCTGTTGAGGTATAAATACTCACTCCGTTCTCATATGGCAACGTCAACCACCCCAGCTCTGATCCTGAAGCTCTCATATCCAGCAACACTTCTACAGGGACAAAGAGAAAAACACATGACATAGTTATAACAAGCACAGGAATGACTAAAGACACCTGATGCATCAAAGAAAATATTTTTTTTACATAATACACATTTAGCTATTAAAGAAAGTCACTACACACACATTTACAGACCTAATATACCTCTGGCAAAACAGTGTAGTATTTACTTTTGTTTGTTTATATATCTTGTTATGGTTGTTAGATAATTATAAATAACTGTGATTTAACTGTAAGATTAAATCCTCTGCCTTGATCTCCAGGGCCAACAGCTTTATGGGGGACACATGCCATGCTTTGACAGTTTAATCAAGCATGTCGGTCTGATTCAGGACTTCATTGACCGTATCCTCCAGGTCCAGCATACAGGACTAATAGTATGAGAAAGGCGTGGGCAGTTAAATTACCATGACTAGAAAAATACATGAAACTGCACCACAAGTGAAACAAAAAGACGGACATGTTTAGGCATCTCACAGGTGCCCCCTTATCCCCAAAGAGGTACAAGGCCAGAAATGACAAATGGGAAATTCATTTAAAAAGTAAAAAAAAAAAAAAAAGTTAGGGAAAAAGAGACAGTCTAAGTTTCTTGATCATTTACATCATCTAAAGGGTTTAGACAAGGTTCATGATACACATCGCATTGTTGATGTTTTTTGTGAACTAAATGAAAAATAAAACACAACAAAAACACTTTTATATGAGGAATTTTAACTTGACAATGGCAGAAAGTGTAAAGCTGAAGCAAAGCTTCAAACTATCAGATTCCAACCTCCTGACTCATGAGGTGCGGTAAAGCCAGGCAACACTTTTATTTCTTTTTACAGGACGTTAAAAAAATATTTTAAAAAAAGAAGTACTTACGTTCTTTCGACTGGACGCTGATAAATACTTGGTTAACAAATAAAAACAGGAATAAGCTTGGCCGACGGAACTCCATGTTGCCACACAACTTAAAGAAAGAAAAAGTGGTGGTTTTGTATCCCGGAGCCTGTCTGTTCTCCTCCGTCGGTCCCCCTCTGACTCCACTTCTCTAAACAATTCACTCTTCCGTCTGTGTGAGCACGAGCCCGCAGCCCATTGAGAAACAGGTGGCGTCATCGCCCCGCCTCGCGCCCTTTGGAATGTGGACGTTCCCCAAATATGGTAATCAAAGGGGCGGGGCCAGAACCATCTGACCGCACCTGTTTCATTGAGGAGAATGAAGGCCTTCATAAACTGCACCGTTATTTTATTTATCTGATTAAAATGTATGTTTAACCGATTAGTCAGAAGAATAATCGATAACTGGTTTCAGCATCTGAAATAGGAAAATATCCTGTTTTCTGTGTATCAAAATAAACTGAATATCTTTGGTCAAACAATTCATTTGAGGATGTCACCTTGGACTCTGAGAAAGTGATGGACAGTTTTCTCTCTTTTCTGACAGTTTATAGAGATCAACAGATTAATTCAGAAAGTAGTCACTAGATTTGTCTATAATTAAAATAATCATTAGTTGCAGCCATTATCAAGATTAAATCAAACTCCTGAGTATCATGTATATCCTGCATATGTACACATTTGTATTTTAAAACTAAGTCAGCCAACTTCTGGCAACAATAAAAGTAAGCTATATGCAAATAAAACCTGCAGTTTAATTATTCAGACACTTGGAAGACATAACAAATGGTGGTGGAAGATTCAGTTCTAAAAAAAAAATACAGTGTAAAAAATTACAAGTAAAAGTCTTACAATCAATATTGTATTTAGCCTCAGTAAAATTACAGTACAGTATTATTAGCAAAATGTAATTAAATAAACAAAAATAAAAGTACTCATGCCGAATGACCCTTTCCTGAGTATTTTATTAGGTCATTTATATATTCAGTGGTAGGATAATTATTCAGATGCTTTTCTTAAGTCAAAGTTGTACTACCACAGTGCAAAATACTAATAGTAGATGCGATAGTAATTAAAACATTAAGATAAATATTAAGCATTTCAAATGAGCTTTTTTTCTGGGTGAACAAAGATATTCATATTTTAACACTTGTGTCTTGTGTTATTGTTTTACATCTTTTTATGTGTATTTTCATGGACCTGGCAAAGGAGAATTGAGGGCAATACATTTGAATAGAACTGAACTGCATTATTAAATGCTTATTGCAATGCATATATTTTTGTTTTGTTTTTTTTATTCTGAATGTATTGTCGCTTCGCTGCCCGGTCTCGCACATAGTATTTTTTTTAAACAATGAGGCACCAAGTTACACCATAAGATGTAAATGTGGTATACTTGGGGCCAGAACTATTTAAACAACTACTTGGTGTTTAAATAGACATTTTAGAAGCTTCCTTGGATGTTTTATCTGTGCCGGAATTTTAAGTTGTGGTCGTAAATGTTTCAAACAATCTAAATAATACAGTATAAATATGTTTGGGCTTTGGTATCATTTTAAAATGAAAGCGTGTTTAAGTTGGATAATCTTTTCTGACCATCTTCCAAGTAATTGCCCGAATCCTCCACATCTCATCCAGGACTTGTCTTTCCCACGACTGGTAAAGGAGGGGTCAAGTGGGGGGGTGGTCTGGTATGAATATATGACTACTAATGAGGTGGTCCTCATAAAGAACCTTACAATTTGGGTATGAATATGTGACCACAAAGAAGATCTGACAATAGCATCACCTAGCAACTCTTATCTGGAGGAATTTCAGAGTCAAGTCTTCTCTGTGAAGCGGCGTGTACTTGGAGAGAAGAGCCCCTCAGGCTGAGAGCCAAACACAGCCGGCCATCCTGACAAAGGCCCCCCAAAACATCAACTGAAGAGGCGGACATTGTCTTGTCCAACGTTACCATACACGGACATTAATCATACAACAAGCAGAGTGAAAGATGTTGGTCACAAAAATAGATTAACAAGTTAAGTGTGGGTTGTGTTATGACTTTCTGACCTTCAAATGACAATCACTACAATTGCTTACAAACACAAATTGTAGTTTAACAGAATGAGTATCATAATCATGGGACATTTTCACCTTTAAGAGAAGGAAGGAAAACAACATCTTCATTAAATTTTTCACCGCGGTTAAAAATGAATCTTGCATGCAAACTTTCTATTCTTGCAAGGAGACTTCATTTGTGTTTTTTTTTTAAGTATTAACTTGTGGCGTTTTTCTCTAAATGGTGATAGATGTTAAATTTTTTATGCAATCCCTCATGCAGAAAAAAGTCCGTCTGAATTTTCTTCCCATCTAGTATTTGTCAGCTTGACCGTCCACAAATATTTGTTCATCGTTCTTTAAAGTAGCCGAATTTCACTTTTAATTCTCCTCCAAGACATAAAGAATTCTCTTTATGTCTCTGTGAGACTGTTTTTCAGTCTCACAGAGACCTGACACCATGCTTTAAGATCCAGATATCCCTCACTTTCAAATTATTCAACACACTTTGTTTTGAGTGTGAACTGCCACTTGAAGGAAACTTCTATCTTAAGCTCTCAAGCAGCCCTTTCTCTCCTGTCTTTATTGGTTTTGATACACACTGAGGTACGCTTAGGTGTTATTTTCGCCTGTGTTAATGCTTAGACTCTGAGAAGTGGTTTCTGTTGTCATCCAGTTCTCGAAGGTGTCAGAGGTTAACACCCTCTCTAACATACAAGTATGCAAATGCTTTCATTACAATACAGGCTTCTTTTTATTCACCTAACAGAGCATGCGTCCTGCCTGAGAGTGGACTGCAGCCTCACAGCACTCAACACTCCGTGTACCCAATCACCCCACCCTCCCTCTGGTCCTGGGCTTCTGAGGGCAATGACAACACAAAAGTACTTCACACTGGGGGCTGGGCCTGAATTTTGCGGGTCAGTGAACAGTGGCCGAAGCAGCAACGCCATGTCATTCAAACACTGCTTCCCTCACACCCCCCGCTGTCCTTACACTTCTTGTGGTATCAGCAAATATAGAGGTGGACCACTTGTGAAAGCACTGGGGAGTTTTTGTGTACTGCCAACATAAAATGCACCTACTGTTTTCCACCACTCTCACGGTGAGGGCCCCCCAAAACCCTTGTTAAGAAATGATGGATTCACGCCTTTGTGTTTACATTTTGATGACTATAGCCAAACCATCAGTGGTGGAAGAAGCACTCAGATTATTTACTTGAGTAAAACAGTCAATACCATACAATCTTACCACATACACCATTTTAGTAAAAGTCCTAAGTTTGAAGTAACAAAATGTACTTAAAGTAAAAGAAGTTATTGTACAGAATAGCTTCTGTCAGCGTTACCTTATTATATTATCATTATTGTGGAGGCATTAACATGTAAGCAGTACTTTGATTTTTTTAATTTCTCAAAATTGTCAAGAAAAGCAGTCTTGGTGACTTTAGCCAGATGGATTTTGAGTCACTAAATAAAAATCCAACGTGTGGGTCCTGATTTAGAGGTTTGAAAACATACCACGGGAGAGACATTCATTTTTGAGTTAATCCTAGAGGTTTTTATGAGCATACAAGGCAGGAATTTTCAGCCTACAAAAGAGTGTGTAATCCTTTAACTTATCTGATAAAAAAAAAAAATCGCACAAGGCAAAAGCTGTGCTTCACAGCATAACAAAAACAATCTCATGTGATGACAAAAACATGACATGCCTCTACTCAACAATCATACCACACTGTTGAGACTGAAAATGAAAGGTTCAATTGTTTAGTACACTCTTGTGCTTGTAGTGAACGATACAATATGATACCGTGTACCGATGAGCTACACAAATAAACTACAACAGAAATTAGGATTTGGTTAATACAAGGACAATACAAGTACATAGACTCTCTCATCCAGAAACCCAACTCCAAACCGCCATCCTTTTGTCTATCTCACAAACAGAGTGGATGCTGCGGCAGCTTCTTCTATTCTACACTAAGGCATAATGTGCTCTGTTGTCTGGACTTTGCTGAAAAGCCAGTGCATTGTTTTTCCTCCATGTCCTCAGTCATCTCGTTTTAAAAGCTCCACATGCCACCTCTAGAAACACCACCTCTCTTTGCTGGAATTTGGGGTGGGTGACTGTTGTCTATGCAGGATGTGTTGTGTGCAGCGTAGCGTTCAGAAACAAAAGAAAGAGCACGCTCTGACAAGTCTTCATCTTACGAAGAGAAGAAGAAACGTAAGAATGTGGTTAAAGACAGGGGGCATTACTCATACACACATGGACTGAGTCTATTTGTGGCTTCGCCCTGATCAGTCATCGCTGCCTGCATTGGCACTGACCTCATGCATCAAAGAGCAACTGTAGAAAAAAAAACAGAACTCTGCAGGTATAGACAGAAAGATATTTTAGAAAGATGCCAAAGAAAACTATTTGGCAGGATTGTCTCAGCTTTGAAATACAAAACCCCCACTAATTAACTTTGCCTTTAAGTTAAATATCAAATAACAACCACAACAAACCATAAAATTACTCAGAGGAACAAAGAGTCATTTAAAATGAGTCTTTGTTCATTGCTCAGTATTATGTTCTCTTATTAGCATTATGTAGCAGGTTGTGTATTCAAACTTATCCCAGAGTGAGGTCACTATAATCCTTCACGTCTGGCAAGTAAGAGTTGGGGGTGAAGGCATGACTGAAAGTGAAATCCCCTTCAGTAAAGATCCGTGTTAAATGTAATGGGTGTTGGCAGAGGGGCCTAATAAAGATGACAGCACACATTCATATGCATTCGTTTGTGTGCTCAGCTTGACGAAGTCTGCCCTGCAGGCTTAACAAAGGGGAGGAAGGAAGCCAGAGGCTGTGGAGAATGCCTGAGGGTGTGGGGTGACAACACGTGCACACACACACACACACACACACACACACACACACACACACACACACACACACACACACACACACACACACACTGTGGACCTCCAGCTTGCATCTTGAGGTCTCTCAAGTCTGAAGTTAGTGACAGCTGGGCTAGCACGCTCTGCATGGGCTCATTCTCTCTTTAGCAGCTAACCCCTCCTGTCCATACACACACACACACCCACACACGCACAGGATGCTCCATCCTGTTTACTGTTTACATTTCACAGTGGCCAGCCAACTTGGGAGGGCTCTACAGGATGATCACAGGCATTACAGCTGTTTGCAAGGTAGTGGAATTTGGGATTAAACTATAAATTAATCGTTGAGATTGAAAATTCATTCTTGACCATTAAAACAGCAGTCAACAAAATAATCTCACCACCAGGTCTTTTTAGTAGCTATCCAGGAGCTTTTGATCACATCAAACAATCTTCCTCAGCAGATGGAGCCTCCCTATAGTTGTCATTATTGTATGTTTAAATTTCCAATTTTCCTGAGCACTTTTTGCTTAAAAGCTCTTGTTGGACTTCTCATTCATTTTGGCATGGCAAGGTGAGATTGAAAGTTTACTCTTTACCTTGGAAACAACAGTTGAGGAAGATCATGTGTTATGACTGAAAGCTCCAAAACAGCTACTAAAAGACCCTATGGTGACGCTGTTTTATAACAAGCTGTCTCCTTAGATACTTATATTTCTCCTAGAAATGTTAGAATATAAAATAGCACAAAACTTCTGAGATCAAAAAACAAGGGGGACTTAATATATTAAGTATGTTTCAGAAAGGTTAAGTCGTCCATATTCAGCTTCTGTTACTTACACTATGTATGTTAGGTGGGACCAGCAAGCTGAGTCAAGGTCTGTGCTGTAACGATCGCAACTCAGCAGAGGAAAAGGGAGGACCAGAAAGGACGACTGGCAGTGTGGTCCACAACAATCAGATCATTATTTGGCCAAAAGGGCACCTGTTTTGTTTGAGGTAGGCCTGGATTCAGAGGGTGATGACATGAGACAGCTGAACAATGCAGCGCAAACAGGAGCTAATGTTTGTCCACTTAAAGTCAGCCATTTGTTATTATTGTGATTTTTCATTCCTGTTTTTATAATTGTATAATAATTGCTCAGTAGGCTTTGGCAGCTTATTGTCATTGCAGAGAGCTGCTGTTATTTTTCAGTTTGACGTGAGGCATTTAGAGCTGATGGCATTTATTGATGGTGGCATGAGGAGCCTCAGACTGTGGGAAGTATTTGACAAAAGTAAAAAGCAGCTATACCACAGAGAGACCAACAGGGGTCCCTCTTGTTATGACAATGCGATGCAGTCTACAGCTGCCCCCCAAGTGACAGCCAACAGTCCCGGACACACAATGCAGCTGATAAACATAACAAAAATATAGTGAATTATAAAACACCATCATGCAGCAATCATCTCATCTCTGGAACCTGTAAAACGGATTTTTAACAAATCAATTACAGTGTATTAAAAGGTGATCTGTTCTATTTAGTATTGTGCTTAGATAGTAACTGTATTCAATATTAATATGAAGTCAAAAGATGGTTTTCTATGTCTTTTATGATAGTAAACTTAATATCCCTGAGTTTAGACATATGGATATGTTAACTTGGGCTTTAAAGATTTCTGATGTTCATTTTCCCCCTGAACACTAATTGATTAATCACTTAATAAAGTAAATAATAAGCTGACTAATTGACAATGAACACAATGAGTAACAGCCCTACAGTACTCATGTGCTCAGTTAATACTAACTAGTCCCCATGGAAGGATTACTGAACCTGCTTACTGGGCAAAGGCCAAGGGGCCCTGTAAAATAGCCTCTGTTTGAAGCGACTGTTAATATTTGTTGTTGGAAAGTCAAATATCAGACTCAAAACATCCACAAAGAGGTGCAAAACGACAACAAAGACATTCAAAATGACCACAAAGAGGCACAAAATGGCTGGAAAGAGACTTTCAGTCTGGAGATCTTGGTCCTATAGTTTTCCATGTCAAACTATCAAAACATAATATAAACTAAAATAATTAAACAGGCTTTGACACAGGGGCCCTCAAATAAGGGCTAGATTAGTTAATGAAAGACTCAGTTAATAAAAACTATTTGTTGTTGTTGTTGTTACAAATTTTTAAACAAATTAAATTTAATTAAATTACGGTTGATTAGTATGGATTGAACCTGGGGCGTGTTTGTGAGCCTTGAGGTGTTGCACTTTTGTGTTTCTGGATCTAAAAGTGCCCCCTCCTCCCCAACAAGTCTCATATTTTACCAAATACTATAACCATATCTTAAATGTCAGCGACAGCCCTGTAGCGTGAGCAGGTCACGTGACCGGTGCAGGAAGCGTCCTTTGATGGTGAAGTACCGCGTTGTTCATGGCATCGCAGGGCAGGTTCGTATCCAGTTATCTTTTTTTTTTTTTTGCGTCTGTCGGTGTATCTTTTGGTTGTAGTTGAGTCGTCTGACTCGTGACAAGTGCAGATCTGACGGAAGGGTTGCAGAGCGTTGTGTGTGTTTGTAGCGGAAGTGAAGTTTGACAGCTAGCAGGTGAATCCTGGTGGATACACGTATAACCGTACAGCCAGCCGTTGTTAGTCCGCTTCTGACGGCTGCATTCACTCTTGTGGATAACGTCGTCCTTAAAAAAAAGTTGATGTTTGTGTTGTTGCGCTTCCTGGCTGGCTAGAACCGAGCCGACCCCAGCAGCAGGAAGACACACATTTTGTAGGGATACAGAATTTAGCGCAACACGTGTGCAGCAGGATCTGTTAAGAAAAACCAGGATCCCGTTAAACCGGGACACGAGTCTGGGCTGGAGCAGTGGGCCACACATATACCAGCAAGTGAACTGATTTTAATATTTCCATTTCCGTATATTTTTAAATAGACACCCCTCCACTCAATGGTCATTGTTACGTCTCACCTGGTCATTTGGCCTGAACTGTGCAGAGTAATTCAGTTCAGAGTCTCTCTGAACAGAGTAGTGTGTGTGTGTGTGTGTGTGTGTGTGTGTGTGTGTGTGTGTGTTTAGAGGGAGAGTCTCTCTGTGCTAACTTTAAAATCTCACCTATCAAGGCGTGAATCTGCAAGCATGGTTTATAATATCACAACTATTTTGGAAGTCAGCCCTGGTCCAATAGGCAACTTGCATAATACTCAGTTGGCAGTTTATTAGGTACACCTAGCTAAAACTAATCCAGTCCAATGCAACAATCCTGCAACAAACATCCCTTTGTGGTGTTCGGTTTGTGTTGAAACTGTTCTAGAGAGGTGCTGATTCAACTTTATGATCATTTCGGAGCATATAGTTTGTGGTGCTGTTGAACCGTATTATATTATCGTGTTGACAGGTGTTTTCATTATATTGTCCACCCAGTTTATATCAGTGAGTGTAGGCTAAATAACAGAAACACAATACAGTTTAAAACGGCTACAAACCGCATCCTCTGAAATGCAGTTGAATCAACACCTCTGTAAAACAATTTCAACAAAAACTGAACATTATAACCTTCACAATTGGAGGATTTATTGCAAGGCTGTTTTAGTAGACTGGGTTTGCTTTAGTTAGGTGTACCTAATAAACTAAGAAATAAGTCTGACAATGTTAGTTAGTGTTAATAAACTACTTTGTATTCAATTGTTACTGGACTAATGATACTGAGCTAAGAAAATGCTGACAGTCACTTGAAGTTGATTTGCTTGGAAGTAGAGAGGGTTCTCTTATCAGTAACGTGCATCTGAGTGAATAGGAAGCTCTACAGATCATGGCTGAAAGTCCATGGGTGGCCATGATAAAGTGTTAAGATTGCTAATTTTTTGAATTTTCTCCTACCGTGCAATCTAATCATTATGATGTGCAAGCAGAAGCATCTTTGTCTTTGCATTTGTGCTAAAATATTTTTGTTTTTTGTGCATATTGTTCCAGTCTTCTCCCAATCCTCTATGAAAAAGAAAAGCATCATTTGATTTTCACAAGCGATTCATGAGAATCACACTCAGTTTATCTGCTGGAATTTAATGAAGATGATTGATTATCATGATTATTGCCTGAGAAACTGAGACAACTAAGAAATGGTGGACTTTTTTTTTTTTACATGTTTGTCGGTTGTTTTTATTTCTTCATTTTCCCCCAGCACTTTACAGCATTCACACCTAGGTCCTGTTCATATCTGGCATTAACATTGGCCTGTTGTTGTCTGTTGTCTCACTTTAATAAGACGCTGTCTGCCCGAGACATGCGTACTTCTGCTTACGCAGAGGACATCAGTTGAATAGGTGATACTTCACATGCAGCCCAGACCACCTCTGAATGTGGTCAGAGCGATTGGATCTCAAACGCGTCCTCAATGTGTCTTTGATGCATTTGCACCTGGTCTTTTCGAGCTGTCCACTCATGATCAAATTATTCACAACACATGTTAATGCCAGGTGTAAACAGGCCCCTGCATATTGCTTGATATTGTGATGATATAGGATTTTTTTTTATCCCTGAATCATGAGTTCACTGCTGTAAGTGAAGGGGGTATTTTCAATGAGAAGCTTGTACTTTAAACTGAAAGGCTAATGACTAGATTATTAGTCACAACGCAGTAAAGCCAAATAGGCTCATCAGTTTCTTATCATAATGAATGAATAGTTTTAACATCCCTGCAGTTCTGTCAGAACACTCGTAACTGTGACAAATTTGGCTGCAAAGACATAAACAGGATACAGCCATGTCTCTGCAGTGCTTTCTCCAATCATGGAACAAAGTCAGCTCAGTCATTAGACAAGTTCTCATTGTGTATGTGGGTAATTTGCTCTGGTTAATCTGGTCTTCCTTGGCACCTGCAATCATGCTTGATACTAAGAATATCCACGAGGAAGCTTCCTCAGGATTTAATCAGAATAAAAGTCAGTCGCAGGAAGTTTTGTGAATGCAAGTGTGGTTGAGAGTCATTTGGGAGTGAGGCATGATGGTCTGTACATGCTCAGGAGAACAGGAGATGCCCTCTATTAATGGCAAATATGACAGATAGATAGGATAGATGAGTCGATTTAAAGCATGAATGTGGTGTGAAGGAAGATTTTCTCTGCTGCTAGAAAATGAGAGTGGCTTTTGACTGAGGGGGAATCATGTGTTTGAATAAACTGGAAGATTTCTTGGTAACAGCTGCAAAGGAATAATGTTGAAACAAATAAAGATAGTGTCTTTTAAGACAGTATATCATTTTATTCATTCCTCTGGGGGAGTTAGCAGATGAAGTAAAGGCCTAGAAGTCAATGGAGAAAACGATAAGAGGAACAAAAAAGAGTAAGAGTAACAGAGTAATGTAAGAAAATAAAACAAAAGAGGTAGAAAACAGTTCTGACACTTTGTCAGTATAGAACTTCCCAACAGTGTGTAAGTTTTAAGTTGTCTTTGACATCTTCGCATAAGATGCGACAAGTGTTATTTCTGATGAAGTAAAAATAAAAAGTAAAGCAGTGCTAAAACTCAGCTGTTGTTGAAGCAGGCAGCATTCATGGTGTGGCCTTTGCTGTTTGCATTGCCACTGTGTAAACATGATTGTGGAACACAGGGATTCCAGATGTTACACTCAGTCATACAATCAGCTACATACCGTGGGTGTTCTGTTCTCCGTGCGTGATTTTCAGTCAAAATAAAATATTCTTGGGTTGATAAACTCCTTTTCCTGGCTGTGAATAGAGCTCTATAATACAGCACAGCTGCAAGGTACAGCTTCATTTTTACTAATACAAATTCAGATTCCTTGCTTTTACAAAACAAGTGAAGACAGAAATGAAGATGTGGCATCTGCATCAAGACACTGATTATTTGATGTTTGCACTAAATTTGCACTTTGTTTTGTACTTTGTGGTGAGCAGAACCGACTTCAGTAAGTGTCTTGAAGAGAAAAAAATACATGATGTGACTTACTAATTATTTCTCTATAGCTCTAGCTTCTTCATCTTTCTAAATAAATGATTTTGGGTCCTTGCAAAATCATCTGGTGAGCAGACTTTCCCAGCACAGGAGTGTTCTTGTGCTGGAAGCTCAAAGCCACTGAGCAAAGTGCAAAGTCTACACGCCTGCTCCACCAGTATCCAGCAGTCAGCACACTCAGGACAGTATCACTGCACCACAACACTGCTTCTGAAGAGGCGGGGGACAGAGACGTTGCTAAGTACTTTTACATTTTCACTTTTAGTTTTATATTTACATATCAAGCAGATGCAACTTACAAATGAGGGACATTAATTGCTTATTTATTTGGTCTTTGGAGATTTGTTCAGGTTCCATTTTATTTTTAGTTTACATTGACTGTTGCTCATATTCATTATGTTTAAATAATATATCTTTGCTTCTTAGATGTCCAGATTTAACCTTTAAGTTTTGTTGTTATACGTTATATTATCAGGTGGCATTTAAATCTTGTCTGTCAAATGAAAACTTGGATTTTTGACATTACTATTGTTAAAAATGTTCATGTTATGAGTGGGGCTGCGTTCGTTTCTCAGGTGTAGCTTTTCTGGGAAAATGAAGATAATTTTCCCAGTTAGGTTTTGTGACAGAGGAACTTTCATGTGTAATTTGCTTTTATCGCCAACATTGGTGAGGTGAAAGGATTAGTTT
The DNA here is from genome assembly GCA_037833715.1 of Toxotes lorentzi. NCBI lineage: Eukaryota > Metazoa > Chordata > Actinopteri > Toxotidae > Toxotes > Toxotes lorentzi. The sequence goes on from JBBMJY010000018.1 coordinate 16,191,013, forward strand.
ATTCAGAATCAGAAAAAAATGTATTGATCCCCACAGGCAAATTGCTTTGTTACAGTTGAACAACCCATAGAGGAAGTAAAGAAGTAAAAGTAGAAACTACTGTAAAATACTAGAAAAAATGTAGACAAATAAAAAATAAGAAACAAGCAGGAGCAACTGCGACAGGCTGCGTGCACGGTCGGCGCTTGCGTACAGTCAGTCAGTCATTTAACTGTTTCAGTCTTTTTTTTCAGGCACCAATGCCACAGATTTTCAAGTTCTAGCCTCTGAATTGTGAGGATTTGTGGCCTTTCTTTGTCATGTGACAGTAAACTTGAGTTTTCGACCAAATGACACATTTAACATTTTTACTGTTATTGTTCCCACTTGCTGTTAATCATATATTTCGTATTTTCGTAATCGCTCACTGGTGCTCAATAATTGCCTCCGTATAACGTCTCTCTTTGCTGTTTTCATACAGGAGTTTGAACGGCTAAGACCAGAGCATGATTGTGACTGTGTTCCTGCTTCTGGTCACTCTGTGTGCCCGGGGAGGATATGGAGAGGAGAGAGAGGAGGCACAGAGACCCGGCCATGTTTCGGTGGTGATAGTGGGAGGCACAGGCGACCTGGCAAAGAAGTACCTGTGGCAGGGCTTCTTCCAGCTATACGTTAACCAGGTCAGCAGTGGAAACACCTTTTCCTTCTACGGCGGAGGACTGTCCCCTACTGACAAGGCCACACCGCTCTTCTTTGAGATCCTAAAGGCGGTGTCATGCTCAAAAAATATATCTCAGGAGCGCTGCGCTCTTCTGAAAGAGCAGTTCCTTCGACTCTCACAGTATCGGCAGCTGAAAACCCTCGAGGACTACCAGGATCTGGCCAAGCACATAGAGAAACGGCTTCAGGAAGAGGGAATGACAGAGGCAGGGAGGCTCTTCTACCTCTCAGTTCCAGCTTTTGCATATGCAGACATTGCTGATAAAATCAATAACAGTTGCAGGCCAGACAGTGGAGCGTGGTTGAGGGTGGTGCTAGAGAAACCCTTTGGACATGACTTTAGGAGTGCTCAGGTGCTAGCATCTCAGCTCGGGAGCTTCTTGAAGGATGAAGAAATGTACCGAATTGACCATTACCTGGGGAAGCAGGTGAGGACATCCTTCGCAGTATTCACCCGTGACTCTGTAATTGAGATGTTTGATTTAATGTTATGTTTCTCCGCTTTTCTGAGAAGGTGGTTTCAAAGATACTTCCCTTCAGAACAGAGAACAAGAAGTTTCTGGATCCCATCTGGAACAAACACCACATCGAGAGAGTGGAGATTGTATTGAAAGAGACCCTGGATGTTAAAGGTGATAAAAATGGCATTGCCACTGGTGTAATCAACTCTTCTGAGACATGAGAAGGTAGCTAGATTTCATAAGTCGTGTGTCCCTGAGTCCATGAGTCATGTCTTCCCTTGTCGTATTCAAGGTCGTATTCCCTTTTATGACCAATACGGGGTGATCAGAGATGTGCTACAGAACCACCTGACTGAGGTCATGACGCTGTTGACCATGAGGCTTCCAGTGAATCAGAGCAGCAGTGAGGAAGTCATCCAGAACAAGCTGCAGATCATCAGTTCCCTGCTGCCCTTGGGAAAGAATCAAGCCGTGATCGGTCAGTACCAAGCCTACAAGTCAGAAGTTCAGCAGGAGCTGAATAAGACAAAAGATCACGTCAGTCTCACACCAACATTTGCAGGTGAGAACTTACTTTAATTATTATATTTTTTTGTATAATTTTCTGTTATAAGAATTTGCTGTTTGCTAATAAGTGGTCCTGTTTGTATGTTTCAGCTGTATTGGTACACATCGATGAGGCCCAGTATGAAGGTGTGCCAATTCTTTTAGTCTCCGGGAAGATGTTAGATGAACGGGTGGGATACGCACGCATACTTTTCAAGAATGACATCTTTTGTGTCCAGAACCACAACAGCATTCACTGCAAGCCCAAGCAGATAGTTTTCTACTTTGGCCATGGCAACCTTCAGTATCCAGCAGTTCTTGTAAGTAAGAATTTGTTCAAGCCAGTCTTAATGGACGGTGAGTGGAAGGAAGTGACAGAGCATAATGATGTCAGTGTTTTAGGTTTACCTATTTCGGACTACTATGTGCAAACTCCAGTCGAGCAGAGGGAGGCTTATGCAGAACTAATTTCTCACATCTTTGCTGGACGTAAGAATAGTTTCATTAGTACTGAAAGCCTGCTGGCTTCCTGGGGCTTATGGACACCACTGCTAAGTAGCCTAGCCAGCTCTTTTCCCCGCATCTACCCTGGTGGTGCAGACAATGGGGCCCAGCTGGACGTCCGTCTCAAAGGCAAGGACATTAGCTACAAGAGTGAGGTGGTGATAATCAGCCCGGATCAGATGAGTGGCAAGTCAGCAAACAGTTTCCAAGTAATGCAAGGCAAATTTCGTAGTGCTGACATGGTGTCTGCCTGGGCAGAGGAGCTAGTGGAGCAGCTAGCTGCAGACGTGCAGGAAGCGGCTGAAGCAGCAATTCGTGAGAGTGGCGTTTTCCATCTCGCCCTCTCTGGTGGGTCCACACCCCTCGCTCTGTTCCACAGGCTGGCCCTGCACCACTTCTCTTTCCCCTGGAGGGATACCCATGTGTGGATGGTGGATGAGCGTTGCTTGCCGGTGTCTGAACTAGAGTCTAACTTCTACACCCTGCATAACCACCTACTACAGCATGTGAGGATACCTTATTACAACATCCACCCCATGCCTGTGCAGCTCAACCACCGTTTATGCGTGGAGGAGGACGGAGGTGCGCAGCTGTATGAGAAAGAGGTCAGAAAGTTGGTCAATGGCTCCACCTTCGACTTTGTGCTATTGGGAGTCGGCTTTGACGGCCACACAGCCTCTCTGTTTCCTGGTACCAAAGTGGATGAACTCGGGGAGAATCTGGTGGCCCTCACTGAGAGCCCTGTCAAACCTCACCAGCGTATGAGCCTCACGTTCAGTGCCATCAACCGAGCCCACAAAGTTGCTCTGTTAGTGATGGGTAAAGGCAAGCATGAGCTGATCACCCAGCTGAGCCGAGTGAAGGACAACCCAGACAAATGGCCTATCACTGGGGTGAAGCCCGTTAATGGCAGATTAGTGTGGTACATAGACTATGATGCACTTTTAGGATAGAGATTGTAATCCTAACCTTCAATCATGCCAATGTCTTTGGAGCTGTTTTAATTCAACAGCTGGTTTGGGGTAAAGAATGTATGAGGACCAGTAGTTTTACATGTTTTAGCTCATTAACTGCAAATCACAAACAATGACTATTACTGCTGTATTTTTTAAAAGTATGCCAGCAGGTTTCTGAGTGATTTCCTACCTTCCCATCAAGCATTTGTTAGAGTCCAGAAACCTAAACTTTAATCAAAATGTGTGAAGATCCTTTTTGGTACCAAATCCTAAACATTAATTCACATTAGCCTAAGGCACACTGTAAAAAGTTTTTTGCAACAGCTTGCGTCCTCCCCAAGGCAAATCTTGTGACCCTGAATGACAACGATATTATGACTGTTCACTCCTCAACCGGAGGCTCGGTCCATCGTATCTTTACGACCTTGGTTGCTTATGGAAACTGCTATGGCCAGCTTGACTCTGTCAAGTGCCTTTACAGCTGTCCTTGATACAGACAGTGAACCGTTGCTTAAAGGGTCTACTTGTAAGTGACCTGTGGAAACACTGCCTAATGCTACCTGAAGACACCTAAAGAAGGAAAAATTCCTTCACAGGCAGGAATGTTAAGTATTTGTAATTAATAGTTGATGGGAAAATAAAAAAAAACCAAAACAGGTCTGGTTCTTTTTTACTGAAAGTTAAAACCTCATTTGAATATTTTTCTGTGTGTGTGTTAGTGTGAAGTGATTATACAAACATTTTATGGTTTATCTAAGCCTGATAAAGTGTGAGATGAGTGAAAATCCAGACAAATGAGTGAAGTATATACTGTATGCCAGCAGTTTGCAGGGTGCAGGGCATGTAGCACTATATGAATATCTGATGTTATAAACATCTGGTGCCTAAAGCCAGTTCCAACAAGCACCAAGATTTGTGCACTTATTATAACCCAGGATGGTTTTATTTTTGAACTATATCAGATCTCAGGTGAATTTGTGAATTTCTAAATGAAGTTTAGTGTGCAATCTACACTTCTTGATTGTATGTGTCATATTGGTGAGTGGCTGTGACCCAATGATTAAAAAAATGTGACTAGTTCCATAAATAGTATATTTTGTTTGTAATAATAATGATAATAATAGAAAGAGACAAAAAGTTTCAATTTCAGGTAATTCAAAATATTTGGCACAAAATATTTGGTGCTTCACTAATAAAAAGCACATTCGCAATCCACATTCACATTCCACTTAGAGAAATCAATATGTGTGAACTTCAGGTGCTTTTTCTAGACTCTAGAGTCGAAATTTAAGTAGCTTTATTTAAATTTTAGGTTGATTCTCATTTCAGAAAAGTTTTACAGGGGTGTATAATCAAAAGCTTCTGACTTGAAAAGAAAACTAAATAATCTGCATCACACTGGCACCACATGACCTCCTCAGCCACAGGACTATGATCTTAATTAACATATGATTGCATTTCTAAGCTTTTTTTTTTTCTCCTTTCCATAACTTTATTATTTTCCAGGTGTTTTAAAGTTTGATTTAAAACTTTAAAAGTTACAGATTTGTGGTGAATACATTGAGTAATATTAATTTGGCAGTAGGAAACAGATCAGTTACAGTTCATTGCTGCTTGTGTGAATAGAAAATAGCAGGTAAAACAGATGCACTGGCTGGATTTTCCAGTTTTGTTGTTGTCACCAAAATCTGTTTTCCCAGTTACCTTTTTGTAAGACGTTTAGATAATGGGGATCATTTACATTTGGTACAGCATCTGGGGTTTTTTTTGTTGTTTTTTTTATATTACAACCTGACCATCCTACCTTCATCAGTGTAAAGAATTGCCTTTTTAATCCTGCTATAATCTGTTTAATGTAGCTTTCCTTTTCCAATAAGAAAAACATCATTATCAGTACTGTATACAGATGTCACATCTTTATTTTTATATGTATAATCATGTAGAATTACACACTGAATCTGAACATATTTATTACCTTCCTTTTGTTACGTGAAACAAACATAACCTGTACCCATCAACAAATAAAAGCAATCCGTTCTGATCATCAAGACAAGCATCTGCTTTGTGATACTTTTCTGAAGTGAGCACTAAAACATGAGAAGGATTAAGTCACTTTCCCTTTTTTTTTTTTTTTTTTGTTCCCATGGTTTAAAGTTACCAGCTTCCACCAGGGTGGAAACCACATGAAATCTTAATGTGTGGAGTATTGAATATCAACGTGGGACAGCTGGACTGTTTTACTGCTCATTGTTTCTGCTGGGGTCCGTCACAGGCCGCCTGTTAGACAGCCAGAGTCCTCCTCTCACCATGAAAAAACCTGAACAGACACAAACAGCGGTTATTCCTTTGAACTGAAGAGTCTGTGTATGAGTGGTCCCATCTTTAATAAGTACTTTAATAAGTAATTTACTTCACCTGTACTGAAAATGGAGGCCACTGTTAGAATAAGAGACATGTAGTACAACTCTGGCGTCGTTTTGGCCTGTGAATACACATCTATTAATCATCTTGATGCAACTTTTCTTTTGAACTTAATGAACAGAAACATTACAGTAATGCTCTTACACATGCTGCTGCTGTCAGAGTCAGGATGGCAGTACATAGTCCTTGTCCACATGACAGCAGCCCAAACACATGATAGGAAGCCCACAAGCTCTGAGGAACTGGGTCTAGCAATGTGAATATCACTGAAAAACCTATTAAAAGAGTTTAGCAAGTTACATCCATATGAATCCCTTTTTGCTTTAGGTGGGTTTCTGAAATCTATGTGATCTTGATTTTATGTCAAACGGTGTGCATGCATGTGTTTTCAACTGAATGTCTGTTTGGATTTACCTGAAGCTATGAAGGACAAGGCGATGGAGGCTGACAGGTTGTTCAGAAGAGGCTGCCTGCAGTATCTGGAGGATTTTGGCCTTTAAACAGAACAGATTATTAATGCCACGTTCCCTCTTGTACAAATGACCCGTGATCTCTTTTGGCTTGATGCAGTGGCCTCTGTCCTAGTTACCTTGCCATGACGTAGAACTGAGAACCCAGAACAACTGCCATGAACACTGTATTCACTATCTGACTGGAAGTAAAGTGTTAATGAAACATCAGTAGTAAAACACAGCAGTTTCAGTAGTATTAAAACAATAATATCTTTATATATCTATAATATCTTTAACCATAACGGCACTTACAATTTTAATCTCTTATTCCTTGGTATCCATCTGCTGCTATGATATGCCATGAAGATGAGCATGTAGAGAAACATGGATGTTAGTCATCCAGGCGGACGTATACTGTAACTCTGCTCCTGATGCTTGGACGTGTCCAGCTGAAGAAGTGCCAGCAGCTCCACATGTGAGCAGGAGGAGGGATTGTATTTCACACCGCTCAAGCACACTGTGCAGACATTTGCCCCATACTGTATTCCCTAAGGAAGGTTAGGTTCTGTTTTTAGTTTTTAAAAAAAAAGCAGAACAGAGTTAAAGTTCAGGTATTTTAAAGTGATTTAAAAATAACATCCTGTACAGAGGCTTTCGTCTTAACAGGAACAGAATAGTTTCCTCATATTATGTGTAAAAAAAATAAAAATTCCATCCTCCAAGTGTGCAAAACAGCTTCAGCCGGCAGCACATCACCTCTGCCCCATATTGACACACAATGAAACATCCCACCCAAGAGCTTAAAATCTCCTCTCTCCTGACACTGATGCCTGTTGAGTCTTCCAGAGAGTCAAATAAACATCCAAGATGCCTGTTGACTTCAGTGGGACATGGGACATTGTCAGCAATGACAATTTTGAGGGATACATGATTGTACTTGGTAAGTGTCAGTGCTTCTTTTAACTTAATCATTTGTAATGATACATAATGAGACAGAATTTGATAGTATTTCCCTAAGAATAAGAATCTTTTTATTATTGCAGAATACAGGTTGTACAGTGCAACGAGATTTTGTATAGGCTCTGTGAGGTGCTCGATAAAAATTTTTTTAGAGTTTGTGGGAAAGTGAAATTTATTTATGCATCATGCATCATTTATGTAAAATAAATGGAACATCATCAGCGTGCATTTCTTTTTATCAGTGACCTTGAGAGTGTTATATGTCTAGTGAAAGTAAATGTTAATTTCTTTTGTGATCAGAGCATGCTAGACGATGTAGCATGGTAAAAAGAAAAGTTTACAGAAATTTGCAAAACTTAAACCCTTTTACGCCGTCCCACCATTTTGACACGCAGGCATTGATTTTGCAACACGCAAGGTTGCCTCAATGTTGAAGCCTCAGAAGGTGATTAAGCAAGATGGAGACTGTTTCACAATCAAGACGTTCACTACCTTCAAAAACTACGAGTGTTCATTCAAAGTTGGAGAAGAGTTCAATGAGGTGACGAAAGGAATGGACAACCGGTCATGCCAGGTATAAACTTTAGTAAGAGTTACTGTCAGCCCATGTGTCAAACGTTACTGTGATCACTGTCACACATTAGAAGAATTTAAAAGCAAGCAAATAATCCTTATTTTTTGTAAAGCCTTTTCATTAAAATTCTTATCACAAACATATTTAACTGTAGTTTTGTTATTGATTTCACTCTCATTCATCAGTCTGTGGTCAGCTGGGAAAATGACAAGCTGGTGTGTGTTCAGAAAGGAATAAAGAAGAACAGAGGGTGGAAACACTGGATTCAGGGAGACGAGCTTCATTTGGTATGACTCCGCAGTTTTCCTCCTGGTGGTCCCTTACAACCCAGTTAGCGTTTGTGAAATTCAGAAACCAGTTAACTTGTCTCTTGAGGTGTCGTGTGATACTGATGCCCGGTGTTTTGTGGTCTCAGACAGTGTCTTCAAACTTTTACATCCACAAAAAAAAAATAAAAATAAAAAAATATTGTATGTATTAGATTCATCAGATACAAGATTTGTTATTTTACAGCAATGTATAGTGGTAAATTTCACAGCTTCCCATGTTTTCTCTTTTCAGGAACTCACCTGTGAGGACCAAGTCTGCAAGCAAGTTTACAAAAGGACTCTGTGATTTATTGCACTTATGAATGTTCATGTCAGCTGAGACCATTTCACCACTTCAGAGAAATTCATTTACAGTATTGACATTAAAAGAGCTAAGCTAAATAATGTAGCTATTAAACTACCGTCAGTGGTGGAAGAAACATTTAAATCCTTTACTTTGGAAATTTGCAACAACAGTGTAATAACACTCTGTTACAAGGGAAAGACCTGAATTCAAAATAAAGGAGTTAAAGGACAAAAGTATTGAAAGTTAAATGAACTTAAAGTAAAAATATTTGTTCTGCAGAAAATTCGTCCCTGTGATTATTAATAATGATGCATTAATGTGTATAATATGTATAAATTGTTTGTCAAGGTAGATGGTCAAGATAGAGCTGTATTAAAATTGCTTGTTTTTGTTTTTATGTACAAGATTTATTGGATAGGATTTTACCACTTTATTCTTCCACAAAAGCAAAAATAAACACAAAAGCATTCCTAACCAAAACACGAGAAAGAGAAAAGAGAAAATAAAGAAATGAAATTACCGTCTGGAGTTGTCAGACTAAGATCCATTTCTACTGTCTCTTAGTAAAAAAAAAAAAAAAAAAAAGTAACAAGAGACTAGAAATCACAGCAATGTGATAAAAATAAGAATAACACCAACCATTATTATTTTAAAATCCCAGATTTTTAAAATTCTGAGGGCAAAGCTGGCAGCTGCCCAATGGCCCTCAGATGCCATGTTTATTCCACATCATTCAAGGTCTACAAACTTAATTCATTTCAAATTTGAAATGTTTAACATTATCAGCTATCAGGTCGTCCATCTTGAGCCCCTGGTTTTGTAGAAGTAACCTGAGTCAAAATCTTTTTAAGGCCTTCACTGTTTTAGTTTATATTGAGCTCATTTTTTTTACTTAAAGAAAATTACTTAAACTATTAATTAATTATCAGGTGTTTTGGCAGTTCATTTTTTTTGGAGTAAATGCACTTTCCATCACTGACTACAGTGTGAAGAGGATGTCAATTGATTTGTGAAGTGTGTGACTGGCTAATGTTGTAGTATCTCCTCCGCACCACAAGGTGGTGCTATAAAACTTTTACTTAAAAAGAGAAACTAATCTTTGGAGTTGTTGGTTTGCTTGGTTAATTCGTGCCGCGGGTTTTTATTTTTCATCTGGTCGATAGAGCAACTTGTTTCAAGTGTTTGTTTCCTAGTTGTGTCTTGAGCATCGCCTCAGATTCAACCCTCTTATTGTCCAGGCGGTTGGGGAAATTTGTCCTCATGAAAATGTCAGCGGATAAAGACGAAACGCTTCAGGTAAGAGCAGTATTTTAACATGTGTCGCTGCCTTTCTATCAACAGACAACGGCCACAGCTGCGTTCCCCCATCAAAACATATTAAAAAGTCTTACTTTTCGTTTACTAGATATCTTGTAACTTTAACTCAGTGGTAACTTTTGTTTGTGGGCAATGTCAGTGCATTGATTTTTAGCAAAAACTTGAACAAAAAACGATTTCTTCTTCACTTTGTCAGTCCATCATTCTGCTGTCACTTATCTCGGTCCAATCCTGGACGGATTGTGAGACAATGGGCTTTGTGGTCATTGTGAGTCTCTTTGTGGGTGATATTACCTGTCTTTGTAGTCTTTTACTTGAGCTCTGTGACCTTAAAACAAGAAATGTTTAGGTACTTCATACAGAGGCTCTGGCCCAGGGGCCCCCTGATTGCTCGGGTCCCCGGGTCTGTACCCCATAGGCCTGTTCAGTGATCCATACATTGGATCAGTACCAGGAATTAGACACCACAAACAAACTGGAAAGTACTGACAAAAATGTGATATAAATTTATATACTTAATAAATAACAATTGTAGGTGTTATAATTTATTTTCTTTCATTCCTCAACCAGTATGATGGCAAGGAAGGTATTGAATCTCATTAGGTCTTAAAGAGTACTAAAATTCATTTAGTGAACACAAAAAAACAACACATTATTATCCCTGTATGTGGCACTATCTTGATTTCTTTTAATCTGGTGTAATGTTTTTAATTTGAGAGGTTAAAGGCAGCAGTACACTTTACCGTGGGTCGTCTGTGTCAGAAGATGGGAGAGGACAACCGGAGAGAGTTCAATCGACAAGTCATAGCAGCGATAACCGAGACAACGTTCAGACAATGTGGTGGGTGTCAGCGAAGATACAAGTTTAGACCAGTCCCATGTACTCAATCGGAAAACACGACGTACATAAAAAATTATATTAAAAGTCAAAGATGTACTGCTGTCACGTGTACAGTTTCAACTCATGAAATACATCTAGTTTGGTAGTATCAGGTTTGCTCAGTAAAAAAAAACAAAACTTTAAAATGATTACAAAGCATAAAAGTTTTATAAGTTGTAAATAATGGCCCTTTTACTGGTTAAGAACGCCCCAATGTAACTTACACACTTCGTTAATGTCTCAGCATCAGCTCATTTTACGATTACTCTAACAAATTTTGTCCACCAAAAAAAAAATACTGAGGCGTCTTGGTGCTGACTATGCAATCACAGCAGCCATAGTTTGAGTCCGTCCAGGGCCCTTTGATACAAGTGATCTTTTTAACCTTGTTTCTTTTCAGCTCTTTGATGTCTGAATAGTAAAGTCAGAAATGTCCCCCAAAGCTAAAAAAAAAACAAAAACAAAAACGTATAAACTCACAGGAAAATGTCTAAAAGGTGGCAACAGCGTTACAAATTGTTTCACATTTCTTTCTCCTTTGCTTTATAAACCTGCATTCCAGTACAAATCAAGTTTGGCACATTGTTATGGTATGGGAGTATGGGATGTGCTACCTTTGAGAATAAGTTACAGAAATAAATCAGAAATCCTAAAGTATGCTTCAGTATATTTTATTTTGGCGTTATTTTGCAGAGTAATTCCAAAACGCACAAAATAAAACTAAAGTTATTCCACTAATGTAATACAAAAAGTATGTATACACACCCTACTCTCATGTATAGAATAGCTACTACTGCAGTTGATAATGGATATGCTGTAGATGTCTCTGTATGTTCAAGCACCCAGCATTCATTGCATGAACAACCAGAATAGGAACCACTTTTCCTCCTCTGTGTGTCTGGCTGGTTGTTACATATAAAAACTATAAGTGTTAATATGAACAGATCTTTCATACAAATAATATGAACTCAAAAATGTAGCTAACCGAAAATGTGCAAACGGGGCTTTTGCTGGTGATTGAGTTTTCAATGAAGCCTGAATGTGACCTTGACAAAACGATGAAAAGTTATTCAGTTTAGTCCACATAGCTGCTGACTCAAAATGATTAATGTACTATCAAAATAGCTGTTTTTTAGGTGATAAACTAATCGTTATATATGTAAATATCTGTAAAGATTTGCACTATTCTGACCCATCCTATGGAAACAGAGGCAGACAAAATATTACTAACAATGTACAATTTTATAATTGCCTTAGGTCAATCTAAACTCAAATTCTTATTATTGGCTGTCTTTTTTTTCCCAGATATATTTGCTCGAGACCTGGAGGCCTTTGCAAGGTGAGAATCTTTTACTTTGTTTGACCATATTAGCAGGCGATCCTAGTAAAACCATTGTAATCTTTTAACATTTTTAATAAAACTCCTGGTTTTGTTTTTAAGGCATGCTAAAAGAAGCACAGTGAATACAGAAGATGTAAAGCTTGTAGCCCGTCGCAGTACTGCGTTGGTGAGTTATTTCCTCTTAACTGTCAGAAGAGAATTGTACAGCACTTTGTCATGTATGCCCTCTGCATTTATTGACCAAGGTAGAATTAAACACATGTACTTGAGCAAGTCAATGTAAGCTATTAAAAAAACTTTGAAATTTGCTTCCTAATAGTGCAGTAGTACACTATAACTGTGTAAGGATATATATTCTACAGCAGACAGCAAACCAAATGTTTAATTTGCCTTTATTCATTTCAGTCCATCTACATACAAAATAAAAGTGAAGAATTGAACCAAGAGCAGAGGGATTTGAAAAAGAAGAATACTGGGAAGAGGAAGAGCAGAGACACTGAGGAGGAAAGCAAAGAATAAGGACAAGACACAGGCGGGCCTGCAGTGTCTCACTTGTGCCCAACATTCAAATAAACACGAAGGCTGATTAATACATGACAGTAAATTAAGTGTCATCAAAAGTATGGTTATGTGTTTCAGCTGTCTACAGCAAGATTTTGTTATATTACAGTAGTTCTATGTACACTTTGTGTGCATTTAGACTAAATAATCTAATTACCTGTTCAGGGACCTGCTAATGCAATGTCAGATTAAAGTGCATTTGGCACTGGTCTGACATATGAAAATGACCCTGTCTGAACTGGTAAACATTAAAGTTTTTTTTTTTAAAGCATTGCCAAAGTGACACTTATTACAAAAACTCTAAAGATGACTTATTGATCTTGCATTTTAATGGTTTGCTAAGTTATCTAGATAGCATGTGCTCTTGTGTAAGAATTATGAGTATGTCATGTCGATGTCTGCGCTTGGGGCAACCTTGAGACTGTCAGGCAAACTACCAATAACGTACAAGGGCATCTAAAGATCACCATCACCAATCCCAATGCTCAGCAAAGTGTCATTATTACTTGAGCCAAATTAGGGAGAAATATTGTTTGGACAGGTGATGCCACATTGCTGAGCTCATCTATTTAAGATTAAAATAAAGACAAAGACACCCCTCAAGAACGTCCATGTAACCTAAAATTTCACTAAACAATATAAAAGATAATTCACTCTGACAAGCCATTAAAAGCAGCAAAAAGACAGGTACTACCCCATGTCATGTCTGAGAAGGCCACACACTGAAAGTGTTGGAACTTCGGTCTTCGTCCTTCAGAACAGACTTCAGTCAGGGTTCAAACGGAGACCTCGACCAGCAGTGCCCAAGGTCCCTAGATATGTGAATCGAATTAGATGTTTTTTTATTTGACAAACTGACTCAAGTAATATCAACTAAGCATCTATTCAAACGAACTTTATTAGAGAACTCCCTTCATTTGACATGTTTTTTTTTAAACACCTCACAAACAAGAGCTACTGGGAACCATTGGACACACCACTCCACGTTCTCACACTATCACTCGCGTCCCCCAGAGTCTTCAGCAGGTGTCATCCACATCAAGTACACACTTACAGATCAGTTCAGTAACATGAAAGCACACACCATACAGCATTCAAATCAGATAATATAAGCAATACAAATATTCATCACAACATTCCACTACATTTTGATATTTCTGCACTTGATCGACATACTTAAGAGTAAGGAAAAACTTGGAAAGATAAAAAAAAAAAAATCTTGAAGTACTAATTAAAGAATGTCCATGTTAGGGGAGGTGCTCGTAGCATCTGCAGCTTCCACTCACACACTCAAAAAGCAGTCAAATTGGGCTCTTTCACCGCACAACCAGTCCGTTTCACGCGCCTCTCCGTTCGCTCACTCATCGCTTCACTCTTCGCCACAAGCCATCCTCAATCGCACTCATCAGTTCTTAAAATGTCAGTTGCGCAGTTCTTTCCATTTAAAAGTGGATAAAAGTGAAAACACCCACCGTCTCTTAGAACATGCGGAGTGAAGCCGTTCTTTGATGGCATAGCATTTACAGGTGGGAAGAGGGAGAATGATACCGATATCACCCCAAGAATGCTGCCAAAGAGCTTCCTCACGGGAAAATGGAAGAGAGGTGAACTGCAGAAGAGATTTCAATGAAGGCTTTTCCACAGAACGTGACTGCAAATAAAGTTGCACTTAAAACATTTAGGTTTCAACCAGATTCTTCCCAATGCAAGATTGCCTTTTAAGTCGATGACAAAGCCAGATAATGGTGAATCACAAACATTCATGCATTTTCAAGATGGTTATATCACATTTCACAATACATGCATTAGAGAATCCAGTTGAAATGGATACAAACAAACGAGACGTCAAAAATAGCACTTTAGTCAGACATCCTGGTAAACGATTCACTGCAACACTTTCTAAATTAAATCTTTAGCATTTTTTCCAAATGTACAAAACATCTTCCACAAAAGTGTTAAGTTTTCGGATATGCATTAACACCAGAAATAAATTTTGAAAAGACATCTTTCTCACAATACTTACCATACAAACACTTAACTTACATACCCCACCCAGAAGACTTTGACTCCATACTGGACCCAAAACCTGAGCTAAACCCACTACCACTGGTTGTAGAGTTTGACCCTGTTCCCCAGCCAAGACTGGCTGAACTGGTGCCGTAGTTGCTGTTGCCTGTACTGAAAGACTGACTCTGGTCCCTACTAGAGCTTGTTCCACTGGAGGTGCTGCCTGAGGTGGATGTCTGCTGCTGGCTGGCCAGCATACCCATCATCCCCCAACTACTCTGCAGAGCAGCCTGAGCAGCAGCCATCATAGCAGGGTTCAGACTGAAGGAACCAAAATTAGCCAGACTACTGTTAGTGCTGCTCCCTAACCCACTACGGCTGCTACCAAATGCTTGCGCTCCAAAACCATTCCCAAACCGTGCTGTACGATCAAACTGCCTATTGCCATGTTTGGGCTCAGCATTCGAGATGTGAACGCTGACACCTTTGATAATTAGGTCCTCTCCACAGAGAGACTGGGCAACCTGTGAGGGGGAAAAAAGGACATGAATCAGGTCATCTGGACATGGGTACCACTGCAACGGGGAGCCACTTTCCACTCACTCAGTACTATACCTGATCATCTGCAAATGTGACAAAGGCAAAAGCACGGAATGGCTTGGGAATGAAGACATCTGTGACTTCTCCATACTGCATAAAGAACTGCCGGAGGTCGTCTGTGGTCATGTCTTCTGTGCATCGGCCTACAAAAACTTTGCGGCTCCTCAGTGGCTCATCTGGACCTTGCTGTAAATAAAAAGGAAAAAAATGAAAGAAATACTACTGGTTATAGTTTGTTAACAACAATGTTCACACAGTGTTCATTCCCATAGTGTGTGGGTATGTGCATGGACATTACCATATTCACCTTCGAGTTAGGGAGCTTGCAGTCGCACCATCTCCCGTCAATCATATGGCGCTGGGAGATCACCTTCTCTTGAGCCTCATACTCTGTGAACCTCACAAAGCCAAATCCTTTAGAGTTTCCAGTCTTGGCATCTCGTTTTACCTGGAAGGTAAACAAACAATGAATGTCATTTGTCTGTCATTGTCATTTGTCTACATAAAGCAAATGTGCATTTTTATTAATGTTATACCTGAACCATGATGACTTCTCCAAATGTACTGAAGTAGTCTTTCAGATCCTGCTCAGTTGTTTTCCAAGGTAGACCCAGCACGATCAGATCAGATGTCTTCATATCCCCTCTCTTCATTTTCACAGCAGAGGAGGCATCTATTTCATCCATTTTCCTTTTGTTGTCTAAAATACAATCAACACAGTCATAAGATGTGGCTTTCCCCTTCCCACTAAGACTTTGTGAATAATTGCTAGGAATACAGGTATCCGTGTTCCACTTTAAAGTAATGTAATTTTATAACCTGTAGTTAGAAGTGCTGATTAACTGTAGGACATTATACTAAAACAATTATTTATCTAGACTTCAGGAGCCCACCATAGTCAAATTTCTCCTGTCACAGTTTCATAATAAACCAAAAATATTTTTACACTTCAAGGTGTTATCTGATATTATGACCAACCCATTTACGTCTATGATGACAGCTGACTAAATATTACAATCTTCTCTCAGTGTAATTCATTACAATTCATCAACAACAATTACAGACTCATAAATGGCCAGACAGCAGAATCTGCACCTCTAAATAACAAAACTATGACAATAGTAATAACCTTTTTAAATCCACACAGACTGCAAATTCACACCTGTGTCATGGTTGAACTGGCCAAAGTATGTAGGTTATAATAATTTAAGTGCATGAGGTTGAAGATATTTATATCACATTTGAGCCAGTACATTTGGACAATATGTAACAATGATTAATAATAGTTTACTCGACATTAATAATGACCTGGGAAATAGAAATTGATGGATTAACTAATTAAAATATGACTCAAATGAATACACATGGATTTTACATACAGTCAGCGGTCTGGAACAGCAGTACCAGTGATTTTCCACACCGTTTTACTATAAATACTGAAAAAAAGGACTTTATTCCCCTCAGAAGGGAAACTGAAATTAGCACTTTTAAAGATTTAACTTTGTATAATAAATAATAAACACTGTATACACACAGTGATCCTGTTTTGCTTTTGTGAATGGATTTAGCGCCTCAAAGCTCACTTCTGTGGGCGTGGGCAACACTTCATCTCTTTTCAGTGTGATCAAGCTACATCATGAATTATAAATATCATTACATCTGTCCCACTGCGCGGCCAAAGTTTTTAAGTAGTTTAGTGTGTGCAAAGTACCCATATCTACCTTTTGGATAGTTCACGACATACACGATATTGCCCCATCCGTTTTCTGGTGCGTGCAGGACCCCTTCCACAAGACGCACTCCACGCATGCACTGAGACACGGGGCTCCTGAACCGCAGGCCGCACGCCCCTGGAAACTGAGCTGCTACGGTTGAAAGCAGAACAGTGCCGTCATCTTCGGATGGGATCTCCATGGGTTCTTCGTTTTCCTCCTCTGCTACTCGGATGTATACTTCGGCCATTTTCCCCGAAAAGAAAACTTCCCCCTTTATTGAATCAATACTGTGCTAAAGTTAGCAGTTTAGCTCGCTACTTGTCCACAATTGCGGCTAACCGTAGCCGACGTTGCTAACACGACTGAATGAGTCAGGTCAATTGGTTTGTTTGATTTGAAGCAAAGACGTGTCAAGTCCAAGTACTATGACAAAAGTTGCGAAGGGGTGGGTTTAATTTGAAATTAAATAAACAATGTTTCCCCCCAGACAGAGCTAACAAGCTTGCATCGGCCTTACTGTTCCTTTGTTCGCTGGGACGGGGATCTGTGTCGTCAACACCGGACGACGACCGCTCAAATGTGACTTAACGAAAACTGCGCACGGTGCCCCACTAACTAATCCGACAAAACGATTTCTTCAGAATGGCTTGCGCAGGCTGAAGAACTTCAGCAACTTCAACGAAGTGCTCGTATCGTCCTAAATGCAAATAAGAAATACACCTTTGAATATTTTCTACACGCGGTGAAAAATGAAAGCGCCTTGTGAGGCCTACAAAGATTGCATTATCTAAGCAAAGACGGAAGTACGTCATTAGTTTCGACGGTTTCATTCCATAGCGGTTAATGTGTCTAAAACGTGTCGTAAATTAATGCAGCACTACATCAGTCTACTGTATGGGGTTGTAAAACTAACATTGGTTTTACAGTATATGTTCGTTCTTGTATGAAATGTAATACAACTATATTAAATGTAATGTGAATCAATATTATTTTCCAAACACTACCCCCCGCACTGTAGGCCAGGGTTGGTACATCCGCGACAGCAGCTTCCGTCATTTGCTACGTTGGTTGGCGGAGATGGGAAGATGGCGGTTCGGGAGAGTCGAATGAATTATGAGGCTAAGAAGAACTGATCCCGCAGTCCATGACGCGAAATGTAATTTAGACAGGATTTTAAGGATTTGCCTACGATTTTAAACGTTATCATTTGTGTTATAATGTGAGAGGGGGTGAATGTCATCACCGATAACCGCTGCATCTCTTGAATCAACATCTCAGTTGAGCTGAAAGAAGATATGTTTAACAGTAAACTAACGTGAGACTTAATGTCTTCAAACATTTTTCATTTCACAACATTTTGTTATTTCCTCAGGATGGAGACTGCCATGCTTTTAATTTTATTTCAAACTTTGAAAGGATGAAACTGGTGGCATTTTTATTTCTCTTCTTGTCAACAAACCCAATAAAAAGAACAAAACCAAGTCCATCCCTCAATAATGACTTCCCTACCCTGTCTGTGGCACTAAGCACCAAGTCTATTTCTTCACATTTAAGTATTTAAAGACTGTCCACAG
This sequence comes from Toxotes lorentzi, assembly GCA_037833715.1. Taxonomy (NCBI): domain Eukaryota; kingdom Metazoa; phylum Chordata; class Actinopteri; family Toxotidae; genus Toxotes; species Toxotes lorentzi. The sequence goes on from JBBMJY010000018.1 coordinate 16,209,197, forward strand.
ATCTGTACTTTCATTTAGATAGATAGATAGATAGATAGATAGATAGATAGATAGATAGATAGATAGATAGATAGATAGATAGATAGAT
>JBBMJY010000018.1:16209384-16226076 GCA_037833715.1 Toxotes lorentzi
TAGATAGATAGATAGATAGATAGATAGATAGATAGATAGATAGATAGATAGATAGATAGATAGATAGATAGATCGATGTAGGAGGTGTATGTGGCTCAAAACGGACTAGAGTGCCCATGTTCATCACAATGTAGGAACATGTCAACCAGTGTAACAGTGTTGCTCACTGATGTGTTTTTAATAATTTTTTTTTTTTTTTAGCTTAATGGCACAGAGGATTAGGTTATTTCAGACTCTGATTTATTTATTTTTTTTCATGAGATTTGTTGATAAAACGAGAAATGTTGAATATCGCCAGACTTGTCATCTAATCCCTGTCGACCCTGAACAGTAGTGAAAAGCCATTTCCGCACAACTACTGGTCACAAAGCGGAGAAATGTTAAAGCTGAATTATACATCAGTACGGTGAAGGGTGTGTAAAAGGCTACATTACATACCCTTACAAAAAACAATTAAACATCCAATGCTGCTTTTGGATTCAACTCAACAACAAAAAGAGATCTCAAACAGCTTTTTATTACATTTTTCAATCAATAACAGTACAATTTAGTACAGTATCTATCTTGCATCCAGCTCACCGTGGAACACCAACAGACTGAAATGAAATACAAAAAGTGAAAAGGTACATAAGGGTGCAGAGCTCTATAATATTAATGGAAAGAGAAAAGGGAATCCATCTCAGTTGAATTGCATTTTCACTTGTGGCCACACACGAATACATCACATTTATTGTACATCATCGCAGAAAAAAAGAAAAGTGAAAATATGTCACAACTTTAACAAAAGTGCTTCTGTATACAGTGAAATGTTGTCATTCAGATGCTCTGATTTTCAATTTAAGACCAAGAGAAAAAAAAATGTACAAAAGTTTTAGTATGGACAGTATGTGAGGATGTTATTGTTCCATTGAGTGTGAAGATTTGAAGGAGAGAAAAGGACTTTTCAAGGATAGAATTCTCACAATGATTGTTATAATTATTACAAAAATTGGCATCAATAGAACTGGTAAGCATAATTTACACTAAGTATGCAGTCAATATTACGTCTTTCTCCATTCTTGCTCACTCTGGTGCATAGCGTTACCAGTATTAGTACGTGATGTATGCAGAGTTTGAGCCAAAAAAAAATTGGCTTCTATTAAGTTCAATCAATAGGTTACTCTCCTTTTCAGAAACAAAAGAAAATCTAGGATTTTTGCACCATTGAAAGCAAGTCTACAGCATGCACATCTAAATTAACTCATGGCAGACAAAATTAAATGTCTTAACTTAAAACATCAGACCATTATTTTCAGACATTGATTTGTACATTTCATTCACAGAGTTGCAACTGCAGTCCCAAGCAAAGGAAGTGTCTATTTAGTCAGGTGAGGTGTTTCACTCAAAGTGGATACTAAACACAATCCCCAATCCATATAATAAAATCCAGCCATGCCCGAATTATCTCAGCACCTACCTTGCTACCCCACCCCTTCCCAGCCAAAGTCAAAGGCATGTACAAGAATTAAGGGGGTTAACTGGATAAGTTACTCGTAATAACTCCTTTTGTACTGGAATGAGCATTCATAACTTATAGCATGTGCTTGGTTAGTTAACATAGTATTAGTTGAGAGGCAAAGCTTCTTCATGTGCAAAAGGCTGTGATGAAACAAAAACAGCTAGTATATAAATACATCATGGACATTTTGAAAGCTGCTCCTGTAATATGATCCAAGCTTTTACTTCTGCATGTTTTCTCTCATCTGTCTTATATGATTTAACTGGATTAGAAAGAGAAGCTGTAATTCAAACATATCTAAAACCACTAAAGAAGTATGACAAAAAGAAAGCCATCAAGAATAACAAACCATCAGAATAGAATTCTTAAAAAAAAAAAAAAAAAAAAAAGTTAAATAATTTGTACAATTACACTCCAACATTTGCTTTCAAGACGCACACATTTGCATGGGATGATAGTGTTGTTTTCTCTTTCAAGGTAACATAAAATGGTCCAAGAAGGAATGCACAAGTTTCTGATTTGATACCACAGGAGATCCTTTCTTAACTAGGTGATAAACAATTGTGCTCTTCTTTGTGTAGGAAAGGCATTGGTTTCCCTTCGTTTTTGTGGTGTCCAAGTCAGTTTAAACAGTGTTGAAGAAGATGCTGTGAACTTTCTGAAGTTGTAATGGTCTTCCAGTCAACTTTGGAGTTAAAAGAACATCTGGGAAACAAAGACAAATGAAATTTAGAATTTAACTAATCTAACCTGGTCTACAATTTAGCTAATTTAACCTCCTGTCAAGCATAAATTTCAGACCTAATGGGAGAAGATCTGACAAAAAGCTTCCTAATCACACAGATTGACACAAGAATACAGAAGGATGCTTGTGTTCATTATACATACATATCCAACAAGCTGCAGAGCACGCTTAGTTTTTTTGCCTTTTGGAAAGCCTGCAAAATCTAATATTTAAATTTAACGCTAACCCTAAGAATTCAGTGTAATGAAAAATGTTGATATGTTACAACCTTATGCCATTGTTAAAACTGTAAACATACAGTTTTTTACAGTGGGATGTTTCTTTCTACTGTTCTTAGGGCAGCAACGTCATTACAGCAACTAACTTCAACTCATTAAAAAGTACTGTTAAGTTTGATATGATTAAATGGCTGAAAATGTCTGAGGTGCACTCATTGACCACTGTAATACAATAAGAGTAAATCCAGCAGATGGATTTCTCTGTACAACCTGTATGGAAAAAAAAAAACATTAAGCTTCAACGAATGCTAGAAGCAGATGCAGTAGCCCTGACATTTATCTAGAGCTTACTGTAAATGTAGGGGGAAAGAATGTTTTGTTGATCACATGAGTCAAAAGAAAATGCCAGGATCCATTCAAGCTAAAAGGAGTCTCAAAACAGAAACAGAAAGACATTTCACTGAACCCCCAACTCTCATAAACCTGTAAGGCAACAAAAGTAGCGCAATCAGCACATCACCTTCCATTCCAGCCAGGCAAAAGATGAGGCTATGGCAGACATGTGCAACTACAGGTTTTACTAGGAATAGCTTTAAGTACAAATGTAGGAAAATGTGAAACAATTAAAAAAAACAAAAAAACAAAACAAAAAAACAAAACAAAAAACAAAAGAAGAACCTTCAGGCTTCAATTCCAGATCTTCAGAAAACTGTCCCAGGATCCTGTTGCAACTGCCATGCCATCATCAGTGACTCCCAGGCAGCTAACACGGTTGTCATGTCCAGCCAACACACCTAGAAAAGGTAACACAATTGTAACTTAGTCTATAGGGCAACAAATAAGTCAACAAGTAAATAGTCTTTGTTGTTTGTATGCCCAATTATGAACTCAAGATCAAGTATTTTTGTACTAAGAAGAAAACAGGGCTGCTATTTGAGATCACGCCTCAATTACTAACCAGCACGGTCAGCTTTTAGTGTGTCCCACACATTACAGTTGAAGTCATCATATCCTGCCAGAAGAAGGCGGCCACTCTTTGAGAATGCGACAGAGGTGATGCCACATATGATATTGTCATGAGAGTAGATCATTAATTCCTGATCAGCACGCAGATCGAACAGCCTGCAGGTGGCATCATCGGAGCCCGTGGCAAAAGCATTGCCATTAGGGAAGAACTAAAAATTACAACAGAGAAATTATTAATGAGCAACAGAGAAATATTTTAAAAATTACACTCCAAAGTGCAATTTCAACCAAAAAAAAATGCTCAAGTACAGTTTTGAATTTTGTGAATAACTTACACAGATGGCATTGATGTCAGACTCATGGCCAGTAAATGTCTGTCTGCACATGCCCTCTCGAACATCCCAGAGTTTAGCAGAGGCATCACAAGCACCAGAGACGAATAATCGTGAGTCAGGAGCCAGTGACAGGCTCATGACGTCACCTGTGTGTCCAGCAAATGTGGTTGTCTGCTGGCCAGTCTCAATGTCCCAAAGTGCACTGTAAAATAAAATGAACGATTAAAATAGCTGTTGGAGATTTCTCAAACTTTTGCACAAAAATGCTTTTTTAATAATTAACCCAACAATGCAACTATATGAGGACAATCCTTATACTTACCATGTGGTATCCCCAGAGCTTGTAACAATCTGGTTGTCATCAAGGAAGCGACAACAGGACAGGTATCCTGATAATCACAGAATTCAGGAGTTTATTAATATGGAACTGCATGTGAGATATCTAACTAGAAGAAGATTAATATCTAGTAGTACATGTTTAACTTCCAAATCTATTACTAACAGGAATACATTTATTTATATATATATATATATATATATATATATATATATAAACAGTAAATAAGCCAATTCCTTTTAGATGTTTTTACAGGCAACTTTACAGAATCTGGAGTACAGTGCAAGCCATTTTTGCTGACTATGAAATCATGACCTAAAACACCTTTTTTAAAAACAGATATCACAGCTGGAAAAAAAAAAAAGAAAACCATGTACATCAAATACCTGTATGTCCAGCAAGCTCACGGCTCACACGTACATTCCCCTCGCGTGTTTTCAGGTTGTAAATGGAGCAGATGTTGTCTAAGCCACCACAGGCCACATAATTTCCTGAAGGTGCATACGCGCAAGTCATGACCCAGGAAGATCGAAGTGGAATGGCATGAACCTATATATCAAGACGTGAAAACACACAAACATACATTTGTTTACAGTTTAGCCTTGTTATTTTGACACCCACTGCTCTTGTGCACCCATCCCAAAATCAGAGCGGCACCCAGGCCATATCACCAAGTGACGCCAAGTAGCAAAAGCAAGTGACATGAGAACAGAGAACAGAATAAAGCGCTTAAGCATTAGGCAACATCCTGTATAATCATGCCCTTATCATTTCCATTTTAACTGAAACATAATAGAATATATCAGTCAATAAGCTGCTACTTACTGGCACTCACACAGCAAAATGTGGAAGCTTAATTTAACAAAAGCAATGCTTCTATTTGTGAGCGCCTACACACATTAAGATATCCCATATACAATTCTGACCTCAATCTGGCCTGCAATCTTCTCAGTAGGTCTAGAGATACATTGGAAGAATGACCCTTTAATCTTTTAATGCCCAGTTGGACTTACTGCCCACTCTATCATATTCAATGTAAAGGCTTTTTTTTTTGTCACTACAAAAGCTTCTTCAATATTCTACAACTTGGCAGAGCATAAATCTCTATTATTTTTTTTTTAATTTTCTGTCTGTGGTGGAGAGAGCCACACTACCTATCAGGCAAACTGCGCACCACTTCCACCCATCCCACACCAGCCCTTAGGCAAAGGCAACAAATGCCTCTCTCTCTCTCAGCTGGTAGCCAACCCTTTTGAATGTACTCCAAATGAATGTAGCATGGGCAGAGTTAGTATCCCACCTCCTAATTCTAGTATAACCTTAGGAGTTCTAGAAGAATAGGTACATGACACAAAATACAGAGCAGCAAGAAAAATATGGAAATCTTAAACAAAAAAAAAAAAACAAACAAGTGAAAAAGTGTCAAAGTTTAAAAAAATGCTTCCATTATTACTTTATTTGTAGGTAGATGGTAACCCTGACATGTCTTTATCTGCAAGTCTAAGATGCTGCTGTTAAATTTCCATTAGACTGGCACTTGCTGATTCAACCATAAGTGCAATAAACCCCTTCCAAAAACATGACTCACCTTATTTGTGGTATAGCTGTCCCAAATGATTAGTTTGCCATCTTGAGAGGCACTGACCAAGAGCCTACAAAAATGAGCAACATAACCACCATCACCATAACAATTGGAGTTGTCACAGAAAGTCTATTTTTGTCTAAAACCATAAGCCAAATACTCAAGAAAAGGGACTGCAGGCAGAAGATGCCTGCCAAACTACTGAAAAACATAATGTAATAATTTGATATTAGCGTAACTGCATCAGTGTAACAACTCTGACATTTAGGCATAGTGTACCTCTTGCACTTTTCTCAACATTTGACATAATGCAAGAACAAAATGCAAAAACATAAACAAAACCTCCACGTACACCCTAAGACATAAATTCTGGCATTTGGTTTACCTGGAATCTGTTCCCCAATGCATGGCATAGATTTTAGCCAAATGACCCCGCAGCGTTCGTCTTGTACGCATCTGGATTCGGCCAACAGGGTCAATATTAGCTGTGATCTGAAAAAAACAAAAAACAAATTAGGTTGCTCTGGTTACTTTCCGACCAAATGCTTTTCAACCTAAGAGAAAGATCCTAATGTTAAATGTTACCTGTGATAGTGTGGCATCTGCGCATGCTTTCCTGGCATCCTGAAAAGCAGAAAAGTCAAAGCTTTAGGGCAGAATTTCTTCATCTCATATCTATCTGTAGTACAAACTGCATTTTTAACAATAACTGGTGGTATGGTATCTTAGAAAAGCGGTTTGTTACTCACTCTGATCTGATTTTTGAGCTGCTCTGCCTCTTGGCGTAACTGGTCCAGTTCACTCATTTTATTCTGCTTTTTCAATTACCTTACTCCAGCTACAGGGGCACTTGTTGATCTAAAGAAAAAAAATAGTAAAGAGAAGCACTTGAATCATTCACACAAATCTTCCTCATTTTAAATTCAAGGTCATATTTTCAACAATAAGCAAAGTGGGTCTCAACCCAGCTTAGATGCAACCGAATCTCTTAACAGCATAAGGTAATGGTAGGAGAACATTTTCAGCCACTTCACTGTCATTGACTTTGCAACTGACTGAATCATTTACCTAAAAGATGTGTAATGTACAGTTCATGGTTCAACCTTACTTTCCCACCTCAATGTCACTAACATAATCCTGACACACAATTTAGATTGCCAGACAAATCCTGTTAAGGCATGACTTTCCAATGATCCGAAAAGAAGCCATTATCCTGTTGACCTCAATCCCAGGGATACTCCGAACTTTAGCCAAGTGATCAATAAGCCACTTATATTAATACAGAGCCAAAGGCAAACCCAAAGTTCATCTAGAAAAATACATTTTAAATATTTGAGTCAGATTACAATTAACATCTTTCCAATATAACAAACATATCTTGAACTGCATAAAGTCTCATTTATCAAATCAAATGAGTATGTTTTTTCAGGACAATTATTATAGGAAGCCAGAGAAAAAAAAAAATCACTGTCCAGGTATAATGTCCTGTCTTGTGCAAGACACTGACTTCATCGTCATGCACTGCGATATTAGGACAAAAACTAAAACAGTTACTGTACAAAACAACACTCTATGGATGCCGCATTTTCAGAGTACATTAATCATAATGAAAGGTAAGAATACAAATTGATCCGGTTTTCTACTGCTCAATACATTATTGCTAAGTATTTATAACTGACAATTTCTACTGTAATGCAAATCCCAGGTCTACTTACTTAAAGAAATAAAAAGCATATTTTTTTGCAAAAGTATCACAATGCAATTACGTGGTGGCAGCTTAATCAATATACTGTGTTATTCTGAACAAAGTCACTGGCCGTTTACCAATTCCTGTTATCCTGGAAAATGTGACCCTGTGCTCAGCACTATCCAATTAATTATTCAAGTGTGTTGAACAGAAACACGTTAGAAAATAAATGTCTTATACACACTCACACAAATTGAGTGGTACAATGGTAAAATTGTACACAATTTTTGTGGCAAAGTTTAACATGACACTGGACACCGGAACACATCTTCCCTTGCATCACTAATAGAAACTACAGTCTATGCAAACTGCCTTCTATGAGACATTCACTAGCTCCTTGTAGCTTCAAAAAAATGTTTTAAAAAATGCATAAGCACTAAGCTCTTAAAGAAAACTTTTCAATTCAATGCAGATTTAATGCTGCTCGCAAATGGTAAATCACCATTCAGTTTCACCAACCTCGCCTTCCCAGTTACTGCACCCGGTGTGTTTCAGTCAGTAGGCCTATATCACTGGAGGTGTCAGGACAAGAATGAAAATCTTCTCTACCTGACTGCGATGTCCTTTAGATCCTCTGATTGGTTGACCTTTTTAACACAGGTTATCCTCTTACACTCATTAATCTAATAATAAACGTATCATTGAATGTAATTATTATGCAGTATTGAGTGACAGCAGAATGCCATTCTCACCTTGAAAGCCCTGAAAATGTAGTTCATATTTTATAACAGTCTACATTTTTTTGTCTGTGAAAATCGAATTCAAGTTGACCTGTGTCTGTGTTCAGTTGAGCTGAATTGTATTTGCAGATAAAGTTTACTAATGCTCATAGTGGTGCATGAGTGTTTTCTCTACATACACACATAGTGTCTCTACATACAGCATAATCAATGAACAGACAAAAAAGGCAATATATAAAACAAGTTTCAATTGGGTTCAAGCAGCTAAGCTTAATTTTATGATAACAATAAGGATTTAATAGCAAACTAATTCTGTCATTCTGATTAATCAAGTTAAAGGTCTTTGAGTTAAACCTCACAGGCTCCTAACACTACTTAAATATGGACTCTTTGAATGGTTATTGATATGAAAATGCTCTTCTATTATATTAAATTCACATTTTGCACTGAATCGAATCATAACAGGATGCAATTCATTTTGATTCTTGACTGTTGCTTTGCCAAACCCTAAAACTGCAATGGTAAACCCAAAAGCCTGGAGTCATTTTATAGTTCTGAACTTTAAATATCCCACATTCCAAAATATTATTTCCCATTGACCTCTGTGGATGCTTACAGTTAAGGAGTTCCTCTCCCTCATCACTTCTCCTTTCCAAGCGCCTGATCAGGGTCAGCTGACTGCATGATAAACAATGAGCAGTGGCAAACAGCCTGGAGTTGTAGCTCACTAGCTGATCTCAGGTCCCTTAAGTGCAGCCTGCGTTTGTTACTTTCAAAAGGTGTCTTTTATACTTTCAGTTAAAATAAAATATATATACATTTCTCTCTGCAGTCGGTAAGTATACATATGTTTTCAAAGGACAAGTCAGCTTATCTGCACTGTCAAACAATGATAATACAATGTTTCACAGCTAAAGCTGGATCATAGAAAAAGCCATAACCAGCAATATCACTGAGCAACTCCATAATCCTAAAAGCTAAAATCCTCAGTCAATGAGTCTCTAATCCTATCCATGTCCACTAACATAAACAGCTGGCAAAGCCAGACCAGGCATTATAAATATGTTTTCCCAATCATAAACGGATGAGTTTAATCTTATTTCTTTTACACACAACACGCTTAAAGCAAGTGCCTGGATTTTCACACTGCCAGTGAATTCATAAGCCTAATACGGCCCTCTTCTTTTTTTTTTTTTTTAAGTTATCCAGTTTCACCAGATACTGTACAATTAGTACATCACTTGCTTTGAAAAAACTAATAACAAATAATCCATGTATACATAAAATTGATTTGAAATTTGCACATACGATTAGAACACTTCGTAGTAATGTATAACATTAGAATATATATAAGAGACAAATCTATAAAAAATGAACATACCAAGCATGTAAATATTTAAAGTGATTTCTGTGCACAGGTTCACTCAACACTGTATGTGATGTACTGATAGTTTACTTAGTGACTGTGTGCAGTACTGTGATTTGCCTTCAACAGTAACATAGTTTGCATTGTATTTGAATGGTTGCTGAGTAGCTGTTTTACTCAGGTTGTTGCTCTAATTTGTTTAGAACGTTTGAATAGAGAGGCTCCACACGTATTTCAGGAGAAATCTGATTACAATTCAGACGCATTATGTGGCAAAATACTGAGGAATTGGACTATTAGTATCTGACTATATGTAATCTAATTTCTACATTTACTGAACGCTGCACAGTGTAACGATAATATGACTTGCACTGATAGAAATCTGAGAAGATGCAGCTAAACGCCATCTTGCAGACTGCTGTCCGCTAGTTAGCTTGCTAGCAGGCTTGAAAGTGTAGGCCTGCAGGCAGGGCAGAGCTAGTACTCAAAAAAGCAATATACTCAGCCACTTTGTTAGTTTTTCTATCGGACGTTGTTAAAGCACAAGTGAAACTGTTACTAAGTCGATCTAACGTAAGACCCACTGAATTTCAGGGCAGATAAACACCATAGCTGGAAGCATCTAATGCAAAATAACGTAACCACAGCTACTTCAGAGTAGACTGAGCTGCTCTTCCGCAATTACATGGAGTGCTATGTAGTTAGCTTTTAAGTCAACAGTATTTAAACCTAGAAACTCGCTGCTTGCTTGGCTTCCAGAAATCCACTTACAGACTAATAATCTCGTTAAACCCAACAGTGCTCAACTGATTTGATTACGACGTATCGGTATATTTATTTGTTCCCTAATCTTGTAGTGGACCCGATCCTGTAAAAAACTGCAAGGTCGGGCGGCGATGGCCTGTTTGACTTCAGTAAGCAACAAATGCAATAAATGCGGGTGATTTTTCATCACGTAAATGACCATCTACCATCCATCGCGACATAACTGCTACTTAACTAACTGATGACAAATAACAAACATTACTAACCTAAGTTAAAGGTGTTGCACCGGCGCTGCCGTTTCGTTGCAGGGAAGAAGCAATATGCTAACTTATTAGTTCGGCTTGTAGGGAAAAAAGGGTGTTAACGCGGCTACAATAACTCACGCTAACAAAGTATAGTTGTAACATATATATTCAAACAGCGTGAATGTTTAAAGTTAACTAGTAATGCTTGCTGCTCTGCTATCGCAAATAACCAATATTTCCTTTTAATTTGTTTACGGGACGTTTATTGTTTCAGCCCAGCCCAGTGTGTCATCATCAACTGACAGCAACATCTTTAAATGTAACATTTATAGTGGGCCTACAAAGCGACCCAGTACTAATTATTAAGCTTCTGGTGTTAACGTTATCCTGACAGTTTCCTCCAGTACCTTTTGGCTATTAACTACCCTGTACTTAAAGTACTGTATTTTAGGCCAAGAAGCACCTCCGCTGGGCCATCACTGACATCAAGCCTTACTGGCCAACATTATCGTTACTTCAACGCCAGCCAGGAGCTTTGCTAACATTAACAGTAGTTAACCCAACTCGATTTGTGTAAGTCAGTTATGTGGAGATAAGTTTTGTAGCAATCTACTTATCCCCCGCAAAAACTGAGCGACAGGACCCACTGCTGCAGACACTCTCGTACCTCAGCTACTTGTATTTGCTTATCATAAAACAGCCAACTTAACGCTAGCTAATCGCAGCTAACTAAATGGCCTCGGAAGCTAGCCATCGCTACCCCACCCCCGGGCAGTTCAATTCCGCCACAATTCATCAGCTAATGATATTAACAGACAATGTAAATGACATGAAAGCAGCATGATCCTCGATTTATTTCATCTTACCTGATTCAATCTGCGTTTGTTTTTGCGTTTTGGCATTGACTGGAAAACAAGACGGCGTACACCTCCGATCCACGCATCAACGAACACAACAACGCTAGCTTACTAACTAGCTAGCCAGCTAGCGTTAGTTTTCCGAGGAGCAGCCCTTCCCGAACGCAGGCTACAGCTAGGGAGCTTGACAACCTCCGTCAACCAAACGGAGAGGGGAGGGGGGGGGATCACACCCACTAGCCTTGTACTGAAGGCACTGCCAAGGCAGACACAAAAGCTAATCTTTAAAGTCACTATAAGTCAACAAGACAGCCTACTCTTTCCCTTTTGCCAAGCTTAACATCTGCCCTTCCCGTAGAAACACTCTCGTCCGGCCACCGAACGACGAGATGGGCGCGGTAACCCTGCAGTTAGCGCCGGGAAACCCCACGCTGCAGCAGCGATGGGAAGAGAACCATCGATTGGTGTTTTATCTACAGCTGGCCTGGAGATGTTACCGTTATCAATCATTTTGAACATTATTTGCCACTTCTCATTTTATGTATGTGCATTGCATCAGCGTGCACTAAATGTACAGAGAACATGGTGTTCATTTGTCCCCCCCCCCCCCCCTTCGCAAACCAGTCAAACTGAAAGGCTGAGTCAGGCGGGCCCTAACTTTGCTTCTGAAGCAGGAAGTGGTATTAATGATTTCAGCAGGGTTCTCTGTAGCTAACTAAGGAAAGCAGTATCCACAACATAAATTGGTCTCAGCTTAGTAAAATAGTTTCTTCTTATGTTAATGTGTGTTTACTGTGTGTGTTTTTTTAGGTGCATAGGTAGATGCAGAATACAATTAGTAAAAAGAAGGATTTTTTTTAAAAATTACAGATTATTTAGAGTGTTGAAATCATGTATCCATTTATCTCTTTAGTGATCCTTTTTTGTGGTGCAAATACAACAAGTTGTCACAGTTAAACACATCAATTTCCCTGAAATGATCTATGTGTAAAACAGTCGCTTCTGTTTGTTACGAGTTTGGTAGATAGATGTTCAGTTGTCTTCTATAAAGTTTATCTTTAATCCTTTATCACATGCAAAATGATGAAAAATGGGATGTCTTTATAAAAGCCTTGCACCCGACCTCTGAATCACGAAAGGAAATGGCACTGGCCAAGGATTACCTTCATTGCAGCTTGACAGCAGAATTTTGACACTATTTGACTGTGACATTCAAATTAATTTGGTTGAAAAGATGCAGAAGCAGGAAGAAAAAAAGTATTTTTGTCATGCTTTGCCTGATCACAAACAATATTTCTTTGTAGATACGCAAGTTCTAGTATACCTGTATGCAACCAAATGTAAGCGGCACTGGCAGAACAAATGGAGCCCTGTTTCTGGCCTATAACTTTAAAACCCTTTCATTTATCAAGTAAACCTTCTTTTCCACAGAGTATATCTGGCAATCTGTTTTTATTGAATGGTTAACTTACTGACTATCTGCTAATGTAAATATCAAGTCCAAAAATTAAGATGAGTTATTTGTTACAGTTTTCATTTAGGTTTACTTGATATCTTCCTTTAAACTCTATGAATAGCAAGGATCATTTGAGGCATATGGTGTACAGAGATTCATTGCTTTTTCCCTTGGATGACAAAAGTGAAATTCTTAATGTTCCCATTGCAATGTTGGAAATAACTTCTTGTAGTTAAGTACCTCCTTATTTGGTTGTCTGCTTTCATGAGAGTCACAAGGGGCTGTACAAAGACCTGCTAATGGCTCACAGCAAGATAATTGCAGTTCCCATAAGTGGAACATGTGATGTTGAGGTCACAGAAAATGCAACTAATTTTTTTTATTTTTTTATTCTTTAGCCTTTTCAGCCTCAGTTACTTAGAGAATAACATTATATTTGAACTAATTATAAGTTTACTGTCTGTTTCAGGATAGCTGTGCTGTTTACCATTTGTTGGTTGAGATCAGCATCCAAATATTCCTCATCCATGATTAGCAAGTCTATCCTCTATGTGCCATAAAAGGTCTTGAAGCAGGCTTTTCTAAACTCTAGGGAAAGGGTATTAGAAGTGTAGAAATGATGAGGCTAAGGCATCCTCTCATTCTGCAGGAACTGTTGTCACAGTGCTTGTTCTCAGCCTTGTTTGTACTTCCAGCAAAAAAATGGTGAGTACCTTATTACAACGGAACTACCTCCACATACAAAACTGTTAATTCTAAATCAAATGTAATTAACAGTGTTAAATTCAACCTGAAGTAATTCCAGAGACTTTAATGTGCTGCGCTCTACTACTTTTGATAAATCTTGCTAACATCTAATATGACATTCTGAAACTCCCATATTTTCTTCCAGGTCAGCAAGTTAACGCAAGAGCAGATCACGGAGTATAAAGGAGTTTTTGAGATGTTCGATGAAGAGGGAAATGGAGATGTGAAAACACAGGAGCTGGAGAGACTGATGAGTTTAATGGGAATTAATCCAACAAAGAGAGAGCTCAGCCAGATGGCCAAAGATGTGGACAAAAATGGTGAATATAAGCTTGCTATGTCTGTAAACCCCACATGAAAACAGACATCATTCTACAACAACTAAGAGCACACCAATGGTTGATCTTAGGTTGGTTTTTTGACTTTTATGGGCCACTAACTCAGTTTAAGATAATATAGATTAGGTAGTTGGGGTCTTATCCTAATCCCTCCTATTAAATCTAATCCAGTACAGCCCTCCCATAAATCCCACCTTTTTGAAATGCATAATGTTAGTTTTTTTTGGTTGCACTGTGGCAGAAAGCTGTTGATTCAACTCTCTTTTTGAGACCATAGCAATGGTGGTGTATTTGACAGTTATTGTAAGACTGTGCTATTTACGGACATGAGCAATTGATTTAAAGCAGTGTCTTTTGTGTATTCTGATTTACACCTGCAGGTGAGGATGTTAGTTGAAGCTTTATCTGTCTGAAGTTTGGCCCAAACCAAGTTAGTAATTAAAGTGCTAAATTAGGTTCTGTAACGATAACCTGGCCATTCACAATAGCTTGAGTTTTCCATTAACATTAATTAAAGTGCTGGAAGGCAGATGCAATGGATGTCACTTACTCTCTCAAACTCAAAACATATTTGGTTTTACCCTTTGCACCTGATCAGGTCTGGATCTCAACTGCAATTCCAGGCAGATTTGGGATTCATAAAGCAGACCCATGTGCAACTCTGTAAGAGAATAACATCTTCCAAAATGCATTATGAAAAAGCATAACATTATCTAATACTGCAGTATTCTGTTCACTGAAGGGATCCACATGAATCACTAGGTGGCAGTGTTTCACCATGTGTGATCTGTTCATGGTGAGCTTTCTAAAAAAAAAGACTATTGGCGTATCCCTGAATTGCAGCCATACATGCACACAGACAATCCTCTGTAGAGATTATTGGAATTGACAACTCCATTATAGTTAAAGATAATATCCTGCATTTGGAAAAGGTTCCTATGACAAGTTTAAGACCAGGGTGTATGCTCATGTACTTTATTTTGTTATTTGTGTAATTAAGATGCCATTGATTTGCTTTTTGACCCCCTGAAGTTTACCATGTTGTCCTAAAAATGACCTCCCTAATAATATTAAATAATTTCCTACTATCAGAATGAAAACCAATGACATGGGGAAAGTCATAAAAGAACAAATGCTTAGAGCAGTATCTCCAGTCCCTCAAAGAAGCAGTGGCTTTATTATGTTCTCAGCACTAAACTGAAATTGTGCACCATGACTTTCTACCTTCTGCTAATTTAAGGTGACTTTTTTTAAATTGACTTTTTCTGCCAAAAGTATTTCTTTCATGTCAAATTAAGTTCCCTGTAACATATCTAACACATTTTAGCTATATTTGTGTTATTTAATCTGATGTGCTGAAGGATATAATTTGCCATTTAATTTCCTGTTTCCTATTTCCCCTACTCTTACTTTTCTGTCTTCATACCTCTCTTCTCTTCCTGAGCCAAAGAGAGGAAAGAACAAATGCAAGCAGAGATTCATTGCATGAATTTCTTCTTTCTTCTTTTGATACAAATACACTTTTACACACATTTAGAGACCTTGAAGAACAAAGCCATTCTTTTGAACATTTGCAAAGCACCTTCCTTTTAGTCAGTAAGTTGGAATATAGATAATTATCATTAGATAATTACTGTTAAAGGATGAAATTGAACTTGATTATCTTTCATTTCAGTATATATATAAAAAATAACTGCTAATGTATTAATTCCTCTGTATGTAGAGTTTGTAGGCATTCATGTCTCTGTCTTTTTTCTGTTTGCTGTCTATTTGTCTGTCAAACTAACAAACTAAAGTTGATTATTTTTGTGACATTTCAGGTAAGGGGATATTTAACTGTGACAGCTTCCTGGGTCTGATGGCTCTGTACCACGAAAGAACCAAGAACCAGGATGCTGAACTCAGAGCTGCTTTTAAAGTGTTTGATAAAGAGGGCAAGGGATACATCGACTGGAACACACTCAAGTAAGAACACTTGTTAACATTTGTTATAAAAAAGACAAAAAGACAGAATTTTTACCTCAGTAAATGAGGCTCTTATTTATCTCAGCTCTTATTTTGACAGACCGCACACTCAATTATGCTGCACCATTTTCTATTTAACAATTAACATACCCCAATTTTGTGTTCACTTAGTGGTATTATTAATTTGTCATCATGAGCTTTCATTGTTTTCTTTTTTGTGTGTGTGTGTTTAATATTCATTTTCAGATATGTACTGATGAATGCAGGAGAACCACTTAATGAGATCGAAGCGGAGCAGATGATGAAAGAGGCAGATAAAGATGGAGATGGAACCATCGATTATGAAGGTATATATTATATTCACATTATGTAAAGTTATATAAAAACATAATTTTTTTCCCTTTGGTTGAAAGAATATATTTAATGAAGGTAATTGTCGTAATGTACAATTAAATTTTGTCCTCCCAATCATAATGGTAATTTATTTCTGTAAGAATCAGTCAGAAATGTTAATATCATTTAAAAGAAACCTCATTGATATTCATTAATGAGATAAATCTATTATGTTTCAACAAATTTGATTCAGTGTGTAAATATTCATTTCTGAAGAATGAAAAGTTACATAGTTTTTTTGCTAATGTTTTCATATTTAGTCCAGGTCTCATTTTAACCTGTCAAGTATTGTTGTGTATTAAGAATATTTAAATATAAAATAAAAAATATGACAAAGATTGCGCTTTATTCACATTTGACTTTTAACAAAAGAAATCTCCAAATACGATGATAAATGTTCAAAAATGTGTCCTTATATTGAAATAAAGGGGATTAGATTAAGTAGATGATAA
>JBBMJY010000018.1:16233098-16296797 GCA_037833715.1 Toxotes lorentzi
ACGTGACTTCCAAAAGTGTACCATGGACCCTTTACATGTTGTGAACTGGGAACGAAGGGGGGGGGGAAAAATGGGAAAGGCTGCCCACCCCCCCCCCCCCCCCCAAAAAAAAAAACAGACAAACAGACAAAAAAAAAAACAAGTGACAAAACAAGTATTTCACACAGAACTACACCCTTCATCAAGTTATTGTAAACTATTGGCTGTATTTTATTTCCCAGGAGAACAAACCTGACTTCAACTTTTAACAAATACAGTTCTTTAAAAAAAAAAAAAATGATACTGGAGTCTGTGTGTTTGTTTGTGTGTAAGCCTGAAAACCCTTTGCCTGTCTGTGTTGTATATCTGCACCTGAACCTGCTTGTGTGTTTACAGTAAGTGTGTAAGTCACTGCTGAGGGAGTGGAGAGTTACATTGTTGGAGATCTTCTGTCTTTTGTGTAACTGAGGTAGAATGAGAGACTAAGAAACTGAGGGTAACTGAGGTTTAAATGAGGTCTTTGTGTCAAGGCATACTGGTAATGTCAAATACAGATCAGAAATGCACAACAAACAGCACAATAATTATTACCGAGTAGACTGACAACATGTTCCTGAATAGTTTTGTTCCTGAGGTTTCAATATGGTGTAAAAGCACTGTAATAGTGAAATCCTGAGTGTGGTAAAATGACTTGTCAACACGGTTGTTGACTATAGTATATACTGTACGAAGGGTTCCCTCCAAAATGAGATATCCATTTAAACCTTTGGGCACTTTTTTTTTTTTGAATCAGCTGCTGGTTGGAAGGAGAAAAAAAAGCTGCATTTCGCTGAGGTTATTAACAATGTGAATACTTTTGCTTACATTGACATTTGAGCTAATGTAATCCAATGTAAAAAAAAAAAAAACACAAGACATTTTCCCCTCCAAAGCTGGATATTTCATTTGGGAATAAAACCTTTCACATCTACTTTCATAATAATGACTTCAGCGCACCATGTTTAGATTGTAACATTACTAAAAATGTCACCGTCTTGCTCCCATTTCATATGAGGATTCATGACACATGAGTTTGAAACATGTTTCAATAAAATGGTTCAGTTTGGTTCTTTTTTCTTTTCTAAATGAACCCCCCACTCATTTTAGCCTGCAAACCTGTCCCCTCTCCACACAACCACTCAGCACACACACTCGAGCACATACACACTCACGCTGAGGGGTTCAGCAAAGCAGGTCTCCTTAAAGGAATAGTCCGACAATTTGGGAAATACATACACATTCTTAGTTTTCTTGCAGAGTGTTAGAGCGTACTTCCAAAAACTATTATATTAAAAAAGCCCTATCCAATGATCAAGTTCCTGTTAAAACAGAGATGTTCACCAAACTATTATAGTGAACCAACAAATCCAGGCTAGAGTGCTCCATTAAAAAAAAAAAAAAAAAAAAAAAATATATATATATATATATATATATATACCGTTTCCAATGATTTTGTGTGTATGTGAGCGTGCGTTTGTGTATGTGTGTTCCTGAATCCCCATCACACATAGGAGTCAGATTTTATTCCTGTTTGTTTGAGGCCAAACCTTGAGGTAGGTAGAGAGGTGAAGTTTCTACTCCCCTTCCTCCTGTGCTGGAACCTGAGATGACGAGGGCTGTGAGGGACCCTCCTCAGCCTCTTCTGAAGGGCCCTGGAAAAGCAAAGGACCAAAACCAGTTTGTCTGTTATTGTCTTGTCTTGTGACTCATTATGCGCAAGATAATGAATCAATACTAGAAAGAACATGAGAATACAAGAATGAGTGTTAAAATTTCTTTGAGTGATTGTGTGCGGGGAAGCAGGTCCAGCTGTCAGACCTAGAATGTGAGGAAGATGACGGTTATGTCAGGAAACCAAGAAGACAGAGGAAGAGAACAGTTAGATCAGGTTTCCCCTCTCTACATTGACTCATTCTTCCCCTTCATGTGCGTGCATCTGAAAAAGGGAGTCTGTCTCAACGGTTTCAGTTCTTAAAGCATCTTACCCTCTTTGACAAACTGCTCAGTGGGGAGGATGCGATAAGGCAGAGGAGAGGCATCATGAGAACTGGCCCACTTTGGTGACAACTGTTGTGCAAGGCATTCGTTTGAAAAATGTACAAGCTAGCTAAAAGAGCCAAAGTTTCTGAGAAACACTGGGTACACATTTTCACCACAACTGGATGCCAAAAAAGGATGTTAAGAGGTGTATCTGGGGAATTCAGCACTGCCATCTGTGCATTTCCAAGAATTCATCATATCCTCTTGAAGTCACAGAAAGCACAAGAAACTTGCATCGGTTGTTTGCTATTTACATCAAATGTGAATTTTAGCAGTTTTCTACATTATTTGCTTGATACTGCACTCCATGTTAAAGGGTTCAGAGGATTTCTTTGTCACACACACAAGTAATGTGGGCAGTAAAATACAACGTGGCATGTGCTAAAAGACTAGTGTGAAAATAAGGATAGAAAAAAGAAGAAGAAAGGATAAAAATGTGAGATTAAAAAAGATATAAATATATTCAAATAAGAAAACATGCACTTAGGTTATGAGTGCAAAAATGTTGGGGACAGTGTACTGGACAGGGCTGGGGATATACAGAGGTCATAGTTCACCATCCTGATGAACTGAGGAAAGAAGCTTTTCCTGAGTCTGAGTTGGACTTCTTTTAGAAGACTTTTAGGCTCATACAGTTTTGCATTAAGCTACACTAGTTAGTGTCGCTACTTGTTTGTGTCTCTCTCTACTCTACTGATAAAAGATCAAATGTCAAAAAAACCAAAAACACAATAAAACATACAATAATTCTCTTCCAGTCTTCATGAAGGTTATTGTGTTCTATTTTTGTTGAAACTGTTTTAGAGAGTTTGGTTTGGTTTGGTTTGTTGGCTGCAGCCTCGCTACCACGAGTTCAAAGGGCTTTTGAATGTAGCTTAGTTTTGATGCTCAACATGAGCCCTGATCTTAACACAAGCATATGATATTCATAACCAGTTAAATGAGATCAACTCTGCAGATCAACACTGCATTTACAGGTTGCTTAGCATAAATGTAAATGATATTAGTCAAAAGGTAAACATGTGACACAAAATGAGATTTCTCTTGAACTGAGGCAGAGGCCGCATTCTTTCACTGTCATGATTTCTCAAACTGATTTCAGTTTAGTGTAATACTCGCTAATTAAAAAGAAAAAGCAGTAAAAGGTGTAAATGATTTGGCAAATCTGAAGTGGAGGAGCATTACATTGAAAAGAACACACACACACACACTCAGAGGCTTAAAGGATTTCATGCTTTGTAATGATTTTAAGACTGAACAAACCTACTGTGCAGACTGTTAGATTATGAGCCATTTGTTATCAGTTTTATTTAATAAGAAACATGGCTCTGAAAGTTAAGTACTTCGCTTTGTGTCACAGAGCTAAACATAAAAATGTCTTAAGCTTCTGTTGAGCCTTATTTCAGTCATTTGAAAGCCCCATCTAAATCAACAGTTATTTTTCAGTTGAAGAAACCTGTGGCTTAAAGTGCTACATCAAAACAAAACTGGACCACCCATCTGCTTTTTAAAGATTTCATTTTGCTCACCTGCTGCTCTTCAGTTACTTCTTGAACTACTTTCTGAGGCTGTGGAGAGAAAGGGAATAAAATCAATTGAACACAAAGGAAGAATAACCCTCAAGGACACCAATACCTTGGAGGCTTTGGACATAAATTATATATTTAAGAAATAACTCCACGGTGTCCGTTAGTGTCAGTGATTGCACCATACCCATTTCCTCGGTCGCCCACGTGGTCGTCTCTCCCCAACGGGCTCTACTTTCTGAGCAAGAACAGATGAGTGATTAAACGAGAGGTTCATAGTTTAATCATACCATACTAATCACACTAAGATTAATAAGTTTTCATTTGAATATGGTAGTTTTTGAGAGTTTCACAGCAAACATTTTTAATTGCTAAAGCTTCTGCAAGTCAATGGGAAATATTTCTCTCAAGAGCTACATAGGTTTTGTTCTAGAAATCGCAGCAATAATAACTAAAAAAGTTATTTCGGACCTCTTAGATTGAATCGTAAAAGTTACATGGCCTGCATGGTTAGAACTGTCAACAGCTGCAACAGAACTGCCTTCTTTAGTGATAAACAGAGAAACAAACATGTTTTCTCCATTTCGAATCATCCTCTGAAATATCAATACGTCCAGCGAATGCATAGCTGGGAACTGAACAGGAGCCTGTACATGAAACAGCTTTTATGTTGTCCTTATCTCAACATAAATAAGGAACTCTCACAGCCAGAGTATAATGATTTCAAACAACAAAATATCAGTGTTTAAGTACACATATCTTTAGCATATTTTGCTATTTTATCTGTTCAGTTTTCCCAAATCTGAAAACGCAAACAATGGATTTGTGTGATTGATATGTCTAACTGCAGGCTCATACATGAAATACCTCGCTCTGCTGTAACAAGTTTAGCAAGTTCAGGTACTTGGCAATAATTGTTTCTCCAGAGCTAGTGAAAACCGCTCAATCTATCTCGTGAATCAACAAAACAATATACAAGTGTATAAAAAGGTCCGTTGATTTACAGGGTTATGCTGCCCATCTACAACATGTTAGAAATGCTGACTTGAATGCAAAGCTGCCAGCAGGGGCAACAGCTTTTTCCTCCTTCTGACTTTTTAAAATCCTCAAACCTGAACTTTAAAAGTGGATTTAGCAAAACTACAAAGTGCATCTTTATTATTTGTTTACTAACAAATTCTTTTATGACCACGGAAAAAGCAATGTTGCTTATAATGATGCATCTGAATTCATGTCTTATAATTGGTGACAAGTCAATCAATTGATGAGTCTATCACTAGAAAAGTAATCACCAGTTCTTTTGATTTGTTGCTTGGGTTATTTTAAAACAACTTCCAAAATGTTTGATAGTATACTGAATAACATTGAGTTTTGCATTGTTGGTTGGCATCAGCCTGGGTTCTGGGAAATTGAGACATGAATTTTGAACTGTTTTCTGGCATCTTATAAACGATTAATCATTTAATGGAGAAAATAAGCAGATTAATAATTAAAAGAAATCATCAGTTACAGTCCTAGCATGTTTACACAACCGTACAGTAAAGTTAGTTTGAAATACCTGTCGTAAAAATGATTACACACGCTAACATCCTCATATCTATTTGCAGTCATTTTCTTGTATCACTAATTCTTTTTGCTTTTGTAAATCACAATTAAATGGACTCATTGCAAATACACACAAAAATTACAAACACTAACTTATGAACTTTGGGGGTGTTAAGAAATGCTGGATTTTTTTTTTTATGTTCAAAAATTAGACCCTGTTAACAAGGACAAGGAGCTTGATTACTATAATTATGCACCTGTAGCATCAGTGATGGAGAAGGAATTTACATCTTTTACCTGAGTAAGAGAAGCAATACCACAGTGCACTACTAGAAAACGTCCTGCATCCAAAATTTTACTTGAGTTAAAGCACATACAGTAAGTATTATCAACAAAATGTACTTGGTAAAAAACTCTCATCTCAGAGTGTGAGACTGTTACAGTATATACATATAATTGGAAGGTGTAAAACAGTATTTTTCTGTTATAACTGGTTTATTTCATCTATTGAATATATTGTAAAAATGTAAACTGCCAGTCAGATAATTGTATTGAGTAACAGTACAACATTTCCCTTTGAAAAGTGGAATAAAAGTATAAAATAGCATAAAATGGAGGTAAAGTTCAGTATTTGAGTAAATGTACGTATGTACTTTCCACCACTGAGCAGCTGACATGATGTGTTTTAATAGTGTTATAGTAACAGTATTCATAGAAGATTTTTTTTTCTATTTCTGTATAAGTCAATCTTTCATTGGTCAGGATAATAATAGCCACCTCTGCACTGACCAGTCCAACTGACTAACTGCTTATCTTTTCTGTTTTCAGCTGACATTTGGCCTCATGATGACTGCTGACCGTCTTACAGTGGCCCACAAAAGACATAAATCTTTGCATTTCAAGACATATTACTTGGAAAGCCCTCAGATGCACTTGAAAGATAAACCAGAGACCATAAGCAACTTATTTTAAATGGAGACAGTGCTTCCATCAAATCAGAGTCATTTCGATTAAAGTAATAAGTCACAGACTTTTCCAAATTTACTGACTAAATTATTTCTTTCATATAATATTTTCCAATGTTAAGATATTTGCCATAAATTCACAAGAACATTTCTTGTGATTTAACAAACATGTTCAAATATGGTGTCCAAAAAAGTTTTGACTGGCATTGAGGATTGTGGCACTATTGTGCAGAGACAAAGTGTTGCTGCAAATACAAAAATTAAAGTTCTACTAAATATTTAATATCATAGGTAGACTGGTGAGTTTCAACCTTCAGTGCAGTTCTGGGGCCTTTGTTTTTGCTGCCTTTCGGTCGTCCTCTCGGTCGCTTTGGGGTCGGTGGTCCAACAGGCTCCTGTAGACAGAGATTGGATGTGAAGCCATAACTAATCAGTGAAGAAAATGCTTGTATGAGCTGTTCTCTATAGCCAGGACTGTCTCTCAGAAGCACCTTTTATACTTATAAGTGAGATATCTAATGATTTGAGGTCAAGGACGGAGCTGATCAGATCCACCTTTTGAAGACTGAAGTCCTACCTGCTGCTGTTTACGTGGCCGACCCCTCCCCCTGCGCGGAGGCTCAGGAGGTGACTGGGCAGTGCTCGGCTGGGGAGACGGCTCTTTGGTCCCACTGTTACTCATGCCTGTGTCTGTCCACCTGCTTGTAAGAGTGTGGGCATCAAAGCCTGAAGGAGCAGCCTCGAGGGCTTAAAGAGGAGAAGACCTGAGTATCAGGAGCTGGAGATGTGAGGAAAGACAAGTGAAAGACATTACAATTTTTAATGAACTGGAGATCATCTTTGAAGACATTAGGATAATCAGCTATGCAGCACTGCTTCAAATATTTTCCTTTTTGTTCAATCACCACAGTGAGTTTCAATCAGTGATAAATGTATCAATAAAAGGATAATTCAGAACCACACAGGACCCTTTTCCAAGAGTAGGCGTGGGAACTGCTTATACATAAGCCTTGGCACCAGGTTCATCGGAACACAGTCAGGGGTCTGGCAAATGTGGGGAAACATGAGAGTGGTGTGCAGCGACTAAAAGTAGCACAGATATTCACAACTCAATCTACCATCCAAAATCTGCATCTACTGTACTCCACGCTGCCTTTCCATCTGCCCTCTGTGAGGTATTTCTCAATGGGTCCGTGCATGTAGTAGGTGTGCTGATGCTGCTACATCTTTTACTGTAAAACCCGTGCCACTGAGACTATAATTCAGCACACACACAAACACAAAACACAACACAAACACAAAACAGAACCTAGTGAGAGTTGCAAGGATTAGTCAATTAGTTAACAGATAATTAATCTGAAGTTGTTCTGATGGTCGATTAATCTTTCTGTTGTTGTTTTTTTTTAGTTTCAAGCACAAATGCCAAACATACTCTGGCTCTAGCTTCTCAATTTTGAGGATTTTGGTGCTTTTATTTGTTTAGTGTGATAGTAAACTGAACATGTTTGGGTTTTGGACTGTTGGCTACAATAAACAAGATACCTGAAGGCATCATCTTGGACTTCAGGAAACTGTGATAGACACTTATTACCAACTAACGTATTTATCTGTCAATTATTTCTTAATGGATTAATCATCTGGTCAATTAAAATGTCAGAAAATTGGGAAAAAATGCCCTTAACAAGTTTCCAGAGTCTTCATATTGCTTGTTTTGTCTTGCCAACTGTCCAAAACCCAAAGAAATTCAGTTTACTGTCACATAAGACAAAAAAGAAGCAAATAACTACATTTGAGAATCCGAGACAAGGGAATAGTTGGCTTTTTTTGCTTGAAAAATGACCGAAACGTTGGTGGACTAATCGATTAATCAGTTTATTGTTTCAGCTGTAGCCGCACTCCAGTTATCACAGACCTGATTAATAGTACCCCAGCTGTAAACAATGTACATCCTTTTGTTATGGTAACTTCTTTTTTTTTTTAAGTAATATATTGTTTAGGTGATTCATTTACTTTTTAATAAGAGAGTAAACAATAAATGTCCACAATAAATCTCTTCTCCTTCTGTTGGTCATGTCCCAAGGTGGCCGTTTACCATAACGCCTAGCTCTGCAAGGAATGTGCCAAACACTAATTGCCAACACAGCCTATCAAAACGGCCGCACCGAAGCAGGAAGTCAGAGTAATTTGAGAAATCTACGTCCTCGTTCAAACGTTTTAAATCCAAATGAGACGTACGACGTCGTTTCGTCGCTTTTAGGCTCATTTCGGAGCAACACAACAAGCGCCCTGCACTTCTCCTGCAGCAGCAGACCGTCCGCTCAACTAGTCTGTGTTTGGCAGTCAAGTACGGGACTGAATGTACTTTTTGCATATGGGCGGCAATTGCAACCATAAAAACACATTCTTTTACAGCGTAAGGTGCGTAAAGCGTTCCTGGAGCGAACCCGTGAATTCAAACCGTCCAGACTTTGGGTGAAGTAACTGGCACATGTTAACTGCAAACAGTCGAGGCCATCAACAGTTTTAAAGCGTAAAGTCGGCGCTCACTAAACGCACACACACATACAACATCCCCTGCTTCCATCACTTGCGCAATCGATCTCAAATGTGTTGGTTTTTTTTTTTTTTTTTTGGGAGTGATAACAGGTCCGCAGAAACGGATGAACTGAGAGACCAAAAGTAAGAGCTGCAAAAACTTTACCAAAGCAGACAAAGGCGAGCAACACAGGTGCAAAAGCTCTCCTTTCAACAAAGCCACAACATACATACATATATACATGCATGCATGCATGCATTCAGGCTATAGGCTCCATGTTGAGGCTGTGTAATCCTGCTCATGCAGGCAGCGCCAAATGCAACACAATGAGAGCAGAGGCTGTTGAACTTACCTTGAGTCGCTTTGCAGTTTTACCTGGAAGTTCACACAGTCAGCTCACTTTGTGCTCCTGCACAACTATGAAAATCTTAGTATATCGACCGTCTCATTGGCTGGAATGAAAGAGTAATCTCTCTCTCTCGCTCTCTCACTCACTCTCTCCCTCTTTCTCTCTCTCCCTCCTCCTCTAATCGGAAATGTGTGTGATCCCCCCAGACGTCCAGTCACGAATACCCCTGTTGCAGTATAATGGGGGGTTGTAGCCGAGCTGTATGCATTGCATACTTTCTCTATTAAAGCATGTTTCAAGCAAGAACGAGGGTAGGAGGGTTAAAACAGAGGACCCCGCCCCGAAAAGCTCACCCACTTGAGAGAGGAAAAGATAGGGAGAGAAGGAGACGGAGACGGGCATCAGACAGGAGGGCAGAGTTTGGTTCCGGGGTTCCCAAAGTGGGGTACGGGGGCTGGGAAGTTCCCTCACAGAAGCGAGGAAAAAAGTTCTGTTTGCTTCAGTAGTAACGATTGTGAGATCAAACTGTGTTTCGAGCAGAGGTTTCACTCTCTTTCCCTGCTATCTCCCCACCTACAGTGTTAGATATATACTTCTGTAAGTCAGAACAAGGGACAGAAATATGAAATGGGGTTTTTAAGAGGAAAGTCTGCAAGGCAGCAGTCGGTTATGCATTTGTTTGAGGAAAAATATACCCCAGTTTGCTTCATTTCATCATGCACTGCACGCAAACATACATTAGGACTGAGAAGCAGTGAAAGAACAGATATATTTTTTCCCCATATGAGCAAAAGAACATATTTTCCTTTTTTTTATTCTGTTATTCTGGAATCAGTTATTCTCTTGAGATGTTGCATATTTAATTTTATTGTCTGGTCTTTGTGATTTTCAAGCGGTAACTTTGTACGTTTGCACAAACTGATAAATACAGATGGAAATGTTTGAACCACAGTGAATACACATTCCAGGGACGGCTAATGCTGGACTGTTCATGGAGTCCTGTCAGGTGAGCGCGCTGGCATGAGACCAAAACATAAAGCTTTAAGTTACAAAGACAAAGGCCAGAACTTACTTTGAATGTTTTTACAGTGTCAGATTTGTGATGTAAT
Organism: Toxotes lorentzi; assembly: GCA_037833715.1. Lineage (NCBI taxonomy): Eukaryota > Metazoa > Chordata > Actinopteri > Toxotidae > Toxotes > Toxotes lorentzi. The sequence goes on from JBBMJY010000018.1 coordinate 16,243,187, forward strand.
TTGGAAATTCACAGACTGAATGATCTCCTGTTACAATTAGACAGAAAATCTAAATCAACAGGTAAATTTGAATACATCAAATATTCTATCCCATTCAGCCTTCACGATTTCCCTTACCATAAGCTGCATAAAACAAAATAACAAAGAGAACATTTGCATATTTTTGCAGCAGCATTTATTAAAAAAATTTATTCAGCTTTCCCAGAAGCTTTTTGGCAACAGTTGCTCAGAACTGGTAGTCATATATGAATTTGATTAGTCATCCACTATAAATATTACTAAATGAAAGTGAACCTTAACTGTCAACCTGCCATTTCAATTCTGTATAGAGCAGGCGATAACTGGCCATTATTAGTTAGCTGTGAACATGGTCTACACTTCACTCTTAATAGTTCCTATTTCTGCAAAAATAAAAATAATGATAATAAAATGTCAATATCTTCTGATTGTTCAAGACAAAAGAAAAATTTTGCTGTGAAAATTACCAAGAAAAAAAAAAACAGAGATATAACAGGGAATAAGAGACATGCATGAGAGAGACCTATTGTATGTGTATCAATGTGTGCGTGTTAGACAGAGAGAGTTCAGTGGCCCTCTGCAGGCTGGTGTGTCTGAGATTCGGTTGGACTCTGATCTTGAGGTTTATTTAAGCTGAATTCCGTGGGCTCATCAGGACCGGGTTACAAAAATCCTCCTATAGAACTAGAAAGAATGTGCAGTGCATACAGTTCTGCATAAGGCACAAAGGCATGTCTTTAGAGGTGGGGGCAGGCATCAAAAGACAGGCAGAGGAGGGATTTCTTTAGAGGCTGGGGGCAAAGAAGGTATTTTGGAGCTCCATTCAATGCCAGGGAGAGGAGGGGAGGCGTACAGTTTTGTGGTAAAGGGTGCATTTCCAGGGGATGTTAGGAACTTAAAAACTGTGCTGCAAACCCAGCACACCTCCTTTGTTATTGGAAGTTAATTAGCTCCAGTCATTCTTCTCTGTGCCCGAGGGGCTACAATTAGTTTTGATCCTTGCATCTTTTTTAGTTTTTGGTGAATAAATAACAAAAACTGGCAGCACTTTACTTTCACTCTGCCTATTTAGCTTTTATAGACAGTGCATAATCATTTACGAAATTGTTTATACACGCTATAATGTAATTGTGAGCACATCTAAGTGTTTATTAATGTGTTAAGTCAACAAATATAACTCCTGCTGTGTGTGTGCATAAACAAATAATGAATGACAATATAGTAAAACTATAATAATAATAAAACTGTAATAACAGAAAATATGTCTTCGTAGGATAAGTTATCATTTCTGATTAATACTGTACATTAATAAATGCTTAAACACAATGCAAATGCAGCTACTATATAGTGTGTTAAAAATGATTTATTCAGTGTTTGTGTACTCCTTATAAATACAAAATAGGCGGTTTTCAAGTAAAGTTAAATTTATGTAAAATTCAAACAACTTTATATACATCTCTGCTTGGCTCTTTGTTTTGCACCTTAGCATACATCATTATGTTTTGGAAATGTAAATGTTTTCTGCACATTCTGTCTGATGGATTTTGGCTGAGTGCAACAAGCAGTTCATGAATTTAAATCCCCCTAATGATCCACCTAATGTTAGTTATTCTGGCTAAAAGGATGAATGGAAGGATGAGTGTAAACGGTCATAAAAATTAACTTCTTAACTATTTCTCTGTGAAGAAACACATTTACCTGCAATGTTTTGTACATCTTTTTTTATGAAACAATAATGATATAATAAAATGTGATTAGAATCTTGATGTATTATTTGTATTTTTAATTGTAAAACAAATATCTGAGAAGAAAGAAATGTATATGGTCAACTGAATGACTGCTCCAGAGCGTTTTATAGTGGATTTGATCAGTCCTATGTTGGATGGCAGTATCTGTGTCTAAGCCATCTCCATGACCTTCTTGATCCAGTCCACGTAGACAGAGACACGGATGAAGATGTTGGGCTGCCCTGGGTGTCCACAGCGCCTCATGGGGATGATCACACCCTCGAGTACCCAGCAGTCCCTGTTCTGACACGCCAAAGGGCCGCCATAGTCTCTCTGCAGACACACAGGAACAACACTCTGGAGTCATTATTTGTCTCTGTTATGACTGACTGTCACTGCTGAGGTTGGAAACATCTTGCAGTCACATCTTGTCCAGTCCTCCTCCATTATCCAAATGGTGAATGTGTTTGATTTATAGGAACATATAAATAGCTGTACAGCCTTTGCTTAAAGTGATTTTCATCATCAAAATATTTTTTCCACCATCGGAACATGAAGTGTTAATTCTCAGCAAGTTATAGCATTATTCTTGGTCATCAAAGGAATAGTTTAACATTTTGGGAAACGCTCATTCGCTTTCTTGCTGAGAGTTTTAAGTGAAGATCAATAACACTCTCATGCCTGTATGGTAAACATGAAGCTACAGCCAACAGACGGTGAGCTTAGCTTAGCATAAAGCCTGGAAACAGCTAGCCTGGCTCTGTTCAAAGTTAACACCACCTATCTTAGAGCATGCCTAAAGCTCACAGGCGCACAACAAATCAGTTAAATGTAAATATGAAGCTCGAGCTAGCAGGCAGCTAGCTTAGGTCACTATAAAACTGGAAACAGCTCTTTTTGTTCTTTGTACAGATTTAGAAGGTGGATTTTGTTACCTGCAGACAGAGACAAGCTAACTATTTCCCCCTGTTTCCAGTCTTTAAGGTAAGGAAAGACAACCAGCCACAGGTTATAACTTCATATTTAAAAGTCTAATATGAGAATGGTATCTCATCTTACACTCCGGAAGAAAGCAAAAGTGTTGAACGATTCCTTTAATGCCATTGTACACTGAAGTAAATACCAAAGAAAATGGTCAGTGCTGGGGCATAATGTATAATGTCGCTGGTTTGATTCTGACTGGGAACCCTTGTTGTCTTTTATACCTTTTTCCCAGCCTCTGTTTCCTGTCTGCATCTCTACTCTGTCTACAAAATGCCAAAAATATAATCTTAAAGAACCAGTGCGTAAAATCATGTTTGCATTGGTTTGGAATGAGTCCTTCATATCTACATAGGCAGCAAGTCCTTGTCCAGAGAACCTCCCATTTTGTACTACCATGTTTCTACAGCAGCCCAGAATAGACAAACTAAACACTGGCTTAAGAGAGGGCATTTAGCTTTTTTTTTACATTACCTGAAGGCCACTGTAGTTTCTCCTACATGCTTGGAAAGGTGAGAGAAGGGATATTAAGTTGGTTGGAATCTGCAACCTCACTGCTAGATACCACTAAATCCTACATACTGGTCCTTTAAAACAGTAAATTGCAGAAAGTCTGCTTCATCTAAAATATCCAAAACTCCACTTTCACTCAATGTTGACAGTACGGTTTTGAAAGTGTGCATGATTTTGCATGGACACCTACCTCACAGGCACCTACTCCACCCTGGAAAGAGCTTGTGCACATCTCATTCTCACGAACACGACCTCTGAAGTATTTGTTGCATTCCTTGTTACTAAGAACTGGTATTTGGGCCACGTTAAGGACAGTCTCGTCTCCAGTCCCTTGAAAAACAGTGAGAAGGATGAGCGAGTTAGCAGCTAATGTGTTTAGAGAGATGGAGGAAAAGAAAACGAAGGTGGACAGATGTTGAATGGTTCTGGAAATAGCAACACCATCTGTTGCTCAACGGTCCGAAGCGCTCTCTCATTTAGACGCAACATTACTTCAAGGGCAGAAACAAGATGCTTATTCCCAGGGATCTATTATTATTATTTATTGCAATAGAACCATATTGTGGTTGCCTGAAGCACAGCATGTAGTGAATTCAGTGTCAAGTTATCATTTCAAAAGGATTATACTTGCCTCTTGTCTCACCCCATCCTGCGATCTCACAGGTCGTCCCCTCGGCGACTATATAGCGCTCCGGAGGAAGGCAGATCTGAGAGACGCGCTCATTAAACTGGGCAGGGCTACAGAAAGAAGAGGGAGTCAGGGGGGAATTATCGGTATTTCTGAGTGATTGTGTGTGTGCGTGTGTGTGTGTGTGTGTGTGATAGGGACACTGTCACAGTACACACTATTCCAGTTGTAGCATGACCAGCTGAGACTCAGAGGGTCCACAGACGATCTTGGTGAGAGGGATGGTTTGCACACCAGGCTCTCCTTCTTGTGGGTCACGAAACAGTGTTCCCATCCTAGCTGAGTACCCGGGCAAGTCCACGTAGCTGTGAAAACATGCAGACAAGCAACATGGAAATACTAGTACTATGTTCACTATCATAGTTTAGCATGTTAGCCTGATAACATTTGCAAATTAGTACTAAACACAGTAACACAGTACAGCTAAGGCTGATGGGAATGTCATTAGTTGTGTAGGTATTTTGGTCATAAAGTATTGGAAAAATTGATAATGTAAAGGGATCACAAAAGTGAGTGTATTTCATCCTGTGGGAGACATGAATGTGTGCATCAAATTTCTTGGCAATGCATCCAGTAAGAACCTCATGGTGGCGCCAGAGAATAAGTCAGGGAATTAACAAAAACCATTAAGATTCATTGAATCGACAGCATGGATATCTGTGGCAAATTTTATGACAGTCCAGCCAACAGTTGTTGATATATTTCAATCTGGACCACTGGCTTGGACTGACATTGGCACAGGGAAATGCTGCTAGCATGGCTAAAACTGATTCAAATCAAAGCAGCAGAGACTGAGGTATCCCAACTTTTAGTGTTTCTAGTGTTGGTTAGTTTTTATCCTTTTGCTGTTGGTGAAAAAAAAAATGTGAACAACTTTACTTACATTTTTATGATGAATCTTGTTTTGCACCTCAGTGTACAGGATAATGTTTTGGGAATATAAATATTTTCTGTTTATTCTGTCTGTAGGCTAGTGGATTTTGGCTGCTTGCAACAGGCAGTTCATGAATTTAAATTACCCTACTGATGCACCCTGCTGATGGGTTGTGCTCCAAAAACCTTTAAATAAATAAAGTTTACCAAGAGGAGAAACACTGCTTGGTGCTGATCACCCATCTGGGGTTAACCAGGGATCCTCCACAGAAATGGTTTCCTTTCCTGCACACAGAGGTCAGAGGTGACAAACAGCACAGCAGAGTGTATTCAATTTGTTTATGACCAAACACCGCCGGCTCTCAGACTCACCTGTCTCTGAGGCTCACTGTCCACGGCGAATTTCCAGGAATCCCATTCACGATACGCAGCCGTGTAGTCTGGAAACGGTCTTCTCTCTTTCCGCATTCACTAAATTCAACCTTTTCTGTATTAACAAAGGCATGAAGAAGAAAAATGAAATATTACAGTAAGAACAGACGAGGACACTTGTTGTCACCTTGAAAATCTTGCTTTATATTCATTCAGGAACTGACCTACTGATTCAGTCAGGGACACTTTCTCTCCAGCTGTTTGAAAACATCAAGAAACAGATGAATCGTTAAATTGCCTGTCAGAAAACAGAAGCTCTGGATGAATTTTCACCACACAGTGCATAAAACTATGTTAAAGAACTTAAAGAGTTAAGTATCTGTACCACACTGTTTGATGGCACAGTAGTCAAACTCAGTTTTGGGGTCAGTGGTGTAGCACCAGGGTCCATGCTGGTCCCCATCTGGGTTACGACAGTAGTTCTCTGTCAGATTGGCCTCAGGATGTGTCCTTGGGTTTATCCTGGAAAATAACACAGACTATTTTTGTTAAAGCTGTAAGCATCCCATAAATGTCACAAATAAGTGGAGTCAGAGATTATAATTTTCTTTTCTTCTTCAGTTTTCTGTTATAACTGATATGATGCTTGAAACTTAACAGAGACAGCTTTTTAGAAAATCTAAAAGTTACTCTTGTTTTCTGAGTTGTTGGTGGAGCTGTTTCACCACCATCAACAGTTCAAGATCAAGAATAGTGTTCTGTCTGGAAATAGTTTCCCCAGTGTGATAATGGACACAGCTTTAATACTGTGTATAGTAAAACTAATGAAACGGTGTCATAAATCTCTGCAAAGGCCTACAGGCTGTGATCTTCCTGGATAAAAAACCCATCTGTTTAAAACTTTTATGGTCAGCGTACTTGGTCAGATGAGGTGTGTTAACATTCCATTTCTGGCAGGTGATCCCCTTACGGGTCTTGCGGACCATTCCTCTGTAGTTTTTTCCATTTTCATGGTAGCAATCTGAAAAAAAAAGTAGCAAAAATTTGATATAAAACTGAAAATTTCTTTTCTACGCCTATCCTCATGCAGGGCTGTAGCCAGTGAGGGACACGGAGGTCACATCCTTGGTGTTTTTCTCGAAGAAATGGGAGATTTTAGCTGTGTAGTTTAATTCTCCAGTGAGAAAGAAATGATTATTTTGTGAATCAATATATATAAATTTGAATAAATAGTAAGGCCAAAAATCAATAAAAAAAAAAAGATTCAGTATTTGACCACCAAATTTTGATTTCTGGAAGTGTGGAGAATTTCAGCCTTCACACTGGGCTTACAGACGGCATCTGGTTAGATTAGGTTAGCATAAAGACTGGAAACAAGGCGGAAAGAGGTATCCTGGCTCTGTCCGAACAGTAAAAACATTTAGATAAACAGTTATCTACAGTTTTCACTGAATTCATTGTTTTGCTCAAATCTGAAACAAGGAGCTGTACCCTCTGCTTCTATGTCGTCTGCACAGCGTTTGATCTGTAAGCAGAGAGCAGTCCTCATCTCTGGCACAGATGTGAAGCACCAAGGAGCCTCTGACCCATCTGGATTACGACAGTAGTTCTCCTCCAAACCCCTGTATAAGATGCAACAGACAATCTTCTTAAACAATGTCCACTGCTTATCCCTGAGGCAATAAAAGACCTGTTACACAGACATACTATGTTTGTCTACGCCCTTTCAATTTACATATATGCATATTACACCAACAGTTCTGGTAACGTCTACTAAAAATGGATGACTGAAAAGTTCATAATTGATTTTGGCATGATGAATGATCACCGAATGACAAATAAGTTTAATATTCATTTCACATCCATATTGCTACTCAGAGAACGACCCGCTTTTTAATGTGGAGTTGCTGACCATTTATCATCTACTGTCAACTGTCAGTAGAGAAATAAGATCGCAAGAAAATTCACTGCAATGACATCTTGACATTAATATTCATGTGTAAAGCAAACGGAGCACTTTCAAACTAATAGGCATTGAGTGAACAAAATGACCCCAAAGTACTTTCACTTTTCAAACACACTCAACCTCTATTCGTTCCTCCATCATGCATTTTTTTTTTTTTTTTTTTGGTGTACCTACTTGCATTCATATGTGTTTGGATAGAAGGGGTGCTCGTGAGGCTGCTGGGAATCCCACCGCTGGCAGGGGATGCCTGATGTTGTCTCGTTTACTTTCCCGCGGTAATCCTCCCCACGGCCGCGGAAACAGTTGGTGGTGAAGCTGGAGCGCTGCCGTTTCTCAACGCGGACCTCAGCTGGTCAGAAGGAGCGAATTGAAGAGGAAATAAATGAGTGTTACAGCTCTTCTTTGGATGAAACAGAGGCTGATGGTTAGTTGATGAGGGCCCACTGAACACGACTGTTCACCAGTGGAGGAGAAGAGAAGATTTTGAGGATATTGCAATTTATGTCACAATATTTAATAAGAAAAAAAATATTTTCAGGAGAGGTATTTTTTTTTCAGCCCAACCTGCTTCAGCAACAATATTCAAGTACTTCCAATATGATAACACAAATTGACTGTAGGCTGAATGTATTCATTATGATTGTGTAAGAATAATCTCTACTGTGCTGTGATGAAAACAGGATTGTGGACCTGAAGGAAATCCAAATAATGTCCATTTTTAATTTGAAAGCTAAAAGTAAAAAGTATAAATAATAAAACAGAACATTTTTTTGATTTGCACCACAAGGTGGAGCTATCTTATAGACTTTCAGCCTTCAGTGATCTCTGATCTCAGTGGAAATACCAATGTTGCCATGCTCATCTTGCACAACTCATGTCAAAATTTTGGGGAAAACACAGATGCCCAGTTTGGATTATTTATTTATGTTCGAAAGCTAAAAGTTGAGTTGAGTGCATTTGGCAGGTTATTTGTTAAATATTAAACACAGTTGTCTCAACTTCAAAACTGTTAGAATCAGAGGAAAGGGACAACCTACCATTTTCCTTCTATCATACCTTTAAATTGTGTTTTTATGTATATTTCTGAAATAATTGTACTATTACTACTCCTAATAAAAGCTATAGTACAGTAAAAACTAAATAAAAAAAAAAAACCAAGCCATTTCAAATAAGCCGTATAACGCAAATAAAATAATAAAAAACATTTTAATTAACCTTTAATTAACCTGAAACCCTGTGAGACCAGGCAGAGCATGAATTACTGACAAACATCTGCACACTTGGGCCACATTTACTCTTGAATCAAAGAGAATCTTTGGGGCAATTCTGAAATGTCTCACAATTTGGGAGGTAATTTGCACAAACAACGCAACAAAAAGGTGATTTTTCTAAATTTAATTACAGCGACTTAATGAGACTCCCTAATTCCACCGTGTCTCCTAATGCCACAGCAATCGACTCAATTTAGCCCACATCTCGAACTAATGACAAAAACAAAACAGAGGAAACAAGCAAGAAGGTCTAATTCAACAAACCTACGCTGTGATGCAAAACAGCATCATTGACTCATCTGACAATGAATCGTTTGGTCTATAAACTGTCACAAAAAAAGCCAAAAATGCCTGTTAGAATTTCTCAGGGTCCAAGGTGACGTCCTCGCATGTGATATTTTGTCTAACCAACTGTCCAAAACCCAAAGATATTCAATTTACTATCAACAGAAGATTAATAAAAGCAACACAGATTTACATTTTTGAGAAGACAGAAACAGGGAAGGCTTTGCATTTTTTCCTTAAAAATAACTAAAGCAATCAACCCATCATTCCAGCTCTAATCTTATTATGAGGATTTCTAATAGTGAGACTGTAACAAAAGCACCATCTTACTGCACTTTCTGATCTCGCAGTTCTCCCTCTCCACCTCAGGGTCTGTGGTGTAGCACCAGGGCACCGGAGAGGCATCGGGATTACGGCAGTAGTTATCATCTAAACTCTTATCGGGATACCTGAGAAATAAATATGAGCAGGGTTGCGGCACTAGAACCTGCTGTGTGACACTGATTAACATGCAAATACAACTTACATGTTAGTAAGTTCACATTATCAATTTAATTAGGCTAATTGGGTACATGACAGGTAATGGGGTAATGAATGAGTACTTCTCAGGCTGGTAGATGTGTTGGTGGGGGTACTGCTGGTCCCATCTCTGACACTCTCTGCCACTGACAGTGTGGTCGACCTGGCCTCTGTAGTCCTCTCCATTACATGTGATACATACCTCTGCACACAAAACCACAAACACGTGAAAGTCAGTGATGTTACGAGTCAGAAGAGAAAAAGAAAACACTTTTATTTTACACGTCCAATGAGTTCCAAGTAATTTCCTTTACAGGAACTGATAAATTATATTTCTTCGGAAAATACTATGTAGTTTGTTGCTAATTACAGGGAAAATGGAGACAATGTTTAACTGGCACACTTGTTAATTACTACCTTCTTCCACTAAAGTAACCATCTTTTAGTCAGTGCATATTAGGTCAACTGAACATGAAAACATGTAAACCAAAACAAACAAACAAAAAAAGACTTTCTATGTATATAACTGGAAAGCATACACAACATTTAGAATTCTCCATCAAATAAATGAATATTCATTTGGGTTTGAGTGGCTCATTATTACAACTGAAGGGGTTCTATCAAAGACATTCCTCTAGAAATCTATAATCAATTATAAAGTTCCCCCAGTGAAACTACTGTTATTTATAATCCTAGTTCTTTCTCAAAAACTCAGCTCATGAAATGGTAATTATGACCAGTATCTGTACTCTCTCTGAATATTGTCTAGATTTTCCTTATAATTAGTAGCAAATTATGTAGAAAACTCCTAGGAAATAATTAGATATCATATATTATCCATCACACTTGCATAATGTATGAACAGCATGTACCATCTTTGCACTGGGGAATGTTGCAGCTTTCGTAGCGTCGCTCAGGATCTGTGGTGTAGCACCATGGGCCGATACGATCCCCATCTGGATTCCTGCAGTAGTTCAACTCCAGGCCATTAGCAGCTGTGGGAGTCCACCTGAGACAGAGTTTTACAGTGAGTAACAGACTCTTACAGCCATTACAGATTATCAGGACACATTTCTGAAGTGTTGGCTCTGTAGTCCAGCACACTTGGCTCTGACTGTAAGGTTAAAGAAGGTGTTTACATCCACTTCAGATGAACAGCGTAGGAGTCAGACAGAACTGAACAAATGAACATGAACTTAAATCTGCAACAGTGCCTGATTACACATCCACAACACAACATAAGGTTTAGTGCGTTACTATTAACTTGTGTACCTTACCTGTGGGAAAGACTAAAACATAGATGTAAATTGATTCCTCAGAGGACGTGTCTCACCTGTGATCATGAGGAAACTTGGACCACCACTGTTGGCAGGTGAGGCCGCTTTTTGTGGAGAAAACTTTCCCACGGTAGCCTTCCCCTTTCCCCACGATGCACTTTCTGACGTAGACTTCACAATAAAACCAACCAGTTAAACAACCCCAGCAGTGACAAATCGTTTTGATCTCTGTAACATCACACAGTGTCAGCGTGTGTGAATCTTACCCTTCTTCTCGTAAAGGTCACAGTTTACGTTTCTCTTCACCTCCGCGTTGCTGCCATCACCCACCCAAGGCAGATGCTTACAGGTGACAGCTGGACGTGTCTCATAGTTGAACGCTCTGGTGGTGAGGGATACTTTTATTTCAAAGGTTTATACATCAGTGGGTACAAACTTTAAAAAATAGTACACATAAAGGGTTTATTATAAATATCTAACACAAAAATAAAAAGACCCTTCATGTATGTGAACACATATTCTGAAGACAACTCAGCCTCATTACAACTTAACTTTTACCTGTAATAATAACATGAATCAACACTCATTTATTGCTGAGATCTGGGAATGTGTCAAGATTGAGAGGTCAGATGGGGCCAAACAACACAAGAAGTCAGAAGATCATAAAGGTGTTAAACAAAGGTTAATGAAGGTTAAATGGAAGCAAAAAGAAAGGCTAGGCAAGCTAACTTCCGGTCTTAGCTTTGATCCGCTGTACTTGTAAGAGCCATTACAAGAAAGGCAATGAGCTAATATACTTTATGTCTTGATTGCACAGAACTGTGTTGTGAGAAATTAATTCTTGTTGCTAAAATTAATGTTAGGGATAAGGGATTACTAATGACATGTTGTGTGTGCTCACTGTCAGCTTTACCTCCAAAACCCCCAAGAGGTTTAGGTAATCCTGTTATATTACTGGTTTGTTTACAACCTGTCTGATCGTCTGACTGCTCATATTTCTTGCCCTGTTGGGTTTTTTATTGTAGTGAACTTGTCAAAACCCCAGATCTCAGAAACTACCTTGGTGATGCAGTGTTATCCTAACCAGAAGAAATAATGGTCAAACCTATAAAAATAGGACCCCTTTAGATTGAAAGAACCCTTTGCATGGTGTCTTCGTAATCAGGATAGAGCCAAAACCTAAATCCCTAAATTAATGGGTTTTCAAAGCGAGCCAGAACATTAACACTTACACTTGAAAAGTACAGCAAGTTAGCTAGTGAGCATTTGGCAAAACAATCTCACCACAAGGTCCCTTAAAAGTTGTTCTAGAGCTTTTGACCGTATCACATGATCTTCTTCAGCAGATCGAGTTTTCCCAGTCGTCACTCCATGGCAATGAACTTTGAAACTCAATATTTCAGCCAACACATGAGTAGGAGCAGTAGTAGCATGAGAGCCCTTAAAATGCTCAGATAAGTGTAAATTTAAAGTGTAAAGAATAAATCTATTTTCATGAAAATGGAGCAAACTCTATCTGCTGATGAAGATCATGTGATATGATCAAAAGCTCCTGATCAGCTACTAATGTACCTCGAGCTGGGATGGTTTTGCCAGCTAATGTTTCCAAGGTTAAGAATGAATCTTGGCACCCCTACGGCTATTTTCATTTACGTAGTTATGTAATTCATTACAGCTCTGTAAAGTTTCAGTAAATGATTATTAATATAAATAAAGTCAAAATCAGTAAGTAATAAACCTGTTTTAATAATGGGCTCATTGGGGGAAAAGGGTGATTATTGATGATCACAACCTGATGTATTAACGTAGTTTAAGGTGGATACCTGCAGTCCAGTGACTGTGAGCAGCGTGTAGCACAGTCCTCCAGGTTCAGTCCCGGTAACAGCAACACTCGTGCTGAGTTCCAGGAGGTGGGAACCAGCTCTCTGCCCTCAGAGCGCTGGAAGTCATTCAGGGGACTACGGTACCCTAACAGAAACAGAACCACAATTTGCACGGGCTGACTTTGTGGACTGTATCTACAGCTAATTGCACATGTGTGCTAACTTGTACCAGCTGCATCATTTGGGTAGGAGCCTATACACATATGACCTTTGGACCAAGAGACCAACAGCTGCTGGTTTAAAGCTTTAAAGAGCAACACATCTGGTTACTGAAGCAAACCACCACTACTACTTTTACCACAAGTACTGCCACTGGAATCACAATGATTAGAACGTATTTATACCAAACTAAATTTATATCATGTTAATCCTAATACTCACAAAAATAGCTTATTGGTTGTATTTTGGGGATTTCTGGATTTCTTTATTATTACCTGTGATCTTAGACACAGGAGTTCGATTCAGAGACAGTAACTACCCAGGCTTTTACTCAAAATCTGCTGCTTAAATACATATTAAAGTCAAAACTTCTCTGTTTTCTTGACAATAGAAAATAATGATAATCTCAATTTGAGTCATTTAAATTTAAATCATAAAAGTTTCTTACCAGTGGCCAGTCCGACTGTCAGGAGAATACAGGACAGAATCAGTTTCATTGTTTGTGGTCTGTGGAAGATAAAGACTCTTTTATAATGCTGGTTGGAAGTGTTACCACAGACTGAGATCCTTTGGCGATTTGGGGCTCTTTTTTTTTTTTAAAGGATTAAATGTCCGATCACAGGTCGACCTGATAAAAGAGAAAAATCCCCCAAAGATCAGGCAGGACACATTAAATCCAGCCTAAAACACAACCACCCACACGAGAACACTGCGCTCTTACTCAAACAGAGGCTCTAATCCCCAAAACACTGACGATCAATACATGTATTAATCATTAATGAAGTGTGGCACATCGGCCCTTGTTCATGCACTTTTTTCATGACACTCCACTTTAACAACAAAGTACCTGACGATTAAACCACATATCCTGCACAAAACACAGACGTCTGGTTGGATTTTAATTTGCTGCCACAGTAACAGCAATTCTCCAAAACAAACACTAGACGTCAGTAGAATAATTTCCAGAGGGTTTTTCTCTTTACTTTTTTTTTTTTTTCTCCTCCTATTTTCCGGGAATTAAAGTGAAACTACAGCTGGGTGCAGACTTCACGCAGTCCCGCTTTAGTTTGCAGCCTAACCATCGGGTATTTTCTGCGAACTGTCAGGTAAGAAGAGGTGGATTATTTTTCTCATAGTGTTTGTGATGAAGAGCAAAAGCAGCGAGAGCGAGTTCGATATCACAAATAAAATGATCAAACCTGGACTTTGATCAGACTGTTTAACTTGCCAGAACCGACTCTTCTTTGCTCCAAGACTGGACAGCACAAGACGTCTCTGGAAACTGATATAAGGCAGCTGTTTAAATACATAGGGACTGTGTTGGCAAAGTAACGGGGACATCGTGCAAAAACTGTGCATTCAAATCCGATGCAACGCATGTTTTTATGGAGCAGTTTACTGGGTCGAACTTTTCTTGAGACTGTGCCAGAGAGAGAGAGAGAGAGAGGGGTGTGGACTGAATTGGCTGTGGTTGTTGCATTGAATAGTTTAGTTATTCTTTGTTTGTTTACCAGGACTCTCTCTAACATGCACAGGAGTTATGTAATAAAACTGAAGGCTGGTGTGTTGATGCCAGCAGCTGCCACATGATACTTGTTATGTAGTTAGCTTCTATTCATTGTTTCTGGTTTACAGAACAGCCGCATGCTGTTTGGCAGCAAGCGCTGCGCCACATAATAAGGGAGTCAGGGACTAATAAATTTGTCACATGTACAAACAGTAAAAGTATGTAGTGAAATGTAATGTGGCATTGTCTTAAACCTGTACAAAAAGGCTCGTGTGGGGAAAAAAAAATCAATTAATAACTAAATAAAAGAATTCTAAAAACATTTAAGTACATGTAAAAATGTAAAATTAGTCATAAGTGAACAGTAAGGCAATAATAATGATAATATTAGTTACATTTTATTTGTGTAGCCTATTTTCAAAGTTCTTGTTATACACTTTGCCTGAAACCTTAACTTGTTAAACTTTTCATGTACTTTATTTTATCTTCATCATGGATAATAATAATTTATCCGTTGGTTTTCCAGTACATTGTGTAGTTTTACAATAGTGGAAAGTGCCTGTCACAATTTGGCTGAGCTCAAGCTGATGTCTTTAAAATGCTTGTTCTGTTCTAAAACTTAGATAGATAGAGAGAGATAGACAGATAGAGATAAATCCTCACATTTAAGAAGCTGGAAACAGAGTATGTTTTGCGATTGTGTTTAAAAAGTGACTGAATTGATGAAAATCAAAATAGTTTCCAGTTACTTTTCTGTAGATTGAACAACTCAATGAATTGTTTGAGCTCTAAATTCTACTACTGCCTATACTCTGTCTTCAAAGAGGGCTTTTCTGTGGAGTTTTCCCTCATCCAAGTTGAAGGTTGAAGGATGTCAGCTGTTAAGATGACAGAGGGGAGTGTGCAGGTGGAGGGCTGCAAAGCGCCACTGTTCTACAGACAGACTGAACCCGCCACAGGGGAAGTCAGGATGTCAGTTCTGCTCCTTCATGGCATCCGATTTTCATCAGAAAACTGGCTCAACATCGGGACTCTAGAGACTCTGGCCAAAACTGGCTGCCGTGCAGTCGCCATCGATCTGCCAGGTGAGTCTGGAGGGAACAAACTCAGCCTTCTTCACTACTTCACACAAAGTCTGGCAAAGTGGGCAACTGCCCTTGACTCCAGACCTCCAGGGACCTTAAAAGCCCCAAGTTCACTGTGACTGGTCTTTGTAAGTTTAATTACTTGCATATAAGCGAGTTAATTTGCATCACATGATCACTAGTTCTAATAACAGCAGTTTCTTTTGGCAGTTTACTCACGGATGTACAGACAACTTTCACTGGAAGAACTGGATAGTGAAAAAAAATGAATGAAAAAATGTGATGATTCTCAGGCATGTTCTGTAGTCAGATTTCTAGACACTAGATACAATTATATCCTTGAAAAGTGTAAGTCACACTGAACCTAAAAATATCCGTACCATGTATGTTGGTTCAGATTTGACTGAGTTGTGACTCTGAGGAGGAGGAAGATATTATGGGCTGTGTGTCAAAGCCGCTGCTGCTGACTGTAACTGCTGACTGTATCTGATCAGGCCAAAGTACAGCTTCTGTCCCTGTCACCTCACACAGTATCGTTGCCTCATGAAGCGTGAAAACCTCTGCTTCAAAGGTTCCGGTGGTGTGAAAATGGTAGTTAATCAGAACTAACTGCCAAACGAGGAACCAGGTAATGTTCTAGTAGAAAAGGGCTGGTTGGTTTCTGTGTCTCTGTGAAATATATATTGTCCTTGAACAGAAAATTTCTTGTCCCGAGGCCACTGAACAGGTTAATCTGGCCACACTTCAAACGAAAAGTTTGCTTTTGTTCCCTGTCTGCTACCCTCTTCTTCCTCTCTCATGTCGCAGGACTCGGTCGGTCTAAGTCAGCCGAGGCCCCGGCACCGGTGGGAGAACTGGCCCCTGCAGGTTTCCTGAAGGAGGTTTGTGAGAACCTGAACCTGAGCCCCATGGTGGTGATCAGCCCGTCCCTCAGTGGGATGTACTCCCTCCCCTTCCTCATCCAGCACCAGGCTCTGGTACGAGGATACGTCCCTGTAGCTCCCATCTGCACCGAAAGATTCACAGCAGAGCAGTACCAGAGTGTAAAGGTACAGTCTGTAATTTATATTCTTTTATGGTTTCTGTCCCTTTAAAGCCCCTTTTTTTAACAGTCTGTGCTCTTCATTTGCTCTTGAAAGGATAACTTGAGCAACCGTGAATGTCAAGTCCAATTTCCAGCGCTTCCCTCTCCCCTTTTTAAAAAACAGGCTGTGGATTTTTACATGCTACCATGAGAGGAGTGGATATCATGTGACTTTTTACTTTCACAGACACCACTGGCTTTCATCCAGCTCCAGACTATTTCAACATTAAATTTCTTAGTCTGCAAACCAAGTGAAGGTGCATAATCCATGAAGGAGATGTGTGTGTTACAGAAGAAGTAGTTCACCTCCAGAAACAAGCAAACATGTCTGAAGAGATGCATGTAGCTCTTGTTGGAGGAATTATTGCAGACAAAAACAGTGTCATAGTATCAAAGTGGAGTTGTGATAGTAAAATAATTAAATACAGTGAATAAACAGGCTAAAAGCCTGTGCTGGAATGTAAGCACTGTACTGAAGTATAATTTTAAGGTACTTTACTTGAGTATTTCCATTTTATACTCTTTTATACTTTGATTCCACTACATTTATCGGACAGCTATAGGTAGCAGTTAAAGGGTATTGTGACTTACAAGTACAGGACCTGGATACAGCTGATAAAAAAGCTGAAAAGCTAATATTATAGGGTCTGCCTGACAACAGTCTGTGCTTATTTACTCCTTTATTTACTCTGCTTCTGTTCATATTGACATCTAGACACATTAATTAGTCACACCTAATAAAAATAAAAAGGCTTGTCTCTTATCTTTTTACATGACCTGTTTTAGTTTTTTTTTTCAAACTTGAGGTAAAATGTAGGACATTTACAAAATCCCTTTAGCAACGGGTTAGAATTTTGTATTATTATTATTCTTTTTTTGCCTCATGTCTCCTCCAGGTCCCATCACTGATCGTTTACGGTGACCAGGACACTCAGCTCGGAGAGGTGTCGCTCCGCAACCTGAGCAACCTGGCCAGTCACAGAGTGGTGGTGATGAAAGGAGCAGGTCACCCCTGTTACCTGGACGACCCCGACACTTGGCACAAATCTCTCACAGACTTCCTTAACACGCTGTGAATCTCTTTGCTGTGAATCAGCCGAGACACTCAACACATAAATGACTCAGAGGACCCACACAAATGAACCCGCTGTTTGTTTGTGAGAAATGTAGACCAAAAACATCACATCCTCCTGCATGACCTGATTTTGACTCTTTAATAGTGTCAGTAATGAAACGGTAAATCAAGTCCTTTTTTTAAAAAAATAATTAGAAGGAGATGAGGCTCAGATGAGGAAATCTCCCAACATTTTGGGAGATATGTTTAGTGGGCAAGGGGCCCCAGCTTTGAACTTGAACTTTTCTTTTTAATACTGCACGATGCATATTTGTGAAAATGTATATTGTAGATTACAACTGATAGAGTTATGATTATGCTTTATGATTTATTCTTTTGTAGATTTTATATTTTCAATTTAACAGATTAAAATAAATAAAGCTGCAGCTGCATCTGACTGAAAAACCAAACACCACACGCTGAAATGAAGTGAAAAATATGAACATTATTTAATAACTGATTCTCTGTAATAAACAATTTGAAAATATTTTACAAGGAGTCACAGACACAATATTTTACAAATTTTGCCCTCTTCTTTTTTTTTTTAAGCTTCATCTGTACAAAAGAATGGAGCGACATGGACCAGTGCCCAAAGAAGGAGCGAAACCATCCACACACACAAACATTCACACTCACATACGTACAAGAAATAAATCAAACAAAAAATAAAAACATTTTGACTTCAGATCTCAAACTTATCAACAGTGCTGTATTCCTATATATATATATTTTTAACTTGACTTAAAATTCGACTGATTTTACTCTTTTTTTCTCTAAATGTTATTTTTTTTCACACACTTGTCAAACATGGTCACATAGCACCAGACTACAGACTACAGAATCACATACACGCGTGTCTTTCCCACAGAGACGCACCGACACAGATGCAGCGAGGGTCGGGAGGGGGGCTTCGTGAAAACCCTCCCTCACTTAGTTAAGGGGTTGTGTCCTAAAGCCCCTCCCTCTCATCCCCAAGCTGGTCCAATTTTCTATGTTTTCTTTACTTTATTTTGTTTATTTATTTTTTTGGCAAAAGTAAATTTGTCAAACCACAGAAATCATACGTGTGTGTCCCCCTTCAGGAGAAACTGTCCTTCGCGATGCACAAACAGACGTCACTATATGATTCCTCCATGACCTTGTGGCCCATGCTGCTCTGTGGAGACCCACTCCCTGAGCTTTCCTCTGACATCCCGCCCGCTCACAAGCAAAAACAAAAAAACACCTGGGAAGTGACGTCCTTGGTTTACTTCTGCCTTGGTGCTTGACATCTCGCAGCTGGGCATGAATAAGTGTCATTACATGTTTGCTTATATGAGTGTGTGCGTGTATACGTTGTGCATATTGTCTCGGTGCAGGTGCACAAACCGTATAGGCCTACACATTTACGTATATGTGTGAGACTGTGAGTGTACAGAGCCAGGAAAAAGAGAGGAAGTTGCAGGGGGTACATTTCCACAGGCACGTGTAGCGTTCATTTACGGACAGAGGAAATAGGGAAATACAGACAGATATAATGGCACAGGATAGAGACAAACAAATGCCAGAAAAGTAACACTGCATCCGGCATCAGATGATCCCGTACCCGACAATGAAAAGAGCCCAACTGGAAATACAAACCTTAAATTGCAATTATTATTTATTTTTTAACAGTCTTTTATTTTCGGAGTCCGATTTGTTCAGAGCCGCGCTGCAGTTACTGTGCCAGCATGTTTGTCACCAACAACTGTACAGAATGTGTAAGTCAAGGTTCGGATCGTTGTGTGAATCTTCCCACCTGAGCAATACAGTGAGGTTTGGGTGGGGTGCGAACATTAAAGTCGGAGGCTTTTGAGATCTTAAAAACTCCCACCCACTTTCAAGCATTTGAATCGAACAGGCATCAATCACTATCGAATCATTCCGACGCAAAACTACTAAACTAGAGCTCACTATACTTACTGCAGAACACCAAGAAAACCCAGGGGAGTGGATATTTAGGAGGGTCCGTTTGTGTGTGTGTGTGCGTTTGTGTGTGTGTGTGTGTGTGTGTGTGTGTGTGAGAAAGAAGTGTACATGAAAGGGGAGGGGGGACATATCAGAGCTCCGTACTGTGTAACACTAAGGCATTTAGAGAGGCTTTGTTAACTATGTTGCATTTGAAACAGAAAAAACAACAACGATGAACTACACATTCTTTTGGACACCTCTTGATATTGAAACAGACTGATGGTTAAAGATGGATTCTCTTTTTTTTGTATCAGTAAAATCCCTTTTTTCCCCTCCTCTACGGCAACACTGGATTTTGTCCTTTGCAACACAGGAACAGGGAACAAAAATAAAAAATAAAAAATAAAAACAGCTGCGCGACCACAACTGCCTTCCCTCATACACTCCATTTAAAAGACATTCCCTTTGAGGGGTTTTAACGCAAACTAACACACGCACATACAGCCATACACAAACACATACGATTCAGGCAGAACTATAGCAGTCAGGTGGCCCTAAAAACGCTCTATGGCCAGTTAAGTCGCTGTATTCTGATAGTGTATCATAGCTCTACACATGGCTTTGTAAAGGAACGGTATAGTAACTCCATATGATGGCAGTCAAGTGGCTCTGAAGGGTCACAGCAACCACAGCTGAGAGGGCCAATACATTAAGCTAGAGCCGGTCAGTGTGGTGGCTCTGTGTAAAGCTATTTCCATAGCCAACAGATTCAGTCTCACAGGCTCCAAAGCCTCAAAGATGGCTGCTTTATAAAGGTACTATACAGTGGCTCTACTCTTATACAGCCGATGCATTCCAAAACAAAGTGCGTCAAGGCACTATGAAACAGAGCGGCTCCTAAACATGGGAGTCTAAATGACTTGTTTTTTTTTTTTTTTCTTCACACATCATAATGATCAAAAGACGAACTGTGATGGATTACAACCAGAGTACTACTGTACGTGATCACCATATTTAGTGGCCTCTTCTGCACTTTTGTTGGAAATGTTGATAAGCCCCTATCCCCCAGCAGCGAATGGTTTTGAAGTTTGAACAGCATCAGTCGAAGGTAATATAAGCCCCCCTAAAAAAGGAAAAAAAAAAAAGATTATACTAAAAAAAGAAAAAAGAAAAAAGAAACCCAC
This sequence comes from Toxotes lorentzi, assembly GCA_037833715.1. Lineage (NCBI taxonomy): Eukaryota > Metazoa > Chordata > Actinopteri > Toxotidae > Toxotes > Toxotes lorentzi. The sequence goes on from JBBMJY010000018.1 coordinate 16,263,622, forward strand.
CTGGAACTACTATGAGAGAGAGTCATGAGGCAGAGATTTGGGTGCATTTGTTGTGTGAACAGAAGTAAAGCACATTTACAAATCGTGATTAGGAGTGTTAGTAGAGGTTACTGGAGAAGCCTCATGAGGATTGGCAGAGGTGAGCTTTTCTATGAGAGAGTGTAGGGATTTCTTTCTATCTTTTCTTTTTTTTTTTTTAACATCAGTCTAAACCGAAGGTCAGAATGGTTTTTATCATAAAGGAGAATACTACACAACATTTAACAGTGCTCCTGACCAGACCTGCAGTAACCGAACACTGATTCATAGTTTACAGCTGCCACTAATATGTAAGCCAGACAGCACAAGTCTTAAATAGTGAATATAAGGAAAACAAATACTTCAAGTAACACGATTATCCTCATGTCATTACAATAATCCTCAGTGGACATCGTTTAAAAGTCATTCATTTGCCATTAGGAGCTGCACAAAGTGAATCAGCATTCAGTTCCTGACCGTCTCCACTCATGGTTTATCCTAAATCTAAATCAGAAGCCGTTTCCTCTTGTGTTTTGGCTATAAAAGTAAGACCACATGAAAGTCTATCTCATTTTGGCAAGTAGATATAGTGCATAAATGAATTCATGTCTTTTTAAGTGAATACCTAACGACTTCCTTTTTCAAATTAAAACCTAAATATACTGTTATGTTTGGAATATTCGTCACTTCAGCAGTTTATACTTGACATGTTATATTACTCGACAGTTCTTATTTTTCTGTTATTTTTTCTTTTTTCATGGTGGCTATTAGTGGCTGCACGGTCCACAGCCCTGTGCGGGAGGCGGATGAGACTCTGAGATGGAGGAGGAGGTGGAGAAAAAGGAGGAGGAGAAGTCCCACCGTCCGTCTGACAGACAGAGGTGAAGATGGACAGATAACCTCAACTCCCCAGTCTGTGTCGAGGGCATTGACGTGTCCCCCCCCTCCCTTCTCTGGATGGTGGAAATGGTGGGGTGGTCATGGGGGCCAGTGGGTAGGTGGGGGCTTTGTTTTCTTTTCGGACGTTGTCTCTGATGACCCAGGTGGTTGGCACCACCTAACTCTTCCTGCAGATGAAGGTTAATTGGCTGAGGACACAAACGTCCGGCAGTTGTCACTAAGCGACACGAACTGAAGCAAGCTGGGTAAGTGCGGCACTCAGGGCTTCCGACTTGCTGTGATGGGAAGTCCCATTATTGCCTATGACTATATCTGGGGGTGGGGTGGGGTGGGGTGAGGGACGTAGGGCCATGGAGGGCAGGAGGTAGGGGCATTGGGTTTTAGGATGGGAAAGAAGCTCGGGGGGCGCTAAAAGGAGGATAAGCAGAGGGAAATGGAATTAATGTAGTAGAGAGTGAACGTGGGGGCTGACCGCCGGATAAAGCAGGAGCAGCTGAATGAGCAGTAAAGTGTAGAGAGACGGACGGAAAGAGTGACCTCGCCCACAGTCCGACGTGTTCTCCTGCAGAGGGGAGGAAAAAATGCATCTGTAATTTTAAATCCCGCATGTCTATGGAAAACTGTCTGATATTTCTAGCTTATGCTTGGTTAATCCTACCATCTGACTAATGTGTGTGAACAAACACTGTTTATTGAGCATATTCGTTTCATTCTGTCTCTGTCTATTGTCTTCCACTAGGCCTTAAAAAATGGAAATAGAAAGGAACATGCAAGTTTTAGATTGTTAAAGGAAGAGTTTGGCATTTTGGAAAATACACTAATTCGTTTTTTTTTTTTTGCCAAGAGTTAAAAACAAGATTGATAATGTACCGCCCTCATTGTCTGCACTGTAAATATGAAGCCACCACCATCTACCAGTCAGCTTAGCTGTGCAGGAAGACTGGAAACAGGGAGAGACAGCTTGGCTGGCTCTGTCACAGAAAACCTCTGAAGCTCACTAATTTTAATCTGTACAAATCATATGCCAAACCTGTCTCTGTGCATTTACATGACACTGCTGTGCATTAACTGAAAAATGTGGACCTGTCTTTTATGGATTCTTATACTAACTTCCTATTCATGATTTTTTTTTTCACCTCACTAGCTTGTGAATTTTACACAGTGAGTAAATGCCAAGCGGCCTGTCTGTGTTTATTTGTGCTTATTAATACTGTCTGGAAATCTTACAGCGATGTTATTGTCAAAGCAGGTGGATGGTCCTTTTCGATAACGTGCCACAGCCATTTCTTCACATGGATTGTCCTCCTTGTCTGCAAATGGACTCAATTAAGGAACATTAAAATTCTTGCAATTTCTCCCTTTGTCTTTTCTGCAGTGCTTCATCATTCGCCCACACACTGACTCCCGATGCAGGCCTACAGATGTAAATGACTGGTCATAATTCACACCATCGTGATAAAAATAACCTTGAAATGAATGTGAAATGTCTGTGTTTCCGCAGGTATGCTAATAAGGAGATAGAATCTAGCGATTAGAGAGTGTGTCTTCTCTGCCAGCTGGTGTACAATGTGAAAAAGGATACACTCCTCCTCCTCCTGGGACAGCTTCTCTATCTCGCAGGTGTTGCATGGCATCTTTTCTGCCACCACAAACAGTAAGTTGGTGTTGTTTATCCTCTTGGCGTGAATCAGCCTGCAGAGAAAGACAGCTCTGTCAACAATCCCCCTCTGCTCGCTTACATCACAGGCTCATTTGCTAATGGATCAGCGAGATTCATGAGACAGTGTTATAAGGCTCATTTAGCCAATGATATGACTGTTTCATTAAAGCTGATACGGTTTAATCACAAGCAGACTTTATTAGTTCCAAGAAAAACATGTGTCTGTATATCTGTGTGTCTGTCACAGCATGATTCTTTGTGATGTCTATCCGTGAGCACATGCATGTGGACTTAAATGTATGCGTGTGTCTGTGTGTGCATTTTTTTTTTTGTGTGCAGACCTGGAGCAGTTGCCACAGTCTTGCAGTATGTTGTAGGAGCTGCTGAGATTACTCAAGTAGTACTGGGTCTGGATCATTACACAACTCCTCTCTTTGGAATCGAATCCCTCCGCATCCACCTCATCTGCAGCGTCACCAGAGCACAGAGACATGCAGGAGTAACACTTGTCACTTCAGATGATTTATAAGATCTGATTCTAGAAATGATGTACAAAGAGCCTGGAAAAGCTTTAAAACATTTCTTCACATAGTTTACACTTGCAGTTTGTGCACTGTTGCTGAGTTACATTCAAATTAATTCACATCTGCTACTCAAAATCTAATTTTAGCACATAATGGCTTTTGTATAATGACTGCAAAGTGTGAAGGTAGAAAAGTGTAGCTAACAACAAAACACGCAAAACACTGAACTAACATTAAGTAATTAAATATCTCTTTTTGCACCCACCTGTGACAAACCAACTGTGATAAGCCAGTCCATATATAAACTGTTGGAACAAGGACCTGTGGAGAAAGGACGTGTGAATAAGAAATTATGAACGCAGAGATTTTATAACTGAACTACGACCAGGAAGCACACTTTTCTCTGACTGTGAAAATCTGATGTTTTCACATAGTCACAAGCATTGAGACACAAGTCTTATAGGTAAAAAGATTCATGTAGCTGTTATGGTAGTTTAGTGTGGGGTGGCTGCTCTGCAGGTGCTGGGTCTGTACTGTAACTGGGCCGGGGACATGAATAATATATTTCTCATAAATATAGGTAAGATGTATTGAAAGAAAAACATCAGTAATAATGTTGATTATGTCTAAAGAGAAAATCTATCTGTAGTTAATCTGAGTGAGTCGACTCACTCACTCACCAGTACCAGGAGCATCAATTAAATTGGTTATCTTCAGGAACAGTCTGTGTGGACTGTTTGTTACCGTCGTGGCTTTTTCATCAAAGCTAAACAAATCTTACCATGCAGCTGCTGATGTCCACCAAGCCAGGTTAACAAAATCTGCAATTGTAGGCTGCAGACACAGAGGAAAAATGTAAGAGCAGTATATGCATATTTCAAGTAAATATCCAGTAGTCTCTCCAAATGTAAATGAATCCATCTCATTTTCTTCTAGCTTGCATCCTTCATTCATCACATCTTGCCCATTCTAGTGCCAAAATGATGTTCCTACCACAAACACTCCTCTTGGTGCAGCTCCAGCTTCACTGTTAGGCATCCGTTCGCACACAGACTGGTAGTCAAACGACTGCTTGCGGTTGTAGAAGGAATTGTTGTAGAGAGCGGACATCAAGTAGGGGTCTACATCACTGAAGAACATCCCCGCCTGTAAAGGATAAGAAACGCTGTTCACGCTCGGTGTAGAGATTAGAGAGAAACCACGGTCAGCGTGAAAATTAATTTATAGACTTCACCTTGTTCCAGTCATCCCTCTGATTGGACATGATCAGGAATCCACCATCATCTATTAAATAACACAGGAGATCCTGCACACAGAGGCAGAAATGGACCGTTAACTGGGAGCGCGGGGGAAAAGTGTTCAGTGGTTTGATACTCTTGATAGGAAGCTCATTAAAAAATTGGCAGAGATACATACATCGCTGTTGGCATCACAATCCATTTCACAGCCCCTGTTTGGTCCACACTGCCACACAGAAAAACAAAGTGATCATTTGAACGTCTCGGTGTAAACAGTTTGCTCTTTTTACGTGTATTTCAGTGTGTTACCATAGTCGAGCTCTGGCGGTTGTCTGTGCGGTTACTGGCAAGAATCTTGAATTTCTCTGTCCAGATTTCAAGGTCTAGTTTCACTCCAACCACTGAAGAGAAAAAAAAAAATAAATAAAAAGATAGGTGCACATGAAGGCACAATAAACAGATACAGAGCACAAACAGGTCCACACAAAATGACAAGTCACACAAACACAGGTGTAATTATCTTCGCCTTTTCTTTAACATCTATCATTATAATATTTTGTCTCCTCTTGCAGAGCTCAGCCCACCTGTAGGTTTGATGGTCTTTCCTCCTATTGTGATCTCCACAGCCGTGCTGACCAGGATCCCTATGGTGTCGTTTTCTGGGTTCAGCAGCTCGTCCCTGGCTAAAGGAGGTAAAACAAATACAGAAACAGCACGGCAGGGAAGGTTAGAAACACAGAGCCACAACATTATGTGAGACACATCACCCATGACTAAGAACATCATTCACCTGTTCGATAAGGCGCTCGGAAGATGTAGCCCTTGTTGTCGAGGCTGCGGCGGTAATAGCTAGCATTAAATGGCTCAGGGTCTTCCTCCCAGGTTTCTGCAGCCCTGAGATTTAAGACCACAGACACAGGAGCTGTAAATCCGTAATGTACAGGCTTCCTGCTATCCTGTGTGTTTCTGAAACAATCGAAGTCTTCACAACTTAGTACTTCAAAAAATATACAAAGTGAGAAACATAACAAAACTACAGAGCAACTGCAGTCTAGACACACAGCCTTCATGAGGGGTGCGCTTACTTGTTTGGAAACACTCTTGTTATGCCTCCATCTGTCGCAGCAAACACGGCTAGAAAGCCATATCTAAATGTCAGGATGGAGAGAAGAGGCAGAAGCAGGCTTTAAAATGGAGATCTTATCCACAGTCCAAGTCTAAAAACGCAGTTTTCTAAGTAGTAGCTGATACTCACGTATTCAAGTCTTTATTCTTCCACACTTTCTCAACCAGCTGCCTTATGATGCCAGCGTCCAGAATCAGGTTATGAAGGAGCAAATTGTCACCTGAGTATTAACAGAATACTCAGGTCAGAATTTAGATGTAGATCCCCTGAACACTTTTTCGCCTCCCCCCAGAGAAAAGTCAAAATCAAGGACACAGCACTCATGATTTTAGTGATTACTAAGCATATATTTTCCCTCCAGATTTCATAGCTTCACCAATATCCTTCTTGGTGTTGGTAGAGATGGTGGAAGGATTGGAATACAGCTATACTTGCTGATAATGCACCCTCACCATTATCATTACACACCTGTGTCACACTTACGATTAATCTGTCACATGTCAGAGGTTCAAATTTGAGAAGAAATGAGGCTGACTGTATTCTACAGTTTCCTTACTGTCAACAAAACAAAGACCAAAACCAACAATGAATTCGTCTGTCTGTTTTTCTTTGGATTTCCCCACCCTGTCTGCTGCTTTCAGCCCAAGCCCATTCATCCCTGCTAAAGTGAAATGGGCCACAACTATTTTGTTTCATTTTTTTTTTAAAGGCAAAATTGTTTCCTAAATCACCTGGACACTGTAGTTTTCAGTAAGTGTTGCTCAAACAGGATAGTGAATTTATTAGGGACTATTTTCAGCTGTGGATTAATACACATTTCAGTGCTCTTGCAGTATGGCAGCTGGATGGTGTATGTGGAATTGACTCAAAATAAACTACAGTGCCCATGTTTGTCGCAATGAAGGAACATGTCACCTTTAAAAACACATCAGTGAGATGCACCATTGCACTAATGGTGCATCTCACTGATGTGTTTTTAAAGGCTTTTGGAGAACACTGGAGCTCGACCGTCCAGAGGTATAAGCTGTATCATGGGTTGGTTACACAGATGATACTTACTAGCTGGACAAAGTCATTGTTGGATTTGGTCTTTTCATTAATTTTTTTTTGTGGGATTTGTTGACAATAAGAAAAATGTAGCATATTGGCAACCTTATCTTTTAAAGTCAATCCTGAATGCACTTTTCTTCTTTGTGTGAAGACAAATAAACTCACATTGTTTAGAATCCGGTGTCACCTTCTCCATGAGAGCAATAAAGTTGAGCAGGAACTCAGTGTTGTTGTTGGACAGTTCCAGATCATTGCAGTACTCCCTGAGGAACGGACAAGGCATTTAAAGTCAGATAGAGAAGGTAAAAACAAATGTGTACACATCATTTAAACTCTGTCTGCCTCATTTGTCCTTTATAAAGGGAAACACAACACAAAGTGGGGAAGTGTGAAAGCACACACGTTACTTGATGTTATGTGCAGCATGCATATCTTAAAGCTTAAATACAACTATGATAAAAGACCTGTCTGTCAAAGAAAAATGTACTGGACTGCAGAGCAGAGCACAGGCAGCACAATGGCAGAATGATTTTATCAGTGTGTTACAGAATTCAGGCTCATGCTGGAGGATATGAGGGTTTGACAACAAAACAGCACATTTTCTTTTCCTAGTTACACATTTTGTTGTCCAATATTCATTTTATTCTTTACATTGTACAAACAAACCAATAATCTCTAAATGTATCTGAGTATACAAACATTCAGCTCTACAGCAGCAGCATGCAAAGCAGATTTTATGTGTCTTCTGCATTTTACTAAGAGGACAGGTAACTTGTGGGAGAGAATGGGTGAATGCTAAAAAATATATAACCTTTTGATGAATTTTAGATTTTCTCTTCTAAAAATCCTGCTCGTTTTAAGAATGTGTCACAAGAAGTTAACTCACCACTCACCACTAAATAAACAAAGAGTGACTGAAGCCAACAACTTGCACATAAGTGCAACTCAACATCACAATAAACATAATTCAAGAAAGCAGATGATAGATATAAAATGCTGAATGTGGAGTGGAAACGAAACCAAAAAAAAAAAAAAAAAAAAAGAGGTGAAGACAAGACCAAAACTGATGATCATCAATGACAGCAAACATTAACACACAGGGCTACCTGGGAGCAATGAATACATGTCCTTCAGACTCAAAACTGTTTGGCAGCAGTGATTCAAAATCTGCAACAGAAAGGGGAAGATTATCCGGGAAGAGCAGTGGGCAGAGCAGTGGGGAGTTGTGGGTAAACAGCAGCTGTTCTTCAGAGGTGCAGGGACGCAGAAGGGAGATTACCATAGCAACACGGAGGTATCATGGGAACACTAGCGTTAGCCAATATGGTGCCTAAAATGAAACCTGACTCTCAATGGACGGCTGCTTTTTTTCTTTTTTTTTTTCAGAAGCACTCACACCTTTTCTCTTTATTTCACTTTGTCAAGAAACAGTTTCTGATTCATTTGGTTTCAGTCTAATATATTTTGGATGTCTGAGAACTGACTTGACCAGACGTGATGTGTCAGGAAGCAAGTTCTCAGACAGATTTCCCACAATGAGTGCTTTTAGATCAGGCAGGCATCAACATGGCCAACTATTGCAAGGGAGGTGGGTGAAGGTCCTGATGGAAGTGGTCACCCCTCAGACTGGCAGGGGAGAGGGCTCAGAGAGACACATAATCAGAGGAAATGCATTGCATTGTGAAGGGCATATGGAAGGGCAACTTCATTTCATCTATCATAGACAAAACACACAAAATATCAACCATCATTAAAGCCTTAACAGGTGAGTCTGCGATGAATCCAACATGTTATTTTCTCATTATGTGATGACCTGTAACTCTGTACAGCAAAGGGGTGAAAATATTGTCTTTTAGACCTAAAATAGAGTGCCCAGGTAGTTTTCCGCCCACAATGCCGTGCACATCCAGGGTCAGGTTTACAGAGGAAGGGTGCGGCCATGCCCCTGGCGGTCTGAGGGGTGAGGAGGGGAGGGAGACAAGCTGATGGAGACAGGGAGTACAGAGGGACGACACAGGAGTCAGGCGCTGATGCCGAGCGGCACCCTGACACCTGACAACATGGGAGGACCTGGGTGGGCAGGACACAGCTCAGCCTTGTAGGGTCAGTCTGTAGGCTGCAACGCCTCCAGTTATAGACGAGATACTACGGCAGCTAACAATCATTAAAGAAGTGTTTTTTAAAAATTAAATATAGAGATCAATAAATCTATAGTTAGATTAAAATATCATGACCACATAAAAATCCTGATTTACTTTACTATAAATATATAACAGTAGTTCTATTATATGGATATCATGATATATTATTATAGCTAGGATGTGGCACTATAAAATTAATACACTATGAAAATGTTACAGCAAACAATTACAAGTCTTTTACTGCATGTGGAGCCCAATATGTTCAAACCTGATCTGGCTATTGCTCTAACAAGAGGGAGTTTTTCTGTCAATACCTGAGCTCTAGTGGGAGAATTAGTTAAGACATTTATGACCTAATGACACTGTAAGAAAAAGACAGAAAGAGAGAGACAGACAAGAGTGAAAGAGAAACCATGGTATAGAAAGAGAGAAAAAGAAGATGAGAAAAAGAGAGAAAAATGGTCAAAGAACATGAGAAGAAAGTCAAGGAAAGACAGAGAGAAGGCAGACACAACCCATTTGGAGCTATCCACAGAAAGGAAAGGATTTAGGAGGGGTGGACAAAAGACAAGTTTTAACAGAGAACATGAATATCTGTCTTCCTTGGATGCAGTAGGCATTTTTTTTTTTTTTTTACTTCTGGAGCAGCAGATACGTAGGGAGGAGGTGGAGGTTGGGGGACTGGAGGAGCCATCGTGAGAGATGTGGGATCTGAGCTGCAGCAAGAGGGTGAAGAGGAAGAGGAGGAGGAGGGATAAAAGAAGGAAGAGGAGGAGGGGAAAAAAGGAGGGAAAAGGAGGAAGAGGAGGGTCCTGAAGGCAAGACGGGCAGGAACAGAGGCAAGCAGGCTGGGACAGGTGAGGGTAGGAGGGAGGGCAGCAGGAAGAGGTTCAGGACGAGAGGAGTGGGAAGGAGGAGGCAGCGGTAGGGAGTAGGAAGTAAAGGTAGGGAATGTGGACCAATATGGAGTATACTTGCCCTTGGTGTATGGCACTGTGTGGATCCATCAGAGAAGGAGTGAGCAAGAAAAGAAACAGGGGATCGGGTGGGAAGGGGGGATCACAGACAATATTTTATTCAATTACTGTTTGAATAAAAATATTGTTTTCTTGAAAGAAAGAAACCAATTTAAGTCAAACAAGACAAGAGAGAAAAAGAAATGAAGAGCAAACATCTTATTTGCAAAAGCAAACAAAAAAAAAAACAACGGAAAAATCAACACAAGAAAGAAAAAATTGGGAAATCCAGTAAAGGAAAACAGTAAAGACAAAACCAGTAATTGTGAGAGATAACCATGGTGGACACAAAATAAACCAAATAAATTAGGAAAAGAGGGGAGAAAAAGGGTCTAGACAAAGAAGGAATGAGAGAGACAACATGTGTCCCCATTCAGACCCACAGAAAACCCAAACTCCCACATTTGACAAGCCCTTGTCCTGGGCCGTGTGGGAGTTTATCTACTGAATGATTCCAAAGCTGGGAAACATCGCAGACAATCCAACAGAAAAAAAAAAAATAAATAAATAAATAAAAATCGCACACATAACAGAAGGAAAAATCCCCAAATCATAAAACTCATCATAAGGAGTGAAAAGCATGCATGTTTTCACAGTTTTTCAGAACATCAAATACTTTAAACACAGACGCTTCAGAATCATTACTTTGGTGGAGAAGAGGCGAGAGCATTTGGCAAAAAAAATAATAGCACAGAGGTCACCATTATTTTCACCTGAGTAACACAGTAAAACCACAGCTTTCACCTTTCTGTCAGTTCAGTCATTTTTTTCTTCAGCCAGTGTGAAGAAAAAACATCACCATTTTACAGCACAGCATGAAGACAGGAGGGAACAGGGGGCAGCAGAGGAGTCGGAGGGACTCAGGTATGATCCTGCCTATCGGAGAGCGGGAGAGCGCAGAAAGGGGGAGAAGGGAGAGGGGGGGCGGGGCGGGCGATTCCGCTCAGACACTCCCTATGATGATGTTGGAGGACAAAGGACTGAGTAATAGCGTAAGGTCATATTTGGGAGAGAGAGGAGAAAAGAGTGGAAAGAGAGAAAGCAAATAAGAGAGAGAAAGAGAGTGAAGGATGCTGGGTATTCGCGGGTACTTACACTGCACCTGAAGGATCTGGTCACTCAGGTTGGCCTTGATGTGGTTCTCACTATATGTGGGCAGTACCAGCCCTAGACTGAGGTAATGAGGCAGATGCAGAAAATTAGGAACACAATTTCAGGGAACACGGAAAAGACACACTCACACGCATACATCGAAGGTATAATTTGTGCAGCCATACAATGGTGTTATTGTAATTTAATGTGACCTATATTTCCTTTCGAAGCAGATCATTAGACGATGAGAGAACAATCTTAACTCCCCCCTGCAGACCTCCAGTGGGGACCTTTCGTTACAGGGGACCTTTGAGCTGCGTCCCAGATGGGCTCAAATCACACAATCAGAATATGAGAATAAACATCTGGCAGGTCTGACACATTGCCGATTGTGTCTCTGTTGGCGATTTAAAATGAAATAATGAAGTGGAATAACAGTCAAATAGCAATAAACCTGCATTAGCAGTAGAATTCAATTGGAATTGTGTTTCTGACCAGTCAGTGATTCTATGCCTAATATTAAATCTCCTTTTAGCTCTTGTTTAGTCTCCAACAACTCCTGAAGGAATGTGTGGCTTAGCTGATGAAACTCCTGTTTCCTGTCTGTTGTTTGGTTCTGAACAGGTAGTGTTCAGTCAGAACTTTAATGCTAAAAACAGGTGCCATCTGTAGCGAGAAACGAGAAACAGTTACATGCAGGCCAGAAAAACAAAAATGATGAGCTGAGAGACGTTATAAAGCGCCATAGAGATGAGTGGAACTGCAGAGTCGGGTGAGTTTGGGATTACAAGCGACACCTCACACATTTGTTCACAGTCATTTGTTCCATTGTTATGCAGGCCCATATGTCATGTTATGCATAAAAGAGAAACAGCAGTTTTGCTTTGTAATATGTCATCACTACAGCACAGTTTGATCTACATATGCTTTCCGTTACTAAATATTTACTCTTCTACCAAAGCCAGAAATTAAAGGGAGAAAAAATGGAAATACATGTCCCATTGCTTAATCTGTGGAGCTATACAAAGTGAAAATATAACTCAGTAAGGGGATTAATTGGAACAGACAGAAAATCAGGCTGTGAAAGTACCACGTTCACCCTGAGTCGCTGCTATAGTTGACTATCTGTAAAATAAAGCTAATTTAGATTTAAAGAAACATCCAGTGTCACCAATTTTACAAGCAAAATCCCATTTACTGCCCCACACTCTAAGATAGAGAATAAATAAGAGTGCAGAGCTTTGAATGTCTGGCTAGGGTTACATTTGACTGTTGCAGGCCACAACAGTAACACATACGGATTCTTAAATGTGCTGGAATTTCCCTTTGAGTTGAATATTAATAGAATTGTGCAGAGAAGGCCTCATATGGACTCAGCCAGGACCAGGCACGCTGCCAGTAGATGTAATGAAAAAGAAAAAAAAAAAAAAGACACATCAGGCATTTGTAGGACTACTGAATATCATCAACTGTAATTTGCCCAGTGTTGCCTGGAGGAAATGTCATTATGATGCAACCTCAAATGTTCAACCAAGTTTTGAAATGAATAAACTATGCAATTAATTTGTGCTTAGAGTACTGTTGAGGATTTTTATGAGAGATGAAAAACGGTTCTTTAATTTGGGTGATTCAGATGAATTATTACATTCAAATACAGAAGCCAAATGAGCATGTTGCATTTATTCAGTGATATTATAGGTTTAGTCTATTGCGTGATAGTGACAGCTACAGTTAAAAAACACTGCTGGCTGATGAATAACAGCAGAGACTTGTGACCCAAAATGGACAAATAGAGTTGGACTTCACTCACAGGTTTAAGTTGCACAGTCCTTTGGTTTGAGGTCAGGTGATGATGTTTGACCTACCTGTAATCTGTACCCTCCACAGGCGTCCATGTGTACGTCCGCATGGACTCATCAATGTACCTCTGTTGGCAACCACAAAGAGACTGATAAGTAACACTGTCACATCGTAAGTGCATGTCTCTCCCCATAATTGGAGGGAAACAACAGATCCTGAACATACAGAGTGATTCAGATTCATTACAACACCATTCAGGAAGGTGCTACTTTGGATCATGATTGAGTCTCATATATTGATGACTTGCCTCATCAACTGACTTAATGAGCGTCTTGATTTTCCTTTGCCCTGATTTGCCATCAATCATCTGTCGACGTATCTGAAAAGCAAGAGAGAGAGATGCTGCAGCATGAGAAGGTGTACAAATACATTCAACTACACAGAGATCGAAAAACAAGTGGCAAATATAAGGACCGAATGACATATAGATGAAAATGTTTTCCCTAATATCAGAGATGCTGTTTTACCTCCTCCTTGTTGCTGTCCTCCAGCTCTGCATCCAGAAAGTCCAGAGTGACGGGCTCCCTAAAGTTAATGATCTGAACAGAGAGAGAAAAGGCAGGGGAATATAGAGGGGGAGGTTAACATCAGTCAGCAAGAATAATGTCCAAATTTAGCTTCAGAATCAGAAGCTGCAGAATCATTAGATGCAGGGCGCCGTTAATAGTTGGACCAACCTTAGGTCGCAGGTTGGGATGCAGCAGTACGTAACCATTTGGGTCGATGGCAAAGGTGTAGCCATTGGCTCCAAGCTGTACAGAAAAATGGTAAATGAAAACGTGATTCGAAACTCATCAGAATAAAAGAGTGATACCGAGTGCACAGCATGCTCACTCTGTATGTAGGAGTCTTCTTTTTGATTTCGTTGATTGCGATATCCACTCCCATAACTCCCAGGATGAGCTGGTTCTGTGTGAAGAACACACAAAGCAATTATTAGCATTTTATCCACAACCCCTGCTGACATCAGAAGATCACACAGTGCTGGTAGCTGTGCTGTAGGACTGCTAAGAACATCTCTGTGCCATTTTTGACTTATCATCACTTTGTGTGCGATCTGATTAGTCCATATTTTTGCAGTCTATCTTAAACTGAGTCGGTTTGCAGCAGTGTTGCTGATTTAAGCCTGTGTGATAAGCTCAGAGTAAATACTTTGGTCATGGATAGTGAAAGCTGGATGCGTCTGTGCTCTCTGGATGATAAAAGAAGGTTGTGATGTCTGCTGTCACCTCAGGGGGGAGGTGTTGCCTAGAAGAGCAGCGTCTGGGTGGATGCCATTACAAATGACTGATGACGGTCAACAACACCAAAGGGATGCAAAATTAAATCTGAAACCCTCCTGCTACTCCAACGCCTGTCTCTATTTGAATAACTTGATACATGGGATGACTTTACCAACTGAATGGCAAAAAAACACTGTTCTTATATAATAATAATAAGGGTAAAGACTAATTATTGCAAAGCATGAGCTGGTCAAGTCATATTTGTTTGCTTGTTTGTAAAAATGTGGCTATTTCGAGCTCGTAAGTGTTGTTTTTACCTGAGAGCTTACGGTATCAGCAGTGAGGTTGAAGACCGGCATCGTCCCAGTGATGACAAGGCCCAAACCCTAACAAAACATATCAGAAATCCAATTTTTAATCTTATCTTAAAAGTTATTTATGTATTGCATGATTAAAAATCCAAACCAATAAACACAAGCTACAAATAAAACAAAAGAAATTTAGAGTCAATAAACAATAATAATAATGATACAAAGCAAAATAGAACAGATCCAAAAAGGCTGTGACGCCAAGGTCATGACCTGAATTTGCCCAAATCTCAAACAAACAAAAGTAGCAGATGGAATAAACAATTAACCACAGAATTAGAAAACTGCATTAATCTGCAGACTAAATATTTGGAGAATCTTATATAATTTACTTGAAGGGTAATAAAATGTTTCTGTCTTTGTAAATGTTCTCTCACCAGAGCATCCTGATAGACGTTTGTCCACTGCACCTGCTTGGCTTTAGGCCCAGCCAGCACCATGGGACGGCCCAGGACATCCAGGTACTCCTGCGAAAGGAAAAACATTTGCACTAGTATGAAGACAGACCATAAACACTCATGATCAAACACATGTTTATAGTGCTTGTCATATACATGTGTTAAGAGCAGAGAGCTGGAAGAGCCACCCAGTATTCATCTGTCATAAAACTATAAGACCCCGACTGGCCTCCTCTCTGTTGCCACATAAACCAGTGAGCCACCAGAAGCATCCCGGCCCTGCCGAGCCATAAAGCCTCTGGTCCTTAGCCACTCAAGGCCGTTTTTCATCATTATGAAGGAGCTATTAAAAACACATTAAGGGTGTCGATGGCACGATGTGCAAACAGGCCATTCTCCCAGAGGCTCTACTGTCATCGCTGGCACTGTGAGAATGTCCCGCAGCGAATGTGAATAGAGGTGAGGGGTTAAGTCTACTAGTGATACATCATATTCACTATATTCTTTTGTTCTCAGGAGCTACCTTGTACAACAGCTAAGATGTCATTTTTTGATAAGCAGCCTATTGATCCATGTCATTTTGGAGATGGTGTGTTAATTGGTAAAATTAGTGAGTGAGTGACCTCGCGACATATGGAGCAACAGCACAATTTGAAAAAAAAAAAATTGCCTTTCAGGGACAAGACGATTACACCATGAGTCTTCATCGTCTTGATGTTGTAACAACCACAGACAAATTGTTCTCTAATCAAACTGACTTCTGCCAACATTTACAAATGTACAAATTCCCCCTCAGTATACTAGTCAACGGTTATAACACCAAACGTCTATATGCATGTGTCGACAAAATACATTCAAATGTAAAAACAGATCAGCAAAAAAAAAGCAGCTCTCCTGGGCTTCCATATTAATTTTATAAACATATGAGGTTTTTAAATGACAAAAGGGGCGCCCTGTATGAGCACACAGCGATTTCAGTATTTTGCTTTTGACCATTTGTTTTTCATCGCCTGAACAGTGAGGTGCTGACAGGCGTAACCTATTCTATTATTAGCTCAATAAAAGTCCGGTTTAACGCGCCACAGGGAGATATTCCATCAGGACAATGACACCCAGACCTTTTCACGGGATATAGGGGAAATTTTCCGCCTGGCTAGAACAATCTAGGAAACATAAAAAGTCAGCAACCGGAGACGTGTGGTCCAAAGGAACCCGAGCCATATAGACTCCAGCAGCATCCCTGCACATTGATTAAATGCTATTGTCTCCCTGGGTACTGTGACAACTACAGCTACAGAGAGTAAACTCATCAGCATATTCCCTGTAAAGACAAAACATCCTAACTAATGCCTGGTCCTGTCACTGTTGCTCCCCTGAGACACTATACAAATAAGCCAGAATGGATGAAGTCACAAAAAACTTTCCATCACAGGTGACCATGCAAAATCACAAAATATAGTGCCATTTATTTTCAAAACTATTCCACTCTTCCCACATAACCGAATGACTCAGGACAATATGAATCATAATATTTTTGCCATCTGCAGTCCATCCGTTATTTGAACGTTGTCATCTTACTCAAGTGAGACTATGTGATGAGTGTGTGATGTTGAAGGGCAGAGTACGGTTAAATAACATAAGGCCCCAATGTGTCTTCTGGGCCTATACTGAGATCTGTAGTCACCCACCTTCAGAAAACCTATTAGAGTAAGTGGCAGTTCTCAGAATATAAATATGCCAGAGTTAATGGAACAGCTGACAGTCTATTCTGGGGCCTGATCGCTCACAGGGGCTGGGGGAGGTGGTGGTGGGGGGGTGGGGGGTGGGGGGGGTAGTGGCATAGAGGGTGGATGGGAGGAGGGGGTTGGCTGCATAGTAGCTCCCCCTCCTCCCAGCAACTGAGTCAATTTCTACAGCTGGAATGAGGTTATCCCATGGGCCTCTAGAAGCTCGTAGTGCCTCAAGCAAGCGTGGAGGGGGTGGAAGGGCCCTGGGTGTGTGAGGAACCAGAGGAGTGAGTGAGTGAGTGAGTGTGTGTGTGTGTGTGTCTGACAGACAGAGAGAAAGAAAGAAAGAAAGAAAGAGATAGCAAGGGAGAAAGAGATCTGAAAGTCTTTAGATCAGAGCTTCCAAACAACGTTCTCATAGAAAGACCACAACCATGTTTGTTATCCCTCCATCTGTGTCATTTTCTGTCCTTTCGTTAAGGTATACTTAAAGGTAATGTGTGTAATTGTCATCAAAGCAAGCATGAAGGAGGAGTTTCAAAGTGACTGTGGCCTGTGCATGCTCCATACTCCTTACCTGGGTGTTGATTCTGATGGCTCCAATCGATGGAATTTCAAAGTAGTAACCTGAAGATTAAGAGGAGAGAATCAATACACTAGTCCAACAGAAAGCTTGCATCCAGTCTGCTTCATGGTGCATGCCTGTGTCATGTTCTGTCTCTGAGCTTTACATTTTCAAGAGTTAAGCAGTCACGGTGAGTACAAAAGTGATCCATTTGCAGATTGGAGTCTAATCTCTTCAGTGTTATTAGGTACATGTTTTGCCATCATCTCCAGCTGATGATGTTTAGCCACGCAGGCATGGTAGAGCTTGTGGCCACTGACCTCTCCACACTCATGGTCGTGCTGTAGGATGTAAATGTGGAGGCTCTTTGGGACTGCTGAGCCCCAGGCACTGCTGCTGCTGATTAGGAATGGAGGAGAGTGACCGACTGGGTCAATAACCACGCCGCTCCCCAAGTTATTAAAGTCATGAGTGTTTATACAAAGAGCCGTGAAATGGAGACAGCATCCCCAGAATGTTAAAAGGCAGAGATGACTCTCATTATTTTGATACATTATGCACTTTGCCACAGTGGGCTGTGTCGAGATTTGACTTCTCTGTCTCATTCCTTTGCACAAGTGAGAATGCAGACATTACACACATATGTTCATACGCGCACACGTCTCTGCACACGCAGTCACAGGATGCAGCGATTTGTTATAGTTTTCTTCAGAGCAGCGGTTTTGTCCCGGTGCTTTCGGCTGAGTGCCAGAGAGGTGGCATCTGGTTGTAGGGCAAAGATTGGCGAGAGGTGAAGAGAGGAAAATATAGTCAGTAACTAAAGAGTAAGAATGTAAGGTGGATCTCGTCTGTGCTGTGCAGGTCAACAACAGAGACCAGCTGCGTGAGGGGCAATTATGATTTTAATCAATAACCTATTTTCTTTGTGACTCTCATTAACATAACGTCTTAGCAGTAGTAGAGGTCAGTTTTCCTCAGATCTATGAAGTCATATAAGAGAAGCATTTGGATTTCTGGTGTGGTACAAACAACTAGGGTATAAAATATATTTTATTATATGAGTTGAATTCGACAATATTGATTATGTCAAGCTTTTTTAATTAGATGCGGGCATGCTCTAAATGTTGGTTTAGTGCTTTCTGCGTAAAGTAACTGTCAAAACATGCTGTGTTAAGTATGAGTATGCCTTTCACTTTCTATTCATATAGTTTTCTTATCAAGACTTGTTTGAGACAACATATGAACTGTCATAAGTTATACCCAATAAGCTTGTATAACTAATTTCACGGTATAATTGATATGTTTGAGGATTTTACTTCTATTGCGGATGGCCATCTTCAATTTATGCAAACATTTTTTTCCCAGCTTTGGATTAAAAGCACCACTTTTGTGGAAGTATTAGGATCACCAACGATAGATCATATTTGGTGCTTTTATCCCCCATTTCACCTATATATATTTTTTTTTGAAGATAACTCTACTTTCTGTTTTGGATTTTGTTACACTGAGAGCATGGATAAATGGTTTCATTCTCCTCAGAGTCACGGAGAGGTTACTTTCTTCTTAAGATGGGCTTGCAGCTCAACTGAGACAACAGTTAGCATCTCCAACTGCCCTAGATGTGGGTGTTTGTGCTTGTGTGTGTATGTGTTTCTGCAGTTTGTCAAATTTGTGTATGTCACGGGCGAAGGGTTAGGGCCTGTTGAAGTGTCAGGGAGCTGGCTCTGTTGGAGTGAGATACCAAAGAGTAATAAGTACTGAAGATATGAGAGGACAGCTCCATTGAGGCTGGTGTGTCAACACCATTGTCTTATGTTGGCATAGACTTTAGTACCGTGGTAATCACTACAGTTGTGAACAGCAGAGAGCATGTTGGCACAGAGGCGTAATCCTGGACTTTCCCCAGCCTGACAGGGAGATGGCACAGTAATCATCCTGCTACCAGACTCCTCCTGCTAATTAATAACAACTTCTGGGGAGATACTTCTGAAGCACTTGGCTCCAGTGGCAATAAGCTAATCAACAGCAGCAGTTAGCCGAGGCTTCATACAGAAAGGCCTCATAAAGCAGCAGCTTCAGATAAACCTCAACACTGAGAAACAATAATACATGAAACAGAGGAAAAGAGGAGGGTTCTGGATTTAAAAAAAATAACAAGTGTTCAAAAACTGAGCACAGCAACAACAGTCTGAGTTAGTTTGGGCAAAAATGAGCTGAGTCAAGATGAGATTCATGCAGACAATGTAGCAAACAGGAAGAGCCGCTGAGTCATATGGGCTGTCAGACTGTCTGTCAGAGGAAGGCTGGCCTGCTTTGTTGGGTTATTTTAGGAACTGTAGTGGCTTTAGATGAATAAAATATTGATTTGACCATCATGTGCAATAAGACAGACACATGGATAAATCTTGGTGATGATGTGTTTTGTAATTGTGCAGGCGGGTTTAAATATTTTATTTCATTTTCCTCATTTTCTGGTTTGAAAGCCTGTTGACCTGGAAGTGATCACAAGTATGCTTTGCTTCACACGTAACCACACCCAACAGTGAGGGCACAGTGTCCTGGAGTACATCTATACTTCACTTCACCTTCTAACCATGAACAGGATAGTGGGACACAGAAAACTGATAGATCTAATAATTTATTTCTCGTTATAAATTACACTCTTCAAAGCAATAAGACCACACCTGCACAGTTGCAATAAAAATCTAATGTTTTGTAGTTCATTTTTATATTTTATAGTTCTCTCTTAAAGACTGATAAGGCTTTGTATTTCCTACTTTAGAATAACAAGACTGGGGCTGTTTTCAAAGTCCTTCCCTTGTTCACTCACTGGTTCCTATATAACAGAAATGCAACACTTTAGTCTATATAGTGAGCAATAAATTGAGATTTCGGACGCTTTTTAAACATCATCACTGAAAGGTGTAGTGTTGGTCAACTTCCATTTTTGCATCTGTAAAATATGACGTCATGATGGATTGTGGGGTTGTTAACAGAGCAGTATAAATGTCACGGACAGACGGCACGTACTATAATGTGCATACATTTCACATTCAGAGCTCGGACAGTCAAATAAAATGTCACTTGAGTATCTTGTCTCATCCCTCTTACATATCTGACACACAAATGCGCTTCAGTAGAAACATCTTATCCACTTACCTTTATTGGCACAAGCGATCCATTGCAAAGGGGTGACATCATAATTATGTTGGCCTACAGAGAAGGTGAACACACGAACCTGGGTGGAGATAGAGACAAACGCAGAGAGACAGAGAGGACAAAAGAGGCAAGTCATTTGAAGGAAATGCTAAAATAATGCAGGTAGAATTAAAACAGCCGAAAACCAAAGTTCCTGCAGAGACAGCTACTAAAACAAAACTATACCCCACAAACCTACTTCTGGATGGCAATAAGCTCACTGTCATGCGACAACTACGACGCACAAATCTTGACTACGATTAGATTAGCCTCCCAGTCAACTCACAAAACTGACTCCAACTCAAGACTGCAGTGAGAGAGTTGTCAAACTGCAGATTATTCATGTATGACAGCAGCCGTCATGAGGGAACTCGATAGTAATGGATATCAGAATAAATATTGGTGGGGCTGTGAAATGGGGGAAAGGAGGGGTGGGAGTGACAACAAGATGGGAACAAAGACACAAACTCACTATCTACTGGCTGTAATTTTATAGGCTCTGATGATAAAGTGGCTAATTAGTCAGAGGGTCAGAGCTGTTAACACCAGCAGCAAAACATCAAAAGAGACAGAAGAAGAGAGAGGGAAAGAGAAACAGACCGAGAGAGAGGGGGGAGACAGAGTCGAAAACTAAAGAGATGAATCACAAGAGGAAAAAGCCTGAATCAGAACAGCCAAAGTGGAAGTGAAGAAAGCTTGGAGTGGATGTTATGTGCACAGATTGGAGTGCTTGGCATGTCTGACAGCCTAACTAACACAACTGCCTGTGCTATAATGAGACAATGTCAGCAGAAAACGGTGGGAGACGGAGAGAGAAAAAGGGCCTGCTAAGACAGTTTCTGGACATGCATGATCTCTTGGGCTGGCAGAGCGAGTAGATGAATAGATAACAGCCTTATGGGGACAGACTCACTGTTTTGTTGGGCCAGTTGTACTTCTCAAAGATTTCCTGTGCACGATCCTCCCCGCCATCTGTAAACATCATTATCATCTTATTGCAGTTGGCCCTCGGGGCGCTGCTCTCCTGTGGCACATGAAGACAGAAGAGGGAGGAGAGAGGAGAAGTGAGAGGGAAAGGAGAAGGGAGACAGGTTCAGGAAAATGCAAGAATAAAAAGGGGAAGGTTGTCAGGCTAAAACATCCATCAAAACAGTGTGGTACTGCTGTAAATATGCCAAAGATACCAAGGGCAAGTTTACACAACAAAAAAAAAAAAAAACAGTACATAGATGTAACTGTGACACTGTAACCCCCACTTTTTAATTCTTATAAGCAGCACGTAAATGTATAATAAATGATTTATAAAACATTATAATGTACTTGTAATTAGATATAAGTGTCAATTTATTTGTCAGCAGCTACAGCTCCTCCATAAATAGAGGCTAGTGTATAAGCGGATGATGAATGACAGTATGGTAAAACAATAGATGTCATAATTGTTGACAAATACTGTACATTAATAAACTCTTAAAATGTACTTATATATGCTTATGACTACATTATAGTGTGTTATAAACCTTTAGAAATGTTTATATGGTGGTTGGAGTAAAGAGTTACTGGTATTTTGACACTCCATCAAGACCCTATAAGATAAAAGTGATAAAGGAAAATTTATGCTTGAAGAACAGGAGCTTTCCTACATTGAATATTGGAATGATCTGACCATTCTTGATCAATCAGCTGTCTTTTTGACTCCTTATTTAAACTTACTATGCTTTTTAGCTTTTTAGCTAAAAAAAAAAAAAAAAAAAAGCTAAAACTTATTTAAAAGATGGGATAGATGCAATGGTACTGCTATCAGTTTTATCCACAACGCCACATCTTCCAGTAATGTCTACTACCATAAGTCCGAAATGTTGTAAAGTTTTACTTGCTACCGCGTAACAAATCTTTTCTCTAAACAAACACCTCAAAATATTGTATTGTCCCTTGTGTTTACAGATGTGGGCGAGCATATATACTTTATGTTTGTTTAGTTTGTGTTTTCATTTAATACTGACAGTTAACCTGGAATTTTTCAGGTGTAGCATAGAGAGGGTGTAATGTCTTTCCTTTCACTTCAAAATGAAATGACATATTTCGTGTTTTAGAGTAGTCCAGTCATACATCATATTATCATCAGATCAAAGGCAGGGATTTATTCTGGAAATGTATACACCTCCCTATTAAAGTAAAAATACCATTCTTCTGTCGGAACGTTATTATTTTTTCTTTTCTTATTCTTTTTTTGTCTACATTTTGGTGCAATGGATCCATCTAATCCGCTCTTAGCTCTCATTCTTGGCTTTTCATCTACATTTACAAATTTTCCAGTTGGTAGGCACGCGCTTCCTCATATTATCATAATTTTAGGATTTCATTTGAAGAATACAACATTATTCTAGCGTTAAATTTGATTGTGTCAGAAGCACTTTCACAAGCATTTCAGCACTATAAGCTCATAGCCAGGCACCAGTTTTTAGCATTCAGCTTTGATACAACACCATCCCCAACCCCGCCTGTCTGCACAGCAGCTGCCATTGATATGCAGGCCAGCGGCATGTCAATCTGACAAGATTCTAATAAAGATAAATAATATTGCTACAATTACATATTTTTATTGTGTTTCTGCCACCAATCATGCAAGTGAGTCTGCCACAGACAGCGATTAAAGGGGCCTTTTTATTTCTCATTCTGCTGGCAAAGGGAAAGGGGGGGGGGGGGGCAGGATTTGGCTCTATGCCTGCAACCCCACCAGAGGAATATAAAGTGTCTGTGGCTGATCTCCTCTGGGCTGCGCTCATCAATCATCCCATCAGAGCCCATTAGGGTGGCAGCCTCCTAAAATACACAGCAGCATACGGAGCTGAGGCAGCACCTGTGTTGAGAGCACGTGGACGCCTGCTGCCGACAGACCTCACCACTGTGCTAGCTGCTGCAAATGCTAGCGTCACTCCATCGCCACAGCAGTTATATCAGACTAATCTTTGGCAACGACAGAACTCTGGAAATGTCTTTTACAAACCTGAACCCCTCACTGTCAGCACTGTTTTATCACTGTAAATTCAGCTTTATTAATTGGATTAGACAGTAACTGTGGCAGAATGCACTGGAGCTACAGTACATACTTCCAGCGTGCTATCTAAGACTTTCTGGAAGCGCACAATGTGTCAGCCACAGACAAACATCCACCCTCGCATTGCCCTGGCCTGAAAGGCTTGTTGGCTCTTACATTGAGAAGCTGTTCAAAGGCGAATGTGAAGCCAGACTTGTAATCTGTGGTTCCTTTGGCTTGCATATGCATGACGGCTTCCTTGAAGATCTTCTTGTTGCGAACGTTGGCTTGGACCAAAGTCTTGAAGCAAGGAACAACAGTGTCGGCCTTCTCATTGAACTAGAGGGAGAAACACAAAGACACACATGAGAATGCCGTATATATGTACTAGTTTTTCCAGACAAAAACACCCTCAGATTTACAAAACTGAAGTTTGTATCCAACTGTTGTAAGATTGTGAATTTCTTTGTTTTCTCTATCATATGTGTGCGTAGTTCACGGCGGCTGGATGTGGATGTGGGTGTATGCAGATGTAAGCTGCCCTGCTACTCTCTGGCTGGCAGTAAACACTGGTAATTACAACTTTCCACACAAAGAACAGGTGCACCTGAAACGGCAGTGCAAAGCGCTGAACAGAAACCCAGCCAAGGTAATATCATCTGTCTCATCTCATCCACCAAATTAGCCTAAAAGTGTGTGTGCGTGTGTGCATGTTTCCGTGCCTGTGGCGCGCATATTTCTTCTTGTGTGCAGTGTCTGTGTGTGATTACAATATTAGCAGCAATGTCTGTAATAGCTGGTTTCAAATGCTGTTTCTTTTTGAAGGTCAACTTCAAAATCTACTGACATTTTCAGGCCAGATGGATGTGAAACGTTATGTGTGCGAAAAGCTGACATTTCTCATGGGTTGTTTGTCTCATGTCTCATAACTAAATTAGCAGACAAAGAAACTGAAGACACAAAAGTGTTCAGATCCACATATTCAATAACAATCATTCTGTTACTTCTTAGTATCGCAATCGCTTGTGGTTGGTTGTCCTATACAGCAGCTGTGAAACAGGATTAGGAAAGAAAACGAGCTGGGTTACATCTACTATGTATAATAAAAATTTTAAAAACTGCTTTGAAATAAATTCTGTATTATTATAACTAATTATATTGCCATTACAGAACTGAGGCCACAGTTTGTCATAAAGAAGTGTCCTGAAGCATACAGACTCAAGAGATGGTGTCTGATGATTATTTTCAGTTAATTTTTAGTTATTAATGTTTTTTGTGTTTGCAAATAATTCACAGCAAGCTTTTGTAAGCCCTCACTCTCTTTACAGGGGTGAAAATCAGATGCGTTCCCACCCAGATTACCATGCTCATTTCTTCCTCTTAGAGCTGGGATTTAGAGGCATACAGTGACTAAGAGCAATGGATTATGAAGGATTACTGAAGGAAGTCTCCAAACAGAGTCACCACACCAAGCATGTGGACGCGTGTGTGCGTTATCTGTCCTGCAATATAGGATAACGTTAATATTCCCCTAAACATTAGTCCTAATAGAAAGCTTAGTAATCAGCAGAGAGTGAAAGAGACAGACGGGCGAAATCCCACATGGAAAATGGTGATGCAGGAAGAGCAAATACACTGTAATGAGGGAGTGCAGTGTTTCCACTGCAAGCAAACAACTGGGAGTAGTATGAGCACACTGTGCCGTTTACTGACTCCCTGCTTGATTACCACCTGCTTAATGAACACAACAAATATTTGTGTTATCATTGTTTTCAGGAGTGATTTGTAGGATTAATTGCAAATCATGATCTACAAACTTCCACTTACCCTGGCCACATTCACATAGTCATCATCTGATAGAGTATCCAGCATCTCCACAACGGAGGTTTTCATGAGCTTCAGAGTGAGTCCGCTGACACTTCCGCTCCTGCAGAAGAGAAGCAACAAAGCACTTAGACGCTCAGTTATAGGAAGACCGGTCTGAATATTGGGTCCATGTATGAATACATGTTTTTCTGTTCATGCCCCTTTTTCAAAGTTATCAGGGACTGGTTTCGTCCAACAGGAACAGTTTTGTCCTCTGACAAAATTTTGCCATATTTGGACATGCATTCAAAGTTGCATCTGTAAGTTTGGCAAGTGGCAAGTGGCAAGTGGAAGAGGAGCAGTCGTCTTCCTCTGACTTTAGGCCTTTCTCACGCCAACAGGTGGCACTAGTGCCCTTTGAAGGAGACACACGCTCACACCAGGGGGAAATGTGGAAAGAGGAGGCAGTAAAATACTCACACATCCACAATGATGACCATGTCCTTTGGAGACGATGCACCTTGGATATACCTGTACAAAAGACGCAAAGAATGAGCTTTAATTTGTTCCCATAATCTTTGTGGATTGCACTTAAGAAAGAAGCTAAACTCACAATGAGCTGAGCCATGATGATATGAAGCGACCATGGCTGAGCCCACTTAAGCTCAGAATACAGAAAAGGCTTATGCGCTTAGAAGAGTTAATAAGTTGTGCTATATACTTCAATGTTGGCAACAGCTACTGTCGGCTGACTTCAACAGAGATACTCCTCTGGTCTGAATAACAATGCCTACTCTAAATAATTACTGCATAAGCCAAAGTAATTTCTAGTTTATGGTCTAAGTGTATAATGAGACATTCATGGCAAAGGCCTGCACTGGACTGTACAACCTCCAAACCACACAAGCCATTACTGTAAAAACAGCCTGGCAAGCAACACACTCAGTCTAAGAGGTATAGAAATGAACATACTCTATATCAACAAAGACTTCATACAATTTTTAATTAGTATCTATTACCCAATGACAACGACAGATATTTTTGCATTATGTGTTTACAGATGCTTTTGATATTCATGTTACCGCCATGCTAAATACTTTATTTTAGAACCTGCTTGAATTAGCTGGTTTCTGGTTGATGCTTGTTTCAGGTTGAGTTTAAATAAATTCACAAATAACTTAATGGCGCTTAAAAGTCGAGCTGCCTTTAAAAATCTGCCAATAGATCGGCACATTCTGTTCCCAACACAAATCGACATGATCAAATAGGTTTTACCGAATCAAATGTCAGTGTGTTGCAGTGAGGTGATCTACTGCATCCTTAATGCCTTAAATGATTGTCTAGGATACTGATAGTCGTTTCAAGAAATAGAAGTAGCCACTCATAAGAATTTCAAAGAAAAACACATGATTTCGGGGCTTAAAACTAACAAAAATGACTTAATAAAACAGAATGTTTTGGCAGTTGTGCTGTGGTGACTCATCCAGTCTAATACGCTTTATATTTAGTTACTTGAAATTTACATAAACTTGTCAAGGAGCAGCCTGAGTGGTGTTGACCTGTGCTGTGGAGAGCCTGTGCTGAGCTAAGTGCTGTCAGTAAAGTAAGATAGCTGATGTTCTGATGACTCATCACTTGGGCGTCAAACACATTATTTACTCTGGCGGGCTCTTTGTCAGGGGGGTGGGGGGGGGCACAAGCTGTTTAAGACCATTATGCTTCCACTGCAAAGAAACTCCTGAAATAGGGCTGTTCTGGATGCGCGTCAGTCAAGGCACAGCGCAGACCCACAAGGCAGAGACGGGACTGAACTAGCAAGGTCAGGCAACTTGTGTCCTGGAAGAGACTCACATGTAACATCTGTACACAGTTGATAGAGGATGATATACAGAGGAAAACCAAAATTCCCTCATTCTGTTCCAGTAGCAATTAAATCCACATTTAGCACTGATACAAAGAGAGCTGACACTGATGGACATTATAGGCTTTTCTACGGCACACTGGGAATGGGGAGGGGAGGGGTGGGGGGTTCACATGTGAGTACTAGTTTGACATTCTGAGGAGTGAGCAGGAAAGCAGTTAGCAGCCGTCTTAGGGAGAGGCACAGTAATCATCAGGGGTCTCTTTCTGCTGATTATCAGCCATTCCACTGAGTGTGGAGAGAAGCCAGCTGCCTGTGGGCCAGAGAGGCTCTTTTCTTATGCTCGGCCAAGCTGATATGGAGGTAGAGCAACGGAGCCCCGGTAGGCTTCACCACTGCTCCCACAAGTCTAAGCGCTCCCACTCACTGGCAGGCGCCACTGCAACCTGCAGAACGACCCTTGACCCGTGCTGAAGCAACGTCCCTCAGCACACTGCCTGGGCAGCTCAAATCCGGTTTGCAGACACAACCTGGGCCCCCACTCTGCTGAAAAGCTGCCTGGAAACCCCCAGATGGAGCAGGGGCTCGGCACCAGCACTGCCTCGCAAGAGGTCGATTAACTGAGCATGCCCAGAGTGAACATGGGCAAAATGTGTGTATGTTTGAGGGAGAGAGGGGGAGGGAGAATCCAATTATTTTCAATAATAAAGAATGCCACATCAAAGGTAGAACTTCTGCAGCTCTCCACAACTGTGTGGCGTATGAAATCAGGTCTGGAACCATGAGGCATATTGGCATGCATGACTTTTATCAATTTAATTACTGAAATCTTAATTTGAGGGAGTGAGAGGGAGAGGAGGAGAGATCTGAGACTCCACACAGTGGAGCGCCTTCTTTCTTTCGAGCGGATGGGGTTTGTGAAAGCGATCATCGATGCAGGACGGAGACTCAGTCAGAATGTGGCCCACGTCTCTATTCCCTCAGGCTCATGGACGGAGACACCCTGTCTGGAGATTGAAGGAGGGTCATTTGGTGACGGTTGATGCCTGCAGACCAACTGCAGGATTTCATTAACTTCTCTGGTCAGTCTATTTCTCATAGAGGAGAATGGTCCTTTAATGGGACTTCAAGTTATTTTGAACGGGCTAAATGTTAATTATACGGCAATACAGGCTTCTATTACTCAGTCATTATGGGTCATCTCACGATGTAAAATCTCACAATAGTAGACTGTGTAAACTTTAGCCCTAAAATCTGCTGAGAAAACAGAGAGTAACACATGAGCCAGAATAGCGTCACTCAGCACTGAAGCTATAGTGCTACTATGGCTGATCTTCCCTGATGATTGTCTTGGTGTATCAGCAGCGCTCTCTTTCTTTCCCTTTCCATTGCCTGAAGTACAATTGAATTTTCTCTGTACCTCTGAGCCGAGAACATCAGGATCAGAGAGAGCGGGATGGAGTCAAGGATTTTTAGTCTCCAGGCTGATATGCAGTCCTACGGTTGTGACAGATAAAAATCATGAATTGAGGCCGGTATCAGTGTATAATTCTCCACATTTTGACTCATGGATCCAGATGTGTTGTTTCTGCATGGATTCTAGTCAGTAATTACCTCTCAGCTTCTGCCCACTGATGCCATTCTTTCCCTGTCATTACCCAGTCTCCTGCGTGCCAGGGCCAGGTGACAAGCAGATGGGCCTGGCTGGTGCTGAACTGAGCCCTGCCGCCGATTCAATCCCACAGCAACACAACCGTCAGCCATCAGCCAGTAGACTCAACATATCAGTCTACGGCCTTTCTGTCCGCTCACTGAATCTGACCAATGGTGCTGAACCATCATAACTAGTGAGGGGATTTGATTTCAACGTCGCCATTGTATTTACATATCAGGATGAGTCAGACCTGGTTCTGGCTGAGCAGCTCATTACTGAAGATAAACTAATATGAAAGCTCGCCCTCCAAGTCCAACTCCCCTATAATTCAACCTATTTATACTCGTCCAGGTATTTTCATCTAATCTCACATCTCATAAATTAGAAATACCAAACTAGTAACTACTTGCCAAGCAACTTGCTAGTGGTAAACAAAAAGCTGAGTTTGAGTTGACAAGGTCCAACTCAAGGGAAAGTAGAAGTACCGCATGGCGGTGGTATGCCTCCATACGGTTGGGTGCCTGTCTGTAGCAGATGTATAGGTAGAGGTTATGGGTGTTTTGTAGTGATAATGGCAATGCTTGGGAAGGTTAGTGTTGGGTGTTTACAAGCAAAATGTACACAAGATCACAGTGGCCTTGACCTTTGACCTCTGACCTCCAAGAAATTGACTCCATCTCTGACAAGCAGTGATAATATGAGCAAAGTTTGAAGAACATCACTCAAAGACCTTGCCGCATCTGCCCAGCAGTCAGCAGTAGAGTAGAAGCCGTCCAGTTTCTCTCTGTACTGCCTCTTAGCTGCTGTAATGGCTTTCCTCAGTCCATACTTCGCAGCTTTGTACTCCGTCTCATTGCCTGATCTAAATGCAATGGACCGAGCACGCAGCATGTGGCGTACCTGACTGTTTATCCAGGG
Organism: Toxotes lorentzi; assembly: GCA_037833715.1. Taxonomy (NCBI): domain Eukaryota; kingdom Metazoa; phylum Chordata; class Actinopteri; family Toxotidae; genus Toxotes; species Toxotes lorentzi. Next base: position 16,292,999 of record JBBMJY010000018.1, read on the forward strand.
CTTCTGGTTGGGGAACTTCCTGACTTGTATGATGGGCACAGTGTTGTCAACACAAGTGCTAATGTACCCAGTCACATACTCAGTATAATCCTGTATGCTGACGGAAAAGTCCCCCAGAGTGGCTGCCGCTTTAAACACATCCCAGTCTGTCTGAGCAAAACAGTCCTGCAGGGTGCTCTCAGTCTCTGTGGTCCAGAGTTTAACTTGTTTGGTGACAGGGTTTGTTTGTTTCAGTCTTTGTCTGTAGGCTGGGTACAGGAACAATGAGATAGTGGTCTGACTGTCCGAAGTGGGGGCGGGGTGCAGCCGCTCTTAGCTCGTCCTGTTTGTTTTCTAGGGACCGCACGTTAGCTAGCAAGAGGTTGGGCAGCGGTGGTCTGCTAGCACAAGATGTTAGCCTAGCATGGAGCCCTCCCCTCTTGCCTTGCTTGCGTCTTTGTGACGCGCTCTCCTGGGGTCAGCTTACTGACTCACAGTTGGGGCTGTGTGAGTTTGCGACATCCAGCAGTGCCTGTCTGTTGTATGTTAGCAGTGCGTGGCATTTGTGCACTGCAGATAGAGAAAAAAGCACACACACAAAAAAAGAAAAAGCCGGCATTCCAGAGCGGAGTGAGCAAACACGTCTGCCACGGAGGGCGCGATGTTGCCCTAACACATTCTAAAGCACAACATTTGAATTAAGGTCACAGCGGACCTTTGACCTCTGACCTCCACAATCTAATCAGTTCACCCTTGAGTCAACATTTGTGCAAAGTTTGAAGACCATCCAGACATAAAATGAACTTGATCTTTGACCTTTGACCTCCAAAGTCTGCTCAGTGCATCCTTGAGTCACAGTCAACATTTGTGCATGGCTATTGCCGGCGTGGAGGCATAAAAAACATACAACACAACAAACAAAAAAAATAATTTGGCTACCTAGTCATTGTACTGACCTAAAACATAATAGATACAAAAACCTAAAAGCCTCTTAGAGCCACAACAAAGATGCGTCTTGTAATGAAGAAATACATTTTTTTGCGCTTATTTTTAAAACGACACTGGACTGTTTCTTTTGCTGTAAAATATAAATTCTAACTTATAACTCACAAAGTGACTTTGGGCCTTGTACAAATGATAAATTTAATTAAAAGTATCAATAAGTTTACATCTATTAAGAGGACCCTAAAACACTGTGACCCAACCCAGTAGTGACTTGTATGCTCATAAAAAATACAAGAAAGCCATAAACCATGTATGTCATGAAATGTGTTCATACTATCACAAATGTGCGCATGACAATATGTACAATCAAGCTGAAGTCTGATTCATGTGTGTATTAGACGTGCTCTTTACACTGAAGTGGAACGAGGTATTGCTCAAAATGAGAGAAGATTAAAGCAGCAGCATTCACAGCCAACCCACGCTTACAACCCCCCCACACCCCCCACCAAATCTAAAAGAAATGCATTATACAAGCAATGAACACAATGACATATTCTTCGTTGTGGTGATTGTATTTCACCCCTTTTTCAGCAGTCTGGTAAAGGAGTCTCATTGGAATTCATGAAATAGTTTTATCATGGCGCAGCGTTGTAAAATCAATACATTAACTGTGCCGGGGGGCTAACTCTCTCAGGAGATTGTGTTTATGCACCCTGACCCATTCCACAAAGTGTTGTGCATTACATTTAAATTGGAGGAATTATCTAAGACATACATTTCAGAAACATGCAATAGATACATGTAGCGTGATACGTGGAGTGACTTTTATTGAGCTACAGCGAGTGTGCAGGAAAAGCCGACTGTATGTGTGGAGCTGTGTGTGTATCAGTCATCAGTTAGTGTGCTCATGTTCCATGTTTGCATTGTACAGTGCATACACATAATGAGTGGGATGTATTATACAGTACCTTTTGTACTGTGCATGTTTGTCCACTATAATGTGTGAATTTTCTTCACATTGTCAGCTCAGATATATACGTGCATTATGTACAGAAGATGTAAGCAGAGTAACCATACATTAATGGGAGAGCTGTATATAACATAGAGGAACTACTAGTGTGTGTGTGTGTGTGTGTGTGTGTGTGTGTGTGTGTGCATTGTAGGAGTGTTTGTGTGCATGCTCCCAAGTGTGCGTGGATTTGTGTTGTGCTGATGGGCTTATTATTTTATGGACTGCTGCTCTCTTAGTGCTCCTGTGGATGTGGCAGGCGAATAAAGATTGAATTAAGATAAAACTATAGGAGGACAGTGCCCAGAGAGCCTGCAGGAGAAAGAGATGTTGTCTGCCGTTTATTTATTCCACTTTCTGTTGATTATTGGAAGTGTCGGTACCAACATTCACATTTCCATATTTTTGGCTATGCCTAAGAAGAACACACAAAATTTTAAGCTCAATTTTCCCACCACTTTCCTTGGTGAAAAAAAAGTGCAGAATATTGAATTAGTAATGCATATAGGAATATATCAATATTAATTTTTAGCACACAAGAACTAGTCTGTTACTGCTGCACTCAAAATGCAACAGAAAGTCTCGGCTGCGTCTCGACATCTTGACTTAAACGGAAATGTGAAATCTTTGATAGGGACTCTCCTTGTAAAACTGCTTAAGTCTTGTGTCTCCTTCAGTCTCGCCAATAACACATCTGTCTTATTTGAGTCAGCTTCTCCCTCAAGTGGGGTGAACAGAATGAAAGATGGAGGAGGTGAAGCTGAGGGCCCTAGATATGGGGAATGGTGTTTTGGGGAGCCTCAGCTCTGACGATTGACCAGTGGTTATAATATTTACAAAGAGGTTAGACTGACTTTTTGAAGAAATCAATAATATATCAATATATGATATAGTCTACATGCTGTTGTGAACCTGGGAGGTAATGGGATCTTTGCAACGCTTGACTAACAGGACTCCATGCCTGTCTCTGGTTATTTTTCTCTTCCTCCTTTCACTCTTCTCTCTCCCTCTGCCTCACTTCACCCTCTGTTTCGCTTCCCTTGATAACATGAACAGACAATATAATGGACAAATGTTAATAATTAATGTCAGAGCAATTGGAGACAATTAAGTGTGTTGACTGGACCATTAATTTTCCTGGGGCTGTCGGTGTGGGTGCAGATGGGGGGAGAGAGCCCATCTGTAGATGCAGGCGGCCCTCCGATCTCTTTCATCAGAAGTGCAGCTGGTCAGCTCCAGCCAGGTCACCCACGCCACCATCCATCCGTCCCGATGAAGCTACAGGTCTATTACGCTACAAACTGGCCATGAATTTTGGCTGCTACTTCTACTCTCCATAGTCAATCACAGCTCTAACTCGGGGACTCTTCCCGGAGACAGTGTCAGTGCAAACATTACTGAAGCGTGTTCTTGCGATTGCATCTGTGAAGCTACAGTATCTATCTGGCACATCAACCCATGTGATCTGATGTATCTGTGAGTTTGTGATAGGAAAAGAGCTGACAGGTGTGTGGGAGAATGTGTGAGAGTGTGTGTTTGTCTGTGCTTGTAAATACTATTATACTACTATATTTACGGGACATGTATGTAAAGTCCTTTTTGCTTGTATGTGTTTATCCTTGGCTACTGCTAGCAAATATTACTCATTATATTACTTGACTTTATGACTCTTCTCCATTGGTCCTTCTGTTACACTATGTTTTAGGAATGACCTTTATCCTGTATCTGATCACAATGGTTCAATTCAATTCAATTCAATTCAATTCAATTCAATTCAATTTTATTTATATAGCGCCTTCCACAGTCAAAATTGTCTCAAAGCGCTTCACAGAGACCCAGAGCCTGACCCCAGAGCAAGCACTTAAG
>JBBMJY010000018.1:16304438-16333347 GCA_037833715.1 Toxotes lorentzi
CACACACACACACACACACACACACACACACACACACACACACACACACACACACACACACACACACACAGAAACATAGAAACACACATGTGCAGGTGATCTCTGCAGAAAAGCGGGCACATCAGAGATAAGGGAACACGGCAAACTAATTCTCTTTGATTTATTCAGTTAGGATATGCTGTGACTTCTCTGGACAGTTGATAAAAAGACAAATTTCCCCTGGGGGGGAAATATGCTCACACAGGCAGACAGAGCCTCAGAGTGTTGTGTTGGGCTCATCTTTCACGTGAAACGCGCCTCTCTCTGATATCTTTAAAAGGTAATTCATCAGCGTGCCGCTCCCCTGACATTTAAAGCACCCTTGGCTTTGCCCCTTTATGGAGCAAGACTGCACACCAAGTAGGGAAACAATTATGAGTGGGATTTATGGAGCATCTCTGTGTGAGATCATTCCTCAACCCCCTTTCACCACCACCTCTATCCCATGACCCCACCCCCCCAACCCCCTCATACACTCATTATTCACTCTGATATACTCGTGATAAGGAGCCATTCAAAGCGATCTGCGCCTTATGCCCTGTATTAATCCAACATTATAGAAATAAGTACATGCATTGACTGTACACACAAAGCAGAAAAAAACGGCACAGTGGCCTGTAATATATCATAGTGGAACACAAGTGCTCCCTCATAAGAAATCCATAACAGTAATGGAGCTAAAGCTATTAGCTGAGTCCCTTTGAAGAGTCATAACCATTATTGCTGTCATCACCATAAAGCGTTTACATATTCTACTTTTTTAACGGAGTGACTAAGTGGTACTGGTGTCGTTCATTTCTGCTCACGTTGACATATAAGTGACATTACTCAAGCAGACAAACAGACATATACAGCTTGTTTTGAATCTTAGTGAGTTAATATCCAGAAAGCACGTTCTCCCATAGTCATTTCTTAAAAAGGCTATATCATTGAGTAAGGAGAGACTCAGATCTTATCAGAGAACCATTGGTTTTGTCACTTAAACAGTCAGTACACTGTTTTCTCACTCTCCCTTGTCAGAGTTTTATTTTAATTTTCCTTCCTTTAACTTCCAGACCAAAACACTGGGGGTGAATAGAATTTTCTCTGTGGCGCCCATGGCACTGAGAACTGACAAAATGCAACAGAACACAACTGAAGGCAAAGCTGAGTGAGGAAATGTTTTTGTTGCAATTTGTTTGAACCGGCCTTGATAAAGCAACACGTTCTTGCACAGTTTGAGGTCATTACAGACCACTATCTCTGCACCTTCATGTACCATCTCTTCCTCTGTCTCTCTGTATTGTCAGCCCAATATTCCTTTTACATCTCACGCCCCCCCTCCCCACTCCCCGTTTCCTCCCCGTCTCTCCTTCTTCCCTCTTCCTTCAGGGCTGCTTTGTGGCCTGGCTGAGTGTTAAAGAGCCTGAACCTTAAACCTTTCATCCTGCAGAGGAAAAACGGCAGCAACTGGAACTGGCAGCAGCTCACACACCCACAAAGACAAGCTAAAACAAAGTCTGAGCCTTTGCAGAGAAAAATGCGTCTTTGTACCTTTGGTTGGGAAAAATAACATCCAGAACACAGTGTATAACCTAATTTGTATTCTTTCCCGTTTACTTTACAGCGCATTCTCCAAGAACTTCTTTACAACTGAAACAGCTGCATTAAATAATTACAATTAAAATTCACAAGAGGGATTCAAACAGTTTCACACAGGAATAGCATTTAGTATGAGTGTATTTGTTTTCGAGGACCCAAGTTTTACTAAACGGTAATCTCAGACTCTGAAGGGGGGTGGGGTTGGGGGGGTTTCTCTGAGGAGGAGTGATTATTAATATATACAGAATAAGACAGAAAGGAGAGATTTCACCACACCTCCAGAGTGCTCCTCCAAATAATTTTTCTAATTAAAAAAAGAGCAGTAAATAAACACATGAAATGTAATTTGTGAGGCTGGTGGTGAGTGAAGTGGGGTTCGCTGTGCTGACTGTTCTAATTAGTGTGTGGGTAAATGATAGTGCCCCTTCACTGGGCACACACTATAGGGGTTGGACGGGCGAGGGACAGAGAGAGAAAGATGGAGTCTGTAAAGTCGAGAACGAATAGAAATACAGCCTGCAGTGTTTCTTCTCTTTTAGTTTAACTTTAAATCCCATTCTCCTTATCCTCCTCTCTCTATTGCTTTCTGTTTTGTGTTTTTGTTTTGTTTTGTTTTTTGCACTTTCTCTATTTCTGTTTTTTTTTCTTTCACAAATCACTTTTGCTTTTTTTTCCACACATTTAAATCTGGTTTGATGTTTAGAGGGGCTGAGCTGATCTCCAGCGTGGCGTGAGTTGGTTGACAGTGAAGCTTCCTTCACTTAAGAGAACCTGGTGTGTGTGAAACAAATATAGACTGTATGTGCTGTACATGCAAAAACACACACAGACACACACACACACTCACAAAGACGACATTAAACATTTAGCTGAGGCAAATCTCAAGATTTACAGTTTCAAACTTTAAGATGACAAGTGCAGCATGTTATTACAGATACATAGTACAGTGGGAATAGTCACTAATTGGAGCCACAGCATATAATACGACCACCTAACAAAGCATAACTCTCATTTCTTTCATTATCATTTCCCCTTCCTTTTGTGAACAGACCTGAGCCTGTCTATCAAAAGTCGCCTTTGTCCTTCCAGTACCAGGCGAGCAGACTTCCCTCCAGATCCATTTTAAACAAGATGAGAGACATCAGAGGTAGTTTCACTCAAATGAAACCCCGCAGATGCAAATCTTTCCCTTCTTTTCAAATCTCATATGACACTGCGTTGACTGTCTATCTGTATCTGTTGCACTCAATTTTCCACTGCACATTACATACACCCCATGCAATTTGCTCTTTACAAAGGTGAATTGGATGATTCTTTTGCCAGGAGCTTCCCACAGGGGATCCAGCCACAGACCAGAGAGTGCAAAAATGGAAGCTAACATTCAAAGGGCAGGGGGTACAGGCTTACTGCTGGTTCAAGCACTGATTTGGGGATTTTCTTCTCTCATTAATTAAAGTCTCATAAATAATAGGATTGTTTAGCTCTTGCCTACGCAACACAGTTCATACTTTACTCCAAATGTAAAGTCCCAAACTACCCCCAGCATAACATTTTAGCTTACTGTCCCTTGCTCTTTGAGATAGGTACTGCACAAGTGACCATATATTTCTTGCATTTATTTATTCATTTTTTGGCAATAAATGCATTTATATTGACAATAGAACATACAGTATTTTATTGTCAATATTTTTTATAATAACAACATATCATATAACAAAATGAAAACGACCTGGCAACATGAAAGGGGTTCGATTGGTAGTGATGAACCTACAGAGAACCAGCACCTGAATCTGTTGCTCCCCTTGGCTTTACAGAGCTTAAGGTCATTGTTTAGCTGTCTGGCTGCAACAGCTCTACAAACCCACTGTGCACTACTTTCTCATCAGCAGACAGACACAGTTAGCAACCAGCTGATGAACATTTAGCAGTTAGAGAGGCAAATAATTCCCTCAGGAGACCAAAAACGTATATTGGACTTAGATTGACTAGGTGCTCGGAAACTTGGCTCTAAATGAATAATAATGTTGCTCCATTACTGCTGTTCACATACTGCCATGTCATCTTAAAAGGTGATGATTTGTTATTGTGTTTACAGCTTGTTTCTGCTGCCCCCAGTTGGGCAAAGTTTTTAGTTGTATTCAAGAGACTAATGTACTGTACTGAAAAATATTTTTATATTAGCAATGATTAAAATGACAATTTGAACATGGTACAAGTCATCATAGTAATGAACTCACAGTGAATCATCACCCAACTCCAAACTTCCCCTGAGCTCTATGGACCATTTTAGCATCTTTCAGGTAATTGTTTTGGTTCACTCTCACCAAACCTGTTTCTAGATGCAGCTGTTTTCAGCAAAAAAGCTCTAAAAATCCACTGTACACTACCTGCCCAGCACCAAATGGCAGGCAAACAAAGTTAGCAACTGTCTGGTGAACATGATGGAGCATTTAGCATCTACCAAATATTTCCCTCAACAGCTGGTGGAGACCAAAAATTGATAATAAGCCACTGTCTGCTAACAAGGTGCTTTTCCGATGTCCTGAAATGGCCACAGAAATCAGTTAAATTGCAGGTTCAAAATGTTGGAGAATTCTTGAATTCACCAACACGGAAGAGCTATGGAAAATCACTCTAAAAAATAATTGTATGCATATACAAATGTTGGCAATATGTAAAGTAAATCTGATGAAACTGAAGGGAGCAGAGACTGGAATAATCGGACGTATAGGGAAGGGTGGTAATACTGGTTGTGGCATGCAGTCGTGTGTGTGTAGGGTTCGGTGGGTGGGTGGGGTAATCACTCCATGCAAAACATTTAAGCTCTGCTCTTTCATCTGCACACACAGTTAGCCAGTCCTCGCCATTCATTTGTGATAACCAAGTTTCTCACTGTGCCTGACTACAATAGCAAAATGACAACATGACGTTAGGCTGCTGGAAAAGGCGCTGCATGCAGCGGATTTAAACTTCAAATTTAATGAAAAGACTTCCCACATTCACTGGTGGGTTTTTTTTCTATTCCCTGCTGGAAACAGTGGCTTATTCTCATACAAACACTAATGTAGCCCTACACTATGTGTACACTATACACACATAATTACTACCTTTTTAAAAAGGCTGATTTAGAACCTTCTATATTTTCAACATGTTATAATGTACATGCAACTGAAGAATGACCCAATCTGGCTTAGTATCCCCTATCTGCAGCATGAAATCTGTCCAATTACCAGCGAGATTCCACCTAACCTACAAAATAGCCACCAAAGAATAATTTGTGTATTCCCCTTTATCCTTATTTTTCAGCAATTTTAAAGAGGCCTTCCTCTGCAATTATTCAGCAAACCCCTGCCTCTTCTTCACAATTTCTGTAACATTCGGTGGGAGAATAAAGCCCGTTTCTCCATGGACAACACCACCCACATCAATTTATTCCTCTGTGGCTGTGTTACGATGTCCATCCTGTACTAAGCAATGATAATTAGAAGAAAACTGTATGAATGTTTGACCTAAGCTAATTAGAAAGTTTGCAGACTTGGCAGCGGGAATCAGCAGTGGGATAATGAATCATAAAATGGTTCATTACTGCGCTCAGGGAACACTCTCAATCTCAATAAACGGACATGGGGCCTAGCAGACAAATCAAACCAGGACGCATACACCGCCTCATTTAGCTGCTGAAAGGATCACAATAAAAAAAAATAAATAAATAAAAATATTTATATATATATATATGCTCTAAATGGTTGCTATTATTAAAGTGTCCCTTCTCCCTTGGTCCCCTCTTACCCTTCTCTTTCTATCTTTCCCTCTATCTGTGCCTTTCTCTCTGTCCATCTCCAAGGACACCCATTTTCATGTGACTGGCAATTCAAGCTGCCATTTTCTGGAAAACAGTTGGTTTATTCAGTGCATTGAAAATGTGTACAAATCAAAGCGAGCCACTCCAACTACATAAAGCACGAGTGCTAATAAACAACACTTGAGAATTTCCCAGTAACTGTTGAACATTATGCTGCACTTTGGACTGTACTCCATTCTTCCTACAGTTTTCTTTTCTCTGCCTTTCCTCTGGCCTCCCCCTGAGGAACGAGCGCTGAATCTACCCACTCACACTGCTTCTCTTCTGCTAATCCTATACCCACAGATATACTGTAGATCCAGACCTCTCAAGACCCAGAGGACACCATCCGCCCACACTAGTTTCCTCAGACATCCTCTCCAAGGCACCCTGCAGGCTCCCACTGGTGGGACCAGAGTAGAACACCACACACGGATAATAATCCACTATCATCATCTCTGTAAAGCTTTTGCCGCTCCCATGACATGAGCTTGATGTAAATTTCTGTAAGATAAGTTAGGTAAAACTGCGCTCTGCTGATTCAGCAATGCACTTCCATGACATTATTAAGTTTAAAAGAATAAAGATCGATGCAGCAAAATATCATCTATTTTTCTTCCTTATCAAAACCTGGCACCCACATTACCCACAATACAATTTGACCACTAACAGTCATTCAACATCTCAAGACTTACGTTTCTAATTCCTAAATTTGTGCTCGGGAAATTTGGTGTGGTAGCAAAGCGTCTTTAAGAATCACTGTACATCTGGGCAGCAACATGTTTTTCAACGCTGTTTATTTACCACCAATGAATAAAACACAGCACACATGTTCATAATGGAGTTGGCACAAAATCTGCAGTTGGCAATCTCAGCACAGCAGACCGCGCAATGGGAGCTAACAAAACAACATCAGTAGTAAACATTTTCCAAGGAACAGAAGGGAAAAAAATTATTCCATGCGCTTTACCACTCTACAGCTTCTAGTCTCCACCAGGCTCAATCAAGAGGCCTTTATTCTCTGACTCATACCTTCAGACAGGGGAACCAAGACTGGCTCAAAATGGCTCCGGGAACAATGTGCAGGCCTGATTGCTCTATTGTGAGTTAGCTCTGGCCTTTGACATCTCCTCCTGAACCAAGAGTGTCTAATTCAGACAAGATTTGTCTGGAGACACAGCTGGGGGGCATTGTTACAGACAGGTGCCATACACTGCTTGTTCAAGAAAGAAGGCAAAGAGCTAGACAATAACAGAAAAAAAAAAATTGCCACTGTTAAAATGGCTGTCTGTCTGATTTTTGAGTCTTTAAAGAGGCAGGCAGAGATTGTCCGAAAGGTTAGAGGTGGGTAGCAGAGGGAACATGCCAAGTAAAATCAGAGTCCCGGAAGGTACATGTGTTCCCTTTTGTCCATTTGGCAGCTGCAGACTAAGGAGGGTGTTATATCCGCAGGGCTGTGCATTGCCAGGCAGGAAGGGCAGGGTCCACGAGCGAGTCAGCCCATGCCCACGCAGGAAAAAAAAAAAAAAAAAAAACAGTACAAATCTGGTGTGAGAGAGCGTCTGTCATCTGAAATCATGTTAGTGTACTAAAGTGCAGGCTGATATAAAAGGGGGGAGAGACTGAGCTAACGTACTGAGAGAGGGGAGGGGAGAGGTCAAGTCAAAACAAAAGACCGTCATCTATCCATGAGCCAGCGGTATGTATGAAAACCAGGAGGAGATGTCTTGGCACATGTATGATACAGGTAAAACTGCTGGTAGTGGCAACAGTCACTGCATATAAATATTAGAAATTCCTGAACTACTTTACAATCTGCTGACAGGGTGGACAACCAATACCACAGAGCCCAGCGATGTAAACGTCATCAACAGGTTGCATGCTATAGACTGGAATACAATCTAATTTAATTTTTTATTTTTTTGTCTTGCCTTGCAAGTTTGAGATTATTCAGCATGCAAAACAAGCTTTAAAGACCCAGTTAAATAAAACATATATTATGCAATACAATTCTTATAGTGTGTCCTTGAGGTTTACTATTGTGTTTTTCCTCGTATATCTCAAATTATGTTATTTCACAGTCCCTCTCTTCACTCTGTACAACATTACATTATTTTTCATGAGTCATCTTGCCCTCAGGAGTGTATGCATAAATTCATCCAATCTAATGTGCTTTGGGCTGACCAGCTAACTCCTCTTATCGTGTAAAATTGCACTTGACCATTAGCTTGGGTGTCACAGTAGCTGGTGGAGCGATATCATGGGTTCTGAGATGTATTTTAAGTTATCAGCTGCCAAAAATGTTTTCAAAAGAATGCATCTGAAGTGTAGGTGACGGAGGCTCAAGATAAAAAGTCTTAACACTAGCAATCCAATCAAATCCCTGAACTTCCCCCCATGAGTTCTATTTCAGGCGGAAATATGTCACTTTGTGTTACTGTAGCTAAAGATGCTCTAACTGCTGTTTCACTTGGCCTTTAATATAAGGTAAGGTCAAGCTCTGTCAGTGTTCATGAGCATACTGTTGGTTGCTGCATGCATTCAAGAACTTTTTTCTCTGTGCTTATTGATTTGTTTGGGTATAATACAAAATATAAAAGTAGTTATTTAACTGTAATAATGGCTAATTTAATGCATGAATTCAACAATTTCATGGTGTAAATTGGTGAGTTTTATAGGCCTATGTAGTGTCACTCTCTCACCAGAACACTAATCCTTGTATACTTACAGCCTTTGTATATGTCTGTAGGAATCTGGACGGCACTGGAAGAGTAGTTGACCTTGTTTTTAAAATTGGGATCGTCGACAAACTCCAGCTCCAAAGAGGACGAGCTCTCCAGCGGGTTCTCCTCTTCTCCATCCTCCGTCTGCACACACACACACATGCGCACACACAGACACACACACAAATCTGAGTGAGAATACAAATAAAAATGAGTGGATAGAAAAACGGGGGAAACGTGCAAATATGGTACCGCATTCTGTCATCTCCCATATTGTGGCTTTAAAGCTCCCATCTGTGGGTCTGGTACATACAGTACATCGTCCCTCTTTCTGACTCACACATAAAGTCACATAGCATTTAGATAATGTTAAGCAGAAAAACAGCAATTATTCTGCCTTTTGTCTGCCTTCAGATTTAGGCGGTTCTATTCTCTCCCATCTCTCTTCTCATCAGAGAACAGCAGCAGGTATCAGAGCAGACACCAAACAGAGAAACTCATTAGTACCCGAGATGACTATCACAGACACGAGGTGCCATACAAATTAACCCCAACAATAACTAGCAACCAACACCACTTAATCACCGTTTAGTCTCTCACCCATTCCAATGATAGCATATTTCATAACAGACTCTCTTCTCTCTCGCCTGTGTGTTTACACAAAACAAACACACACACACACAAAAAAAACACGCTAATAGTGAATATTTCTAAAATATGTTGGCGCCATTGTACATGATGAGAAAGCCTGACACACATATTGCATTAGGAAAGTGTCAGATATCAAAGAAAGCCAGAAGATAAAAAAGAAAAACTGACATTTAAGCTTTTTATCTTGATAAGTTATCAATGGAGCACAATCTTTGCCTGTTCCCACAGGAGGAAGTGATGTGGGATGTGGAAAAAAAGAAAAATGGCAGTACGATATAACCCTGCTCTTTGCCTCAGTTTATTAGCTTATTCTTGATCTGATTTCAGTGCATATGCTTAGAACGATCAGTAAAACCCTGTTAGATGCATTCATAGAAAACAGCACAAAGCTTAAGTGAACAAGCCACATTTACACATCAATATTCAAAAATTAAAATGTACAGGGTCGAGTCATGGATGCTTCTTTGCTAAATAAGCACATTTTAATTAATGTGTGCTCATGCACCATGCTCTTTGATACACTGCCATACAAAAGTAGCCCTCAGCACAGTCTGGCATCATGCTTCTATCATTCTCCCTTTATTAGTCATCCTTCATTAGCCTTCATTCATTGAATATTTGTAAAAAAAAAAAAAAAAAAAAAAAAAAAAAAAACCAAAACAAATCCTCATATCTCTCATCATTCCTCATGCATTCTGACTCCTGGAAAGCAAAATTTAACATCAAAATAAAGCTCCTGAGTGCAGCAAATGTGTGACAGCAACACATAGTTTTCTTTTTAATAAAGTAGTGTGGGTTAACTGGATCTGACGTGATAAAAAAAACAGTTTGTTTTTTCGAGAAATTAAATCAAAACCCCATGTCCACCACAGAAACTGATTGATGGGCCAACTCTAATTGACTATTAAAATTCAATTAGAAGCTGTTGGTGGGATAGTTGTGCTGAAGTCCCATTGAAAGTCAACATAAGAAACAATTCAGTGCTATGAAAGAGACCAGTATATGAGAAATCTCTCATTTCTACAACTTTTATAACATGACAGTGCTGGATAGATATGAAAGAAACATGTCAGGACAGATGAAACATGTCCTGGGTGGACACACCTGACATTCAACACATGAATTATTTCTTAAACACCAATTATCTGACTACTTGGTGGAGCCTCATCACATTAAATGTTTGACAAAAGCAGTCATTCATTTCTTTTTAACATTGAATCTGAGAGCGTTTTAGGAATGACAAAAGTTACTTATTTTAAGGAGAGATAAATGCTTCTTTTCTTTGCCCTGATTACATAAACATACAGATGACCGAGCTTGTTAAAATTACTGGTGAATGTCAGTAACACACTTCCGAAAAAAAAAAAATTATTATTATTTTGCACACGTCTGAATAAAGAGGGAAAGACTGAGGCAAATGTATGGTTAGTAGGTTGTATTTTTAATATTGTTGTGGCAGATATACAGAGCTTCCAGTCCTTGGATTAATGTTGGGTTAGTGCAGATTTGTTGACACAGTTAAGGGTTTGAGATTTCACAGACTGACTATTCATTAATATTAAACCTGATTAGGTTAGGGATGTTGGCTTTTCAGCAGCACTAACTGTGAGGTTGAGGTGTTTGTTTATCACTCAGTTTGACACTAATTCTGTCAATGTCGGGCAGGGAGGTTTTTCTTTTTTTTTTCTTTCTTCAGAAGAGCCCAATCATAATTAACCAAGGCAGCGTCTAATTAGGAGCGGAATAAATCCACGCAGGAAAGACTGATTGGTTCATTTTCTTCAACCATCCACCACCTGTTTTGCTCGATTCATTACCCAATTTGTTAATTTTATCTCCCTGTTCTCAAGGTTTAATTAAAGGCTGAAAAGGCCAGAGATGACATTTTGAAGATCCTTTCATTCCCACCTTCAGCCAACCAGGGCTAACCTGAAACCTGTCACTTACGACCCTGTGTGTGTGATTATAATAATAATGTATTTTATGTATTTGATGGTTGTCCTCAAAGTAAATTACTACCTAGGGACACAATTGACAATATTTTTCTACCAGACAGATAAAAGTATTGCAGTGAAAGTGGGATCATGCAGACCAAAGAATATTTGCATTTTCACGCCGGATGCTTTCTCTGTTCTCTGCTGAAGCGTGCGTTATGATCTTTTATGAGGGACGAGATGTGCGGGGGCTGAGCTTGTCTGTTTTTGCAGAAATACATACTTGTTAACCAGCGGTCAATAAGACTTGCAGAAGACAGGACAGTCCAGAAAGGCAGGAATTTAAAGACTTTGAAACCTGTGTGTGTAATTAATACAAAGAACCATATGGAAACTACTAATGTATGTATTGCAGATAATGTAAATAAAATTCTGGCATGAATATTAGACATGCTTTGGCACATGGACAGTTTTGACTTTTAAATTACAGCATTGCATGTTGACATCAAGGGTACAGTGAGAAGAAGAGAAATTAACAGGGTATAGAGTACAGAATAAGGACCAGAGGAAACAAGGCTTTGGATAAGAGAGCCTACCTATCACTTACCTTTCATAAAACTGAACTCTCATCATAACGCCCTAATAGTACAAGCAGTAGAACCTTAATTGAAAAGGTCATCGTTGGAGGGATCAAGATTCAGATAGGGGAGCACTGGAGGGCTACTGTTGGGTTTGCAGGGATGAGGAATGACCTCTGCCTGACCTCTGCTACCTTCATTGGGTGGTGGTCGGGTTGGTGAAGTGAGGGTCAGGGGGTGTGTCAATGGCTCGGCCTCAGTGTGCCATGTTAATGATGACCGATGTTCTCCAATTAGATGTGCTGACAGGCCCTAAAGCGCTGTGTCATTAATCACAGGAGTGGTGTGTACAAAGAGAAAATCACTCCATGATTTATTGCTCCTCTGCCTCCCTTTCTCACTCTCTTCCCATCTCTATCTCACTCTCTTCCCATCTTTTTGTGCTTTGGTGATCTGGGGGGGGTGGGGGGGGGTTCCTTGCACTCCTCCATGAAACTTAATCAATCAGGCGGGCACAGGCTCCGAGTGTGACCTGTCTTAAGGAGGAACTGGAGGAATGGTGGCATGATGAGACCAGTGACTTGCAGGGCTTTTCGGTAGGAAAGCCGGCTTGCAAACCTTTCTCTCAACGTCATTCATATTCTTTAATATGAATGACATGCATGACAGAAACTGTGTCCTGGTATTTGGAAATGTGTTATGGCTCCTGTATTGTGTAAGGTGTCTTGATGGGCACAGAGGTCTGACAACCCCGCAGTTCAGGTCCGCAGTTGACACGGTTAGGGTCCAGGGCGGAAGGAGAAGACTCTGGAAATTAGACTGGGGGAGGACAGCTGAAGTCACTGTCACATGCACGTCGACCTGCTTCTGCTCTGTCACACCAACTCACCATAAAGCAGTGCCACCTCACTAACACACACAGACAGCCCAGGGGCCTGTGACCGGAGACGGTGGGGGGGGGCATCAACATCGAGGAGTCCAGGGGGAGGGGTGGGGTGGGGTTGCAGGAGAGGGTGGCAGGGGTGGGAAGTGGAGTGGGTAGGTTTCGGGGTTTAAGGCAGGCAGACGGGGGAGTGGGAAGCAGTCCGTACTGTACTCACATAGTCTGAATCCGCTTTGGAATCGTAGTATGAAATGGCATTCTCCTGTGCAAAAAAGAAAAGTGAAAAGACAGGTAATGAGAGAAGATATAGCAGCGCCTATAACAGCCCCGACTCTTTGCGGTGGTAAACTAGAGAGAGTCATGGTTATATTCAATCACACTGTTCAGCATGAGAATATAATCAGCATCACAGAACACAGGAGGAGTAGTGTGATGTGGAATGGCAGTCATGAAAAGGCGAGCAGATAGCTGTAGAGATACTGAAGGATGTAATGCATCTGGGCAATGCTACTGTAAATAAGATGCAATGTATGTGGCATATGTTCGAACTTGTGTTTGAAACACTGTCGGAACATTTGCATGTGTTGTGGAAAACTGTTAAAAAATGTCAGTTTGTGTGGCGCTGCGGTATAAGCTCAGATGCAACATGGAGTAAAGTGGTTTGCAGTGCAGAGAAGAATAAACTCAAAATATTACTCTCTCTGGGAGGCTTATCAACCTCAGCTCGCTGTGTTTTCAGTCTGGCCAAACAGGAGGAAAGAAACAGAAAAAGGAAAAGAATGTAAATTTATGCCATTGTGTTTCTCTTATTTTGCTAAAGTTTCCGGTCACCAGCTGAAGCCCCCTCGCCACCAAGCTCCCGGCCTTTACCCCGGGCAAGACCCCATACCCAGGCTGTTAGACTCCCCGCTGTCCTCTTCTCCTTTGAACTGGCGTCCTTATCTCCCGTAGAGGCAGGTGTGAGGGCGGGCAGGGGCTGCATGGAGCGAGCAGCGTCCGTGGCGCCTGCCTCATTATCATGAGGAGGCTGGCTGAGGATGCGCTCTCAAGGGCACCACTCGCCCTCACTGGAAGAGCTGTGGTCATGGTCTGATGAGGGAGAACGGCTGACAGAGAAAGAGTGTCTTCTGTACAGGTACAGTGAGTCTTACTCACTGATTTACTCAGCCTGACTTTTCTCGGTCAATATCTGTTTGTCTCTCGCTTGCTTTAACCACTTTGCTCTTGACTGTTTTCATCGCTCTGCTGGTGCCATAGACACACACTCTCTGCATTTGTTTTAACTTGTGCAGAAACACATACATGCAAAAGTACTTTCTTTCCCTGTCAGCCCCCATCTTTTTTGCACTTTCCTTTGGCGTGAGAGCCTCTCTCATGCCACAACCGGATTCTTGGCTGGCCTCCAGTGCTAATCAGAGAGTCAGTCATCAGCTCAGCTCACTCCCTAACAACTCACCAAAGAAACACAATATGATCAAAACTCACACTGACACCAAACATGGGACAAACCAGCCTGGACACAGCTTGTGTCTTTGGGAAATGAGAGTGGACAAGTTAGAGGAGGAGCACAATCTGCTCCCCCACACATCTCCTCAACTTACCAGCACTCCCTCTTTCCCTCCCCAGTTCTGTAAGAGAGATCAGGAGTGAGGATGGAAGGAAAGGAGCTGAGTGGAAGGATCAGAGCGGATCGTTCAGGGAGTACATTGGGTTAAGTTGGAGGGTTAGGATGGAGGCTGAGGTCGGGGTGATATGAAGGGATGAATTGAGAGGAGAGAGGTGGGTGGTGATGGGTGCAGTGGGGAAAGAGCTGCCAGGGCTAAAAATAGCCTGTGCCTCTGCAGAGAGAGAAGAGAAAGAGAGGGAGAGAGACTGTGGCAGAGCAACAGTGTTGTTGTGTCTGCCAGCAGGATTGATCTGGAGCCCAGTCCTGCTTAGACTGGTCCCTCGCTTCTAAAGAGTTTACTCTCACTACTGCGGCATTACAACTCATTATTCAGGACTGTTTCCTGTAAATAAACGCTTGGTCCTTGCACCCAAGGGACACCATCCAGCAGCTTTACTCAAACAGAAATGACACTCAGAAAAAACATATACCACACATTACTGAAGAGAGACTTTAGTATGGGTTCCAACACTGTGGCTCCATTGCTTACACTTCATAATTGCATTATTATTTTGTATATATCACTTATTACACCTCTTTATTGTAAATAACATAATATATAAACATAAACATCAATAAACAAGCTTCCATACAGAGCACAAGAATTCACTTGATGCATAAAAATTATGTGAATTATACATGAAAGCTAAAAACTTTGTAGTCAAAAGATCACCAAACCACTTGAAGTGGTCCCCGACACCTATCTAAAACATTTTATGTTGGTTTTTTGATTGTTTGTCACACATCTGTACAAGCAATGTCATTGGTATCATGTCAGTTTGCACAGCTGGACGGCCGGGTTTACCTTACTGCACCATAACCCTGTACATAACCACTTCTGCTGAACCTGCACCATGTACGTGCAGTAATCGCCGCTTACAACAAAACCTTAGTAATAGTAGCTTTAGTAGAACTATTGTCACATTAACAATTTTATTGCACTTATTTAGCATTCATCAGAAGTTTATTAACCAGTTTATTAACATTTAATAAAGGCTTACAACACATTATAATGTAGCTGTAGGAGACCTTAAGGACATTTTTAAGCATCGTCAGTAATTACAACGTCTCCTGTTCTATATTTTCACTCTTTATCTGTTTATACACCATCTTCCGTTTATGAGCGCCAACAGGAGTGTTAGTTGTTGACAAATACATTAATAAACACTTTATAGTGTGTTATAAGCTGTTTATTAAATGTTTTAATACTGCCCATGAATGCTAAATGTAGAGGCTTTAATCTGTTATTTAGATCTAGTATCTTGTATCACTGCCTACAGTAGTGCTGAGTAAAATAATAATGTCTTTGTAAATGCTACTGCCTCAACTCATTTAACATATAATATGTACTTGAACTTACTGGTATAAACTTGTTGCTTTTTGCAATACGATGAAAATAAAACCTCTAAACAGAATTACACAACCACCTGGAGTTACACCGATTCTATTCATGAATGAAATAACCTCCAACCACACACCGCACAGACATGCACAGAAGAGGTGGCTGCATGTGGACGAGTCCTAGGCCACCATGACCCTCTGAGCAGCCCCAAGGGTTGCATGGCCATCTGCTGCAGCTGGTCATAGGTCTCTATGGGCTCAGGGTCTGGGTTAAACACACATCTGATACAACACCAAGCCAGCAATTATCCCACACTCGTCACTCTCCTGTGCACCCTGCTAGTGCACAGACACATATATAATACATAAGCCTATGCTTACAGACACTAATATACACTATGTACGCACTTGTAAGTGCATATACAGAAAGAGTGTGCATATAAGGCCGTGCGTACACACTCACACAACAGATGCAGGACAGAAACACACAAAGTCTGAGAAATTCCCACTGACACAAAGTGCTATCAGTAAATTAAATCTATCATGCTGAGTGGACCAACAAATTCCAAACAGGAGACAAACACCGAGGTCAGGTGATGATCTCCCGCCCCTCCCTTACATCAATCTTCCTCCGCTCATCTCCTACCCTCCCTCCTCTCCTCACCCTTATCTCGATCTACTTCCTCTCTCCTCCCTTCGCCCCATCTCTCCTCCTCCTCCCCCTCCCTGCCCTGTCTTATCTTCATCTTTCCCAATCTCTCTATCCTCAATACCAGCCTCCTCTCGCCAATTTCAGATTTCAGCAAAAGCAACGGCGCGTAGGTTAGTTGCCTACTGTTGCTATAGAAACCGCCCCTCTGCTCTAGATTACAATGTGACTTTGTCTCCTCGCCAGGGCTACAATGTCTGCTCGTTTTTATGTCTGACCAGATACAGGCCTGTCTATCTTTTGTTTGTCTGAGCGTCTGTCAGTCTGTCTGACTACGAGGCTGTTCTTCTGCCAGCGCGTTCCATGTCATTGGTATGTGCCGCATGTTATTTTAATGTCATCATGTGCTTGTAGTTACGCATTTAAACTTGAAACTCTTCCTGCCAAGTATAAATGATCACCTTTAAAGCCCCAAATTTTATACATGAGAAGGACCTTGAAAGATGACTTATGCGGTAAAGCACAGAATAACAATACATGACTGAAAAATTGCCGGTACATACCAAAAGCTGTCATATGCAGGGGCACATGTCATGACAGAGTGTGGTCGCTGGAACTAAATCTTTTGAATTTGGATCTGTGGGCTCTCTCAATGGGCTGCCTGAGACAGGTTGACATTTGAGTGTGAGACAAGCGCTCCATCATGGGTGGGGACAGATTACAGTCATATTCATATCTCCTCTGGACACCTGCTAATGATTTTATAATTACAGAACACACTCGGTGCCTCTGCCGTGCCCTGGGGTGTGCACACAAGCGTGCGGAAACACACACACCATCTTTCATGCACACACACAAAAACAAAAACACACACATGCACATGCTGCAACTCTCTCCTGGCCCCGATAGTCTAGCAATCATTCCTAGCACCAGTTTCCCTAATGGAAGCTGACATTATATCAAACACAATAAAGGATTTCATTTACTGCTCTTCATTAACCCACGCACATCAGCCCATAAGGTACAAACCAACACACACACACACACACACATACACCCACACAGAGTGCTCGCTAAGAGTGAAAATGCAACCAGAATAAAGAACGAACTAGAAATACCACCTTGCGGTTGTATGCCTCAGCAAACCAGTCAAGTTGCAGTTTACATCAGAGTATGTCCAGAGACTCACACAATATTTGTAGTGAAGTACGTACACTATTGGTGAAAGGTCTTAGAACACTTCAGTCTTTCCAGCTGTCATTTAAATGTACACGTCTCTGTGTTTCTGAAATTAAAACACAGAACAAATAAACAACTGCAGACTTTAAGGAATCATAGAATCTTCTTGTTGAACTAAATTTGATCTAATTTTAGACTCAGCAGTCGAACACACTCTTTCTACCATGGAAATCAAATACTGTTCAGAAAGTTTTTTCCACCTCTGTTGCAGAAATTCCCACAAATGTGCTTCGCTTAGTTTTCTTTGCTTTCACCTCCCGTCTAGTTCATCCTAAACCAGCTCAATGGGATTTAAGTCTGGAGACTGTGCTGGTGAAGCCACTGTCTGGTTCTTTTCTTTTAATGTTTTTAATCATTATCTTGCTGTAGGAAGTCTGTCTTCCTTTGTTAAGTGCCCTTTTCTCCCCATTCAAATAGCAAAATGCAGTACTACATCCTACAGTACAGTATCATCCTAATAATGCATCAGAAGGTGTAGTAACACAGTTTGTTCCAACACTGCCTTTATACAGACAGAGGGTTTGGATTGGAATCAATCAGCAAAAGTTGGGGCATTAACTTTCAAGGCTTCATTTACTTCCATTGCTGCAGGAACACTGTAAGTCAACCGATTTCTTAATCCCTCAAAAAGGCCTGTTTTCTAGGAAATTAACATTATTTTTCAGTTTTTGGTGAACTAAACTTTTGTTTTTTTTTAACCTTGGGTAGTTTACAACTATTCACTGGACTCAAATGGATTAAATTTCAATAAAAACTAGGAAAATGTAACCACTAGTGTACATTCATATTTTTGTCTGAAGGATGGATGGACAAACAGACAACTTGAACACATATAGTGAAGTCTCTGAAGGAATTTAATAAAAGGTATTAAGTGTATGTTGTCATAATTTGCATATGAATTAGGCTATGTGAGTTTACAGTGATTTTGACCTTTGACCACCAAAATCTAATCAGTGCATCCTTGAACTGAAGAAATTCCCTCAAGGTGCTGATGAGATATCACATTCAGAATGGGAAGGACGTACGGATGGACAGACAACCTGAAAACAAAACGTCTGTGGCCACGGCTGTCGACACCATGGAGGCATTAAATCTAGGCAATGTGATTTGGCTGAAGAGAAGAAGTGCTTATGTAAAGTTTGAAGCAAACCTGTTATGGAGCTATACATTCTAACTCCATTTCTTATCTCCTTCACTCCAGTCGCTCCTCTTGTCTCTACCCATCTCTCCCTCTGTCTCTCTGTTTCCACAGCATCCCTATATCCCATCTCTCGGTGTCAAACGGTATGAACTCAAGGCATTCGAACTAGATAAATTCTAGGCCATATTAGCTAGAGAGGCCTCTCCCGTAAGTGGGGAATTCAATCCTCCAGGCTGAGCACATACTTCGACTCTGATGCACACACAGGTGCATTGCAATTTATGTATGTTAAGTCAGAAATGACTGACATCCAATTTCTTCAACAGAATGAAATATAAAGGGAATACATACACAAGGGCTTTAATACTAAAAGGAGAGATGTCACAGAGAAATCACAATACACCATGAGAAACTAATTTGTTCAGCTCGTTTCCTTTAGTTTATATGGCCCTCAGGTTTGCACAAGGGTGAAAAGGTGAGTTCATGAAATATGATTTTCAAACAGAGATAAATTAATCATAGACATGTAGAAATTTGTCAGGGATCTAAAAGTCTTTTAACCACTTTGATCTTGAATTGTAGAGGTTGCCTGTGAATAAAATATGAAACGTTGTTCTTTGGTGGTGCCGTTTTGATTCAGAAATCCCTTACAGGGTGCAGGCATACTGCTCGTTCACAGAAATGTGAAAAACACTGCATGTGGACAAAACAGCTTTTTCTCGTACTCACACTGTTATTCACTTCATCTTTGAGTGGCCATAAAGTTTTGGCTCATCTCTGTACATTTTGGAGGCTGTAGTTTGTGGTGCTGTTGAATTGTTCTGTGTTTTACTGAGAGGCGTTACTGCTATGTTGTCCACTCCACTGTGAGGGTGGATAAACGTTTGAATGCAATACAAAATTCCACCTCCAAACCTGAATCAGTTTCATCAAAAACTGAACCTTATAACATCCACAAACTGCAGGGCGGCTCTGTGTACAGCAAACACCTGATTAACTAAAGACCTAAATTTGGCATTTAAAAGTACAATGCTATTTACTGCTATTTATTCTCCATCATCATTTTACAGGTACAGAAGCAATAAAAAGCAAACAAAAAAATGAATGGATAGTAATTAAACTCAAAAAACATTAATGCATCTGAATGCAGATGTAGAAAAGCCATTCAAAAAGGGAAAACAAACAAACTTCCCACAAACCACTGCAACTTCTTTTTGACTTATTTATTTATTTTTGATAATATAAGCGTGTTTTTGTACATACGTTGTTGCAGTTGATTCTTCATCTTAATATATATATATATATATATATATATTTTTTTTTTTTTTTTTTTTTAAGCATCCCTTTTCTGAAAGAATCTGAACGGAAGAAAGAACGAGCGAGTGGGGGAGAGAGTGCTACTGAGCTGGAGTGAAACTCAGATAAAGGAGTGCATGACGGAGGCCTTGGGCGGGGCTGCGTCCCTCTCTCTTGCTCTCTCATTGGCATGCTCTGCATCTCCAGGCTTTTAAGCGATTAGGGAGCTGCTGAGACCATGGCGTCCAAGCATAGCTCCATGCAGATGTTCATTTGTATGCCAATAAACAAATGTGCCCCCAGATTAAAGCTCCAATACACAGTGCAAATTCAGCAAAGTGAATGACATTCTCCATGCACATCTCATCAGTGTCTTGCTCCTCTTCAGACAGAGCACCATGCCTCCTCCTAACTGCACACTCACTTCAAAGACACTCACAAAGATAGGCAGAAAACCAAGAGATAGAAGAAGGGGTGAGGGAGGAGAGAAGCAGAGAGAACAACTGAAGATGAAGGAAGTCTTGATTATTGAGAAATTAAAAATACGTAATTTACAAAATATTAAGGTTACGAATTTCGTGGTTATATTTCATGCCCCCAATTTAGTTCATGAATCTGCAATTTCTGTTCTATAAATCTCTCTTTGTAAACATCCTGCATGTCACAGAATCCTATTTTTCTCTTCTTTCGCTCCCTATTTCTTTCTCTCTTTTTCTTCCTCTGTCTCCCCTCTCTGCTGTGCTGTCGCTTTCTTTCAGAGCCTGACACTTCCCCTTGGTAAAAGCAGTTAAATCAGTCTGTGAATATTCCAGTCCTGCGATAAGGAAAGAAGGCTTTGTCCTCCTGCACTCTGGGTAATGCTGCTCTCCATTGTTGGATGACAGGGCCCCATTGAGGAGCAGGTTTTAACACTGATAGCATCACCACACTGCATGGACACAGTGCCAGATAAAAAGCCTATCCAACATGACACACGCATGCCAACACCTCCCAAACAAGCCCTCAATCTGATCATCAGAGGCGAAGCAGGAAAGTGGTGCTGTAACACCAAATAAAGACAAATAAGATAAACAGGCCACGGCAATATTAACGCTATCATTGAATTCCAGAGAGATTTGATAAAGCAAATGCAATTATCCACGTCTAACATTTTTACGGCATCTGTAGCTGGGGTGACCAATCACAAACAATCCGCTGCTCAGTCTGGACCTCCCTGTCCAATCACACCGCAGTTTGGTATAACACTGGTGCTCCACTTATCTGAGCAAAATGTTTCCAGGTTCCATTTTTCTTGGAGGGCTGAATACAGCTTTTCATTTCACTCATGTTTTTCAGCCATTTTACCATTGTTAGTCCTTAGAGTCCTGAAAAGTCACCACCCCCTCCTCACAGGCTGACTGAGAGTGGCCAATCAACAATCAACGCCGGCCAAAGGAAACCTGTTATTTTCGACCCCGTAATCATTTCCATCAGATGCCTTGCTGTCCCTCACGATGATTTGAACATTCAAATGACAAAGGGGCGCCTACTTTAAGATATCTGCAGACAGGCACCAAGGACAGCAGGGACAGAATACACCCAGCAAACACTAAAAACCCAAACAGGCATCTCTCCTCAGCCACTGCCGAGCCACACCTTGGCAGACTCTGCATCATCCAGAGGAAAAACCGCAGACAGAAAATGTGTAGTTTTCCTGCAGACATGCCCTTCAGTTTGGCCAGGATAACACAGTATAGGGCTGCAGCCTGTCAATTATGTTTACAATGAATTGATTTAGTCTATAAAATTTCTGACATTAGTGAAAAATGCCAATAACCAGAGCCCATCAAACTGCTTGTTCTGTGCAACCAGGAGTCTAAAACCCAAAAGATATTCATTTTATTTTTCTAAAAAAAAAAAAAACAAAAAAAACCTAGAAGCTGAAAGCAGCCATTGTTGTTTTTTGTTCATCAACTCTGACTTAATAAATTATTATTATTACAATTGTTGTTGAGTGCCCTGGTGACCTAGAGATTTAAGGCACAGACGATCAACTGCAACATCCCTGCTTCTTGTCCAGTGGGGACTATGGTTATTGCTGTTGTTATATTATTTCCTGTCACTCTTTCTGTTATCTCTCTACTGTCAGCTCTAAATTAATTTATTGCTTAATAATTTAAGTTCTAAGACAAAATACATCAATGTCTATGTTAAAAAAAAAAGAAAAGAAAATACTTTAGTACAGAAAACTATTTTGAGTACCATTAGTCTATTTTTACTTTGACCAGAAGGGCCAAGAGGCAGCAGGTTTACCCTTTAAAATAACATTTCATGGGTGTTGGCCATGTGTTGAAATGGGAAAATCAAGGTCTGCAGTGTGCCTCACTGGATTTCTCTGACTATTGATTCCCATCTCCTGTCAGCCAGGGGGATCGATCAGTGGGATTTAGACATGGGGGCCACTCTCTCAACCCTCCCTCCTGGCTTGCAGGCTGTATCACAGTTGGCCAAACTCCTGCCGACTGAAGCCTTACTGACACACCTGAACTCTTCTCTTTCTCTGTGTTCTTTTTATCTTAGCCTTTCTCATTACCTGTTCCCGAACTTTAGCATTTTTACCATTCTTAGTCATCTTAGACTTCGCCATTGTCCCCCTACTTGAGTGTAAAACAGCATGAGTTTTCAAGACGCCTCTCTTGAAGCAGCAGAGAAACATTAGGGGTGAGATGTGAACAAAAGAAAGGGGAGGCAGAGAGAAAAGAGATGAAGCAGGGAAGAAAAAAATTAGAAAAGTACATTTCTACCTTGGAGAGCACCACTTAAACAAATTACAGCGGTCTGCAATCAAGGAGCTGAAATTACCAAACTGTTGGGTCACCACAGCAACCAGAAGCCTGATCAAAGCTGTGAGCAGAGCAGCTGTTGACAGAAAAGCCAGGGAAGGCACCAAGAGAGGAGATGACAGAGGGACTGGGGAGCTCAGGAGGAGGGAGAAACTGCAGTCAAAATCGGAGTTTAAGGTGAAGTCGCTATTGACATAATACAAACTGATCAATCGACTGATGTGGCTTGATCCACACACACATTCACAGCGTGAACCTCCTGCTTTCCTTTTGTTGGTGGGTGTGGAAGCATCTTTTACAGATGCATCTAAGTGTTGAGTGAAAGCTCGGTCCAGTTTCTACTGAGTTACCTGCATCATCAGATACATTTGATAGTTGGGGAGACTCTGCTAAATTGTGTACTGTGTAAGAATTTCTCTCCACATAGCCCCTACTCATTTCTTTCCCTTCCAGTGGCAAGCAGATGGAAGTCTGTTCCATGGCTCAGGATTCAGTGATAACACTGTTTACGAGTTCCATTACGTGCTCGGCAGGCTGAGAAGTAAAAAAAGAAAAAAGAAAAAAACCTGCTCACAGTGAAAACAGATGCGGTTTATTTGTGATTATACAATATAGCTATGCTTATCAGTGTTTGAAATAAGCACTGTGCATTTTAAAAGGGCTCACATAGCCACATAGCTATAGTCACCCCTCTCCATTTTGGGCCTCCTCTGCTGTGGAGAGCCTTTTGAGTTTTGGTGGTTGTGGTGCTGACACAAGACAAAATCAGTTTTATCCTACTTTTGGATCTGCATCTAACTTTCAAAACGAGATATGCAGCTCAGGAAATGCATTACACGGAAAATCAGCACAATGTGACGGTCAGTGTATAAAGAAAGAAAACCAGTACCCATCACTTGCAGATCCATCACCTAGCTTGCCAATTGTTGCTCTGTGCATATTCTGCTATTGGTCCACTTCTACCATTGGGAGCAGTGAAAAGGAAAATTGTCACGATTCCACAAGAAAAGATTTGCTAAAAAAAAAAAATACTAAAATACATGTGCTTGGACAAATGGTCCATTGCTCCCTGGTTAGATGAAAATGGGGGTTTGGCAACATTTCCAAAAGACAAAAAAAATAAAATAAAAAGAGGAGAAATAACAGAACATTAACATGTTGAGAGCTGTGAGTGATGAAACAATGCCAGACTGAGGCGTCCCTTCATTTCTGTCTATTTTACCAGAATCTGAATTTGAATCTGTCCAAGGCAGCCCTCATAAGACTAATGTATTCTGTGGCTAATGGAGCTGGTAGCTTCGAGGGCTGGGCTGAGAGTCGGCACAATGATTTTCACTCATTTCCTCTGAAGGGCCAATTATCTCAAATTGAGGCATTATGAAAGGAGCCGAACTTGGTCAAGTGAACAAACCCTTGCTACTCTCACCCCTACCACTTAAGGTCATGTTGCACCTCTGAGGGGACCTATTGTGTTTTAGGACAGTAAATGTGTCTGAAAATGTAGCTACCATTGATCCCCTCTAAAATTTGAGAAAATTTACAGAATCAAAGGCAAATAATTAGCAAAAGACGATTCACAACAGTAAAGGTTATCAGAACTGGAGGGCGAACACTGTACGCTACGCACTGTATGAACTGTACCGTGTGTAGGTATTACAAGAATACAGACGAACATACATGCGTGGAGAGCAAGAAAGAGGTCACATGAATACCACTGTGTTATGTACGATAGTGGGTGGCTGAGTGGAGATGAGGAAAGAAAGAGGCAGAGAGAGAAGAAGACAAAGAAAAGGAGAGATTGGCTTGATTGATTAGAGAGTGATGATTGCAGTAAATGGCCTGGAAGATGGCTCCATCTCTGTTTCCCGTTTTCTCCATCTCTTATACCTTCTTCCCTCACTTGCTTGCTTTCTCACTTACACCTCTCTCTCACTCCGTGTCTCTCTTTGTCACCCCCTCTCCCTGATTCCATCATGGCAACCCATCAACAGAGTGCCTCTCTCTCTCCCCTAATGGCACAGCTATTAGCACTAATGCATTTCAAACGTACAGCAGCTGCCACATCACAATCTGATGGAAACTACATGTCTTCCTCCAATCTCCACAATCTCCATCCTTTTTTTTTTCCTTCACCCAATCTCATGTCTCTGTTCCAATGTGTTGCACTTTGTGTCAACCCTCCTTCAGCTAAGCGACAGTGGTCATCCTCTGCAGTCTCTATATGATGGGAGAAGAGTGGTCAAACAATTGATTGATAATAACATTGATGATAATATATAATTGACCAGAGAGAAAAATTTCCATTTTGTACAGTCAGAAACATAGTCTGGTTTTGGGGTAGTAGTCCAACATGCTGAGAATAACAAAAAGTTGTGTAATTCAGAGGTTGGGATTATCCAACCGTAGCTGGGTGTTTATAGGAGCAATAGAGGCTAAAGACAGAAAAATAAATCCTTAAACCTGCAATAACCTTTTCTTTTGGCCACTTGAAGGAAGCTAGTTGATATAGTGAACTTTTTAGCAGTGTAACAAAGGCAAATTTACACATCCAGTAAACACAAAGCAACACAAGTATTTATTTGTAATTGTGTTTCTGGCCACCTGGTGAATTAAGTCACATATCTGCCTTTTACCTTTAAGAGAATCGTTAACCGTAGGCAAACTATTACAAAATATTAAACCCTGAGCATTAGTCACACACATGCATGACCTGAGCTAAACTAGGCCAACCTCACAACTGTTCACGTTCAAACTGCATGCAAAGACATAAAGGAAGCACCTGTGAATTTTTGTTCTTTGGGCAAAAAATTGCAAAACTCCTCCACTGTCACTATAAAAAAGGTCTTGCCAATACATGACAACCCACTTTAACACAGAGAATCCATTAAGATATCTAGAAATGAATTATGGACTCATAATTACATTGTGATCAGTCATAACAATAATTCAAGATATCTTCAAATACATCTTTACTGGGAAGAAATCCTTTTAAGATACTGTATCTATAATGGCATTGCAGATGTCACCAGGCCATTTTATCATCTAAAAGCTTAACTGGATTTAAATTATTGATATCCACAATTCACACATAACTACTGAAAACATTTAGTTCAGATATCAAATTACATTTTAGCAAATCAATCTGCAAATGTGTCACAACTGTTTGACATACACAGTAAGCTGGTTCCAACAGAAGATGACACTGGTGGCAAAGGAGATGGCACCGGTGGGTGCATGAGGGTTGCCTTCAGGTTTTGTTCAGTGTATAATAAAGTTACAATGTGTTATTTTTCAGTCTGAAGCTGAACAATGATTTTTGTAGGGCTGCCTAGTCTCTTCCTTAATAAGTGATCAGTCCCTAAGGTCTCGGTCTAGAGAGATTTTTTTGTTGACATTTAGTCATTTTAAGTGGAATTAGATATAAGTTATCAGTTATTGGTCTGCTCTTTTAGAAAAACTACATTTGAAAAAATCAGTCTGCATGAGTAGATTGGATCATAAGTGGGACATTAATAGAATAATTTTAGTGACTTTTCAGCTTCAATCAGTTAGTCAAAAGAAATTATATGAATATTAGCCAACTAAGAATTTCTTAAGCTGGAGCCTTTGATATATTTTGCATTCAGTAATTTTTTGTATTTTTCTTTTTTTTTTTTTTTTTTTTTAAGTGGATGACTAAAAAAGATTTAAATTTCACTGTTAAGCCAAGCTGGACTTTCTCACTGTAAATGTAGCTTAAAAAGTCACTAACAATGGGAGGAAAACTATTAAAAGAAGTAAAGCATTTCAGCAATATTTCGAACTGGCACAATCCATTTTGACTTTCTTTGTGGAAAAGCAACATTTAAATCATCTCCTAAACATTGCATATATATATATATATATATATATATATATACATATATATATATATATGTACACACGTATCTGGCAAGTGGGTCAAAACTGTAGGACCCAGGACTGCTTCATGAAATGTTTCTGAAATAGAAAAATTAGAAATGAGTTATATGCTGATGAGTTTTAATAGTGCTCTCCTCTCTGGCTGCCAATTTTCTGTTTACAAAACACAAAAAAAAAAAGAGTTTTGATATTTGTCTCTGAAGTTGCTGGTTATCCCTCGTCCCGATGAGAATTGCAAAGCAGCATTGAAATAACTGTGTTGCCCTGGGATGGCTCTACTGCCAACACAATAGTCGAGTGTCACAGAGGGATGGGCACCTGACCTTGAGAAATCAGCGGCAATCCAACACTTTAATGTCTATTTCACACACCATTTCATTCCAATGGATTTAAAACCCTGAACGACCATCACAACAGTTGTTACGATCAACATTTTGACACCCAAAATGTCCAGCAGTCGGGATGGTCAGAAAACTGGCTCTGCAGTTAGACCAGAAAAAGGCTTAAATGTGTGTGTGAGAACGGGAGAGAGAAAAAGAGTGAGGTCTTCCCATTGCTACGGTAACAGCTGCGATAGCAGCCGCTATGAGGAACAGGCGTGTCATTGAGCTTCTATGATGTCACCAGTTTGGTGAGGCAAGCAGATGGGCTGGGCCAGGTACAGAACCTGCCGTTAATAAACACATACAAATAAATACCCGCTCGCCGACAAACACAGACAACCACATTGCGCTTTTCCAACCCACAGCGGAGCACGCACACACACAGACTCACAAATTCTATCAAAACGCACTGTCTCTCATGCATAAACACCTTTTCTCTTCATTTGACAGACTGCTCTTTAAGATGCGACGCATTTCTCCTAATATGCCCAAAGAGCATGCAGCCCTAATCTAATTAGAGTGTCAGTCAGCAGAGTGTTCACCCAAAGAGAAATTAGGAAAACACAAAATCTACAAACGGGAAAAATCTTCTTGCAAGAATGTGGCATATCTACCTCTTCCCCTCCTCCTTTCCTCCCCCCTCCACCTCTTTGTGAGATGTCTTTTTTCTTTTTTTAATGGTTTCACAGTCACCCCTGCTGAGATTCATTACCTGGCCTAATAATAAAGGCAAATGAAATCAGCTCCAATACATTATTAATAGAGCAACATTAGGATTCATTTGTAGTATTTGCAACAGTATGATATATTCCTACTGTTTTCATGCCTGATTAAAGACACATACAGATAAGAAAAAGGGTACATGAATGTGATGGGAGGTTGTGATTGTGGAAATGAGGCTGGCGACTGGTCAGGAAGAGAGCTAGAAATGGGAGAGACAGAAAGGAGAAAGAGTAGAAAAAGAGGGAGACGGGTGGGGTGGGGGCGGGTGGATTAAAATGAGTGCTGGCTTTTCTACCTGAGGAGGTATTGATGCCATATTGGATGCAGCTACTTATGAACAGGTGTGCTGTGTGTGGTCACTGTGACCCAGGCTCCATGTCCTGCATGGCTACACATCCGATTGAGGTGCATCAGAGCCAGGCAGGGAGGTGCAGGCACCAACCCCCCTCATGCCTAAGATGAAGGGACAGCCGCACTGCAGCCCCCCCCCCAGCCCCCGGACCAGCAGGGAGTGAGGGTTGCAGTCCAGCCACCCCAAGACTACAGCTTCAGAGTGTAAGCAACCATGAATAAAAATGGACTTTGCAGGGAAGTTGGGCTCATAATTATTCGTTTTAAATCAGTTAAAGCCTTTTCTCAAATATCCCCCAGGAGGCGCGGGGTTAAAAATCCATTTGTGGGAAGTGTACCATGACAGCGAGCTCGTCTCCCTGGAGACAGAGGATATGACAGTAGGGAATGTGCATGTGTATCTGACGGGTGAGGCTATATATATGTGTGTATGTGTGCATCAGTATGCGTGCATGTTTGTGGGGCATCTGAGTGTTTGCAAATTTGAGAGTCAGTGGAGCACGGTGGCTCACAAACACACGCACAAACACATAAACCAGAGTAATACCATTTTTCTTTTCTTTTTTTTTAAGATTTCAAGAGAGGATCTCTAGTGTTTTAAAGGTCAGCTGCAAGAGAAAGCAATGTCCAACTTAATGAGTCCAGTGAAACAAAACGGACGAAAAGCTCTCGAAAGACCACGAAAATAACAATCTCAAAAATAAGCAATTGTAGTGTGTGTGTATACGCGCATACACTGCGTTTGTGTACGTTACTGTTTTTTACCATTGTCTCTGTGATGCTGATCACATTGTCATTAAAGGGTTACAAGTAAAACAGCTAAACTGAGGGGAAACTGGAAAACAGATGGGTATGGGCAGATGATGGGCAGATTAACCATTTTGCCTAAAAAAGGAAAGGGGGAAAAAAAGACAGAAGAGGTCTTGGAGAAGTAGAGAGAAGAGCAGGTGTCCTACTTTACCGTCACACCGTCTTGCCATACATGCTCCTTCTGAAGCTGCTCTGCCTCCTTGGCCAGTTTCTACAAGGAAACACAAAAGCAGCAGGATGAGTGTCAGAAGTCAGTAGGACATTGATATATATGTGTGTGTGTGAGTGTGTGTGTGTGAGAGAGAGAGAGAGAGAGAGAGAGAGAGAGAGAGAGAGAGAGAGAGAGAGAGAGAGAGAG
>JBBMJY010000018.1:16333447-16346797 GCA_037833715.1 Toxotes lorentzi
TGTGTGTGTGAGAGAGAGAGAGAGAGAGAGAGAGAGAGAGAGAGAGAGAGAGAGAGAGAGAGAGAGAGAGAGAGAGAAACAGCCAGATGAGGATGGTGCCCTTGTTCCCTACAAAAGCCAATACAGCTGTAAATTAACAGGTTAATTCAGAGGATTAAGGAACACCAAACCCAACAACATGGTCCCCCAAAAAACCATCTGTACACAGCCCGTTGGTGAAGCTACTAAACCTAAGTTTTGAATGCTGTTGCTGTTCTCAAAATTGATGTAATTTAAGGTATTTGCTTTTTATTATCTTCAGGGAAGATTAAAAACCATGAGAATTTAAAGAATTTGACCATGTACCGAAAGTGTTGTTAGATATTGTGCTGAGATGCCATGCGAGAAAACTGTATGTGTATTTGTATGACTGACAGCTAAGATGGCAGAGGTACGAAACATTATGTAAACAAACTTGTGCTAGAAACAAGAGAAGGCAGAGGTTGTTTTTATTTGTGGTACAGAGCTAGAGCCACACTCTTCCAAATCCACACTGACTGATCTTTACACTTGCAGGTTAGTTTTCAAGCTGTGTGCTCTTTTCCCTGCTCGATGTTTGTTTTGCTAACAAGCCAACAAGACATTTGCCCATCCTTGTAGATATGAAGTAGATATTCGCTAGAAAGGTAATATTTGCTGCTGTTCAAAATTCACGATTTTAGCTGCTGTCAAGTTGTTACTGTCATTGTCACAGCGACAGAAGGGTGTTAGTTACGGCTTCATGCAAATAAAGCCGTAACTAACACAACCAACATCACAAACTTGTATCAAATACCACTACTCACTGATATGGTCATAAAAATGTCCTTTAATAGACTAACATCATTTGCCATGATGTAGCTTAGGCTTATCTCTGAAGAAGCTTACTGTATGTAGGCTTCTCATATAGAAAGTCATCCAAGTGGCAAATATGGTGAAGCCTAGGATTCTCTCTCTTTCCCCACAGCACATCGCTTGGTCCCTCCCTCCCTTCCATGCTTCAGTATCTAGGTTTCCCCAGGCCTCTAGGGGGCGATCTTGTTCCTGTCCCAGAATAGTGTGATCAGCCGTACAGTCCCACAGCTCTAAAATTACTAACCCTATTTAGACCTTCAGTAAGAGCTCATTCATTTGTGGAGCCACACTGAAGGCCCTCATTCCCCTACCACGGGAGGCTTTTTATCTACCAAAAACACACAAGACATAAACTTTCATTATTGTGAAAGCTGTCCTATTTCTATTAGGAGCCCCGCCCAGCTGATCTCAGCAGACCCTCCCACTCACAGATGCACAGTCGCAATACTGCGCTACCTCCTCTCAACACACATACACATCAGGCAGAGAATATTAGTCCAAGCTCTTACGCATGTCGTATAGGGACATTAGCAGAGCATAATGGTTTAAAGTATGTACATAATGTGATATCACTAACCTAATTTATGAGCATAATAGCAGAAAGTGTCCTCTGTGTCTTTCTGCGTTTGCATTGTGCTTTTAATCACCTGAACAAGCCTTAAATAACAATGATAAGATTTCATTCATTTCCTAATGAGACAATAGGCAAATGAAACAATGAAAAGTGGATCTAATTAGCCCATTGAAATTATTACCGAAGAGTCCATTAGAAAAGACAGTAATTGTGTGGCTTTTCGTTAGAGAGGGTCAGCCTTGCTAAAGGGCAGTGCCACAGTAGTAATCTCTTGGTGAAACTATAACAGTGCTTTTTTCAATTAGGAATAAACACAGAGTAGCTGAACAATAAAATGAAAGCCATATGATGTTACTCTCTTCTCTTTCACATCAACTGTTTTTTTTTTATTAAGATGCATGTTATTTTTAAGGACATAAAAAATAAGTTGCATTGCAGAACAGTTTCCACGTTTTTTTCCCCTCTCAGCTCTCCACCATGATCTATGATCTAACTACCCTTTCATCCCCTTGGCTTGTTTTTTTTTTCTCAGCATTTAATCTGTCAGTAAGAATCTCTACTTTGTCCCTTCAGAAAATCCATTTCTCTCCCCCTGAGTAGCCCACACATCTTTTTCTTTTTTGCAATTCTCTGTTTCTCCAGCTGCCTCTCCCGCCCTATTCTTCCTCCTTCTGCGCCCAGTAGGCCACCATTTCTCTGGGACCCTATCTCTTCCCTAGCAGCTTAATGCAGTCCCTGTGCTCCAAAACAGCCATGTGTCTTCATGTGTCTTTCCTTCCTCTGTGTTGGCCCAGATGGATGGGCAACAGAAACAGCCAATGAATCAGAGTGAGAGATGTGGGAAGGAGGGGGGCAGGGATATATCATCTATGCTGGTGGCTGGAGCCCAAGCAGCTTAGAGCACTGGATGAGCATAGTGAGATCAGCATAGTACAGCACAGATAAGCTCAGTACAGGCCCACACAACACAGCAAATAACACTACAGCAATGAGGAACAAAGACAGCAGGAGAGTCGACAACATGAGCACGGGCCTCTAATGTTATTGCCACTGTAACCTTGACACAAAATGCATCACATGTTGGGCCATTTGTCATCGAGGCTTCAGGCAAGGTCAAGAACCATAAACACAACTCTGTAATGGATAGTGGCATGTGAAGTGTCTCCACGAGGTCTGCAGCCTTAAACAACACACAATGGAGTCTGTCATGTATGCAACAAACACAGTACATTATGGTGCAGGTGACAGTGTAATTGTACAAACAGCCAAAGAGCAGGCTGTGCAGCTTGGTGATGTATCAGCTGTCGAAGAACTCTGCTGGTGAAAAGCCGCGATCCCTCACTGTGAACTCGCAGAGCAAGAAGACAGC
The DNA here is from genome assembly GCA_037833715.1 of Toxotes lorentzi. Lineage (NCBI taxonomy): Eukaryota > Metazoa > Chordata > Actinopteri > Toxotidae > Toxotes > Toxotes lorentzi. Next base: position 16,336,264 of record JBBMJY010000018.1, read on the forward strand.
AGGGGAAAAAAAAGTAACTAAAATCTCAGCATGAGGCGATTAGGATCTTTAATATTCATAACTGTTCAGTTTGTTATGTTCCAGAGGGGAGCAGTTTAATCACTCAAAGTCATGTTATTTCTAGGGGAATGACAGCCCACCAGGGACGGACAGCGTCATGCTGTGGTGAGCGCCAACTCGACACCGGGCCGCCTGTGTGGTTGCTGCAGCCTGTTAGGCCCCTTCCACTGAGCATTAACTTAAAGGGCACTCGACGCACCACACTGTCGTCTGTGTGATCTGGAGGGACACTCCAAAACAGCACTACAATGTGTGTGTTTGAGTGAGAAGGCACTTGAGAAAACACGACATGGTCTGTACGTGTGATTGCAGCCTTGAATTGAGGTACTTAACATGTTCCGAATGACCCCCTCAGCTCGGTATCTGGGAACACTAAAGTCACCTTGGGGACCAAAAGACTGAAATGACTCTGCTGAGGTCACTTAACCTTCTCAGAGTGTCTAACACAGCGAGGGAAGATCCTTAGTAAATTTTTTGCAATGACTGGCTGCTGTGAACAGAGACAATCATAATGGTGAGCCACTAAGGTCTTTGAAAAAAAGAAAAAAAAAAGAAAAAGATGTCTAAATATAGAACAGCTTGCTTAAAGGTTTCCTTCCCACATTGTTGAATTAAATACCCAGACGTAGCATCACTACAAACTACACCTTTGCTTTATCTACTGACACTTAAAGGATCAGGAAGCTTACCTAGAGACAGTGTGAAGGACATGATCTGTCTGGGGGCAGGATTGCTTCCATGGTGTATGGTGAAATATGAGACCGTAATTATTACACAGAATACAAGGAGCATTAAAATTTGAGGGAAAACTGCTGTGTGTCATGGCTGCTGACAAATTCATGTTACATCAAAATGTCACCACTGTGTCATGGTCTTAAAAGCTGCTGAATGTGCTGTAGTAGTGCAGAGAGGTGCAGTGTTATGCAGCATTTAATCCATTAGGGGGCAGCAGACTGAGCGTGCCAGTGAGCCCCAGCAGCAGCAGCAGCAGCCAGTGGAGCCTGTCAGAGTGAGAGCAGTCTGCTTTAAGCTCTTCATTCTGTCTTCTCCACTCGGCCAGGATTAAGGCCAATCATAGAAATCACTGAGTCAGAACCGTCCCACAATAACAGATGGAGAGACTTTCCACTCCAGAATTTTAAAACATCACAAACTCACTTTACCTCACACCCTCGCTGCCATCCCCCACCACCACCTTTCATTCTCGCGCCATCCTTTTATCTCCCCTCTTCGCTCGGCTGTTTTTTCCTGCCATCGTACGCTGTACTCCATTTCTCTCCATCTGTCTCAGTTTACTGCCCTCAAACTTACTCCCTCCTCTGACGCCATAATAATTCCAACAACACAGTCCCAAGCCAACTTGAAAACAGTTAAATTGACTTCACCGAGCGCAGAACTCGCCAGTAACGCAGGGTGAAATGGGAAGGAGCCTGAAAACGTATGACTTGTTTTTATTGCTCGCATTATTACACATTCCTCTCAGTGGAGTGACTGAAATAACAGAACATCCCATTTCAAGTTCCGGTCACAGAGTACTGTGAGGAGGACAGCGAAAAAAAAGAATAAAAATCACTTCCGAGTGGTCAAACAATGCAACTGTCTATAATGAGGAGAAATAATGACCCTTAATTCCAGGTCCCTGGTTGGTTTGCTACAGGCAGCTGGGTATTGTAGTCCTTATTAGCTAACACTGACAGAGGATCTGCATGGATGGGTGGGAGACCCTGTCTTTGTTCTGTGATCCAAAGCGCCCTGTGGCAGGCCTGTTCGCAGAAGCTGTGTGTGTAGTGCTATTGTAGCATGTGCTGAGATAATCCCTGCCTTTGTCCCCCCCACACCCACATAATCTCCCCCCTCCACAACGAAAATGTTAACACTTTCTTTTGCATTTCCTCAGTCATCGCGACACATTCCCAACTCCCCTCTGCTGTTTCCACGGAGATGGGATCTGGAAGACGCGCGCTGTCACCTACCCACAGCAGCAGCAACTCACCAGCTTTTCAAAATCAAACACCAGCTTTTCTACAGTGCACACAGGCCCACATAAACACCATATTTCCACAGTAGATTGCCAGCATTGTGCTGAAGCTTCTGTGTCTAGTTCAACAAGACAAAAAAGGCAGCTGTCTTTACTTTGGAACAATACAGTAGCTCTCTGCACCAGCTAAACTGCCTCACAATGGTTCTTCCGAGCTACACTGAAAATAATCGACCTTGATCATAAGTTCTTGTGTGCTAATCAGTCTACTTCTAAGTTTATAATGTGGATATAATCGAAATACGATTATGTCAGAGCAAATGAGCTAATCTAATATATTACTGACTGCTGAAGTACCTTCATAAAAACAATATTAATTCTCTTCTAACTAGGGCACTTTTTGTTTCGTCTGAGATACTGCATTCAATATAATATGCATTTCACTCATTAAACCACAGTTCCTTTGAAGCTAAGTGGCAGACTCATAGCACAGAACAAGGCCAAAGACCATAGTACTAAACATTACCATTCACTGGAGCAACTACCTCTGTAAATTCAATTAAACCTCCCATGGAATAAATTCTACGAATAGTTCTATCACAACATTTAATCTCTGATGCACATGAATGCAAAACCACATGCATACTAAAGATCACGATGCGCATATCCAGTGCAAATTTAAAAGATGTAAAGGTTAAACAAGGTCACTGCAGGAGCATCACAGTGAGTCAATACCACACAGGTCTGCAGCCCAGACTGCTCGCAGTTAGCCAAGTGTCCTACATGCAGGGGCCAGCAGGGGGCTCAGGGTGAGCGTGCAGACAGGGCGGTGTGTGTAGATGGGGCCAGGATTAGCTCAGTGACATGTGAGTGTCTAGCTGGTCGAGCTCACTGTCCATTGTTTGACAGATAGTCACAGACATGCCCAAACTGCTGCCCGGCCTTTACTGCTGTTACTGGCATCAACCATACAGCAGAGACAGTGTGAGGGAGGAGGGGAGCCTAAAGGCACCATTTACGAAAAAAATAAGATTCAGATGTCCTGTTTATTCAGCAGCCCATAAGGCATCGGCCTTGCAGGTGACTGAGAAGGAGAAAATTGCAAACACGTTGTCTGGAAGCAGCGATAGCTAAAAATACGTGAAATAAAAGAGGCCCAGCAACATTCCACCAGAGAGAAACAGAGCACACGACTGCTCTTTTAGTCTGTACATCTGTTAACAGGTGTGTGCGATTGCCTGGATGACCTGCTTGCTTCTTCCGCCTTCTCAGCAGGCTGAGCGGGAGCGGGTGGTGCGAAACAGCAGGGATCAAGATGCAGGGCAAACGTCTCCTTGATCAGAGGTGAGAGTGATATATATATATGTATACCCACTCCCTGAGACACAAACACAACAGAACAAGACTGAGAGCTGATGTTGTGTACTCTGTATTTCAACAATCTGCTATTTGTGTCACATGTTGACAAAAACTCAAGTAATGTCATAACACGCAGATTATGTGAAAACACACGCACGAATGAATGATCAAGGAAACAATGGTGGCAGCTATCAACATCTCGAATGGAAGCCAGGCACGACTGTGCACACACATGCATATACAGTACATGCACAGGAAGACACACTCTAAATCACCACTGGCCATATACATGTGAAGCCCATACAAACAACCAGACTGACTTGGTCAGGACACAAATGAGGTAAATGGAAAATGGGGGAAAACCATAAAATGAGGGGAGGCAGGTGATTTTTATTTTTTTTTACACAGAGTCATACCAGTATTATCTCAGTCCATCAGCTTAGCACCCTTCCTTTCACCTCACCTCACCACAGCACTGTCTGCAGTTCAAGGGCAAATGGTTTGTTTTTGCTGTCTGCTTTTTGCCCTTTCCTTCATTTATGCTCCCTCTTACTTTAGATTGCTGATAGAATGATGAGGGGAGTTACACATTCAGGACATATAAAAGGGGTTATTATTCACCTAAAAGGTCAAGACATCACAAAAAGATATTTTGTGATGTCTTGCAGAGTTACCTCGCTCCCTATCCTCCGTCTTTTCTGCTACAAAGAGAAAGTGTATGGTGTCTGACAAAAGCGTTGTCAAAGTGCCAGAGAGTCCAGTGACAGCAGCTGGTGTTTGACAAAGTCTATCATTGACAGTGTGTGGCCAGGCATTTGTTCAGGATTTACACACATGTGCACACATGAGTAGACACCTTCAGTCATACTCATCCATGCACACTCTTAGCACTTGCACACGCACCCTATCCAGTCTTCGAGCAGACATAAGAGAGGAAAAACATGCAGACACGGCCGTCTCTCAAAGCAATTACAGCAGATTGAAACCAAATTAAATTTGAAGCCTAGAGCAACACCAGCGACTGAACATCTATGACAGATATGACAGGGGAGGAAGGGGAGTGCTGTGGGACCAATGGGTGGAAGGGATGAGGGAGAGAACGGCAGGTGTAGGTCACAGACGTAGAGAGAGCTACTTGGATACAAGCGCAAACAAGCAGAAGTAGGGCAGAGAGCTGGTCCCACATAGAGAACATCAGGAGTGGACTCAACTGAGATTTAAAGGACCATACAGATGGTTTTGAATGTTTGAGCCCATTATCTATTAAGTGCCTGTTCTATATGTTACTGCCGACCGATTGCAAAAGTGTACCATATATTTTTAGACAGTTTTCCTACATTCAGGACAGCTACTGTTTTACATTTATTTCAGTTATGGGATGAACTTGGAGAGACTTGCTTGAGATAATCCATTACAGTAAATGTTTTTTCACCTTTATCATAATATTCAAACATCTACAACTGGATATTTGTTTTTCTTGATATCTTGATATGTTTGTTTATTGTTTGTCTTGTTGGATTTATTTTGCAGCAACATACTGTAGTTGCTGAATGCCATGCTGTTTTATAGCAGTGATAACAAAACAACAAAATCTAGATAAAGGCACAATAAGGAGCAATATGAGCAATTAACCCACAGTAAAGTCTATGTAAGTTGATTTTCATACTGTAATGAAATTAAGGGAAATGGCTGCTGAAAGATCAATCTGAAACCATATGGTGCGCTTTGGGAAACTGCCACGAGTAATTAAAAAAAAACAAAAAAAAAAAAAAAAAACATGGGATTAGCAGTTAATGGGCTAATACATGCAAAACCACTGATATGTTTCTTTCTGAAAACAACAAGATGTGGCCGTTGCATAAGGTAAAAACACAATGCTTCAGCTATCCAGTTATATTACAGTAAATACAGCGTATCTTGAATATTACATAAATATAGTGAGTCAAAGAGGAAACAATATACAAAAAAGAAAGGAACATTTCATCTAATAAAAGCACATTTTTTAAACCAGTCACCACACTGGAGGATGACACCACGCAACTAGAAATATACCATAATCTGTAGACCATTTAGCAATCACAAACGTGCTCGTTATAGGCATACAGATTAGCTCGGTTTCCAGTTCTCCAAGAGATATCATTTCTCCATTTTCATTATTCTAGTCCAAGAAATGACAGGATTAGTTGTGGCGGCTTTTAAACATCTGATGTTATCTCCCTCTCCTGGGTGAACAATTAATCCCTCTCACTTCCCTTCTTCACATCACCCTCTCTCTCCCCATCCAGGCTTCATCTCCCATGATTTCTCTGTTCCTCTGTTCTTCTTCTTCTTCTTCTTCTTCTTCTCCCCTCCTCCCACCATACTGTCTCTCTCTCCCAGGGGAGATTTTCTTTAACTGGAGAGAAATGGAGCTAAGTGCCCTGGCATTTAAATGCCTATAGTGTACAGTGGAGCTATATGAAAGCACACAAAGATGAGGTTTCTGTAATCACTAGTCACTGGTCTTGCAATATGTGTACACTCTTACAATTCAACACCACATATTTTATTAGCATTCTTGCAGTAATTCACTTTTACTTACTCATTTTACAACCTCACCGTCTGATTATTATTATTACATTGGCAATGTAGTATAAAAGTCAGCTTTTTTTAAATTCTTGTGTATGTTTTTTTTTTTACCCTAAATGTATGATGCTCAGTCATCCAAACTCATCTCAGCAAAATGAAGCATTCAAGTTTAGATCTGATGTGTTTGTAAATCTAATCTGAACATTAAATTTCCATTAGTAAAAACCATAATAGATGAATCTATCATCAGTTTCACTTTCAGATAGAGTATGATGAAATTTCAAATGTTAATCTGTCACACTTGTAAGTCAATATGCTTTTTAAGAAATGAAGGGGATTGTTTTCATTGTGTGGAGAGTAACTAGGTTGCTACCAGGTTTCATATGTCAATGCAAACAGCATCTGGCTTACAATGTAAATGTTTGATCAGTCTGCTGTGCCCCGTCCTCATTAGGTCTATACTCCACGGTCAACCAGAGACGATTCTCTGAATATTCAACAAAGGACACTGATGATGCTCAGAATTCACAACAGCTGCGGTTGGTGGTAACATAATCTAGGATACTCAATATGGGCCAACTTATAAAAACATCCAATAGAAAGATAAAGGGATAGTTGTGAGAAAAAAAAAAGACAAAAGATGTAATGGTTTCGTAAAAACTGTACCCCGAAGCCCATTCTGACATACTATATGCTCAATCCTTTTTTTTCATTTCAAAATCTCCTGATGCTGATTTGTTCCCTCCCCGTCCTGTCTAAGAAAATAATCCCAGAGCTTTCTTTTCATCTCTGTCAGATTTGTATAGAGTGTGTCTATATTTTCTGAGGTGCTGATACACTGGAGAGTCTCTTTTTATGTGATTTTATATTTTATTTGTGAAATATCATCTCAAGCTCAAAGCACCATCCAAGAACCGCCTGCATGTATTTATACCGTACTGTATGTTTTGGAGCTTTACTGTATGTTTATTATTACCACAGATTATATAAACATGACTGCTACATATTGGGGAAGAGTTTAAAATAGGTCTTTTTCTGTCTTATCTTGAGCTGAATGAAAAAATCAATTTCAATATTGTCGTCATTGAAATATTTCTGATCCTAGATGAGATTAGCCAACCTTATATATAAGATGGGAACTTTAAGTAAGTAGTAAATAATTAGCACTGCAAAGAAATCCTTCTCAACAGCTTCCATGCTGTCTCTATCTTGTTTAGTTAACACACAGAGAAATAAATATACAACAGCTTGGTGCAGAGCCTGCACACAGCATGTTGTAAGTCCTGTCATCACACAGTCAGGCTGCTCATTGTTGTAATTTCCCAGAAACAAAACCCAGCTGACTCAGGGGTGTATTGGTGACTGTTAGCCAACAAAAATAAACATGTAAATAAGACATTTTTGGAGCTGCAGGAAAAGCTTATTTCTCACTTCTCATACATCAAGGGTAACAATTTTGATTTGTGCATCACTGAATTTGATAAATAGAAAATTATTCAAATATATAATTATAGTACAGTAGTGACAATCAAATTCTAAGAGTCGCTAGCATTGGAAAAGAAGCATCCCCTTAGCCACTGGGTCTAAATCATGTCAGTGCAATGTCCCTGGTACAAATCCATCTAGGACACTTTTGTTACATATCTAGGAACCCTCTGTTCAGTGTTGGCTGGCAAACATGCAAATTGGTGTGTAAGGACGGAAGAGATAAATTCATTCAATAAATTGACATTCATGCCATCTTAAGTGAGAAACATAAATGAAATGCCAGGCTGTGCTTGTTTTAATTACTGTGTGCTTGTTTAATTACTGTATAGAACATTTAAACATCCCGCTAAGATAATTCATAGTCTCTTTTTTGAAATTGGCTTGAAACGTGAGCAACATTTAATTGGAAACAAACTGTAACCACCGCTAATCTTGGATGAACACATATCAGACACATCCATGTGCTTGACAAGAGAAGATGAAATTGAAATTAATGCTCTCAACTGACTATGGATAAAACCAAGAGGGGTTGGCTTGTTCCTTGCCAGAAGTCAGATAATTTCTTTATTTTATAGAACACATCAACATACATTAATATAGTCAGAATAAAGAGTTCTTATGGATGTCCTAAAGAAACACTTTCTAAATTTGGATGGAGAATTGTTCATAGAAAATTGAAGACCAACAGCAGTGGCTGTGATGTATCATGTGAGGGAGAAGAGTTGGGCTAATTTATGCTGACCATGAGAATATATTGTCATACTACTGAAACAGTGCTGTGGATAAATTAATGAGACGACAAGAGGTAGAGCCCTGGGCGTACAAGAACAGTACCAAGTCTAATCAGCCTAACAAGGGTGAAAACACACACATTCAAGACGTCTCAAACTGAAATTAGCTGTTTTAAACACGTGCACAGGCTCATTCACACACACACACACTGACATGCATCTATTTTTAAAGAACACGGGCACTCTGTGTTGTTGAAGGGCAGAGGATAATGAAAATTCCTGATTTAAATCGTCCCAGAAAGAACAAACTTATTTTTGTGAAAGCTTCAAATGCACAACAGCCTGCTGGTATATTCAGCATCAGTATAGACTAACATTGGTCAAAGATTATACTGTGTTGCCCATTCTGTCTGTGTGTATAAAGTCAGTTTAGTAGATGGCATTTTCAGTTTCTCATTACTTGAGCTATCACTGTGCGCCTTTTATCTCACCTACATCATGCTAAACATATCTGCTATTAGGGCAACAGCACACTGCAAGAAACGCAGCTACAGAAAAAGAAACAACAGAGCGGAAAATGTAAAATTACAGAAAAACCTATGCAGAAGGGAAAGATAAAAGAAAAAGGAAAGTAGACGATTTTAAGAAGATGAAGAAAGCACAAAGTGTGACAGAGAGAGAGAGAGAAGGAGAGAGCTAGGCTGCACTGAAGCAGTATAACCTTGACAGAGAGCATCTTCTGACAAGCATCTGCCTCCTGTAATAATTTAGAAATAATCTCCATCCACAAAGGCCCAGCAGTCTGGCAGAGTAAATGCTCTGTGCCTGATCGATCACTCCGATTCAGCCAGCTGCCGGTCTTCGTGTGCGCAGGCCCAACATCGATCTCAGGCCTACTCTCTCTCTGCCGTAAAGAGGAGGATGATAAAGTGAGGAAGAGGCTGCAAAGGTGCGAGAGAATGGAGATGGGGGTAGTGATGTCAAACTGAGAAAAACAAAAAGGGAAACAGACGAGAGATTCAAAAGCCGATTTCAGAAATAATGGCGCATTGTGAAAGAAAACAAAGTGAAAGCTTTTGAAAACAAACATTTTATAACAAAGCAAGTGGAGGCATCTCCACAAAATACACTACAAACCAAATCCAGACTATTATGTTGCTCCCCGATGATGCTTTGCCTTGTGACAAATATCATCCACTGGACAACAACAGTCCGTTTGTTGAGAGCTTTTGGAAGTACAGTAGGTGGCCACCGAGTTTCAGACAAGAGGAATACACAGCAGCACACACAGGCACATCCCATCAACACATCCAATTACTAGTCAGCATTGTGACAGAATTAACTGCCACTGTGCATTTGGCCCCTAGCAATTAATTGACTTTTAAATAGTCTGCCATTAGCACCACTTTAAATGAATAGATGTGCTCCTCCGCCTTCACTTAGCATACTTTGCCGTGGCTGCCTTTAAGAAGCACCACAACTGTGTCATCATGTGCAGCAAGCCAAACAGAGAGAGGACAAAATGAACCATTCCTCTAAATATGTCATTATCATACACATAAACTGTATTACATTATCAGTATTAGATTAGACCTTTACACTGAAACATCTGTGTACTGTGTGTTTGAGTTCTAGCCTGAACTTTCCAGGTTTTGTCTGACAGCACAGCGATAGCAGGGACTTAATTTGTGAGGGAGATTTAGTTAAGTGTATATAAGGCATAATTTCCACTTTTCCAAAATTCCATAATTTCCATAATTTCCACTTCGATATGCTTTCTAGGTTGCATTCAGTTATTCTTGTGCTCACAGCAGTTAAACTTCACAAGCAGCAGCGAGAGCTCTATGGACTTTCTTTGCCCTGTGTTTCGCCTCTCAGGCTAAACAAAAAGGCTTTTGCCTATACCCTCTGATTGGTGGATGTTGTACTTGAGAGGAGGAGTTCAGGAAAGAATAAAAGCTAGAAAAACATTCTTGGACTTTAAAAAAAAAATCCATTTTAGTTTGTTAGTTTCTTAATTTAGTTTGTTAGTTTCCACCCCCTCCCCACTTGTAAAACCAAACCTACACCCTTGAGTGTATGAGCGTAATGTATGGGTGTCAGTATTATAAACCGTACAGTATAAAATGAAGGGGGGGTTAAATGGTGGAGGCTTATTGTGATAAGCTGAACCGGAGCTTGTAAGTTTGTAATCAATGATAGGAATTAATGTGTATCAAAAAGAAGAAAAAGAGCCAGGTTGCTTTTATCTGAGGTCGCTAAGATTACAAGAGCAAAGGACACACACACACACACACACACACACACACACACACACACACACACACACACACACACACACACACACACA
>JBBMJY010000018.1:16346897-16361496 GCA_037833715.1 Toxotes lorentzi
GCTCTTGTATGGGGTCGCTAAGAGGACAAGAGCAAAGGACACACACACACACACACACACACACACACACACACACACACAAAAAGAGAGAGACGAGGCAAGGGAGAGAGACAGTAAAACAAGCAAGAGAGTAGAGAGGGAGAGAGAAAGGGAAGGTGAACAGAGTGAGATAATTATTATCATAAAGGTGGTTTTCCAAGGTCAATATTTGAGATTCTCCTCAACAGTTTCTCTGAAGCATAACCCCCCTCCCAGCCCCTCCCTTTCAGTACCTCATCACTCCACTGCTGCCTCCAGGCAAGCTCCTATCTTCCTCCTCCTTCTTTTCCCATTCCTACGCCTTTCTCCTGTCACTCACCCAGCAGAGGAAGACAGTGTCCCATCCCCCTGGTCACTGCCTCGAATGAGCCAAAGCTACAGCCGACAGCTGCTGTATAGTTTTTCAAACACAGGACGAATTAAATGGCCGATAAACAAACAAACAGGCCTTCTCTCTGTGTGGTTTAGGGAGCCACCTGTCAGTCAGCGCAGAAACAAGGTAACTGGGCATCAAACCACATCTCGCAGCCCCTACTTCATTGGCCTGTAAGGAAAAACACCTGCCAATCATGAAAAGTGTTAGGTCATTATGTTATGACAGGCTATAACGGGCTGACAGAGTTATGACAGGCTGTCAAAGCTCAAGACAGTGGGGCAGAAATCATGGATGAGGAAGAGGAGGAGGAGGGGCAAGGGGGTGCAAAGGAGAGGCAAGTGAACCAGAGTTTGAAAGTATGAAATCCAAACTCCTCCTGAGGACTGGAGACTAGACCAGAGACTCAGTTAACTATGAAGGGGAATATTTCAATTATCCAAACACAATGCACATGTATGAACTTTCATGTCATTTCTGAGATTTTGTAATTTCTAAGAAAAATCACTCTAACTCATATTTGACTTGGAGTTTCACCATGATTCCTTTACAGGAAAAGATCGTGAGTTGATTAATCCAGTCAACAATTTTGATAATCAACTGATTGTTTAAGCCATTTTTTTTCCAAGTACCAAATTACCAAACCTTATCTGGTTTCAGCTTCTCCAGTGTGAGGATTAGCTGCTTTTTCTCTGTGTTATATCACTGGGAATGGGTAAGGGTTAAGGTTAGGGAAACCTCTTTGGGTCATGGACCCTTTGAAGATGTCACATGCTCGGGGTTATTTTATTGACTTATTTTATTGGTTATTTATTGAAGTGATTAATTATGAAAATATTGAAAATATGAAAATATTCAACAGATTAATTTACAGTTAAAATAATCATGAGCTTTGGTCTTACCCCCCAAAATGCATGCACATACACACACATACAGCATGTGTAAAACAGTGCCAGCAGGGAGGCTCTGGGCATTTGCCTCTGCAAACGTGCACTAATACCAATAAAAGCCCTCTTTCTTTTTTTTTTTCTTTTTCTTTTTTGCATAACCACTATTGCAGGCCAGTGCCACAACTGATAGGAGACGAAGCAACAAGCTGAGACAGACTCTGAACGGCTTCCACTTAAGAAACAAACACAACAGAAGAGAAGTGACAGCGCACTGCAAATGAATGAAAACTTGGAAGAAATGGAACGGAGAGAATAATTCAATCGCCAGCCACCTCCTCCAGTCAGCCAAGGAGAACTGAGCTGAAGGGGGTGGGGGGGGGAGGGGGAGGAGGAGGAAGAGGAGGAGAGAGGGCTGAGGCGTGTGATGCCTTTCTCCCTGGGCAGGGCCAGGGTGGCAGGCGCCCAGATAAGCTGGGGCCGAACAAAGATTAACCGCTTGCTCTGATGGAAGTGCAAAATAAAGGCAAGCCGACCTTTGATTTCCTTGGCCTCTCTGCGTGAGTGTCTTTACTCTGTGGGGACAAGTGGTAGGGATTGTGTACATTAACCATGATGAGAATTTTTAAACACAGTCAACACCAGCCCAGGCAGAAAGAAACTAACGTCATTCCTCCTGTGAGCAATAGGAGCTGCATGATCTCTCATATCTTTTCAAACTCATCCCTTTTTGTCTTTCCCGTACACTCAGACAAACTTTTCATTTCCCGCAGTCATCCACTGCAAAATTATACAATAGCTCTGGTGAAGGCACCTGCAGAGCTTGCAAAGAGCTTCTCTTAACGTCACTTCTCATTGTTTAAGCCCATCCAGTAGCTCAAGCACAGGCGTTACAATAAGACACAGCTTTCCTGGTGAAACTGAGCTGTTCTGTAAGAACTGCGGAGGTCCAGTGATGTTGATCCCTTGGATCATTCTAGTGTGATTGAGCTCAAGTGCTAAAGCTCTGTTAGCTCTGCAAAGAACAGATCGTTCTGATTACCCCAGGCAAATTTTGCCTTACTGCCACAGTTTTCCAGAAAAGTCAGTGATCAGAAGCAAACCGATATTAAACTTTTAGCGTTTCTTTTTTCTTTGTGTGATGGATTTGTCAGCTTTTTACTTTCAGTCACTTAGAGAATGCCCATAATGCAATAATTACAAGACCATTCACTCCACTACATCACTGAAGCAATGATTTGTGCAATCATCAAAGCAATGGCTCTTCTGTTTTCTGGGATAAAAAAAGTAGATTACTAAAAGTTACCATTTGGAAATCAGGTTACCCAAACACATATAAACAGTATCTTCTACAATTAAAGCCGCCAAGTGTTTATATGCACTTACTACTTACTTCTGTATATTTCTGCAGTGTTCTTCTTAAACAAGAAAATCAGTTTCTCTATTTAGGGTATGGGCTCAGAGAATCCTGACCAACACATCTAGGTTTCTGCTGGTGAAACCTGATTATTTTGGTCATGTATCTACATATGTAACTCACATGTAACTGGGTTTCAGCTGGGTTTAGGTGAGTGTACGTTGATGGCAGAGACCTCAGAAAGGAACGTATCACTGAGAGAGCAGTGCAGTTAGATGAAAGCAAATATCACTATATGGGGAGGTGCACCTTGGTATCCAAAATGAGTGTGAAAATGTAAGAAAGACTGGTCCCTTTTTTCACTACAGAATTTGACATGTCACCGTGTTGCTGATCTAAAATAACAACAGCTGAATTTCTCCCAGTAACCTGGTTTCTTGTGTGCAAGTAAATGTATTACATGAAGTTCCTGCATTCAGGATGTAGGCCACTCTGTTGTGGGGTTTATACTCTCAAAAGCCTCAAACTTCAGTGAAATAAAATTGATTTGTGTGTGTGTATGCTCTGCAGTTGAGAGAGAACAACTTGACAGATGTGTTTTCTGTGGTCACAACATAAAATACTGTTTAGGAGACATTTGTAAGATTTACATAAATTTGGTGTTGCTGCAAGTGTGTGTGCATGTGTGCATCCTGTTATGTAAGAGCGCCATACTGTGAAAACAGCCCCTGTTCTTCCGATCAATGGTCTGTCAGGAACTAACAGCTCCTTTTCAGGATACAAGCCCATTATTTGCCTTGTCCATTTCAAAAGGAAAAAAAGAAGGGACTCACTCAAGCAGAACCCCACTCTCCATCAGTCTGGAATTAAAGCACAGCTTCCCGGGGTCACAGGCAGGCTATGGATATCAGGCCAGCATTCAGAGATAGGGATTATTTACCTCACCAGCAACAGCTACTTGGCCCACAACCAGCATCAAGCCTCCCACTCATGAACAGATCTCATAGACAAATAAATACTTGTACTGAAACCAAATAAACTTAAAAAATCCTAAATTTAACATGCAGCTTCACTACCAAATAGATGTTTTGAAGTGAAAGAGCCTTATTTCTCCATCTCTGTGGTCTTTAGTCACAAAAGTTTGAACTTCCTCCCATGGGAACCATTTTGCTATACGGCCTCTCAGCTGATAATGCTGATAAGAGGGAGCTGGCAAATATCGCTGGGTTGAAGAGGAGGTAACAGAGGTGCAGGGATCTGATAGAGTGGTGGGCTAGGGGATTGGAGGTGGGGTGGATTTTGACCTGCTTAGACCAGCTATCAAAATGACATGGGCTGCTGGGCCCAAGCACAAGGACTGGACAACCAGGAACTGGGAGATTCCGTGGTCGGATGAGTCCAGTTTCCAGCTTAATGCTCCTCGTGCTAATGTGAGGGTACGCAGAAGGCCAGGTGAGGGATTATCTCCAGCATGTACAGTACCTACTGTCAAGCATGGTGGAGGCAGTATCATGGTTTGGGGATGTATGAGTGCTGCTGGCGTTGGTCACCTCACTGTCTGTGATGGGACACTGAACTCTGCAAGTATTGTGCCATTCTCCAAACCCACATGCTCCCTTCTGTACATGCACTGTTCCGTCGAGGTCGAAACTGGATGTTTCAGCAACATAATGCCCCCTGCCACGCATCCAGATCAAGTAGAACTTGGCTGCAGCAGAACAATATCCAGGTCTTAGAGTTGCCAGCTCAATCCCCCGACATGAGCCCCATTGAAAATCTTTGATGGATTATCAAAAGGTCTGTTTCAGTGTGGAAACCAAAGAATCTGGAAGAATTAAAAACAGTAATTCAAGAAGAATGGGAGAAGATTACCCCTTAACAGTGTGAAAGGCTTGTGGAGAACATGCCAGCCAGGATTAAAGCGCTAATGCGTGAAGGAGTACAAAATATTAATTTTGTTATGTGATGGTTTATTTATTTTTTGGTCATTTGTTAACTTTGATACCGACAATGTTGAGAACTGACATGTTGACACCATCAAGAATTTAGTTTTGCTATTTTTTTTCTTGATAACAATAAACAAAAGAAATCATTTTTTTGTGTCTGTCTGATGCAGCCACACCTTGTGAAATACAAAAAAAGATTTTTTTGCAAATATTTCATGATAATATTTGAGTCCGAAAACTTTCTTCCACCACTGTATTGCACCATTCTACAAAAAGGTCTCACTAGGAATGTAGATGACCACATTGTGCCATTTTGTCTTTAAGGATACAATTTTCTATTTGAACAAGGCACTTTTTTATGCAGTGCTTATTTCATTTTTTTTTTTTCAAAACAGAAGTGTAACATACATTTTCTATTTGATTGCTGAGGCATTTTTCAAAAGCCCCTTTCATAAAAGTGATCTTTCAGTTGTGCCCTCTAGGAAAGAAAACAACGAACAGACAAGAGCACTGCCTTGCAATTGGAAAGAAAAAAAGAGAAACGTCTGCGTTTTAGCACAGCGATTCCTGACTCAAGTGTCTCTGTCTCTCCTTTTCTCTCCTCTCTGCAGATACAAAATCGCACATGGAAGACTTGAAATATATGTTTTATGCAGCTTGGAGAGATGGCTGCATAAAAGCACAAAGCAGTCATTTCTATTCATTTGTCTCTCGCTGACGGGGAAATGAAGGAGTGAAGCAGATGTTATTGCTACGTGAACAAGTTGCTTAAACACAGAAAGCATTTTTTCCTTTCAAGAAGAAGTTGAATAATTAGATGCTGAATCGAACCCCCCCACCCCCCCCCCCACCCCCACTTCCTGCCTGGAACCCATATTGTCACTCAAATGAATGATTCTGTGTGAGACAGGAACATGGCAAAAAAAAAAAAAAAAAATCTTCTGCTGTAGACTGACATTTGTTTAGGAGAAAAAAAGGGGGGAAAGCAGAACATTCAAATGGAGCTGAAAATGGTACATTCAGAGCTAAAATAAATGTGTGCATTGAAGATGTGAAGAAAAGTGCTGGAGGCAGTGTACTGGCATGAAGCAGATCAGTTTCTGACATTTTGTCTAATGTGAAATGCTGCCAAGGAGCAGTGGGTGGGATGTTGTGACCTTTATCAGTGGGAGTGATAAAATGACCCAATATTACGGATAGAATAATCTGGAGATACAACAATCTGCTTTTACAACACAGTGCCGCAACCAATCCCTGTGTGTGTGTCTGTGTGTGTGTTTGCATGACCTCCCACTCTGTGTGTCAGTGTGTGTGTGCATAAGGGTTGCTGACCTTCTGATGTATCTGCAGTGGGCAGCAGCACAGTGACACTATCACAGGTGTGTATGGGTGACTTCTCCTTTGAAGGTTAAACAGGCAATGCTTCAGCAAAATCTGTCAAGGCTTAGAAGAAGTTAGCCAGCCATACGTACGGTGAGGTAAGTGTGTCCATTCATATGTGTGTGTGTGTGTGTGTCTAGGTGTGCGTGTGCGTGCGTGAAGTGTAATAGTTTTGCTGCAGGTTGTAACAGATGGTTGCTAATGGAAGTTCATAGATCTGAATGACAGGGACCAGTGGATTGGGGAGGAGATTATGGGAGGGGATATGTGATTCTGTGTGTGTGTGTGTGTGTGTGTGTGTGTGTCTACCTCTGCGTACATATGCACAATTAGTGCGTCTATCTCTAAAAAAGTGGACCAACTACTGCTTCTAGTCCTTGGATAAAGGAAGATAAATGTTAAACAGACATTTTTAGCCATGCTAGAGGTATGGCTTCAGGGATGGTGAGGTCTGTCTGTCTGTCAGTTAGTCCACCAATTTCAGTCTGAACTGAAATACCTCAACAAATGTTGGATGGATCGCCATAAAATTTAATACATGTATTCATGGTGCCCAGAGATTGAATCGTAATGAGTCCCAGACTTTTCCTATAGCCCTACCACGTCGATGATGACATTCATGGTCTCCACAGGATGATTTGTAATAAAAAGTGTCACCTGGCACCTTCGCCAGGTCAAAATCTTGGTTTGTCTAGAACTAATACTTGCAAAACCCATCAACTGGTAAATCATATAAAACTTCATATAATCATATGAAAGCTTGTTAACTAAATCCACGGTCTTTCAATCATCTTTCAATTTATCCTCCAGCTCCTCTTACTGTTTTCTCGATGGCATTCTTCCCTTGGACTTTCTTTTGTAGTCAGTTCAGTTATTGGTGACATGCAGGAGGAACAGTCAACAAACAATTCTGGTTCACCCTGATACTCTGGATTTCCACTGGTTGAATAGCCTTGTTGGGGTTCCTTCTCCGTGATTGTAGTCTCATTTCTCGACCGGCATTCTTCCTTTCTGAGGCCCATAAGGCCTCCTTCATCTGGTCTCACTAGCCCTATAAGGCATTCTGAATCTAGGATCGAGGTCTGGTTTTCTGGTCTCTTTGACATATGTTTGTTTATCAATAATCAACAAGTCTGCTGAGAGCACCAGAGACATTAAACGTTTACATCTGCTTTCAACATCTCAAATGAACTTTTAACCGGTTTTCAAACATCTGTAGTTGTTCAAGAAAAACACCCTACAAAACAATAGTTGAAGGAACAGTCTCAAGACCTGAAAAGAGTTTGTAAAAAAAATAACATAAACGGTTTATTTCCTCAGGAACTTGATGGAAAGTCTCTGAACTACATTGACAGAAATGTGATGTATGTTTTTGCAAATCAGTGCACACTGCAAGTTGTAAAGTTTTCTCTTCTATTTTTACCCAAGTAGAGCTTGGCCTACTTCCCCTGTTCTTCCCTGATGGGACCTGAGAGTTATAACTGCCTCTCCAAAGGCCTACAGGAAATGAAAAACCAAATTACTTTGTTAGAGGCTCCTCTTTAATTTAGTTTTTTCACTTTCTTGCAGTGGCGGTGGTGGGAGGGCTGGGGTTGTAGCGTATAGCTATGTCTCCTACAACCGCATATACAAAATGTCTCATGCATGTTAAAGTTCTGAGTTGTGACTGGGTTCATTAGTTATTCAAACCATCTGACCTCCCCACAGCACTGCTCAGACACACTCATTATGAAGCCCTTGTAATTCATTAAACTTCCTAAATGAACACAAGCCATACCGAGGGCTGCTCGCTGTTACCGAGTGGCACGCTGTGCCTCAGGGAGGTTAATAGTAAGTGTGTAGATCAAGTTTTAATGATATGACGAGGGCAGGGTTAAACGTTAGCCACTGACATCAGAAAAACGATGGGTCAGAGGAGGACACTAAACTGCAGTAGCATAAAGATATGAAGGTATATTTTGTTTATTGTGAGATAAAATGACCAAATAATAGTAGTAAAAAATACAAATATGTTTTTTACTACTATGGAATAGTGCTAGAACTGTGCACTTTAAAACTGATGGTAATGATGGTCGTAGCGTACACACCATGTTATATTCTCATAAAAAGTCACTTAAATGTCGCCCCAGAATGAGGTGTGAGTGGAGCGAGGCTGAAGGGAAATCTCACTCCCTCTGAAAGTGGAAAACAACTCCTTCATTTGTCATAACTTCACGCCAACAGGAGGGACATAATCACTTGCTGCCGGTGGTGTAATTCATTGCGGGCACACCAGCTGCTGTCGTATTGCTGCTGTTGGGAATGACAAAAACTTTGAATTCAAGTGTTTCAAGTGACTAAGAAAGCGTGGCCATATTTTTTTAAACTCTCTTTTAAAGGATGTATGTAGTATTTATCGATTCACTGCACCGAAGGCAACATACAACACAGAACATGACCAAGTCATCAGCGGCTGCATTGAAATCAGTAACCAGACCTAAATCAGACAAAGGAGAGCTGCTTCACTTTACTAATCCTCCAGCTCTAGTACACTCCACTACAGAACACTACCACTGAGGGCCAATCCAGATCAGAGTGACAGCTCTCACTATTCACAACAGCCTCACACTGGTGTGATAGCAGGAGCCTTGATTTTAGGGCTGGTGGCCCTTTAAAAGAGTGCAGGCTAAATTTAGCTGTTATAAATTGGTTATTTGTGCCGGATGCCTGTTCAATTAAAGTCAGTCACTGAGGCGTCTGAGATCTCGCTGGAATGACGACTCAAGTCATCAACCACACACTCCAAGGAGGTGGTTATATTCCCAGTGTTATAACAGTAACAATAATTAAACTGTTGATTTCTTGTTGTTGTTGCTTTTTTTGGCCCACCATTAATAAATAAATGTATGAAGTATGACTTATCATTAAAACGAACATGTACACAGTTTCTGCCTTTTCATTATTCATCAAACTACTACATGATCAAAGCTACACTGCTGTGAAAGTTTTGTTAAAACATTGCTCTTTATCCTAATAAATATGCATTGGAGCAAAAAGAGCATGAGTAGCTTGACTTCCTTTCTTGTCATGACAGAATTTTGCAAGCCAGCACCTCATCAACCCTGCGTTCATTCTCACCCCACTTCTTCAAAGCTCACCCCATTTCCCCTGTGGAAACTGTGAGTAAACTCAAAAAGAAGTTATTTCATACAAAGCTGCCAGTTCTCCAGCGTTCACGAAGGTTGGATATTCTGTGACAATTACTTTGAGTTGACAGGAGGTTAAAGCTGGTACTGTGCTCTGAGGCGATCGTTCAGAGTTCAAAACTGTTACAAGTGTAAACTGATGGTTACTGAGTTACAATAACACCTAATATTAGGTAGGGATTTTTTTTTTTCAGTTTTGCTTGCTGCATTCTCTGTCACAGTGAAGTATCCATAAGTGTCAGAACAACTGACTTGAAAATAACCAAGAGCATGACCGACAACCCGCTGCTGCCATTTTACAGTGTGATAACTGTTCAATGTTCGGCTCTAATTCCCTCTTTCTTTCTTTCTTTCTTTAGTGGAAATACTAGTGGGTATTTCAGATGTCTTTTCTAAGCAATGTAAAAATGTCAGTATGCTGCAGCTCTTCTCAGCACAAACAGGTCCCAAATTCACAAGTGAGTAGCTCCAAATGTTCACACCTGTACCAACATGTACATGCTCGCGCACACACTTTCAGCATGCATGTTGGCTGTGTGTGCCATGTGTGAGCGTCAGTGTCTCAGTGAATTATTAATGGATGTAATGTGATGACAGATGACTCGGTGCGGCCCGTCCCTCCCCATCCATGACCCGGCTGTGTCGTCTTGGTTTCCACGGTCAGGAGGAGAAGGAGGCCCACGCAGTCTGATTGATTAATTCTGTCAAGCACACTTTTGCTGTCCCTGCACAGTGTCAGGTCTGAGCTCTCCTGCGATCTCTCACAATCACTATCAGCAGGACCGCAAAGTCACAGAACATCTCTCTCACAACAACACGACATATCATCCACCCACATTTGTTTACAGTGCCTACACAAAAGGGTTAGTTTACTATGCTACAACTAGCAGTTGGTTAGCTTATCTTAGCATAAACACTGGGAACATGGGAAAAATCTGCCAACCAGAATCTCTTCATTTCACAAATTTATAGGTATTTAGAGGTGTTCTCAGGGTCAAAAATGAATTTTCACACTCACCTGGTTTTTAATCATGTGCAGTGCACCACTGATGTCAGTATGCACACTAACTGAAAGGCCTCAGTGCTAACAATGTTTTTCCTTGTATGTTCTCTGTATGCCTGCTGCTAAAACTAACTGACTAACTTGTGTTGCTTGTCAGGATACTGGCTTAGATGCATTTACAAGAACATTCAACTAGGTCTCGTCCCTTCATTCACATGCCTTATCTCCAAGTTTGACCCTGCAACCATCTCTATAACCAACCCAGTGGAGTACTGGGTGTATATCTATCAACTGGGGAGAAGCCCAGAGGCAGCCATCCTTCAGCCTGTAAGTGGTATTGGAATAGTATTGAGATCTGTGTAATTGGATTAGACCAACCTTAGTCCCCTCTCTATTCCACCAGTCCCCTCTGTGAAATCATAACTTAAGAGCTTTGACAATGGTAGTTTTGCCGTGCAGTAGCTGATGGGAATGTAACATGATCTCTGTCTGTAGCTCATGGCCTCATCTCATCCCTCCCTGAGGCTGGAAAATCCCAGCAGCGGCCTGACTGACAGCTCAGCTCTGCCAGGCTTTGACTGACAGCGTACAGGATGTTGTGCAGTCTCAGCTGGTTCTGAGGGGCCCAACTGATCTCAGGCCTCTATGGTGATCATATGGAGCATCACAAAGAGGAGTGCAGTGACAGGAGGAGGGCTCAGATCAGTCTGGGTGGTCCATCACACCTGTTTGGCTTTATACACATGACAGGTTACATGGAGGGCTGTGTTCTCTCTGACTGCTCTGGGTTAAAAGGCCTGTCAGACAGGCACTCTTGTAGCATCGGTCAGGTGTGAGCCTGCTCTGATAAATGCACGCACACACACACACACACACACACACACACACACACACACACACACACACATTAAAGGCAGACACAACACAACTACAAAGAAACACATGGAAACGCAGTACTGCTGTATGCAGTGTGAACAAGTACACAAACACACACAGTACTCAGCTGCTACCTGCACATCAGTATATACACTATGTAAACTCTCTGAAAAGATAAGCTCAGATAATCAAGCCACAGAAGAAGTTGGTGCAAGAGTGTCTCACTGTATTCATTACATTAATTTAAAAAGTAGCTTCTCTTCGTCCCAAGGCCAGAGAGGGAGTGATAGTGTACATATTTATATTTCTTCAGGGTCTAAAAGCTTGTACTGATTAAATGTGACAGCTTCAACAAAAAATTGTCAAGGATGTATAATTTAAACCTAAATAAATATTAATTTATTATTTATTTACTTTATCTGCCATATGTTGAAGTGTACGCTTACATATACAGATAAATGAACTGACAAAAAAATGAATTATGAAATGTGCTGCAAAACATATCTAGTTGTGGACAGGTGCTGTCAAAGGCTCAGACTCAGCTGGGCAGCAGTGCAGAGACATTCGCTTCTAAAGTTTTTGAGCGAGTCTCACAGTACTAACTAGAAGGGTTGGGAGCTAAAGCCTGTCAATCAGTGTGTGTACTTCTTGTATACCTTACCTCTCACACCGAGGCCTCAAGCTAGTATCAGCTCCTGGTTTACTTATAAGCCAGCAAGCTCCCGATTCCCGTATTAGCTTAGACAGCGAACACGACAAAGATGAAGGTGAAACTAGCACTAGTTTGATTTCCAGAAATTGCATGTTATAACTTTTAGTTTTACATGAGTACAACTTGAAGAAGATATTGTTTCATGTCCTGCTCAGATGTGCCTTAAGCAAAAGATGGGTTTAATGGAACTTGCATACACAACAACTAGCATCAACACACAGAAAACTTTTGAGGTGTTCAGTGCCGTTCTCAGCGCTTATCTTATTGGCTGCTGCTTCAGCTAAGCTTAAATGGTGAACAGCTAAAAAACGAGCTCAGGTGTCAGCTTAAATTCACATGGCCACTGAAATGAGCGAAAATTTCAGACATCAGAGGAAGCTTTCCTAAGTCACATTTCAACCTGCCTCAGAAAACAAAGAGATTTATATAAAATGTCCAGCGGCAACATGGAAGCCTGTCAGCCTACCAGGGTTTGTGTAACATTTTAATTTTGGCACCGACCGTAGAATCAAATCATTGTTTGAGAAGATGGTTGAAGCCAGCGGCAAGAAAGGAAGAGCAGACAGGGACATGGAGTGGAGAAGATTAAGACAAGGGAAGAGAAAGAATAAACACTGGAGAAGTAAGTCAGCTTATGTTGCTTCCATTTTTAGGGCAGAGGAACACTGAGTACTCTACACTTTGAATTTTACGTTATAGATATTTAGATACTTATTTCAATAGTGGCTGTGTGAAAGCAAGAATACATAGCATACACAGACTGTGTTAATTAAGATGCCTTTTCCAACTGTTGCACACCACAAACTGTATCTTGTACACGGCAGAAATAATCCCAGCTAGAGCGTTGGCCCAGGCAGGTTAAACAAATAAAGGCTCACCTACCGGATTTGGTTGTTTCTTTTTTTTTTCATCTCTTTCCCAAATATACAAACACAGTCTTTAAATGATTAAAATGTGTTGCTAATTTCAGAATTAAGGTTAAAGCAACTAAATCCAGAGCACTGAAAAATGCTTCCATCCCCACTATATATCAGTAACTGAGCATTTAGAGTCAATGCATATTTTCTCATTAGTAATATAAACATGAATTAGAAGGAATCACCCCAAGCAGTATTTAAATAGGTTGCAGAAGAATAATTTCTTCCTTCACGTGTACACATGCCTGTGCACACACATACACATACAGCTCCTATTTTTTTTTTAATGTGTGGCAGGGAATATATGGGACTAAATAACCATTACAGGGGGTAGAAACAGCCTGGAATATGAAACGCTGTCAATACTACGCTCAGCAGAGTGTGAGACCTTCTTATCTACAGACTGCAATAAGACATGGCTTTCACTTTTCTCCCTGTATGAATAATAAGTCCACATGAATTTATTCGCTTACAGTCTTGAATTTTTAGTTTTAGTGAAAAAAAACTAAATCATAACCCACCAAAATGAAACATATTAACTTGTTGCATACAGTTTTTTTGTTAAGGTTTGTATTACATAATGACATAATGACTCCCTATTTCTTTGCACTGCTCGTTCCCTTTTGCAATTTTACCATTCAACTCTCCCTCCTCCCTCCTTTCTTCTTTTGATTTCTTTCCCCAAACTCTTTCTCTACCTCCCTCTTTCCCCCCCAACCCCTCTGCTCCCTCTGTCCTACCCTCCCGCTTGCTGCTCATTTTTAAATCTATGAATTTCTGAACATCATTTTCTTGATTTTTCCACGCCCCAGGGAGACATTCTCATTCCAGCCCTTCTCTTTTTTCACCTCATTTCCTCCCTCCTGAGTGAATCTCCCAGACAGGATGTGAGGTGACAGTGTGGTTCATGGAGGTTAGGGTGGGGAGGTTGTTGTGTGTGTGTGGAGAGAGGTGGGGGTGTAAGTACTGCCTCTCACTCTTCTGAAAAAAAAAGCCCCCAAAAAACAGGGTTGGAGGGTCAGTGCTCTGCCTAATCCAATCCTACACATGACCACGGGGAGATGTACAGTAATGCTGTCTTCCCTTTCAGGATCCAAGCTGTAGAATTAACTGTGCACCTTTGAGAGACTTCTGCTCCTTGGCATGAATGTGCCTCATCCCGCAAGACCTCATGCTCTTGAAAGATATACACTTCTGCCCCTTTATAAGGCTTCAGCCGTGTTAAGAAATGTCCATCCTTTCACTTTGAGCGACCATATCTGGGCAGAAACAGCGGGAAGAAAAGTGGACAGTCCCTCAGACAGCCTCCTCCATTAAATGAGGTGCCACATGGATGAAATTCAAATTATACCTTCCACATTCTCACACACACTGATGAAACCCTTACACACACATAAACTGAAAGCTCAGTGCCCGTTAGAGCAAGAAGAGGGATATATATATATATATACCATAGCATTTGTGTGTGTAGCTCCTGCACCATATGATGAAAAAGATCACAGTGATTAAAAGGAATCAGCGTTTGTGTGCAGACGAGTGTGTGACTGTACAGTATGTGTGTATGTGGGTGGAGATGATGAGAATCACCAAACCGATTAAAAGGACTGCCTTACAGTCATTGTGGGGGGGAAAAGGGTGAATTAAAAAGCAATAAATACAAATTCTAATCAGGTAATTTAGGAAATATAAGCTCTCAATGTGTCCTGCAATTTTACTTTCTTGCATAGAAAGACCCCTGAATGGAAAACCCACTCCTGAATTAACACAAATGCTCCTTTCCTCATCTCCAGCATCTAAAAAATTAAAAATGGATCGTGCATACGTTTCTCATTTCCCTCCTTGTCACTCCACCCAAGTTTGAAGGAGGGGGGGGGGGGGGGGGGGGGGGGGGGGGGGGGGGGGGGGGGGGGGGGGGGGGGGGGGG
>JBBMJY010000018.1:16364073-16410536 GCA_037833715.1 Toxotes lorentzi
TTTTTATTTAATCAAAAAACAGCCTGAAAATAGCCTGGGTGGGTCCTGTACATATTACAGGTGGCCTGCAACTTACCAGTCTCTTGCAGGCCACCTGCACTTTGTGGGTTGATCAGTTTGAACTGTTCACAGTGAGCAAGCCTTTGTTTGTATTTATCATGTGATTCAGGTTATGAATCAATTAAACTAACCTATTGTTGCCTGGGGTTTCAGTGACTATTTATTGTGTTTGAGATTCAATTGTTGAGCTCCACACAGGACACAGCACACATATCAAAAAGATTAGAAGTGACGCGTTGGCACATTGCCTGACTCTGATGTTTAATGGCTCAATGTCTACCAATCAAACATTCTCACATTTCTTTTAAAACAGTCAAAATAAGGATCTCTCGCTCCGTTATGAAATATTATGTCTGTGGGATTGATGTGTTGATATGCAGCAATTAGGAAAGGAAAACGCTAGCATCCATATGATCTGTCTCTGTCGAACTGAAAGCTGGGCAGGCAGCCAGAGGCAGTTTCCTTCCACTGGCCCACTGAGCAGGCAAACCTGGCCCCAGAAGCTCAGACCATGCCAACCAAGCACTCTGGCGAGATTGCCTTGTGTCTTATTTTGGCAACCCGCTGTGGGATCAGAGATCCTGCTTAGTTTCAAACAACACTTCTCAACTACTTCTTAGAGCGAAATGTGAAGGTGCAATCTGCAGACAAGGCAACAGAAAAATAGATTTATATAATTCATATATTCAATGATTTTTAATGAGTGAAACCGGTGGTTACATTTTTTTTAGTTGGGCTCCTTTCATTTTGTGCTTCAGCTCATCATTCTGAAAAAGTCATTAGTCTGCAATTCAACAGTGTCTGCGCGCACGCACAGACATACACATATTAGTCATTGCTCCTAAGATCTAAATGAAGCAGCCCTCAGACATCAGAACAATAATCACGTCAGTATTTGCACACATGAACCTAACTGCACATTTGCACATACACATATATACACATAAACACTCATCAGCCCACACAATTTCAGAGAGATTTTTTTCTCAAGGTGGAAGAAGCCATTAAGGAAATCTTATTAAACCATAAAACAAGAGTGAAGTTTTCTCCGCTCCATTGACAGACTACAAACCCCTGACTCTTTAAAGCGATGCATTTTTCAAGTCGATTTAAAAACCATGTCAAATTTGTTTTTAAATCAATATTCATTCCCTTAATATGGGGTAGTGCTCTCTGGTTCTGCCTCTCTCTGGAAGATTCATAGCAGTCTTGGGGACATTACAGGCAGAGCCTTCTCTACTCTGAGCTTAGAAACAAAACACAACAGGCAGAGCGAGAGATCAATAAGACTCTTTTTGCTTAATGTGGGGATTCCAAAAACATGTTTTATTTGTTATAATTCACAGTAAGGTCCATTTTTTCTCAGGGAGTATTTTTCAGGGAAAAAAAAACGTTCTAATTTGTGCTGAATTCTTATTCTATACAGTATTTAGGGATTTTAAATTATTTCGGTGTACTGTTTGTGTAGTTTCCGCTACTATAATCATCAAACAGCCTCATTGGAAAATGCACTGCTTAATTACCTCCTCAAAGCATACAGTCAGCAAACCACTGAGAAATTAAGTCAACCACTGTCATTGTGGTCCAGAATGTATGAAAATTAGCTGCAGCAACACATGCTCTGTTGGTAAATGCACACCAGCTCCCAGGTCACAAACAAAAGCAGAGGAATTATTAAACTGGATTTGTACAGTATTATTTATATTATAGTTTACAGCTTATCCCTAAGTATTCCCTCTTGACCTGTATGGATTCTGTTGCACATAACACACTCTGTGGTTCACCAGAGGACAGAGAATAAAATCTCACAGGGCTAGACAATGATTCAATATTACCTTTTATCACCTCTGCAAATAACTTTGTGCTAAGATTTGCATATTGCGATAGTTTTGAATCTACAATAATAAGAAGCTCAATTCAACCAAAATCTGTCTCACTGTATTCATCTTAAATAATAGGGGGAAAAAAACAGTAGTAAAAACCAACACAATAAAACTTCACTCAAACTTTTTGATTTTAAATCGTGCACAAAATGTCATAACATATCACATTCAAAACTTTATGCTTTGATAATAATCATGTTGATCGCCGCCCACTTTAACCATAAATCTAGCAGTTGTTAGATCAGTGTCATATACCTGAGCGGCAGTGTGCTCCCTCAGTTTAAATGGGCATGACACCAGTGTACTGTATCCACCTACACAGTTTGTTCCATTCTCCAGTGACCTATGTCTATTATGTATCATGTGCTGCCACATAAACAGCACTGGTATCAGTTACTCTGCCACTTTATATGTGAACCGCAGCCTGTCTTATGCATTTTATCGCTCTACATGGACTAATAAAAAAAATACAAAAGAGAGACAAATAAAGATAGATAGTTCTGTAGGGTGCTCATCTCTCTGACAGGTTGGCCATTACAGGCTCCTGTAACTGGCAGATGAGGTTCCTGTCCATTCTGAGAGAAGATTGAGCTGTGCTTTCAACCAGACAGAGCTCTGGCCCAGAGAAAAGCAGCCAGCCAATGAGCATTAGGCTGGAGAAGCAATGGGCTCAGACAGACAGCACATGGTAATGCTGGCTACGATAGGCCTGAGGAGCTTTAAATCCCCTTCAGCTAGAAGTTGGTCACTGAAGTTGTGAAATAAATAGTGGTGGAGTAAAAAAGCATTTCCATGTTTCCAGTACTTGACAAAATGTACCCAGTTATCCTTCGTCATTGTGTAGCCACAACAATGCCTGTTTCAAATACCTGTAAATTCTCACTAATTTATTTGAAATATGTTGACTGATGTTTTTACTCCCTCAAAGACTACGGGCATGTTTTACTCCCATTTACATTACAGAAATGTCAGTTCTAAGCAGCATTTTATAAAAAATAATGGACTCAAAACAGGAGAAAAAAAAGCATACAATGAGCATAACTGTTTTGTGGTGCCCATCATTTTTGTAAAGAGGACTTATAATTCATGGATTGGAAAGGCTGCGGAGCAAATTAGCAGTGTTAATCAGTTATGCAGTTGGCTCGAGGCTGTGACGTCTGGACAGCTTTCTGTGTAGGGCTGTCATTCTCACAGGAAAAGAGGAGAGGTGGCTCTGAAGACTTCCACTGACGGCCAATCGGACCTTCTGCTGCTAACGCTCACACAGGATATGACAGAACTAGCTATGCCAATCGCCACCAATATGCTTGCTCTGGCAGGCAGGACACTCAAGTACACACTGAGAATCACGCAGACAGTGAGACATGCAAATGTACTTGTGCGCAAACTCACATTCAAGCCCTCTGTGCAGCTCACACACGTCACACATACTCACATTCTCATCATTAGCCATGATGACTGGTTCCAGTGTGCCAAGCTCTGAGTGTCACTGTAAACACACAGATGGGAAGACAGAGGGTGGCGAGACTCCAGAAAATTACTGTTAAAAAGTGGTATGCAGATTCAGCTGGCTCCCAGTGTTCATCAAAGAAGTCCACTGTTTTGCAAGTCAATCCCCCTGCTCCTCAGCTCCAGTTACATCGTAGAAAAAAAAGACTTGTTAATGCTGCATAAAATTTCAATACCAACTCGTGTTATCGCACAACCGTGGATTTTTCAAAATGTTCCTCCTGTCATCAAAACAGCAGAAGAAAGTCAAAACAGTAAAAATGATAACAAATGAAAAAAAGATTTCTGTCTGCCTCTGCCACTTTGTTTAAAGACTTATTGTTGACTTTTTCACTATGTTCGCTGGTAGTTCTGAAGTTCTTTGGTAGTGTTGATGTTATTGTCCCTTCGCCTGTGTCTAAGAGAGAGGACTGCTTATCTCTCTGTGAAGTCAGCCACAATAGGCCGCGTCTGGCTGCAACAGAGCGGAGGTTGACAGAGACAGATGCCACATCATTAAGGAATATTAGTGGGCTCTGCCGAGCAGACCCAGCTTCCACGGGCCCCAGGAAGAGTGCAATAAGAGTGAAGACATAGGGAGCAGAAGCCCCTCAGAGGAACTTGATAAGATACAACACACCAGAAGCCTCTCGTAGTTCAATAGTATAGACTGGGAGCCTCCAGAGGAGTCCAGTCAGGCAGAGAAACACTGACTGCAACTGTCTCAGGGAGACGGAGGAGGGAAAAAAAGAGACAGATGAGTGTGTCAGCAAAGAACAACATGTATACAGCTAATCTGCCACCTGCTTTCAGAGCTAACAGGGTTTGGTATTGTATCATACCAGCTGAACACAACATAGTCCACCATGTGAATAACGTCATCAACAGTTCTAAATGAAACAAAAACAAGAATCCTGAGGGCTAATTTTCCTTTTGAGTTTCAAAGATTTCCTTTGAATTACTGGATTTTTATTCAGTGAATGCTGCAGCAAATTGACCATTCATCAATCCCTCCCCCCAAAAAGTGATAGTACAATCATACCTTAGCAACTCGGCACAGCGGGCCTGTCAAGCTTTAAATGTCGCACGGGGTTCCACTAAGAGCAATACTGGACATTTAAAGAGTGGAGGGTGAGGTCTGTCCAGCTAACCGGTTTACTGACCTACAGTAATAATCAAACGCTACTTCAAGGGACCACATCATTAACTAACAAGATCACATTAGCTTGAAATACACTGAAAAAGAAGCCCCATTTATGACCAGCGTATTCACTGTGTGGTAGCACAACACTGGTCCTGTATGATATCAGAGTTTACGGTAATGTCAGCAGCTCTGTCCTTCTGTGTATTTGGTTTGGGGGAGTTTACACTCCAGCAGGCTCACCCATCATCACCCAAGACAGTGTGTTTGCCACACAATGCAGTGGTTAGTCTCCATCCTAAAGCCTTTCCTTTAATGTTAAAAGTGAAAACATAATGTCTAAACTTCTGAACAATTACATAAGCTAAACAGGGTTATGCTAGGGTAAAATATCAGTTTGCTCTTCCATTTATCTATTATAATACTAAGAAGAACTAGAGCTACACTGAAATACAACAGCAATTCTACTTCTGTTTTTTTTGGCCTCTAAATTGATCAGCTGGTGAGAATGCTGACTTTTTGCCCAGTACGTGCAGTAGGTTGCCTGACTCAGCACAATATCACATAAATAGCCATCAAGTGCATGTTTAAGATCCCTTTAAAGAACCTGTTTAAATAAAAAGTCATCTGGAAACTTTCAGTCAGCTGGATATGACATTTACAACCAACTAATTGTGCCAAAATTTTCCAGTATCCACTGTCATTTCAGCCAGCAAAATTAAAGGTAACCAGTAAGAAATGAGAAGCCTACTTCTGTCTAAAATGTATGCAGTATGTGCAGGACCAGAATGGAAACAGTACCTGGGGGGTGGGGGCACAGTGTTGTCTGTCAGTCTGTTGATACTCACACACCCATGCCAGACAGATTAACAAGTAACATCCTGTTAATTGTGAAATGACGGCTATTTACAAGCTGAGATACCCAAGGCCATGCAGGTTAAGTTTGCGTATATCTACTGCTGATACAAGATGCATAAATAACCCAATTCTAACAGGAAATTCCTAAAATCACAAACTTCAAAAGCCAGTATTGTAACAGAGCATGCAAAAGAAACAGACATGATTCCAACATAGTCTCAGAGGCAACACAGGGTGCCAGTGCCAAGACAAAGTAACTCAGAGCAGGCTGCATCCGGGCAGTCATCAAAGAAAACAAAGGCTGGGCTAAATATTTACATACAGCCCTTAGGGAGAGTTGGAGATTAGTGAGAGAAAGAAACAGAAAGATGACATGGAGCGAAGGTAGGGTGGATTGGTTTCTATAACATTATCACAGGGATTGTCAACTGGTGATATAAGGAGGTCTGAACAAAGAAAAACATTATTTACACAACCGCAGCCACACACGTGAACAAACACCCCAAAGAGACTTTGCATACACTCAGCCTTGTCTAATCTCCATGTGGAAATAGCGTATTCACCTGCAGGTACTCAGGTAGTCTCATTCCAATGTCGTCAGGGTATTTGAACTTGCTGTCTTCACTGCTTCATTGCATCTCATCAACATCCTGAGTGATCCAATTATCATCTTCATCCAGAGTTCACTTTTATAAGATTTCACAAGATTTTGGGGGCCCCACAAAAGTGCTTGCAGTTCTAGTTTTAGTGATTGTCATAGTTTTGAGATTTGTTATTCGGTGCCATAACTGATTGATCAATGTAGTCCACCTTAACCAATCAACAGACAATCAAAATCCTTAGTAAACTGATCTTTCACACTGTTTTACATTATAACTGATCCATTTCTGCTCCCAAATGAACAGATTAAAAAAAAAAAATTCTCAGAACAGATAAAGCATGCCAGTATGACAGTATATGAGAGGGGATATTCACAATGCCAAGCCACAGACGGTGCATACCAACAGGCAAACAGGACCAGATGGACAGATGGAGCCCACAGCGATCTTTTAACTGCCCGGTTTTGTATCTATTCATTAATTAGCCCTGTCAGCAGAACCAAAGGGTCATGCAGAAGTGGTGTGTAATAGAAGGACTCAGCAAGACTTGCTCCGTGCAAACCAGCCAACCAGTTGGCAACTATCAGACAGAAGGATTCATATTAAGTGACTTATTGGAGTAGGGAAGGACGAAAAGAAATGTGGGGCACCCTCCACCCTGCGCCTCTCCTCCCTTCCATCCTCAGTCAGGGTATTTGTCTTTTAGACAGAGATAAACTGCAGCCCTTTTATTAACTTGCTGATGGTAGGGAATTGTTTTTCCCATCCACTAGGTTTTCTCAAATAGACAGCTGCAAAAATATCCTCCCTATAATTCTTCCCTTCACTATTTTTCTTATTTTCTTGACTTCTTCTACCCCCTCCCAATGCCCACCCGCTATTCAATACTTCATGTAGCTGAAACACTGCCTGCATATTGTTACAGCCACATCTCAGACAGGGGGTTCTGTATATCAAACATACAATCATCCAAATTTTATCTCCCATCGCATCGCATTAATTCCTCTGCAAATTTCGTTGATGAAAAACATTAGTTGACAACCTATTTTTCCACAAAAAAACAAGACATAAAAGTTTTTTTTAAAAAGTAACCATTAAAAATGAGAGCTATGGTATAATTTATTACATTTTTTCTTCAATTAATAAGAACTAAATAATAATGTGAAAGTTTTAATAGGAAGTCTTATTCTACGACCTGCATGCATCTGCAGGCACACACACTATATCACATGAATAGTAAAATTGTTTCCTCGGCTGGCTTATCCACTTGACCTGTTGCACTACTGTTGATGAGAAACACCTTGCAAAGTTCTGTCTCTGTCAGTGATGTTACCTGACCTTAACAGTTCTTGAAGGAAACACATTTATGGACTAAATTCATCTACAATCCACTGAGAATCAAAAAACAAGAAGCGGCAACAAAACAGCTGAGTCAAACTATGAAAACATGCAGGCAGCACACCAACATTTAGAAAGATGTAAGCTAATGTAACTACCAGGAGATGTGCATGTCGAGGTAACATCAACATCATTTTCATTCAGGCCATCTTTAGTGCTGCTATCAGGAGTAATAAGTAATTTCCAGGACTAAAGTTGGCGGTCCATCAAAACCATCCTCTAGATCTCCGCTGAAGTCAGATCACAGTATTGATGTTATCTTACGACACAGCATCTCCAATCAAACTACACCCATAAAATGAACCATATTTTAGTGAACAAGAGAGTGAAACCACCCTCTGAATGGCTCACTGCTCTGTGGTGAACATCACAGGTAGCTGCAGGAACGACTGTACTAGATTAGATTACAGAGAGCGGTTCTGTTAAAACACAATTTGGAAACGCTAACTGGATTTACTGAGGTGAGTCAGTCTGTACTACTGCAAAGCAGAGAGACATGGACACCTGTAACCATGGTAACTATAATGAGCTATAATGATGGTGACAGCTGTATCCTCCAAATAAATTGAAGGCATAGAAATTAAAAATGTATGGCAAAAATGAGACTAAAACAAGAATGACTAAAACAAGAACATTCAAAAGACTGAACTTTGACTGAAACTAAGACACATATTCATCCAAAGACCGAGAATAAAGCTAAATCAAAAACAGTGGTAAAAATTCACATAGACTAACTCACAGCAGCAGCAAAATAAGACGTGGTGGGTGTGCATCCGTGTGTGTGTGGGCACGCACATAATTTTTTATGGCGTGTGTCCCTTGTTTCTGAATCTATAAGACTTCAAATGTGTTAAAGTGTGCACATTATGTCTTGTTATGTGTGGGAATTTGTGTTTGCATGGTTGTGTTTTTCTGTGTGTGTGTTTATTTGAGTGGGCCGTGGAGGTCCTCCTGCTGAGGAGACAGAGCCCCAAGGGGTTTCTCTCTCTCTCTCTCTGTGGCGTCTCCTCCACTTCCTCCTCATTTGACTAATTACTGCACCACTTCCACGCCACTGATGAAACCTGGCACCTGTCCATCAGTCTAACCGCAAGCTTGGCCTGTTTCAGTCTATTGACACAAACGGCTAGCTAAGCACTGTCTCATCCAGTGCTCTCTCCAAATTTCTTAAAGTCAATACAAAACTGAACATAATCTGAGAAGAACTAACCTCCTCTGTCAAAAGCTTTGTTGTACATCCTCTGATCTTAAAGCAAAGATGGTGTTTTCAGTTCAACGTGTCTTTAAATAATCATTGTCCAATTGCATTATTTTTGGTTTGCAGCTCACTGCTCATGGTAATGTTGGTCCTAGGTCATCCGTGCCAGAAAGTATAGGCACCACTGCTCTTTCACGCCATCTGTGTGTCCTGCTCTGCAGTTCATATCCTCTCAACATCTTTTACACAGATGCTAAATCTGTCCCGCACCGCATAAACTACTGCTCCACACATCTCCGACCCCCTCTTCCAAGCTATAGCAACTATAGATTTTAACTAAATTTCAACCTAAATTGTTTTTGTTGTTCTGATTCCACAGTGTTACACTACATGCATTTAAAAAAATTACTGTGTCCATGGCAGCCTTACTGCTTCTGTAAACTGTGTAAATAAGACAAGTCATCTTAAATCTCCCCCACTAAGTTCTCCCTTGGAAAACATCAGTAAATATGAAATGTATAATGAGCTGAGAGTAAGCAACTTGCAGAGCCAGTGTCAGTCCAGTGTAGATCAGCTATAATTTGGAGGAGAGACTTCATAGCGGTATTAGAGCAACAGAGGTCAATGAGGTGATATTATATAATTCAAATGGGTGAAAATAGCATGCTTGGGATGCACAGGAGTGGAATATAGTGCTCATTATCCAGATATACAGACTTTAACATAGCTAAATGCTGGGGGGAAAAAAAACAAAAAACATTTTATTAATTTAGTTTATTAAAACCAGCAAAAATCTTCTGGTGTGGGTTGATCATTTCAATCTGTTTAAAGCCCAAATTAACTTATCCTAGATCTGTGTAATTTCTAAATTCTGAATTACTTTAAGGAGACGCATTTTTTAAGTATCAGGGGTTCCAAATTCCTCAAACTGAGACGTGATCTGCCAGCCTTATGATTAAATCTTGTTTTAAAAGAGTGATGTTTATTTTTAGGAAATTCTAGGAAGAGGAAAAACTTTGCCAGGAACACATGGAATTACCTCATCTACTTTAAGTAATTGCATGTTTTCAGAAAAAGCTGAGGATGGCTAAATCTGAGATTAATTAGCTTGCAAATTTATTTTTTTTTTAATTATTTTTTTCCCTTGAACAGTCACACAGTCTCCAGACGTTGGCTTTGAAGTAGTTCCAAAATCTGTTTCAGAGATAACGTTTATTAAAAAAAAAACAAGTTTCAAGTACAACCTACGGTATTACTCTGCAAGTTGAGTGTTATGTCCAACTCTGCAGGCCCAGAAGACACCTGAGTCACAGCACCTATGACAGCTATTTTGTTCTGGCCCACTTATCTTTGTCTTACCACAGGCAGAACAGAGCAGAGAGGGAGGAATCCAAAGACAATTTAAACTCACAGTGCAGATTACATTTCAAACCTCCCAGACTGAATATTTAACCCACTTGCCTTTCGATAAGCGATAGGGGGATTTTCACTGACTCAGGAACTAAATTTAACCTCTGCTCTGAGAGATGAGGCTGCCCAAACGTCCTATAGCCTTGCCCTTGGTGATGGCCGAAACCCTTCCTCCCTCCTCCTCACTGTCTAACACTAACAGTGGCTGTCTGCTGGGCCTGATAGAGAGCGGCCCCATGCTAAGTCATTACACACAGAGCACAGCCTAATTACAAGCAGACAGCCCCCCATGTAACCTGCCAACGGGGTCACTGCTCTTAGAAGTGACAACATTACACAAACCCTAGCTGAGAGATAAGGGACGGAGGGGATGTCTTCAGCGTGCCATGTGCATGCCTTTGTGTGGGTGGGGGTGCACCCTCAACAACCTTCTCTACCCCCGCTGAGAGTCAGGAGTCCACGCCATCCTCGTTCTTTTCCTCCAGCACAACCCGCAGCACAACTCGCAGCCCTAACAGGTTCGCTGCGACACACTAAACTGGACAAGCTCTCAGGAAGGAAGATAGTTCTCCATACTGAACATCACAGGGCCGCTTTTACAGCATGCCAATTCCTGCCAAACTGGCTGTTTCCATGGAAACGCAGCACTTAATGACCGATAACAGCAAACGACCTGGGAAAAAAAAAAGAGAGTTGAGAGCCAGGGAGAAAGAGAAAGACACTGACAGAGAGAGATTCAGAGAGAAAGACGGAGATCTTGTGGAACAAAAGAAGCAATTTAGTATCGGAGGACAGCGTGAAGCCTGATTATGTCGTCAGTGTAAATGATCATTAATTTCCCTCTGTCCAGCTGGGCCAGATTAATGCCTACCCATTCTGCACTGTAGAAAGAGAGCCAGGGCTTAACCATTTCAATGGGCACCCCCGCATCAGCAACCACTGCCTTAATAAAATACTGAGCCTGGACCACACTAACGCCCATTGCTGGATAGAAATACATGCTTTTCAGCAACACAGTATATATTACAAGTCCACTTATTTAAAATGACTAACACACGCACACACGCACACACACACACACAAAAAAAAAGTCAGCAATCAAAAACAAAAAAATCTGAGCTTTGAATTTTGTCAAAAGCTTACCCCTCCACACCTTCAGGCTACATAACCAAACTGTGGTTGTTTATTTTTCAGACACTTCAACACTTAACTGAGGACTTAACTCATGATATATGATATATATTCAAAAATACTTTTATGCCCAGGTCTGACGTCTGTTGCCACAATACGTCAACACTGGACTCCTGCAGAAGCTGTAATCATGTTGCAATACATTTCCATTTCCATTAAGTGGAATCCATTATTTCTCCATCCTTTGCACATAACATTGCACACACTAGTTGGACAACAGGAACAACACACCACCACCCAAAACTACAGCTTCAGGAGAAAAATGAACACTTTTAAAGAATGATATCCACTGTGTAGGGTCACAAGTTAATCAGGTTTGACCTGTGTGGAAGCTTTAAAATCTTATTATAATGTCAAATGTGCTTATAGAGATTTCAACTTAAGGAATTAAAGATATTTAATTTTGAACCTGTACAGGAATGAGATGGCAAGCGCAGAAACACCAGAACATTAAAAATTCAGTTCCTGTTGATAATGTAGTGTTTACAAAATTAAATGTCATCCTTATTTTGTGAGATCTGTTTCATTTCAACCAAATGTTAGCTCAAGTAAAAGTCCCATCTCTGTTGTGCTAGTCCTTATAATGGCAAATTAGAGGTAGTTTAAATTATACATTTCAAAATACAGATCTAATCCAATCAATCAAATTCCCATGTTGTTTTGAAGCAAGCTCCTGGTGGATACCCAAATCGACACAAAAGTTTTAATTTGCTCTACTCCAGTGTGGTACATGAATCAGGACTCCCATTGGGCAACAAAATTGATGGCTACAGAAATCTGTGTAATTTGTAGTATGATAAGCCAACCATTTTGGACAGATGCCTTCTATTTTTATACATATTACACTACTGGTACATGTCTAAACTGTTTGCACACCAAAGAAAATTCAAGCCTTTTAAGTTCAGAGCATTCATATTTTTGGTTGGATAAATTATTTGAGGCTTGCTTGTCCAAGGCTAATGATTCCCATGAGTGTTACTTTAATATTTAAATATATGACACAAGAGGACAGTTGTGTGCAACCCACACTCCACAGACTCCAGGTCAGAGGTAAAGTGCCCTGTATGATCACACATCAGAGTGCAAACACACAACTACTGTGCTCTGATGTCTCTCTGCGGAGCTCATTTGCTGGTTTCCACATAACCGGATCTGATCCCTCTCATCAGAACCACCACGCTGTTTGGCTGCAATTTCCCTCCTCTTTGCACGCTGATCTGATTATTCATAAAGCAAGCAATTATACATCCATTAAACCTGCAAATACAAAAACTGGGATCGACAAACGTGTCACATGGATCAGGTTCATTACTGAAAACATCTTCAACCTCTGTGAGTTAAAACACATTCCAAAATCATGGTTGACTGACAATCAATTAAAAAGCCAGTGACATTTTGGGTCTGCAGTACCCGAGGACAAAATGGTGGCCACTAACAAAAAGTAACATTTTAAGGGTTCGCAAAAGTTTCAGTGTTGAAAGAAACACAATTTTTGATTTCCTTACAAATGGCTCAATACACAGTGGCCTTATACATTTTAATATGTGACCACAGTTTCCTAGATTATGAATACTAGACATCAGACAGATGCTGATCAGTCATGAAATCCAACACATTGAAAATCAAAGTATTGACAATCTCTTAGCAGAGTTCTAGGCCCATTGACATAGTTGATGTAAGAGTATTTGAAATGCTTTAACTTAATTTGATAACATTAACATCGTTGGGATTACGCACGATAATGCACATTTTCATTTTCATTTTGTTTCCTAAAACTAAAAGAACCATTTTGACCTAAAATATATTAACTGCCAAATTTGGGCTACATATATCACTGCAGTGAGCTAATATAAATACAGCAGTTTTGCATACATACTCAAATAGTTATTTAAACTTCAGTCACACCATAGAACAAAAAAAAGACAGACCTTGTTCCCTGATCGGCCACGTTCTGTAACAATCACCTGTAAGTAAAAAGTCTATTACATATCTATCCGCCACCTATAATATGTTTTTCTTCTTTGCATTTATTGATAAGTGGGTATATGCAAATTACTGACACCTACAGAGCTGGAGTGTGAAGCAATAGATTTGCAGAAAACATGTTTAGCTGATTGTAACTGATTACAGTGTGTGTTGTCGTGTTGGGTGTTTACCTGTTTTATGAAGTGTGTAATTGAGCTCAGTATGTCCTAACGTTAAATGGGTAATGATGGTCTCCTGCTTCAAGCCTGTACCCCACAGTCTATTATAAACTAGTATTGATCATTTAAACACTGTAAAAAGAAAAAGTTGAGAAACCTCAAAATTTTAAGGCAGCAAAATTTTGAGTTAGGCAATTTAAATTCAGACATTTTGGGTTTGAGTTGATCTACTGTATAATTTTATTTCTGTTAATCCATGATGAATAACTCATTATTTTACAATTTGTATGTTTTATCCACTTGGAAAATGACAAATGAGGTTTGGGGTTTGTGCTTTTTAACCAGCTATTATGTCTAAATGACTTAAATTGATGAGTAGAGTAAACAATCAATTGGACATTCAATCAAATGAACTAATGGTTTTAAGTTCTAAAAGTGATAATTAAACAATCTGAACTTGAAAATGACAATCATATCAAATTAAACTAAAGCTTTTAAGGCCTAATGATTTGCTATTGTTTTTACAGCCGTGTTATAGCAGTTTTTACAGTGTAAAAATTCAGCACATTATCCAGTCAACCTGAGAAAAC
Organism: Toxotes lorentzi; assembly: GCA_037833715.1. Lineage (NCBI taxonomy): Eukaryota > Metazoa > Chordata > Actinopteri > Toxotidae > Toxotes > Toxotes lorentzi. The sequence continues at coordinate 16,378,034 of JBBMJY010000018.1, forward strand.
ATGATGAAACTCAAGTGTTTACCAATCAGGGACAAGCAGGACAGATATGGCACTTGAAGTCCTTGTTAGGAGAACAGACATGAGAGGTAACATCTCAAGCTTTTAGTTTCCTTTTGTGAGCCTGACAATTCTGATGCTACACCAAAAACCTCTCATTTCATGAACCAGCGTTGCTTGCCATACTCTTTTCAACAGAAACTCAATTTTGATGAGACAGTTTAGAACAACCAATTCAGAGAGGCAGAGAGACGGCTTCAATCCCCCAAACTTGCGTGGCATAAACGAAGACAACATTCAAGAAAGAGCTGTCAATCAGCATTTGTACAAAGTGTGTGTGACTGTGCAACAATCAATGCCGTGAACACGTGGGCTGCTCTTTGAAAAGCTCTACAAACACACTATTAAAATAAAGATCAATGCAACGCCTTGCTTACTATGTTATCACACAACACACACACACACACACACACACACACACACACACACACACGCTGGGCCCTAACGACTGCTTTCTGCTCATAAAAACCAAACAAAAACACATTTAACATGTCTCAGAATCAAGGCTAAGACCTGGAGTAATGAAGGGGTGGTTCCACAGCTATGTGACGCCTGACAAGTCTTTTATTTTCACATTAAAACACTACTAATATTCAATTTATCAAAACATTTTTCACAAAACCAAAAATTATGTCTCGTGAGAGTTAAAAGGTTACGTAAATTGTTCTGCAAAATCCCAATGTCAAAATCATCCACAATTTGCCAAAGCTGCGTCTAGTCCCTTGCAGAAGAGAGGGTAATAAAATAAAAAAATAAAAAAATAAAACAACTGTGCCTGAGTAACTTAGGTAAACCTGCACTGTAGCCTGTAAAAATCAGCTTTGATCACACAAACTTACAGCCTATTTTGAAAATGTGGGTCAGCCAAACATTTAAAATAAGAATCCCTGTAACAGAACATTTATCACAGTGTCTTTGAAGAAAATATATATATAAAAAAGGGGGGTATTGTAATAGAGAATCATTTACCTTGGTTCTAGTCTATTGAATGTGAGCTGCTTGATCCAATCCCCCTAACGTGGCACAAGCTATAGAGATAGACTGATGAAAGGTGTCCCTGTTTCATCATTTATGTCTCATAATTATATGCTCGAGTGTTAGTGTGTGTCAGAGATATTTGAGGCAGAGGGACTGTGAACCAGCCTGACTGATGGCTGAAAAGAATGATCCTCTTTGGAGCCTGAAAAGTTTACGCTTTGGTGCACAAATTTGCAAAGCTACAGTACAAAGGAAAATGTTTCATAAAATGCTCATTCTTCAAGCTGTAAGTTTCAATTTCCACTTTAGTGAGTCTGTCACTGCGGCTTCTTTATGTCAGGGAGGGAAATAAAAAAGGTAGGCAAAAGAGTCAGACCACGATTCTTATACCTGAGTTGCATATTTTCTCCTCATATAGAAGATCATTTTCCCCATACTGTGGGACAATGACAAGCTGAATGTGGTCATTTAAGCACACTGAACACTGAGGTAATATGAACCAGTAACACGTTCCACTTGGTCTCTGGTGCCAGTCTAACCTGCACTTAAAAAGATTTCAACTGCATCGCAGTGACTTCACTCTTGAAATTAAGAAAAACTTTTAGCATTTTCTTCTACCTATATACCAGTTTGACTAACTGTTGTTTTAAGACATCCAGAGTTATGGTAAACAGGGTTATTTACCACTGCACTTTCCTATTGCAGTAATGCCTAATGCTCCTATGAAAAATCCCTGCACAACAAATAGATCAACAACTAACATAACATACATTGTTTCTAAATATCTAATTAATATTAAATTTGCTTTCCATAATTTCTTTGTATCATTGTTCTATTCAGAAACTGAATTACAGAATACCCATTAGAGCTACAATGAAAAGTTTCTGTATTGTCAGTGACTAAGACCAACACCTATAACTGAGTGTCATTATTTATTGCTGATCATATCTACCCTCCATTTATATTGTTTTGGAAAAATGTATTGTGTAGATTCACTGACTGTGACAGTAGTTTTTGTTGTCTTTGTCAAGCAATGCATTTCATCTGTAGCTGAATGTGCTAATTAAAGAAAGCAGTGAAAAGGCGGCTTCTTCCAAACCTGCATACATATATTTTATACCATTAATTTACAGAGCACCAAGTGTCCAGCGAGAGCCTTAGAGGAGCTGAGAATGGTAGTGATGTCCCCATCTCTTTGTTTTGCTTGTTTTTTTTGTTTTTTTTGGCACCAATCCCAACCAGAGTCCTTTATAACTGGGGTTTGCCAATACTAAGTCCAATCCCATACTTAATTTAGGTTACATAAATGTTGATCACATGACCCGTGTATCCGACACATAGAAATAACACAGCAGTAATTTCAATTCACTGCTTCTTGAGCTAAATACTGAGGGCCATTGTTCAAAAATACAAAAAATTATAACGTTTAATTATTAAGAACATATGAATGAAAGTTGAGTTGGGAGAGAGCAACCCCTGACATTGTCATGACGCGATCCACTAAAAAGAGGGCATCTCACTTTGTTGGATTTGTTGAAACTAAAGAAACACTTGGTATTGTTTGTGGTGTTACAGTGGTGTCACAGAGTGAAGGTTCTTCCCTCACAAACTATCTGACAAGTACTGACAGTGCCACGTAGAGAGCACACAGACAGACAGCAGACAAGTTTAATTTAGGCCTGTCATCAAGGCACTGACAGAATTAACATTAATTAGCGACAGCTGATATGACGTAACACGGGCGACGTTTGTCATTTTAAGAAGTGAAAGCGACGCTCAGCACCTGCTAAAAAGAGAAGCTGCAGCTGAGTATTTTCTACGCTGAGCTGGTAATGATTATTAGCATCGGAGCTTAGTGAAGCTGTGTATCAGATGTATCTGATGCTGAACTGCATGCTTTTTTTAGGACTTAATCATGCTAATTTACTGTAACAGTAACTACACTCACTTATGGGTGCATGGTACCCTCCCAGTCATGTGGAGGTCATGCGGGTCACTAAGTAGTTCATCTAGGGTTTGACCTGGACTCCTGATGGTCTGAAAGGGAAAAAAACAGCAGGCTCCCGCATCGTTCTCAAACAACAAGTAAAAAATCACTGCTAACAAACTGGGCTATCCTCTCATACAGAGGCTGTAGAGTTGAGTCACACAGAGAGCTGTGACTAAAAGCTAGTAATTTGAGTGCAGCAGTCCACTAGATACACTGAGACTCTGGCTGGGTTGGACACATGCCTTTTGAGACAATAGTCGACCATAGCTTAACGGTATAAGAGCCGTAGAAAAGCAAGAGACTAACAGCCAGTTTGAAAATATATACACAAGTAGACATGGTTTTGGTAATAAATAAATAAATAAATAAATAAATAAATAAGGAAAGAAAGGGCATTTGAAGTAGGAGTGCACAAACCTTAGAGTCGGTCTGGGCCACAGTCAGTGTACAGTTTCCATGTCTATGTGTCATTAGCTCTTGTCGAATGGTCTTGTTGGTGGAGCTGAGGTGCTGAGAGGAGTCCCAGCAGAAGGCTTCAACACTCTACACATTTAACAGTGAATTTAACATTACACACCCTCAAGGCCATGCAGGGTTTACATCAATGGCAGACGAGACTGTTCCCAACCCCCAATACACACAAATATATACACACACACCCCTGAGCCACCTTCAATGCCAAAATCTCTTCACAAATACACCACACTGCTGAGCTGAAAAGGGATTTCACTGTCAGTATACACACTGTATGTCTCCTTCCTTATGGTATGACTGAGTCTTTTTCTCATGTACACAAACATACACCTAAGCTCCACACAGGCAAACCATGACTCGCTGTGCTCTCGTATCACTGCGTTCGTATTACATTATGAGGCTCGATCAGTCCTGGATGGACTATTTATCCTCTTCATTTGACGCTAAATCCCATCCAATACAAACAGCTTTATCCCTTTTCCCGCTCTGCAGACCAGTAACGTCATCTTTATCTGGAACAGCCACAAACACACACACACCCACAATATACAAATGCACCTAGATCAGTTTGGCTGAGTACAACTGAATAATTCATTTGAAAAAAATTTACAGTGAGGCTTCATTATGGGCAGAGACAAATGTTGAGTTCAGTATGATACAAGAACTACAGGACAGGCCGTAACTAAAATGCCGCCCTACAAGCAATGACCCATTACCATTTTATTGACATGCAGAAATACATTACTCAAGAAATCAGTCTGAAATTAACTCTGCCAGGCTATAATTGCTTTCTGAATCATTTTAAAACACAGCACAACACACGAACCACTGTAACACATGAATGTCATTTGCAATATACAGTGAGAGGGTAAATCCACTCTGAGTAACAAGATGCTATGCAATAGATTGCGCACTCCTTAATATATCAAGTATAAGTGATCTTTGCATTTTGAATGATGGTTGATAATTGACTGTTACTGCCAAATTTGATTAGTTTATATTACACTTTATTTGCAGAAAGGGACTCTTTTTTTGTACAGAGCTTGATAATAGAAGCGTTGTGTCTTTAACTTTGTATGTTTAAGCACAACTCAATGTCACTTTCTTTTATTTATTTGTTACTGGCAGCCATATTTTTTATTAATAGTGTCACTCCAATAGTGTCAAGGGTGCTATGAATACACTGAAAAAAATAATACTTTTTTTTTTTTTTAATCCCCTAAAAAAGCTAAAGATCCATCCAGTAGCAAATGGTCAGAGGGACACAGTTTTCTATCATACAGTGTGATCAGTGACTTTAAAGGATCAACATTTTTTTTTCTCGATAAGATTAGCTGTCTTGATTAGAGGAATGACTTTGCTCACTTGTCTTCGAACTGTATATGTTTTCACCAAAGACATTTTGACATGTCCCAGTCGGAAAGGCACCGGAGTAAATAATAAAATGAATGATGGCTGAATTCCATTCAGCTGCTTCAGTTTGAGGGTCTTTATATTGTTCGTGCTGACTCACTGTCACACTGTCATGGCTTACTAGAACACCTGAACAGAACAGAGCTATTGTTAATGTTATAAGTAACACCTGAGCTTTGCCTACTATGACAAGTGAAAATGTCTGCTGTAAAAAAAGGACTGTCTTGAGCACTTCCAGGACTTCTCATTCCACATTGACTTAAAAGTTGAACTTGACCTGATGAAGGCTGAAATCTCAGAAACAGGCGAGTAAGTGGACCTTGAGTTGAGACTCGGTGTTCATAATGTCAAGAATAAACTGTGAAACTCAAATCCCCTAATTCAGCCTCTGCTTGTAGCGCCGCCTTCAGGCCCACTAGCATTATGTAATTCCATTTTATTTATTGTGTCTCATTTTGAGAAACACTGGCTTGAATATCAGCGGTGAAACTGTATGTGGGTGAGGATGTGCAAAAAAAAAAAAAAAAAAAAAACCCACACATAATCCAGACATGACAAATACAAATCTCTGAATATGCACAATGTTAAAAAGGCAGTCACCAATAAATTAGGTGAGATTTTGTTTAAACATCATATAGTTTTTCTACATGTTTTAAGTAATTTAATTTAATGAATGTTTTTATCCCACCACGTGTCATTGGTATGAGCACCCCATGTGAGTGTGTTTACACACTGTAAAACAAAGTACAGAGGTGCATACATACAGCATGTGGGCGTACTTGTCTTAGCAGTGGTCCTATACACTGTTAAATTTAGCCGTCGTCGACACAGTAAGTATGTACAAAAAACCATGAGAAAAGACTTCCTACTATAGTACTTAAAGCAGAGTGCGTATGTGTGTGGGTGCAGGTAACACAGTAGGATGAGGTAAGGTCTCAGTGGATTACTGAACAACCCCTAGAGGAGACAATAAGAGGCCGTCGGGGGAGGAGAGGGGAGAGGCCAGATTAATGAAATATGAATGTGTTTACTGAATAGCTGTCATGACAGCCTACTGATGGTTGAGGGATATAAAAATACACAGCGCAGCTGATGGCTTCACCTACACTACGTCGACCCCAGCCATCTTCAGACACTGCTCTAATCAGCATACAACTCATCGCAATCACAATCACCCGCAGAAATTATCATCGTCGCACTCTTCATCGCCATTTCCATCCTCGCCATCGCCTCTCCTGTTCATCTACATCATCGCTTTCATCGTGCAACAGAATCACGGCGCTGCAGGAAATTGAAGTTGGCCAGATCAATAAATACAATATCAAATTAAATTAGCTGCCAAGATGAGGTGAAAATGTGAAAATGTGTTTGGAGGTAAAGGGAGAGGTAACGCTATCCAGTCAGAACAATCAAAAAACACATTTTGGACGCACAAGAAAACAACATGGTGAGGCCACTGCTTCCTGTTATGGATTTAAAAGCGAGTTAAAAGAGGTGAGCCACATATGCTTTGATGTGTGCACCTGTGTGTGCGTGTGTGTCTTTTTGTGTGTGTTCGTGACCATGACATCACTTCTGCAGTGTCTAATCAAGGAGAAAGGAATCCAGCTTTTGCAAGAGGGCTGTAATGGAAACACAATTGACCTGCTTTAATAAGAAAAACATGATACCTGCACTTTGGCCACACTTTCACAGAGACACAGAACACCTCTGCTTCACCTGCGACGACACACAGCCTCACCACCTGCAAACAGATCCGAGTGTATCTCTGCTCTTTTGAAGTTTTATCTTTTCTCAGTGAAGGATGGCGATTCGGTGCATGGCAAAACTCCATCTGTTCATTTCAATATGAATGGGGATGTAAGTTTGGTGCTGCGGGAGCGGCAGAGATGTGAAATTGCGGATGGCATGCAGAGCGGCCCCGACACGCAGGGTTAATTCAAACCGCCTTTGATGTCTGTCTGTGTGTGAAATGAGCTGGTGGTCCAGAGTTCACACAAACACACGCCAGCACATATGTCGTGCAAGCGCGTACACATGTTGTAATCATCGCAGCAAAAAACTCAAGAGACCACTCATGTAGCCACGTGAATACAAGCACACAGAAGCACCTCGGCAAATATCACGTACTGTATAGCTCAACTTTATTGTGTCAGTCATAAATCCATTGTGCTCCTCAGGATTTAACTCCTGAGCATCCACAAATATTCACTCACATGCCATCCACATCCCCACGACAATGGAAGCTAAGCTGCCTGTAAGCAAAAACAGATTGATGGCTTATACACACAATACCTATGTAAAGCAGATGCTGCAGTTATACAGCAATAATAGTCAGAATGAAATCTTAACTCTTGCATATAACCCGTCTGATTGATTAGGTTCTTAGTAATCAGTGTCCTTAATCAAATATTTCTTTTTTTTTTTCAAATACTTCAAACAGACTTAATTTCTGCATTCCCCAATGTTTCACAGCCTGCAAAATCCCACCGTTACAGTAATTTATGTAATCACATATCAGATAAATCACATTAAAGAAAACATTTACGTTGAATTCAATTAGACCAACTGTGTCATTTACAAATGCATGCTGGGTGACAATAATTACAGTGTTGGTGCTAACTTAAATAGCAATGTTATATATAACTGCAACAAGGGACCACAACGTCTAAAATGGCAACAGGAAAAAGTAAACAAGAAGTCAGTCTTCATGCCAGAATTATCAATAAATACTTGGACGTGGATTTCACTTTACCGTGCAAGCTGTTAGGTTAGAAGTCTGGCCAATATACAGAGCCAGCCACTGTTTTCATGAACATAAAAATCGGGCTTATGTAAGGTAGCATATTTTTGTACTCATTTGAAATTTAAGTATTAAATGGCACAGAACACAGCAGCATTAACAACATGCTGGATTGGGGGAAAGTTGCTCAACAATTTGATGAGTATACAAGTGATCAACAGTTTTGGTTTGAGAAAGTAAACTGTAATACGGTTTGGGGAACGAAAATGTTTTTCATTATCTTTCAATTTTACTGTGAAATAACACATACTAGGAGGTAATGATGTTCTTTTTGTCTCTAATCAATCTAATGTGTGATGGCAAGTCTCAGGCGTTTTACTACATCCTGCTTTGAGCTGCATCAATATTTTATACTAGCCTGCGTTTATGGGAGTCTTTCAGGTCCACAGCTTTTGATGGTCAGAAAATGGCACGTCCCTGTTTGCTTTCGTAAAAATGACAATGACTGTGAAGGAGCAATGGTGTGATCGTATCAGTGTGAGCAATATGGCAGTTTTAGCAAAACTCTGTCTACCTGAAATCTTGTTTATAAACTATTAATTTGTTTTTCCAGGACTGTGACTCCATAGACATGGGTTTGCATCCGGAGCGGTGTATGTGGTTAGGTTTAGGCAACAAAAGCACTGTGGTTAAGGATAGGGAAAGAAAATGGTTTTTGATAAATGTTAATAGAGTAAATATGTCCTGTCTCATGACATTATTTAACCAAGATCACAATCTTTCAATCAAATGAAATATGTTGTCACTGAATGTTTACATTAATTAATTTAACATTAATTAAAAGCATTCTCTGGTTTCAATGTTGTGGCTGACTATATACGTATACACACACATTAAAACAAGCAATTGGTTTTAATTTTGTGGCTGATCGGTGTAAATGCCATTTCTAGGAGGGTGTCTTTATCCTGTATGTGTTTGTTTTTGTAAATGTAGTATATGTGTGTATACATGCACATGCGTGAGTATATGTGTGTAACGCTGCAATTGTAGTGGTGGAGCACAAATCCCATCAAACAACGAAGCCCTGGGAAAAGGGCCAGAGGCAGAGATGAGATTGAGTCCAGCTCGAAGCCAAAGAAGAGGGTAGATAGATTGTAGTGGGAGGGGGAGCTTCTCTCCTCCAGATTTTAAAGAGAGAGAGAGAGAGAGAATAAGGCAGAAGACACAAAGTGAGCTACGATCTGTGGAATTAAAAAGATGTAGGTAGCACTTCTGAAGACCCCTCTCAGATGGCAGTGGAGAGTCCTTACTGCCTACATGATCAAAAATGAAAACGCTTTTCTGGGACTTCCACAGCAGTTCGGCGTTTGAGAACCACCCACCGCTGAGGCAAACCAATTAAAGTTATTCAGAACTGTGACCAATCAATCACAGACTACTGCAGGTGGAGGAGGAAGAGAAGAAGAGGAGGACAAAACCTCTGAGACTTCAGTGCAACCAAACTCTCTCACATGCAAACACAACCACCTAAAACACACTTACACAAAAAAAGGCCAAGACATGTTGTTCACAATGGAAATAAACGCCACACCTACCACTTCACACACAGAGAAGCACTCCCTCTGCAGTGGAATGAACAAAGCACTTCACACCTGGAATTTTCTAGGGCATCACGCCACTCTACATTACCACTGCAACCCACTCAGGGAACTGTACCCAGTTTTTTTCTCTCTGTCAAGTATAGATAGCACCAAAGACACATCATGCACTCTACGAAACATCAAACAGAAGACCGCTGAAAATTACACAAAAGCATGAACACACACACACACACACACACTGCAAATAACAGTGTAAAAAGATGGAGACAAGGAGGAAAGATTTGCAGCGTAGGCAAAATAAAGCGTCTTCCTCTGACAGGGCTGGAGCTTTAGCAGACCTCTAATCCTATTTTGACACATAATGCTATATTGTCTTCTTTTTAACAAGTGCAGGGCCTTCTTTTCTCCACCAAAAAAAAAAGCCACTAGTAGCATGAATGCATCTGCTTTTTGTTTTCCCTGTATTTATCAATCGACAATTAGTTACACAAATACAGCTCCCATCTGTACCACAGTGGATGTCAGCGAGATTCAGACACTCCGGCCATCTCTGTTTGTTCTGTGCTGACACTTAAGAGGCAGTTTCCCCCCAGTGGGTCTTTTCAGCTCCATCCTGGTAATTCACTACACGGGAATCAACAAGCACACACACACAGTGGTACACTGTAAGATGTTGTTTAATGTGACCAGAGAAGAAATAAAACCCAGCGCACACAGCATGCACCGTGTAGCGCTGTGTCTTTAATGTCTGCTTTATTGATTTCAGCCGTCTGGGCAGAGATATCTAGGAAATTAAATATCTGGTGACAGTTTCAAAATTTCCGAGATATGATCACATATCACTTAATTAACACAACTACACATAAATAATTTGTGGGAGATTGATTTATAATACATATATCATTATAAGTTTAGCAGTTCATTTTCTGATCAAACTCAAATTAAGAATGTTTTACAATGGTTCAACAGGATAAAAACGTTCTACGTGTCCTGTATGTCATTTACAGTTACAAAAGAATCGCCGCCTTGTCGTTGTATGCCTGCCCAGCCAGTGAAGTTGCAGTTTACATTCTTGTCTATCCAAAAATGTGTTTTGTGAGGTCAGAATTACATTGACCTTTGACCTTTGACAACCAAAACCTAACCAGTGCAAGTTAACATTTGTGCCAAATTAGAAGAAATTTGTTCAAAGATGTCACACTCACGAGAACGGGATGGACAACCAGAAAACATCACGCCGCTTGCCATGGCTGTCACCGGTGCGGAGGCATAGAAAATAAACTGAATATGAAACTGGAGACGGGGCACTGACACTATATAATCTGGTACTACTTCTTCTAAAATGCCACATTTTTATTGCAAAGCTATTTCAAGTAATTCCTTCTTACAACAAACCCGGGGATATCTGCATGCACGGCTGCACTCTGCAGATATATGTATTTTCATTTATATAAACACTGCCAACCTGTGCCAGGCCATCAAGCCGGGGAGCTGAGGAATCCTTGTAACCTTCCCCAGTGTCAGAAAACCAATAAAAAAAATAAATACTGCGTGTTTGTGTGCCCTTCTGTTCTCCTGTCAACCCAGAGGAGTCTGAGGCTGGGAGTAATGGTGCTGACTGGCTCTCACTCTGCTTAACGTTCAGCATGCTACTGGTTTTATGTGCCTCTAATGTCCACAGTTAATTTGTTGTGTGTTTTATTTTGTTTTTGTTTGGTGTAAACACACTGTAAATGCTAGAGTTGGAATACAAAAAGAGGAAGGTGGGTTACACAAGGCTTCAACACAGAACAAAAAGTGGTTTGCTAACAGACCGTGTCTAAGCTTTCATGACCCTGAGGTGTAACCCTGATGACCGCTTGCTCTTGGGAAAGAGCTAAATGGATGGCTGAATTGGGCTATAGCCAGGTTTATAAATTGGACATTACATCCACTTGGGCACACAAATGGATGGTTAACTACTGTAGATTAAAAGGTTGCATAATTTATTTCCGATTAATATCTATCACCTCAGTACATTTTGATACCTACCAAAGTGTCTCCCTTAGACTGCGTTAAGACCAACTTTAGCACTATGCAAAAAAGCCCCCCCTCACTCATTTAAATGGGCATTGGAGGTGCCAGTGCCAAAAACTGCACGGCAGTGAAAAAGTTGCTGCGTTAGCCAGTCGAATATCTGCATATTCCTGGTACATGTTTCTCAAAGTGAGGTATAAAAAAGTGACATTTTGGCATCTGTACTGAAATTCAAGTATCGTATCTGTATCTAAAAAAAAATGTGACACAACACCTAGTACTGATCAGAAATTTTATATTATCAAGGTCAGACAATATTAAAACCTGTTATAAATTAACTTACTTCAGGAGTGGCATACCAAGCGCTTCCTATGTGCATTATCAATTACAAAAATGTAATTACTACAATTACGAGTCAGGTAGAAATTGACAGCACAGCTTTGCTCAGATGATGTTAAAAGGCATTGTTGTGTGTTTTGGTGAAATTTTAGTTTTTTACTCCAACTGAGTAGACTGTGCAATTGTTGCTGCTGTTGTAGATGTGCTGAAATAGCAGTAATTAATTACTCTTTATTTATTTAAACATACATAAAGGCCTCAGTAACAGTAGACCATCGTGCGCACTGATGTGTGTTACACAGTGACTGAGGGACACTTAAGACAAGCTATCAGGAGAGAAAACTGGAGCCAGAGAGTAAACTATCTATCCCACAGAAATAGCCTGTGATGTTTCACACAGCCAGATAACAAGCTGCTGTTGTATAAGGTCCAGGCCAGAAGATGGAGGGGGAGGGAGGAAGGAGAGCTGAAAGAGGAGGACTAAGCGTGCTCTCTCCCTCTCTCTCCTTTAAAGGAAACCGCCTATGGTGGGAGGAGGGATCTCCAACTCTTCCTGTAAACTGTCTACAGGCGTGAGCTTTTAAATCAAGAAACAAATGTCAGTGATCAGCCCTCACATCATCGTCCACTGATGGATCAGCACAGACAGAGAGAGAAAGACGTGAAGCTGACATCAGCTGTAGAAAGTGAGGATTGTGGAGTGAGAGCAGGGGTGATGTCTAGTGTAGCGCTGGGCATTTGAGGCAGATTACCGGAAATTTCTGTAGTCAGCGATAGTGAGTAAATCCACCAATGCACTTTATAGAGATATCTGTTTGTTGAGGCCTGGCTGTCTTGGCCGTGAGCAACCTTCTTTTTCCAGGAAGCAGAGGAAAGGTTTGGAGAAGCACGAGAGAAATTTGGAATTGTGTTCAGCCTGCAAAAGACATCTCCCTCAAGTCATGAAAACATACCTGTGCTGATCAAATTGAACCCGAGGCCTCAGCAATGTTAACAACAACAACAACAACAACAAAAAAGAAGACATACCACGTGCACACACACACACACACAGTCATGAGCATACACACATGCACTGGAAGCACAAGAGGCAAGACGATCTGTGTTGAACTGAGATAAACCTGCAGCCAGCATGCGGTCAGCAGGCCGACTGATGTTGTGTTGACCCACACAGCACAAAGAGACACAGAGTGAAGGGCAAACGTGACAGAAAGAGAGCAAAAAAACATGTTTGGCCAAATTTTTAAAAACTAAGCTCATATTAAAAACTGGGTGAATTCCACACCCATTCACTAGCACTCTGTCTTTCCACCCTCCTTGCCTGTGTAGGTGTATTGATCTGGATGTGTCTCGTTCTCAAGTTTCCAGTAATCAAGAGCAGCAAATGGCAAGAGGATAGGGCGTGGAGGCGGGGCAGACAGATCCTCAGAATGAAGAGTTGTGAAGTGCCAGGCTGAACCGAGGGGTTTGGGAGCAGTCATGTGCACCAGGCTAAATTATTCATGCTGATTAGACTCTTCTTATTGAAATGAATTTGAGAGAGAGTTCGACATATGTTGTACGGCATCGCCATTTAAGAGGCTTGCTAAATTGAAAATGAGGAAATTGCCATGACTCCATGCGCAAGTGGGAAACGGGCATTGGTGAAATGTAACCAAGTATATTTACTCAAGTACTGTACTTCAATACAGTTTTGTGGTACTTCTCCATTTTCTGCCAGATCATACTTTTCAGAAGGAAACTTTGTACCTTTTACTCCACTACATTTATTTAACATATGAAAATGAAATCATATAAATAACTTGTAAAATACAATATTTTTGTATAGATTAGAAATACATTCAAATCTATCAACTATAAGCTTCAGACCTTTTTGAATTCTGAGCTGTCTCTAGTTGAGCTCCTTGTCATGTCTCAGATATCTCTTACTTGTTAGAAGTTCCACGAAAAAGTGATTTCCCCTTAAAATGTTTTATATGGTTTCTTTGAAATAACACTTTGATGGCCAAAGAAGTATCCAATACTTCACACAACACACTCAACACAAATATTGGACAAAAGTCCAAAAATTTGAATAAAATTCATGCAGCAGAACTTTTTACTCCTTTCCTATGACCCATAGAATAATGAGCCACTGTGGGGGGCTGTAGGCTGTAAACCACTGAACAAAACTACTGACCTAAGTGTACACGGGTAAGTAGCCTAGTTAAAGGTACTATATTTAACATTAATAAAACCCTTGTTAATAATGACACCGTTGGCTATTAAGTGAACCGCATTCTGTTGCTCAAGCACATTCTCGGACTTGTCATAGGTAGACACAAGCCATCATCCTAGGCGTCGGCCATGTGACGTGACATAAAGAATACTGAATGTGACTGACCAGCATCAGGTTGATAGATGAGGTAACTTAAATTACACTGTTATTGTAGTTTGCTATATTGCTGGCTCAATACTAAAGCATGGAGATTGGTCCGGCTTTGCAAGACTAACGTTATGTTTTTTTGAAATATGATCTATAGAGCAAAATATTGTTATTAGCTTGCTAGAGAGCACAAAATAGGCTAGCAACACTAAACTAATTCATTCTTGCTGCACATTTATCTGTTAACCCTAGTTTTCCCCTGATGTCTCTCAGGTTCCTATTTGGCCATTTTGCCGAAGAATGACAACTAAAATTTTTTTGTTCTTTAAGTGCATTTTTTCCAGTGATAAAGATTTACTTTACTTAGATCTGCTATTTTTATTTAAGTAAAGGATCTGAGTACTTCTACAGGCACTAGGGTTAGACCATTTCTTTGCGCGTGTATGGTTTTTACAGCTACAATATGTACAGTGAACGTGTGTGTCCACCTGGTGTCTAAACGTACATAATAATATTATCTGTCTGTATCACTGATAAATCATCAAATCACTGTAGTGACAGTATGTGGGTGTAGGCATACTGCTCATGTGTGCCTATTAAAACGGTTCTGAATAAGCCTGAGGATATGGAAACAATGCCAGTGTCCACCGCCGCCTCTCATCACCACATACTGTAACGCATCAACCACAGCAGCACACAGGAAAATGAGGAGGATAAGGACTATAAACAGCATCCGACTGCTCACATTTAAATTTACCAATTCTCGTCCTTCCCCTCTATCATTTCATCCATCTTAAGTAGTTTGACTCTAAATATACACACAAAACCGCCTGAACATCCATCTCAATTGTCAAGCCATTCTTCATCCTTTCTCTCTCTAAAAAACCCTCCTCCTACTCTGCTCTAAAAGCCGCCCACTCTCCTTGTCTATCCGCGCTGCACACTCTTCCATTCGAAACTTCCAACTCCTCCGATACATCACTCACCCTCTCTATCTTGCTTTTACTCCCCCTGGAAAGAAAAACATCTTGACCAAACCTGGGCAGAATATATTAGAATATGATATTAAGCATTTGAATTACTTGGTTGTTCTTTATTTTGGAAGACACTTGAAACTTGATCACAGTATGCACAAGCTAAAACACATCAAAATATTGTACATCTGTATTGTTATTTTTAAGTCGACTGACTCAAAATGTATTCAGCTATTTTCTGGGCTGCCCTGCTTTGGCCTTTCTCTCTCTTTCACCCGCTACCTCGCTTGTCAGAAAAAATAAAATCTCAACCGAGGGGAACCGAACAGACCACATTATATTCAACTTACCGTACTTCCTTGTCTCTTTCCATGTAAGACAAACTCAAAAATAATTTGCACACACTTTACATTTTTTGTTTTTTTGTTTTTTGTTTTTTTTTTTTGTTGAGAATAAACTACGCATGAAGAGGAAGGGGGCGCAGAGGGAGGCAATCTTGTTACCAGCCGGCATAGCCCTGGGAAGATTTCTATCAAGACACACGTATAGAGAGAGGCATCCATTTAGAAAATGGCTTTTCTAGGCATGCTGGGCCATTTAGCACACCCTGTGACGACTCCTGTTTGGGGCCATGATAAATGTTCTTTCACACCTGCTTTGCACACACAGTTAGGCCAGCACATACACATGCACATGCAACCACATGGGCACCTTACACAAGACATCACTGGGATGAACATAACATTTTCAAAGAGAGACTGCCTTCTTTTGGGTTTGGCCTACAAAGAAAACCTCGGCAACTTGTAGTGTATATTAGATTAAATGCACAGAGCGTAAAGCCCATTGAGCGCTTAATGTCATGTCAGTGTCACAGCTTCAGGTCCCATTGAGCTCACGATCATTCAGCTATGTAGGTCCCAGTTTTATAACAAGCAGTGAAGAGACTCTGTAACATATATAAATATATAAACCAAGCATACAGTACATTCCTCCAGGTTCCAGGAACCCTTTTCCAAGCTAACACGTACCAAACATTCCCAAGTTCCAGCTTAGTTGTGAGAATTTGCTTCTTTTCTTTGTCTTACCTGACGTTTAATTTACTAACTTTAGGTTTCACGCTGTTTGTCTGCCATTCCCTTATGCTTTAGGTAACTGTGATGGGCACTATCCCCAGTTTTCTGACCAAACTAAACCAAATTGCATATCAAACTATTAATGCATTTATCAGGAAAATGACCAGCAGGTGAATGAACCTGTAAAAACAGAAAACAACTCTTAAGTTGTGTCATATATCAAGTAAAAAGTTTTTGTAAAAAAGCAGTAGACAGGCGACAAGTTGTGACTTACTACTGGTGTTTTTTATAGTTTGTGAAATGACAACATTTTGGAGATACAGGATTTTTGTGTGTCACATGGAAATAATATGCTTTCAATTTGAAACCATGAGCAACATTATTTTAGGAGACTACTGCCATTCAGAAATTCACATTTCTCAGTAGGAATACTGGAAATAAATATTTGCACAAACTGCAAAGGGCAAATATTTTGATGGGTAAACATTCTCTGTTATGTTCTGTTTAAAGTGGTTTGCTGGGGTGCTAAAAATCAACCTTCCGCTATCATGCAGTCTGAATATCTGTCTGATATGTACTAATGGTCATTAACCTTTACACTCCCTGCGATCTCACTTCCTCCTGTCTGGGATCTATCAATGTCCCCACCATTCTAACAACTGTCACATTAAACCCACTGTTACTGCTAGCATTAAAGCTGCCACAGGCACCGTACCAGCTGGATGAATCACATTCACCCATACAGCAATAATGAAGCATTTATCTCAGAGTGCATTACAAACCCTGGAAGCACGGTCAACATGCGCACACGGCAGAAATGTGATGAAACAGTGTCAATCACACTCTGCTCGACCATCTGCTCTACCACAAGACAGACACGTGTTACACACAGACTCGTACAAGGACGCAGACACAAACAACCAACACCATATTCTGCAACCGCTCTTAACAAACCGCTCTTGTTTCTTAAAACGAGTGAAATCAATCGAGAACAACCAAGAAACTGAGAGGTATCAGGAGAAGAATTTTTTTGGGACAAGAAAACTGTTGAGAAAAGCTGATTCACACTGGAAAAAAGTAAAACTATCTCAGGGTGAAATGATCTCAAGAGTAAAGTTTAAAGCTAAAACAATATTTCTGAAAGACCAACATTTTTGCTGCACTCACACAAACAGCACCTCACACAGACATACACAAGGCCTTGGGAGCCTACAACCTCGCCCAGTGAAATCTTACTGATTAATAATGCAGGTAAATGCAGTGTGTCACATGAAGCGTGACGTCAACTTACCGATCTCATCTGCTGAGTTCCGGTGACGTGTTGCAGAACCTTTTCCAGCTCCTTCTCGATGCGTCCGGCCCAGTGAATCATTCTGGAAAGTAAAATTAGACATTTTCAATCTGCATCCCTCGACATTTTCACCTGCACATCGTCATCAAGCAGGCATTCATTCATTTCCCTGTCAAGGCATGTGAGTGAGTGTGTTTGTAAGACTGTGACAGACAAAGTGAGTCTCTCCCCATGTTTGTGTATCTCTGTCTGTGTTGGCAAACTCCCAGATCCCTATCTGGATCTCTCCTAACTTTTATCTCTCCTAATGTCTGGTCTAGTCATCAGCACCTTCTCTCTTCTAAATATCTGGTCGGCTCTGGCAGGACTGGCAGCGAACGCGCCTGTCTTGGGTCGGCTGGGATCAGCGGCTCTGCAAAAAAACTGCTCAGGTCTGACAGAAGTGCACCCTAAGCAGGAGCTGATCTCCGTTAGACGGAGCCAAGTTTGGAATTAGGAGATCAAACGGCTGGAGCTCATCACTGTATATCTCTCAGCGAGCAACAAATGACTTAATGGATCAAGATTTTCACTAGATCATTTTAAAGCAGGAGCAGAGGCCAACCTGCCAACCTGGATACACAATGAACAATCCATGTGCATGGCAGATGTGAAAGTCTCATTGAAAAATAAATTTTACAAATTTAAAAAACCCTCATCTTTCAGCAATCAGATGAATAAATTCTGTCATGCGATTGCGAGCCAACCACCGACTCCGTGCCAACCTTTTCCTTTCAGCAGCCTGCAGATAGCTAATCACTAGCATCAACAGAACAACACAACAGAGCCGTTTGTCTTCTAATATGACGATGCCGACAAATGTCATCTTTAAATGTCAGATTTGCTCAGAAGACAAGAGGGAAGACAGATTTATTAAATTGTACAAATCTGCCAAGCAGTGACAGCACTCGCCATAATCACCAAGCCAGAGCGGGGCCTCATCAGGAGAGTAACAGCAGAGCAAACATGGCAGACGAGTGTGCGCACTGGCTGCGTTTACAGGGACAAGATTAAGAGAAAGCAAGAGGGCCTCCAAAAGGACTGTGCAGAGCGGGACCGCTGGGGAGAGGCCGCTGACTATGAAAAGGTCACCTCGATATGAAATAAAAACAAGCTTGCAGTGAGAGCAGAGCCGAGCAGGACGCAGTGATACTAACAGTGAGGGACACTACCTCTGTCCCCGAGCCAGACTTCTTACGCAACTTCATTACGTCTACGTGCTACACACACACACACACATACATATACATATATATAACTTTGACAGAATGACATGCAGTAAGACTGCTCTATGTTATGTCTTATATTGTAAGTGTATGTAAATACATAGAATAAACACACACAGGCAATAATGATAAAGTCATCAAAAAGCACAACACCGACCCAGCCAATCTTAAAAATATTTTTTATCTTAAATTTATAAGGATAATTTGGGTTTACCTGTTGGTGCTTTAAAGGAATATTTATTCTAAAATGGGGGTGGAAACAAGAGAAAAATACCAGTTTGTGTGTTATGGCTAAGCAGGTGAATCTTCTCTCTTTCTCGTCTCTATGATATATTCTCATATGGAGATATCCAGATCTCATGTGCTAAACAACAACTTGACAGTGTTAAAGAAAACAAACTGATGAGTTAGGTATTTCTTCTGAAAATGAATACAGAAAATTGTTTAACACAATGAGATGAACATGTGTTCAATGTTTCACTGTGAGATTTTGACTATTTGAGTAAATATCAAAAGATATTATAATAAAACTTGACGGTTCGTGGAATATTAATTTTGCTCACGTTGTCAATACCAGTCCAATATGATTAAGAATATTAGGTGAGCTTGGATGAAATGAGTTAGGATGACCTGTGTGCCACACACTGTCACTATGCTCATTCTGCTGCAATGGATCTAGTCATTTCAAGTACAACACTGAGATATCATAAATGACAAAAACGTGAGCTATCGATGGGTAAAATCAATAAAAGACAACATATCATGATATAAAGTATCATCACACCCATACATCTGCCACACCACCAGGCAAATTAGATGTGCACATATTAGCCTGGTCACTCCTCCTTCCCGGTGTTTTCATTTTTCAAGCAGTTGCACAACATTAAATACATCAAGTATAATCAATACCACACTTGCTGACAGATAGCAAATAGTCGACCATGCAGCCTTAGCCCGAATGACCTGCATCAGGCCAGATCACGTGATGGCTGATCATAAACATTTAAAGGCAACAATGCCCTCTTGTAAAATAACTTGAGATTCATGTTGGACTGATTGTAAATTAAAAAAGAAAAACATTCACAGTCCCACATATGCAGAACTCTCCATTCAGTAACAACTAGAGAGATATCAGGTGACGCTGGTTTGGTAAATTACATGCACTACTGAGGCCTAATGTTCAGTGAATGCTTTGACACCTTCTGTGTTGTGAAAGCTGTGATCTCTCTTAAAAACAGAGAAGTTGTCATTGTGCACTACATGAAAGCTGACTGATGCTCTCTGGCTCTTTGTAGTTTGATGTAGTGTTAAAACTTTGCCATTTGTCTCTCGTGTGTTTGGTTTTGGTTTTTGCTGTATTACGATTTATGTTAGATGGGAAACATGGGAAAACAAAAACAGAAAATGTGATGAAATTAGTCTGGATGGACGACCTGTGTGTCAGCCACACACCATCATCATGTTCGTTCTGCTGCAAAGCATTTCATCATTGCAAGTGCAACGCTGAAATATCTTTAAGGGCAAAAGTTGGACTATTTTAGTATGTGTGGAAATAACAAAATTTGGGGAAAATTGCTCTGAGTTTGATATAGGCTGAGGTACGTGATGATATTTTACCATCCTGGAGAAGATTGTACATCCGTCCATTTAGATTCCAGTTATTGGAACAAGTTTTCTCCACAGTAATGTGGAAAAAATGTCCATCTTCCACTACCCACACACACACATACACACACAAAACACACAGTGCACATAAACACCAATACGCCTATTAGATAAACATCTGACCAGGCTGCCAGGTGGCAAGGTGTAGAAAAGGTACAGCTGTCAAAGTGGACTATAGAGGACACTGCCCTTTCTTATAGACACTAAGATTATCAGCATACACAAGTTCAAACACGCATTTGTGTCAGGCCTATACACCCGATGGACAGCCACAGCAGCTCCCCATACACTTCAATTAGCTAAAAGTCAAATTCTAGCAAATAACACAGAGATGTGGGTGACACAAAACCCAGTTTTTTAAAAACCCAAGAGAGGTACAGACAACACATATGACAAGACCTGGACTTTATCTTGTGTTAATCTGCTCAAACAAAAAAAAAAAAAACCAGACAAGTTTGATAATATTGTGACAAGTAATGAGATTATCATTGTCCTACTACAGTGGTAACTGTAATCCAGAAGAGTTACAATGATCTAAATACTGCTGGAAGATTGCTGTAAGATTAAAGATATTATATTTAATCACTGACTACAAGTGTAGATTATATTCAAATACAGTAAATACAATTTCCACACATCCACGTCTATTTGTTAGAAAAGTAATACAGACGTAAGAGAAATGAACTACAACCCTTTTCTTTATGGCGCCCAATGCAGCTAATTGCCGTTTTAAGTGAATCAGCGGTAATGTGAAGGATAACTGATTTTCCTTTGAAAGTCACCTTGACCATCCGGAATAATAAAGCTGAAGATTTCAGAGAGATGGTCCGGAGGATGCATCGGGATAGGAATCGTTTAGATTCCTGTCACTTCTGGTGAACCTGACTGACTAATCATCACTACAGGCTACAGATCATGTTCACACCAGATCATCACGACATGATCATCATAAACAGGGCGACGTTACATTTGAAGCCATACTTCACAGACTCGAGTGGGGAACTGTTGCACTCTGGTTTTACCTTTACCTGCCTTTTTTTTTCCACTTAACTCTAAAATCTGAACTATATTTTTTCACGAAGCAACTTTCTCTTTTAAATGTTGAATAATATTTGCTAATTACTTCCGTGTATTGAACCGTTCGGCGACGCAGATGTTGTAAATTGTTACATCAGGCATGTTTCAGTCGTGTCATTCAAGGTGAAATCGCTGCACTGTTCGCATTTGAGAAGAAGAAATTACGCTTTTAAATCCAAATGTTACAGCAAAACAATTTCCCAACAGGCGTGCGCTGAAAAAGTCCAACACTAGTTTCCCTGGTTTACGCACAGCTGGATGCTCAGCTACTTTCTGTGCCTGCGGTCACTTGGATAAAGCAACGCTGTGGCCTCAAGTGCGTCTACATTTCCATAACAAAAACTTCTAATTTCTGCTCATCGCAAAGAAATTACCAGCAATCTTATCTGGAAGCCATGTTGCTGCATGTGCACTCGAAAAGAGTCTAAACAAGTAGTTTTTGGTAGTTTGGGTAAGAAACGAGCTGACACACAGGGACTTGAACTGATGGTTTAAACACCTGGCTCCTGCGGCATTAACTAATTGGTTTATTCTCTGAATCCAAATTATCCGGTTAAAAACACCAGAGTGTCCTGCTGTGGGACAGACATGATTATTTTCCACAGTGCGTGTGCACTATCCACTGGAGGACTTTTTAGACTAGCCTCGTTCTAGCTCAGCCCATCCATCGCGCGTAAATGGGATATTCTCCCCCATGCAGTGACAGCAAAACAACCGAGATTACTATTTTATTTTTATCCCTGTGGATGTTCTGGTAAATGATTGCTTGGTTGGGGTATTCGCCTGTGGCACCGGTGCATGCTCCCTGTACCCTGTTTCCATGTTGACTATGACAAGCTGAATAAGGTTTGGGGTATTAAATACCATTGCCCACAATAACAGAAACAACAACACGGGCTCTGTAAGAGCGAGATTCATAACGCAGCATCAGAGACGGAAGCTGCGTCTGTGTTTGAACATCAGGGACAGCATCTCCTCTCGCACCAATGTAAACGGCGCTGCATGTGCAGGCTTGTCGGGGCCACCTGTCCTAGTTCCGCGCTCCGCACCCCGGTTTATCCCCCAAACGGTGCAGGGTACTTACGTGTAGTGCTGGGGGAAGAGGTGGGTCCCGTCTGTCGGCGTAGAGACGCATATGATAAGTACAGTTTGAATTGTGAAGAGGCAGAAAATACCGTACGACTGCGCGCAGATCGCCATTTTCCATTAAATATTCAAGAAACTGGGATAAATAAGAGAAGGACCGGAAGGACAGTCTCTCGCAGCTGAGCTAAGAATAACCGAGCTCCAGAGAAAGTGTGTGGTGGGAGGTGATGGTTGGCGGAGGCTTCTGGACACTTCAGCCGGCAGTGAAATCTCAATCAGAGACGCGCACAGAGGATTGGCAGCTGAAGACACGGGAGATCAGAATCAGGAAGGTGCTCTGCCGCTGCCGCTGATGTGCCTGGGTGCCTATTTGCGCACTCGCTGTCTTCCCTCCCTCTCCGCCGCCGCGCACATTTCCTCCGTTTTCTCTCCCACTCTCTCCAATGTAACAACCATAACCTACAGAGTAAAGCCCCCCGCGACAAGAACAGAGTGCCCCCATCCCACCTTTCAAAATAAAATAATTTATCGTTTTTAGGGCAATTTATTACACTAAAGTGACAGGATAGTGCAGACAGGATTATGTTACAAATCAAATATAGCTCGTATCCTCAGTAAAATGCCTTAACGGGAGCACAGTGCTACAACATGACAATAACCCAAGTGACCAATAATACTGCACTTGTTTTACGAACATATAAACCATGGGCAACTTGGAAAAATGACTCGTGATGTAAAACAAAAGGTCTATGTAAGCCCACAGGCGTAGCACAATCAAGCATTTACGGTTAGTTTTTTATGTCTCGTGAATAATTTTATTTTGAAGGTTTAATCGCCAGACTTCCTGTACTCCTTCAGTCTCTCCGCGGGACTTGACTCAGCTGTTGACACAAGCGGTTCTTCCACCATTCAAACAGCCTATTCCTGTGCAACAGACGGGGGCGCGCATCAGGCCACCTCCTCTTCCTCCTCAGGTCCGTTCTCCGTGCACTGTGTCCTCCCCAAACTCGGGATTATGAGCAGAAATCAAGGCTTTATTTTGGTAATTAGAGGCATGACTCTGGAGGGGCGGATTGTATTAACTGGAGTGTAAACATTCAGCAATCACCTTGGGGCTGCTCTCCAACTACATTTGTTCTACTTATTAGCGCATCTGGTCCAGTGGATGAACATTTAAATGAATGCAAGGAGAATTAATAACCTCATTTTGGAGATACCTAGCTATTGTTTCATGCTGTCACCAGCTATTTAGATGAGGGGGTTTAAAATGTTTGAAACGTACAAAGGGGCATGGAATGTCTCCTTGATTCTCGTGACTGGAAGCCTCTGAATAATCACTTGCTAATCTGGTATATTTCAGAGCAGCAAGTTTTCCTCTGGATATATGTCAGGTACTGTTCATTTTAATGGTAAACAAGGAGGAAAGATGCACTGAAACCTCAGAGTAAATCTAATTCAGCATGAAGTTACCCCCTGAAGAGCATCTCTCTCCATCGGCTCTGTGCGTGTGTTTGTTTTTGTGGCTGTATGCCACATGTGTGTTTCATTGTGTGTGCACCTGTACCTGTCTTATTACCTTGCCCTGCACTGTTGTTTGTTCTCTGATCTTCCTTTTTCATATGTGTGACATATTTGCATCTAAACAAAACACATTTTTCAGGTTTGTCCATGCAAAAGAGAACACACAATAAAGATTTATAGCTTCTTACATAATTTGTTCCAGGTGTGTCCTCAATATAACAAACAGGCAACACAGTCCTTTCCAAATACACAATAAGGGAAAATGTGCTCAAGCCTTTAGGTTTTTGTTTTTTGTTTTTTTTTCCCCCAGTTGTCTCCCAGTCAGAGCCCAGGTTCAGGACACTCGGTCCCTTCAGCTGCTCCTAGATGAGTCTTGCATCTCTCAGCCCATTTGCAAGGCACGGGGAGACACAACCAGTCTTGTGGCTGTGATGTCCTTGGCTCAGTCAGTCGGCAGGGGACACGCAGGTGCTCTGCTACAGAAAGCCACACAGCAGTCAGCAGGGCTGCTGCACAGCATTTCTGTCTCCTCACTGACAGGGAAGACGGGGCTGTTTTGGTAGAAAGGACACACTGCGGGGCACAGACCTCAGCAGGGGAGGAAAAACCCACCTGATGGCGGGGATGAAGAGCTACAGCAGCGGTACCTCTGTTTATGCACACAGACGTCACGGATCATTCAGTCAGAACAAATATCTAGGCTTGTTCCTCAGGAAATAGCCAAAAAAAAACTGCTTTTGTTCCCCAGAGCCACTAATTTTTGAGATGTATTGAGCAAACGACTCCCTCTCATCCACCATCCAAACAAATCTGTGGCACCGAAGCAGCAGACAGTCATGTTTTGATTTATTATTATTCCCTATGCAGAGAAAAATAACCTTAATTGATGGCTACCCTCGCACATTAATTGACTGTACCATACTTCCCATCATGACATTAATGATAACAACAAACAGATACTGGTAGAGTTATGTAGGCTGGCTGACTCACACTAAACATTTCTGCTGACTCAGAGCCGACCCCCCCCCCCCCCCCCATTCAAATATACAGTACATTCGGAAAACTTATCTACCTGGCTCAGGGGGTCTAGAGAAAGAAAAATGAATGCACATTTAATTTTGAATTAATGTAGTTTTCTCTAATAGAAAGAGCTGTCCAGGGTAGAGAAGGTTTTTAATCTGTGCAAACAGAACATCAGGGGGTAGCGATGTCTCTCTGGTTGGATAGGGCGCCTCTGGGTATTCTGCAGTTGCTGAGACCAAGAGGCGATTGGCAACCAATTTAAGCAATAATTTCGGATGTATGGCCTTGTCACACTGGACTCCGTCACACCTGTACCTTATATGCAAATCTAATTACATCTGCCTCCCTGTGTGTGTGGTAGTGGTTGCGGGCAGAAGAGTAGCAGATTAAAGAGGTGATTGCCACCCTGGGGCCTTGGATCTCATCGAAAACGCTGCCATGCTCATTGAGAATCCACTCTTTATTAGAGCAGATCGATGAGGACGGCTAAGGGATCCGCTCGGTGAAATCACACAGATCAATGACCTCGAGCTCTGCAGAACCTCCAGACAGTGCCAAAGGCAGATAAGAGGCGGGTCTCTGCTGCTCAGGGCCTCTCTCATTGGCCATGCAGTTTCTCCTGAAGAGATTGACCTGCCAATCTGCTATTGATCCGGGGGAGCAAAGCGGAAGGAGACAGGCCTCGCTGTTCTGTTTCGTACTCCAGCCTCCTTTCTGGGGACTGCTCCCTCAGACAGAGGCCAAGTAGGTTGGAGTAGAATTAATCACTCCTTGTTTCTCCTGTCTTCAGGCCTCGGGTAAGTCACCAGTAAAGGCACACCCCACACATCCAGACACACACACACACACACTGGCTGCTTATCTTCCTTTTCCTCCACCTTATCCATCTTTCTCTCCCTCCCTAACCTCCTCCTCTGTCTCTTCCTGTGGCCTGTATGCTGATGTTCTGCTGTGCTGGACAGAAAAGCAGGGCCTCACACTCAGTAAAACTGTAAAAACCTACTCTAGTCAGCATGCTGAATGTTAAGATTTCATATTTCTGATTAGAGAGGGACTGCGCGTCGCATTCACTGCAGATGATAGAGGCAGCTGCCCTTGAGAGAGACTCCCAACGCTCTCAGCAAGCTTCAATGATCCTCTCAAGTGCTCTCTGCAGAAACAGGAGCATGATATACTGTCACTCATTTACCACACATTTTCTTTGAGGCCATTTTTTTTTTTTTTTTTTTACCACAGTAGAGAAGAGTCGGCATGTCCTTGTCCTCTACAGGGATATACCAAAGAGATCGGCAGAGTGATTCCAACAATCAAGGTTATCTTCCCTCTGTGTCCCTTTCAGCGTACTCCCTGCTCACCTCCCAGCTTATCATCCCATTTAGTTTCATCACACAGACCTCCTTGTTTACGTAAATATTTGTATAGGCCACATCGCTCATTATTTGCTTAGCTCTGTAATGTGGCTATTACCTACATGACCTTAACTCTTTGCTACTATGAACAGAAAATATCCGATTCAGACTACAGTGCTCTATATACCTCCTTTACTGTAAAATACAAGCATACCCAGCGATGTTGGGCCGCAAGGCTCTCTGGGACATTCATGCTCAAATGTCAGAGTGTTTCATCCTGATGATGATGACTCACTCGCCTCGCTCTTAGTCTGCATGAAAGAACAACAGCGCCAATTAATGGCCCAACCTCCTCACATGCAACAGTAGGAAAACAATCACTCTATCGAATGTTACAGCAGGGCACACAAACTGTGCTACGCTGTTAAAAACACAGATATTTATGAGAGAAATATATACGTTTAAGGCTACATTTTATCACCTCCAGGGAATCTCCCCTCCACCTCACCCACATAGACAAGCGGCTGAATGTGAAAACAGAGCAAGACTCAGCACTCATTGACATGCTCTACTAGAGGCCTAATGGCCCCTGGGTAATGGCCTCTTTGGTCTTCAGGAAATCCTCCTTCATGCATACATCAAAGCTGGGATTGAGAAGGATAGAGAGTGGAAAATAGAGGGGAGGAAAGAGACATCAGCGCCACACAGGGAGAGGAGAGAGGAGATGAAGTAACAAGCCGGAGGAATCTCTTACTGAAGTCCATTTATGTCTATGATTTTCATGGCAAGGTCAATCCAACATTTTTAGACCTAAGGTTAGCATCAGCCTGGTACACCAATGCTATCCCATCACTATTCAAATGGTGCTGGGTATCAAACCAGCTCACTTACTCTTTAGTCCAATGTTTACTCAGTTAAATCATGCCTGTTCAGACAACATTTGCATTTAGACAACACTTATTGTGCATTTATGTATCATTTCTGTATGAGTACCAAAACCAATACCAATGTCTTTCTGACACTAAATTTCGAACAATAATCATCTTGACCTTCTCATTTGAACCAGTGATTCAGCCACTTTATCCCTGCTTGATTGGGATATTAGTCAATTAACTGATTAGCTGAATTTTGATCAATCATTTGAGTAATTATGATAATGAGTCATGTGCTAGAAAATTGATTATATGACTGTTGATAGGACACAACAATTTTAATGCGTTACCTTCGGCGCAGAGAAATTGTAAATAGCATTACACACTGTTATGACATTTCAGAGAATAATCAGCAGATTAACTGACAGTAAAAATAATTATTAGTTCCAACCCTACTCAGAATAAAGTTAGAGCTCCTCATCCTCAAGCCACACTACTATTTCTCTCTGTCTCTTTTCTTTTGTCCCTCTATGTTAGTCACTTTTCCTTTTTCTGTCTCTGTCTCTCTCTTTGCTGACATACGGCATCCCAGAGTTGTCAGCCAGCTGCTATAACACAGGACCTGCAGCCAATCGGCCCACAACACCCCCCGCCTCTCCTCACTGTCCATGAGCCATCTGCTTAGTCTGCATATTGCAGATCTGTCAATGCTATCTAATTATAATTCAAACAGAAGTGCTCACTGTGACCCTGACTGTGTTTGCAAAAGTTTTGTCTTGTTCTATATAGTAGGTACAGCAGAGGCACCTGTCTGTATGTAGCTTTGTATGTGCTGTTCATATCTACATACAGCAGAACATTGCTCAGACACATTCAGAGAAAGCTATGACCTCTACATGTCCTACACCATGCAGCGGAGCATGTGAATCCTGCCCGTCGCAATGATTTTCAACTCTTCTCCCAGTTCTAGCTCAGGACTCAGAAGCTTCTTTTTCTTAAGCTTTTGTAGCGATCATATTCTTTCCAAATAAAAAAAAAAAAAAATCTGATGAAATGCAGTGATTTGAAGCGGATTGAATTTGGGTGAAAACGAAGTGGGGGGGTTACTTCAAGCCGCTTCACAGGGGTATGCCAACATCAAATCGGCCTTGAATAGGTTTGCAGTGAGTAAAGTACTCTGTGTCGGCGTATAGAGCACATTAAACAGTGTTAGTGTTAAAGAGGCAAAACTAACAGGCCTGTGGCGCCTTTAGAGGTTTGATAAGGCGAGCGGGTGGTCCTGTCTGAACGTGGTCTACTCTTCTTCTCTTGTCACTGTGGAGTGAGAAGTGCATAGTTGCTTGCCCGCCCTGCCGTCACATTAAAGCGCATCTTAATTGGCATTAAAACTGGTGATAAGGCCTTAATGAAGGAATTAATAGATAACACACATTCTGGAGCTTATTCTCCACACTCACACTCTGACAGACACATAAACACACAGCTGTACTCAAACTGGCAGATTTTACAACCAGAGAGTGAGTGAGAATTCATGAGGAAATAGATGGCCTGCAGAGAGAGGCAGGACCAAGACTGAAAGCCTCTAATACATCACATCACCTCGCATGACAACAGCTAACCTTCCCAGGCTGTGCAGCTGGAGCTTTGGGCTTGAAAGGGATGGTTCACCCTGGCATCACTCTGAGATGTTTAATGGAGTTTTCATGTGATCACCTAAACTATATACTGTGTCAGTCACATCCCTGTTGGTAGATTGATTTATTAATAGTTTATCTTTATGAGGCCAAGCACATAACATGGATCAATGCAACATGTCACAGCAATAGATGAAGCTTGTCTCCACCGCCTGTCCCTAGATGGCCATACAACTCAACAGGAAAACACATGCACAACAATAAAAAACACATACAGTGATACAATAAAAAAAAGACATGAAAATGATCAGTCAATTAATTATCTGATCAGCGGAAAAGTAATCAGCAACTATTTCACAGTCAATAAATCATTTAAGCATATTTTTAAAAGAATTTCCTAGTTCGATCGTCTCAATTGTGCGAATTTGCCGCATCTCGTATATGACAGCAAACTTAATTTCTTTGGAGTGGTTGAACAAAACCATCAAACTGAAGACATCATTCCTGAGAGACATCATTAGTTGCAGCCCTTCAAGAAAAACATATATGTTTCTTATATATGTTTCAAAACGAGTTTTTAGTGATGCCATTTATGCACAAATTGTTTCAAGCTGTGATCCCTGTCCATCCTTGTCAGTGCAGTTTGTCTGTGTTTACCTTTTACTGTATATAATGAGTGGTTTTGATATTGTTCAACTTGGCAACCCTATACCTATAGAAGGAGTGATTTTTGTCAACTGGAGGGACAGAAGAGATGTAAAACAAGCTAAAAGACATATAAATATTATGGCCCGTATATTAGCAAACAATAAACTACTCACACAGTCCGCAGACACAGGTGCAACAATCTCATGCCAGTCGCGTTTTCTGGACTCCTGAGTAATATAGTTAACTTTGGTCTCCATCGACCCAGCTGAATTTCATCACTGCGGGCGGCCCTTTTCAGTTAACAGTCAACTGGGTCAATGTTAATACCAAAAACACTGATTAATATCTGATTCCACCTGAGCCGCATTAGCTACCTTGTAGCTTTGCTAACGTTTAGCTACTGGGAATTGTTTGATTAACGGCTGGTTCCGAGCTCGTCCAATCAGATTCCTGGTAGGCGGGACGTTGAACACGCGCCAGAGTTTTCCGTTACACCGATAGGTTACACAGGTGTTACACCAAATACTGTTACCTGTCAGATTCTGTGACATTCAAAGGCAGAGAGCAGTAACTAGCCACAGAAACAGTTTGAAGTTTCAAGGCTCTCCGACAAACCAAATGTTTAACTGGCAAACCCACAATTTTATTTCCTTCAAGGCACATTATTAATCGCTGTCACTACCTTTGCTACTACTTTGTTTTTCTCCATTATAGGGCCTATTAGATGTGGCTGCTGCCTTATTTATTTACATAACAAACTCAATTACAAAGATGTTGGAGCATCAAATTAGATTTTTCAAATACAGGAAACAGGAAAAAGTGGGTAAATTAGCAATAGCAAATTCTTACCCACTGCAGTGTAGCTGTTATATGCTGTTAGTTTTCACAAAATATTACACACAGAATTTTATACGGTTACAGTCTTTGGTTGGCAGCTTTGTCATCCTATCCCGAATAAAACAACAACCAAAAGGACTGTTTTCATTATTCATTAAAGGTTAATCAATAATGAAAACAGTCCTTTTGTGTTTATTTGATTAATTATTCAGTCTCGTTAAAAAAGGAAAAATGAAAGAAAGAAAGAAAAATATTTATCACAGCCTGAGGTGACATCTTCAAACTGCTTGATTTGATCAATTAACAGTCCAAAACCCAAAGATATTCAATTTACAATGAAACAAAACAGAAAAAATCAACAAATTCTTACACTGAGAAACTGCTACCAGTGAGCATTTGTCAACTTTGCTTGATAAATTATACAGAAAAACCAACCAACCAGGTGAAATAGGGAGCTGGGGTCTTAGTGAGGATGCTCCTTCTGAGCACCTAATGAAGCCAGCAGTGTAAGTCTTTTCTTATTACAGCTAATGGTTGGTTTATATGGTTATTTTATCCCAGGGTTACAGAAGTGCTGCATAAATCGTTATTGTAATCAGTATTATTATTACATCACTTCCAGCATGTAGAGATAAGCAGCATTACATCTACGTACTTAGATCTAAAAGTGAAAATTAGGGCATAAACATGTGTTTGCACAAATTATTGTTGTTTTTGTTCAGACGTGTAAGTGTATGTCTGTTTGTGTATATGTCCGTGTTTGTGTGTTTTCCCCCTCCTCCTGAGCCGCAGGTTTGGGCTATTTTCCCAGAAATGTGTTAGACAGACAGAGGGAGGCAGATGCTTTCCTGTGCTCCCAGAGGAGACGGCAACACATGTGGAGAGTGGCTAGGCTGGTCATATTAAACACACCATGTGCACCCTGCATGTGACTGTGTGTGCGCCAGTGTCTGTGTGTGTGTGTGTGAGAAAGTGTGTGGCCTAAAAACAAGCATGGAGTGAGACATCTAGTGGCAAATGTGCAGTACTTCAATAATACTGATAGAAATTTGTCTTAAAAATTGTGAATTACTATAATTTTAAACAATAATAACACTTTATTTGATCTGTGATCAGTCAGATAGATTTTTATGATTTTTTATTTTCATTTCATTTTTTTTAGCCTATTTCTATTTTCTGTTACAGTGTGTATGTGTCACTGTGTGTGTGAGTGTGTCTGTGTATAGCTGTGTGTTTGTGTTTGTCAGATTGTGGATATTGCTGCAGTATGATACCATCTTTCCTGCTGTCATAACAATAGATCTTGCAGTTGATGGTGATGTATCATCTGTCAAACTATCAGTGCCAGGACATGGTCCGCTGGTCCCATGAGGCTGCAGACATGATTCACCACAGTTTTTATGGCGGGTGTCTTCTTTCACCTCCGGAGTTGCCTCTGGACTGCTGGGCTGTCTGCCTTTGCGGGCCTCTGGCATGGAGTTGTATTAACATTGCACCGCTATGCGCTGATTATTTGTGCAGGGGATATTCAGGATCTGTGAGCAGCATGGTAAAGCTTATCTCAATTAATCTAATGGCTCGGTAATCAAGACATCTGCACACAAGCAAACAGGCCTCTGCAATCCTTCCGTGGTTATTAGTAGCAAATCATCAGGCTTTTACATTTTGGATCAACATCAAATTCTGGTTCACTCCCTCGCCACTGCAAAGTCCAATGTGCAATAAGTCAGCTCTAGCCACATATTTTGTGTACCATAAATTCAAAAATCTGAGAATAATTGGTTGTTTATTGTCTGACATGGCAACAAACAATACTCATGATGAGAAACAAGGAGCTTTAGAAAATCAGAAACGTTTTACGGTTGTCTTAATGAATAGAGCTGCTATTAAATATGTGCAATTGTAATTTACCAACAAAACCCCCCAACACTCTACATGTTTCAAACGCCTGTCTCTGTTCACATGTGCATGGGCACCAAGGTTACAACAGAGATAAACAGGTTTTATGATGCATGCTGCCTGTTTGAGCCTCTTCACAAATCTCCAGCCTCTTTGTTACTACTAAGCTGGGAGGTGGGACCTGCCAGTGGAGTAGCAGACAGGAGATTAAGACCTGAATCAAAAAGCAGATTAATGGACCTGTGTGTGTGTGTGTGTGTGTGTGTGTGTGTGTGTGTGTGTGTGTGTGTGTGTGTGTGTGTGTGTGTGTGTG
>JBBMJY010000018.1:16417798-16469907 GCA_037833715.1 Toxotes lorentzi
TAATACCTGCTCTCATTTAAACAGTCAATCTATCTGCAGTTTGGGGCTCAAAAATTAAAAAGAACTTATCGTTTTGTTTTGTTTTGTTTAAAAAAGCACTCGTTCGGTCAACATTTTCTTTTAGGTTTCTGTTAATGACTTATTGAGCATTTTCTTTCAAGAGTTAATTAGCATTCAAATACAAAAGGTCCTTAATTTCAAAGCAATTATCGTGTGATTGGCTGGCCCACATGAAAAAGTTGCCTGCTCTCCATTCTGTTAAACCCTTGTGGATTTCTGTATGAATTGATTTACCTGTGCGTGCATGTCTAGGTGTGTGTGGGTGTGTGTGTGTGTGTGTGTGTGTGTGTGTGTTTGTATAAGTACAAAAACACCTAATACCCTTGACTGCATACAAGTAGGTCCTTGACTGTTTTATATTCTCTCAGTCAAGCAGGTGGACAACATCTGCTCTGCAAAGTGAGGCTCTAAATAGAAGGAAACATCGCAAACACAAGGTATTCCATCAATATAATTACTTTCACACAAATGCACATGAGCACACACACTCACAGTGTGGTTGTACAACATTAGGCCTTCAGAGGGCTCTGGGATCATGCTCTTTCTTGTAGTGAGGAGGAGATAAACAGGAAATGCTTTCTACAGCAGTCAGCTACTTCGTCCTATCAGCCTCTGCTCTGCATTTATCTGCAAAGAATCCTGTGTACACATGCTGGAAATGCCTTGAGATTTCACAAGTTAATTACAGCATCAAATTAAGTGCATGACAAGCGCCAATAGAAGGCCAGTGAAAGGGTCTTTAATCCGCTCCGCTCCCCGGACTCTGCTCCACGGCACCTCAAGCGCCACCTCAGCCACTGTTTACCAAATTAAAAAAAATCCCAGCTGTAGAAGGCAATCAACAAGCGCGTGGATTTACGCAACTCCATCCCCCTCACTTGTTTGTTTGTGTGTTATTGAAAGGAAAGTGATGCATGATTTAATTGAATGAAGTCCCTTTTTGCAACCAGTTTAAGGGGTAAATTTGATTGCAGTTTTAATTAACCAGCATAGTTCGCCCCTTTCATTGGTCCAAGGGATTACAATTATGAACACAATGAAGCAGCAGTTGTGCGGTGATTTGGTCATTTGTACTCAAGTGGTGGGCTGTTCAGCTCTGCCTTTAAAGATGCCGGAGCCATTCATGGACACAGTAAAGGTGGCTCCAGAGGGAATTTAGGAGCACTTTTAATCCACGATATGAAGGTGTGCAGTTCAATATATGTGCAGCGTTATAAGATGAAAAAATGATTTAATTTGCTCTTGGGAATGGAATAAGTTTGTGGTAAAATTTGCTGTCTCTCATTTGGTGCTCAGTTATTTATACAGACAAGATATTTCATTTTAATTCAAGTCTGCGCTCTTTAATTTGGATGAATGAATTCTAACGTAAAGCTCCTAAAAGAGATGATCACAAATCTACAAATCATCAATCCTCAGTTTGTGGAATTCCTGCAATCCCTGCAAATGTGAGTTCTGCAGTGCACCACTTTCCTGTTTATTTTAGCCCATCTTTGTGTTTCATATTTTTGTGTGTCTTTTATTACTTACTCGTATCCTGTGGAGTTTTTGAACACATGTTGTGCTATGTTTGTGCGTCTGCTTCCTGTCATTCACATGCGCACACATGAGCAAGCAGGAGACGTGGTACACGGTCCTGCCACTGGTTTCACACTATCCCACTGATTTACAAATCTTAGCAACACAGGATACATGCAGTGTATTTTAGAGAGTAACACTTAAAGTAAACTGAACTTTTGTTTCCAACAAAATTCCACAGGGAACTTTTAAGATTGATGATGACACTTTTTAGTGTTTCCCAGTAATTTCTTGAGGATTTCTTAGAAAGTGCTATGTAATTTGGTACTAATTAGAGGGGCAAAGGACTTCTGAGAGTGTTATTTTAGTTAGTTTAGCTGATTTGAAGAAGAATTTATTTGAGAGCACGACTCCATTTGAACCCAAGTACATATTTATTCATCATTCATTCGTCATTGGAAACAAAATTCTTCATAGGCACCAAATTAGGTGCTTCCCTGAAGACAAATTGCACTTTATAACATGTTAGTTCAGTTGACTTCAGTTTGCAGGCTAAAAGATTGTAGGTTAAACTTTAATCTTAGCAGCAAATTTTGATTAAGTAATTGCACCAATTAAAGTGAGTGTACCAATCAAACACTGTCTTTATTTGGCTATAATTAATGCTAAATAATACTAAACTAATACTAAATATTAGAAATTCACTGACTTGTGAAGTAAAGCATTACTGTATGAATACATCACTCCTCCTTCTATTTCATGTGCCTTCTTGATGCACAAAAGTTTGAAATGACAAAAATTAGAGACAAAATAAGTCATTTATGCTACTGTTTCCTGAGTTGTATTGGCCAACCACTTCTCTGGGCCGATGAAACACACTACCAGAGACCTTAGCGATGCAATTTCACCACCAGGATTTTATCTCACGAGGGCTAATAGGAAGCTTGCTGTCTATCTGAGCTGTGGCCAGGAAAGCACTCTTTGTTTCTCTGCATCTCCTTCTTTATCTTGTTCTTTTAAGCGAGAGGAGGGGTGCAGAAGCAGAGATGGTGGTGTAACTTGCTTCCAGGGCCACTGATCTTGATTCCTAAGTGATACGGCCTCATTAAGATTATAGTTTGCTCGGCTGGGTGTTTAATATGACTCATTACACAAATAAACAGAGTCAGATTGTAGTGCCAGCGATAACAATTATTGCCACTTATCAGATTAACAATAGCTTTGGTGTAACATAGGAACAATAACAAAGGCATCTTGTTCTCTGTTTGGTTATTTATGGACATGTATGGACATTTAGTTTGTGTATTGACATAGACACCACAACACACATATTTCAATACACAATTCATCTCTGTGAAGGCACTGATAAAAAAAAAAAAAAATTACCCACCAACATTTTGAGGTAAATAAGCAACGATTGTTAAACAGGATATTAGAAAAACCATACATACATTACACATGTACAGTTAATCAGCATCACAAACCACAGCCTCGTAAATTAGCATAGAAGAGATGACTCTGACAATGTGACAAGAAAAAGTGTGGCAGCCAAATAAATTGCAATTTTATAGTATGCATTGATTTAACATAACCGGAAGAGGAGAAGTCATAGAGAGTGGGCAGGAGTGTGATACTGTGGATATCCACCTTTATTTGTTACTATTAAAAGACTTAAATCAAATAACAGTAAAAAAAAATATTTAGTGAAGTTAAATATGTGCAAGACCTACATACAAGAACGATCAACAACGTGTAGAACCATCACATACTCTTACACCATACTTCATGTTCAACAGATGATGCCCCCTCCAACCCCCACCCACGCACCTTCCTCCACCCCTCCCATACTGTAAATGAGCAGCACTAGTTTAGATCAGCGCCTCCTGGCCAAATGGGTTGTGTCAGCTCACGGAGAGAATCATCATCACGCTGCTTAGTTTAGACTGGCTCTCCGCTGGGAGGAGCAAGCTAATGCATTACAATCTGCAGACACACATACAGCATGCATGCATACACAGATGCACAAACATACACACACACACACGGAGTAATAAGATGCAACACATCAGTGACAGAGGTCGCTAGAGAGAGGTGGACAGAGGTTGAACAGAATTTAGATACACTGAAAAATAAAGTCAAGAGAAGGCTGTATTACCTCGAGACGCCGCTCACTGCGATGCACTGCCTCACACACACACACGCACACAAATGTACACTCACTGTGAACACTGAGGAACAAATGCAACACGTTCCTTCATACAAGGGATACATCAACATGTTTTGGTACAAATTTACTTCCATGCCCTCCATACACTCTCTTTCTGTCTGCACAGCTTTGTGATACAGCACAGGGCCCTGGTGACCATGTGAGCTTAATGCCATGCTGATGAGGTCAAAGAGAGAGGGGAGTCAGGTTAATTGGAGGCTGCTCAGGAAATCTCAGGTTGAATGATGATTACAAATTCGCCAAATGTTAACACGGGAAAAACAGGATAAATATAGCTTCCAGTTCAGTTGTATGGGAATTTGGAGCAGTCTGGCGACAGAAAGAGTCCTCCCAGGAGATGGTATCTCTCAGAATTAGGTTATGATAGTGTACTAGATAGAGGAAAGGACAATTACCACATCTCCTCCCATCCAACCACACTCAGTGACTGATAAGACGCCCAGTGAGCTCTGAGTGTTGTCACCAGTCACTGATGTTGATGTGACTGAGTGATTTTTGAAGTACTCAAATGCACTGAGGTAGTGATGTTTCCATTTCTGGGAGACTTTATCATTTATAATCCTTAATTTTGTACTTGTTACTGTAGCATGAGCTCACAAGCATAAAAATAACTTGTTGGGTAATGATTTAACATTTCATTCATTTGGAGTCGTGATTCTGTCCACCTGGCAAACATTAAGTCCGACATTCGAGTCCAATGAGAGTGAACCAAAACAGTAAAGCAGTGGGATGTAGAACCAAAACAATACGAGGGACACAGAAATTGAATTGCAGAGTCAATTGAAAATTATCAGTGGGTTCATGACCGTGAGTGACCACTTTCACATTACACATAGTCATTTGACCTGTTGTTCACATAAAAGTACTGAAAAGTGCAGGAAAGTTGAGTTCACATCCACTGAAGCAATAATGTTCTCAATTTTCCATAAGCGTCAGAAACACTCAACGGCGAAGTCATTTTCAGTGTAATTTGTTTTTTCTTTGCTTGCGCACTTTATTTTATGGCCTGCAGTTGTGGCCCTTTGATCCCTTTATAGAACCCCTTCCTGTCCTTTGTGTTAGTCCTAAGGATAATTTCCAAAATGTTCTCTTTTCTAAAAGGGTAAATTAACTTTTAATCTGAGTTAATTTTCATATACTGTTTATTTCTACTCATAGAGATTTTTAAACTTGTATTTTGACTTCTACCACAGGGCTTCTAGTATTCTCTCCGCTACTGGATGTGGTCATTTATTTATACAAAATGTTTTCAGGCCCTTGTACTATACAGTCAAAGGACAAAGGCGCACATAGACATTTCAATGAATAATATGCAAATAGGACTTCTCCTTAGATCAGCTGAAACCGC
Organism: Toxotes lorentzi; assembly: GCA_037833715.1. Classification (NCBI taxonomy): domain Eukaryota; kingdom Metazoa; phylum Chordata; class Actinopteri; family Toxotidae; genus Toxotes; species Toxotes lorentzi. Next base: position 16,422,952 of record JBBMJY010000018.1, read on the forward strand.
CGAGTGCTGCTGTTGCTGCATTTTCACAGAATCATCCATATGAATTTCTGCCCTCTGTTCTCCAGCTCAGAGCCTCCTGCGTCTGAGACATCAGGCAACACTGTCTGCACTGTTTCCCGGTGGAGACCTTATCTGTGAGAGGTGTTTGTGTAATGGCGGTTTCCAGCGTGGTCCTGCAGGTCACACTGTCTGCAGCAGACAGAGAAAAAACAACTGAGAAAGAGACGGAGAGAGAGAGGACGGGGGGGACAAAGTGAACAGAATTATGAATAGTGGGTTATTGGCCTTATCATGCCTTACATGCTGGCTTTTCTGTACAATGCCTTTCAGCTGGGTTGTGTTACTGAGGCGTAGACTGAAGGAAGGAATACAGAAAAATATTTCAAAAAAATTGAGCCACATCACACCGTTGTTTGATTTTTTTTGTTGCTGTTGTTTTGTTGTCGTGTTAGAGACTGTGCATCAATTCAGATCTCAGCAGCTTCAATTTTTCTTTTCTTTCTCACTGCACATCCCACACACACACATGCACGCATGCACACACCCCCACACACTCTCTCATCCACACACACAAAATGTACAATTTTTCAGAATACTTCCCACATCTCTCCACCCACATTCCCTTCCACACAGAGATAGCAGCACATGTATAATTGCAGTGTGCAACAGTGCGCACCTTAGAGGAAATAATTACCACCATAAAAAGAGCAATTACTAACCTGGCAGAGAGTTGCAGTGGATTTTAATGCTTCTGCCAGTAAAGTCTGCTCACACACCGCTCTTTGTTTGTTTGACTAATGGTTTCTTTTGAAGGATAAACAAGCCACATTTACCAATACTAAAATGCTGTCTGTTTTGCACACACATTTAGACGTAAATCACAGCTTGCAGGTTCTGTGACAATCAGAGTGAGCAGTGAATGCTGAGAAGAGAAACAGGGCTGAAGGTTAATATGAGTTTGAATCATGTAACCAAACATTAAAGAGCTGTACAAGAATTGACTGTTGAGAGAGGCGTGCTTCAGTTCAATACTTAATATCCAGTTTTGATTAGCTTTGTCATTTCGATCCCTTTCATCTGTTATGAATAAATGCTTGCCAAACTGGCTGTCAGTGCAGGACAGTTATTCATTTTCTTCTTAAATGTCATTATGAGAGGATCACTAAAATGATAAGAAGACTGGAGTGAGCGAGTGGCTCTGTGATTTGCATTACAACTGTTCAGCGTAGTCGCATGCACACACCATTAATGAAAAAAAAAGGGGAAATAACTGCAGAAACTTTTCTTTTTTTTTACTACTTCCGGCAAATCACTCTGTAAAAGAATTAATCAAAATCTGTTCCCTGCCTGCTTCAGAGAACACGGCCATCTATCAAAGCCTTCTCTGGTCCTGACTAGACCACAGTATTCACTAGTCATCACACAACTATTATCTCTGGGCTTCAGCGGTCTGATTGATTTTAAAAGACAGCTAGTGGGGATTATCATTTGGCATCATATCCTGCGTGTAATTGCACAGTATTGACTAATGCTAACCCTTAGTCAAAGTAAGAATTGAAGGAATGAGTAACAAGTCGTCAGTGATAATTTGCAAAAATTGAAGATTAGAAAGATCAATGAGGATCACCACAGGCACAAACTGATAGATACCACCAGTTATCAGAGGAACCAAGCAGCTATAATCTAAAGCAACTGAAACAAGGTATCACTGTCTAGTAAATCGCTCGTAATAATGGGTTTATAAATTTTAAGTTATGGCTTTTTAAGGGGTACCAAATAATTTACTAGTGATTTACAGATCAGCTAGAACATATTAAGAAAAGAAAATTCTGGGTAGCCAAGGTGTTCTAAGTGTTGTTCTGGTAGAAAGGTGCATATGAAAATATAATCATGCAAAAGACATGGTTGAATTTGTGGGAACTGTCAGCGCTAAACGTACCTAAGATACAGAATATTTCAGCATCAGATTTAGCCAACAATATGAAATGACATCAACAACACAAATATCTTCCTAACCTTAAAAAAAAGTACAAGAAAAAAGTCCATGTTTCAGAAGTCGACTAATGAAAACATGAAAACAAGGACAACAGAATAATTTACTATAAAGGATTAAGGAAGCATACAGCCGTCCATATAGCAGTGTTACTCCAGAGGGACTCTTGCTTTGTCTTTTTAGCCCTTTGGGTCAGAAGGTAGATCACTCACTGGGCTATTTGACCTCTGACCCTCTGGAAAAGGGCTGCAGGACATCTCGGCCACAATCCATTTATTGGCAGTTTATTAACATTTACAGCTACAGACTTGATGAATCAAAGGATTACAGAGAGCTTTTCCCTCCTCGCTGGATGACAGTACAGAGGGTGAGAAATTATTTTATCTCTCCTGCTATCAAACTGTGAAATGCTTATGATGAGTCTTCCATATAAAAATTGCTGGGTGACATTGGTGATGCTGTTTTAACCGTTGATGATTAGCATGGACTCTGAGTTTTATGTTATCGCTTGATGTAAATTAGCTTGTGGCTTTTTAGCACGACCTCTTTGGTCCAGACTAAATATCTCAACAACCATGAGATAGATTGACTCAAAATTTTGTACAGACATTCTTGGTGCCTAGAGCATGAAACCTACTGATGCTGGCGATTGACGTTTTTAATCTTGTGCCACCAGCAGGTAAACGTTCTCACTTATCCATTAAAAAACTTCAACATCATCCAGATGCACTGATACAAATTCTCATATAGACAATTACCAATACAATAAATAGTCAGTTCATCAATAGTAAAACTGACTGAGAGCATGCGATGATTTTGCCCAAGTCTGCTCTCAAGAAGTCACAACCTCCTTCTACGGGGCACACATGAAATCTCAGGTTAATTATTTAGAGTGTTTTTTCTATCCAGTGTAATACAGTATGTAAGCCTATGCTTTGAAGCAAGTCTTAGTTTGGCAGGGAGGCCAGGCTTTAAATACTACAAGTGCACACCCATGATCGCATACCCACGATTCAGCACGCTAACAGATTGCTCGCCGGGTTAGGGAGCAATCAGCATCACTCCTGCTAGCGGTTTAAGTAACACAATCTGGTGTCTAATTTCAAACAGCTGTCTGCTCTGCCACAGGACAGGAGCGGGGGCGGAGGGCCAGAAACACCTTGATGATTCATGGCCTGCGAAATGAAGATGAATATTTTATATGAACTGGCATTAAGAGGTTTCAACACAGTCATCCAGATCAAACACAACAGCCTGGCAGCCTAGTTCTTCACTGTCTGTGTGCGAGGCTTCCGGCTGTAACATGGTCAATTATATGGCGGGCTGGCATAGAGTGGAGGTTTAATATGCATGAGGAGTATTTGTTCGTACTAGAAATTAATGGCACAAACTAACTGATACCTATATTTTAATCAGTAATGGTTGGAGTCATTTTAAGATGCTCTTTTTTATTTTAAACACGTTCGTGTCCGCTCTTGTGAGTAGTGAAATATTTCATGTCATTGCCTGAAACAGTGTGTCATTTCATTTTATTGCACAAATTAGAAATTGGGTTTAATTTTTGCCTTGATTTAATGTCTTTAATCCTGTTAACTAATGTGGAGTGTATGTGTTTACGGATGCATGCATGTCAGCGAACATACATGCCACCCCACAGCATGTGTATGCCTCCATGTCTGTTGCCTCACTAACTAGGTTTGCAGGGGTAAATTGAGTGTGTGACTGCGTATAATTCACTCTCAGAACGGCCCCATTTCCTTCTGCCCGCCTGCTTGGTCACACTGATTCAATGCACCAGTAGCAGCACAAAATCCATACCAATAAATTTCACCTCCAAGGGGTTGTATGTCCCATCAGCCAGGGATGCCCCAGCCAGAAACCAAACCATGGCTGGTCAGCCACAAGAAGCAAGCTGCAATTGCCCCTCAGTGCTGATCTCAGGGTGATTCTACTCTTTTTCTATTATAGTTTATTGTTGTGATTACTTAACCCGGGACAGCGCCTTCGGAACACATCCACAATCATCTGCCTCTGTCATCAATGTGTTTATAATACGTTGTTAAATCAAGGTAAACCCGCAGGGCTGACTGCGTTGGTCATCTCATTTGGTCTGTAATGGCCAAACGCTGTCTCCATGATTGATTCTGCTTATTTGTCGTGCATCTCGACAAGGGTCACAGGCCAGGCTTAGATCAGCCACAGCAGTCAGACTTAAATACTCTGATGTGATCTATGCACCATTTCTACAACTAACAATCTGGATTTTATACATAACAGTCCCTTCACACACCATTAACCTGCCCAGGGTCTTCATGTCATTATCGATTCTCAAAGGCTTCATGGGCTGTAAACGTTCCTGATGCCCTTCAGAGATATCACTCCTAATCATCCTGGGACACTCAAACGTGCAAGAAGAAAAGGCTTCTCCATGCAGATACTCTCTAATATAATGCATGCCGTCTCATTGTGTTCATTTGTGTGTGTGTGTTTGTGTGTTTCATGCTTTCACTGAAACACAGCCATGTACTGCTTTCACACTCAAGAGCCACTGAGGAAAACAAAGACAGCCAAAGTGAGTGCTGAGTGGTTTAACAATCTGTCTCGACCGTGTGGCCACTTTTCAAATAGGAACCTCGCGCACTCCCTCATCACTCAGCTGAGATCCTTCACAGCCCTTTTTAATATTCACAGATGAGATTGTGGTTTAGCAAAACATTATCACTGCTGATTAACTGGGGACTGCAGCGAGGGACAGATTTTCTCCGGAATTTCGATCCATGTTTTGATTTTGCAAGCATGTTGAACTTTGGATCCGGTGCCTCACCAAGGTACTAATTAATGGTAATGAGTTTAATTGAGCAAAGTGAGATAGCAGCAGTGTCCCTTTCCTTATATTCCACAGCCTGTCCAGACTCCGGTGCTATTCGTCACCTCCTTTCATAGGTGGAGTATGGTGGAGATAGATAGGGATATAGCTCCACCAAATAATCACCAGATGTCTGACATTCTGTCAGATTTCCTCTCTCCAGTTGATCCAGTCCAATATTGCCCCCAGTTGTCATCACCTAGGGGAGTTCATGTTGCTAACGTCATTTACTTAGCTAAACTGTTCTTTAGTTTGCTCTTTAGTATGCTGGCAGTGTGATAAAAACCTTGTGAAGAGGTAACAAACTACTGATAATGATAACGTGAAGGCAGGCATTAAGAGTTGGCACAGCGGAATGAGGCCTCTTGTAGAGTAGCTAGTCTGCTGCTGCTCACTCATGGCAGAGCTGTTAGCAATGTTAGCCAGCATGTTTATTGCAGCTGACCGCTACTGGCAGTGAAACCTATTACAATGTTGTCTACCCCACTGGCCGTCACTTTGACAATCTTGTTTTATGAGTTTTTGTACATTTCAGCAGGACATGAAAGAAGGAGCACTTTCCAGTTGGCACTTGGGTTTTGCACATACCATCTTCTATACCACAAGTGGACAAGCTAGCAAGGTCACCAAGAAGCCACAATCTGCTGAAGTCTTCAGGAAGAATTTCTGCAACAATTCCACAACCTGCAAAGTAGCTGCATTCAGAACTGTCATGCACAAGACTCCTGGCTTAAATATTACCACAGATTAAACTTTTTCTAGGGTAAGTTCTTTCAGTCCATGTCTGTTTTGCATGTTTGTCAAGATGTGAGCTGTGCTGTGCAATATTTTTATTTTTATTTAGTTTTCCAAGATTTCCAAAGTTGACTGTTGTGTATTTCTGTCTCTGTCTGCATGCTGGGTCGATTTTACCAGTTCTATTAGAGAGCTGAATATTATCATTGTGTTTTGACTTTTAAAAAAGCTATCTGTAGTTATTGTTAGTGTAGTACTTTTGAAACACTGAAAGTGTTTGTAGTGTGCATATAAAATTGCTTTGAAATGACACTTGTTAATGCCTAAGCTTGGTTATTCACATATTTACAACAAATTCTATCACCACACTAATAAATACAAAATACCCAGCAAACTCTATTAAAACAAAAACATCTCTGCCACTGCCTATGCCTCTACGCTTCTTTTGGGAACCAACACAGGTCTTTAAATTGTGTTAATCTTTGTAAACTTAACCGGATCATGACCTTAAACTTTGTGTATTGGCTGTTGTTTTAGGCACGTCATAACCTTATGAGAAATCAGAAAATATGGCAGGATGCTGCCCAGCTCAGGATATGATAAACCTGATAGATGTCCAGGCATTTCATGCTGTCACTTGCTCTCTAATGGACCAATAAGCAGGGTTATGGGAGGAGATGGAAGATGGAGAAAAAGTCTCTTTCTCTCTCTCTCCTGTGTGTCGACTGTATCATCACACCGTGCTTTAAATCCATATTCGCATATTATGGATGATACGCCTTGTGTCTCCCATTAAGGGCTGCTGAGCAATGACCCACCTAATAGTTAATGCGTATCTTAAGCTGTAGTTAATATCGCCACATAACATTAGCAGCAGCCTTATTAGATAAAACTATTAATGTTTAAAAGTGGATGAGAATGGATGATAGCCTTAGCATTAATGCTGAAGTCCCTTGTCATGTATTGATTCATGGTGAAAAAAGGCAGAGGGAAAACTGTCTGTTCTGTTCAATGAGGTTTGACCACACTGAGGTGTGCGCCTTTATGCTTGTGTATTGTTGTGCGAGTGTGTGAGTGATGCAGCAAATTGTCCATTTGCAGTATATCCGATGGGCTCAGGGATGTCATTAGTCACAGCGTGCTCGTTCTCATTAAATGGCCCAGTCGCCATGGCAGCCCCACAAAGGCCAGCCCCTCCCACCCCCCACCCCCTCCCCCAGCGCATGGAGAGTGACAGGCCAATTAGAGCAGGGCGCTGTGACATGCAGTCTGCTGTGATTACAGCTCTGAGGAGAGAGGAGCCAGGCAGGGGACACCATACACCGGCAAGGTCCCAACAAGATCCATCTCCAAACAAACACGATGAGCTGCGGCCCCTGGAGGTCATGTCGGCTCCGAGAGTGCGACATCCTCATCCCTCCATTACATGTGGCACCTGCCATTGAGGGCAGTTAGCTGCAATACCAGTGGAGAGAGCAGTACAAACTACACCACCCAGAGGGTTTTGGGCACACATCAGACGCTGACGGGTTGATTGTCCTGCGTTATTCTGTGTTGGAGATCTTCATCACCTGCCACACAGCACACACACTGCTTTGCTATAATCCTTTCAAGCTTGCATCTTTTGGGGGAAAGCAAGCGACAATTATGTTAAATACATTGAGACGCAGCAGGAGAGTGAAGAAAATATTCTAATCTTGGCAATGATGAGATGATAACAGAAGAGAAAGTGTGACAGAGGAGTGTGGCATCAGATCTGTTAGCTCCTCTCTATGATGCATTCAGGCTATAACAAACATATGAGGCAGAGATACAGAAGACTAGACATATAGAAACATAACTGACACAATACACACAAAAAAAGTTTGCACATTTAAAGAAAAGAAACTAGTATATTCTGAACCATCAACACCAAACAGGCTGCAATAGGATACAATAGAATAGAGAAGAATGGAACAGTTGACAAATCAATCCCACCCAAGGTCCATTTAGTAGGCAATCTGGAGCTGACCAGTCTCATTTCAGTCTCAATGTTTAAACCAACATGAACTAGAAGACCCTAAAGTGCTGAAAAAAAAAATTAATTTGAACATCTACAACTCAACAAAAACTTACTTGTCTACATTGGTTTCTTTCAAAAAGTACCACAATCTTTTCCAAACCCTGTTCAAGTCATTTAAAGGCCTAAACTTTAACAAACAACACATTTTGTTGTCCAATTTGAAGCACTTCTTGAACTGGCCTTTCATTATTAGACAATCTGTTATCAAGTGACCACAGTTTGGTGTGTGGGTCACATGATGACACCTGAACCAGTTCCGTTACCTGGGGCAAGGCCCCAGATGCAAGATGCGTTTGGAAGCTCCAGAAAAGGTGAATGGGTGAACCTGGAGTTTAGAATGTTACATCACAGACACATGTTGTTAATGAATGACACATGTTGAACGAATAAATCAGAACAGAACAGAATTGCTCTAACTATCTGTACAGCGTGCAACACCCTCTGTCTTTAGACTCTCGAATAGAAACATTTCTAGGATACAGGTATGCTCGCATATGCACTGAGAGAAAATGAGTTCAGGTGCTGTAGGCCATGTCTGCTGCAAGTAGAAGAGTTAAATGCCACTTAAAGCTTTTTTCTATGAGCCACGATGGAGAAAATAGAAAAAAGGTAGAAGAAAAGAACACTCTGTCTGGACAGATCGAGCCACTGGCCTCTCTCACTGCTCATCTTTTGTGTTTCTGAAAGGAGGGTTCAGTGCCTTTCGACAATAAAGGGAAAAAAACACATAATTTTCATCAGGCAATACTGTCTTCCATTGCTTGCTGCTACATGAACACAAAACCCATAGAAAAGCTTGGAAATTCACATTTTTGTTCCTGTTTTGCATGAACTGCATTTCTCCTTATACATAAATATACTGATTTTTAAAAATTCTTTCATCCCAAAGGGGGCGGAGATGACATGGAAGAAGAGAAAGGCTGTGACAGAGTAATGATTTAATTGCCAGCAAGGTGAAAAAGAGAGCAAAGGCAGTCATTTTGTTATATGATATTTATCTTTTCGTGAAATAGAACTGCACCCAAACACATCTTCAGTTTTTCTTTTTAAATGTCCACTTCCATTTTTCACAAACATGGGGAACAGGGGAATTAATAGTTTGTGACATTCAAAGACATTTTTATTATATTTACACACTACAATCACTTGTCAGTTGAAGAGATTTTCCATATTAAATGGAAAAAAAAACACCAACATGGACATGAAACTCATCCTTGCCCTTTATTTTGCTACTTGACCTCAGCACATTGTGCACCCTGGATGTGCTCCAGGACGTTTGGTCTGACCCCTGCACACATGCACTCATGCATATTAATACATCCATTCACACACGTATACGTACTAAACACATGTATCGGTAGTGGTTATCAGAGTAATCTGTGAACCAGAGTTCAGGGCACATCTGAACAGGTGTACCACAATACCACAACCTGTGGTACTGTATGTGACTTTGTCTGCCCAATCTGAAGTCTCAACAGTGACAAAAGTATGTGGACGCTCAAACATTACACCCATAAGTGATTGTGATCCCAAACAGCATTAATATGCAGCTATAACAGCCAAAACTCCCCTGGGAAGATTTTACAACATGATTTTGGAGACGGGCTGCCCCAACCAGTCTGCCCCAACCAGTCGCAAAGTGCTGGGTGGGATTGAGGCCAGGGCTCTGTGCAGGCCAGTCAAGTTCTTCAACACCAAGCTCAGAAAACCATTTCTTTATGGTCCCTGATTTGGTTTTCCACAACTCGTCACAAAGTTAGAAGCACACCATTGTCTAAAATATGATTGTACAAAAACAACGCTACTTTAAAATTCTTTGTTGTTACAATATCTACACATTTTAACTATGTGGTATGGTCATGGGTGGATTGTGGGTACAGAGTGGTAAAAAGCCCCACACACCCCTCCTATACAGCACCCCCAGACTGAAACAGACGTCTTTGTACTCTGTTTGCGTCTCTTTATTATTATTATTATTATTATTATTATTATTATTATTATTATTATTATTATTATTATTATTATTAAGCTCAATGACTTTCCAACAAGAAATATTAATAGCCACTTAGTTAGACCCTGCATACAGATAAACAAGTGCACCCACAAATGATGCCTTCGGTTATCTGATATCATGCACAACATCAGCCATAATGTTTGGCAACTTATTTCATAAAGAACATCTCTCTCTTTTACCTCTATGTTTCTTTCTGTCTTTTGTTCTTTCTCCCTGAGGACAGAAAAGTGACTGAAATTTAAGATGACAGGACAAGGTGAGTGAGAGGAGAAGAGGCTCGAAGTGACTTAAGAGTAAGAACTCCAAGAAAAAAAGAAAAAAAAACAGAAAAGCGAGAGTAACACAAGCCTGGAGTGAAAGTTGTAAGAAATGTCTTTGAGTGGCAAAAGGGTGAGGGTGTCTGGGGCTTTGAAAATGAAAGGTAGAGGTAAAGAGAGAATGAAGTGAGTGAAAGAGACAAAGAGAAAGAGAGAGGACAGTGGTTGAAGGGTTAAGGGCGAAGTTGGAGTCCATGTGACAGTATCAAAGCCACAGGAGCAGCAGAGAAAAGCTGTTAACGGGAGCTCACCGTGCCTTAATCGATTGTGAACAGTGCTGCAGAGCACAGCCAATCACAAGAGCTCCTGAAGACTTCTCTGGGTTAGAGCACTTACACGCTGTCTGCCGCCCGATCAGGGAGACGACGCGGGGAGAGGAGAGTGAAAGAGACAGAAAGAGAAAGAGGGAAAAAAAAACAAAGAGATGAGGAGGAAGAGGAGGTGGTGTAAGTCAGGGAGAGGAAAAAGTGGGACTTCAAGAATTTGGTTTCGCTTTTTCATCTTTGTGACCTTGAAAGATCTTGTGTAGGGGATGTACGCTGGAGTGAATATGCATCAAGTGGCCCTTCTTTGTTACATCTGTCTGTCTGTCTCTCTGCCTGATTAGCTTTCCGCTGTCTTTCCTTAACTTCACATGGGGCTTTTTCTAGATGACAATATGTTATTCGCATGACCTTTAAAGGCATGTCATATGGCATCAAAAGGAGATTTGAACATTGCAACACTACATGACATTTTGTAAACAGCTTCTTGAATGGACAAATCACTCTGACATGAAACTTCTGAAAAATCTTGCTCTTGCAGAAAGAAAATATGTGCGAGTGTGTGTGTGTGTGTGTGTGTGTGTGATGAATACAAATGAATACAACGTCTCTGCACTCATCACAAAGACACTACCCTAATAAAATAATCTTTTTCTGACACAAAACCAGCGAAAATGTAAATAGAGGCGGCAAAGCAGCTTATATGATCTAGTTCTGTCACCTTCATTGATATGTTTGATCTTCCTGTTCCGGGTTTTGACACTATAACCACCTCATTAGTTGGAACAACTCACGAAGCATCCACTAAACTCAGCAAATCACAGCCTGATGTGACTTGAGACAGAATTAACAGACTAAACCTATAACATCTCTTTGTGATGACTCTGGGAATAATTTTCATACAGCTTTACGTCTTCAGTCTAATTAACTTTTGCTTGCTGTAATTGGAAATTTGTAAATGAGTGTCACCACAGCTAAAAAATGACTCCGTAAATTGGCACTTTCTGTTTATTTTGGGTGTGTTACAATGAGATCTGATGCCCTGACTGTGAACTGAAACCGTGGATGAGGATATAGGAAAAGCTGTTCACATTTTTGGAAAATCATGGGTTTGCACAAATATTCATGGCTGTAATCTCTCACTCAGTATGTTGTCAGAACAGTTTAATGACAATAAATATATTCTCAACGGTATTTCCTGGTAAAGCATGATAGAATTATCTTGAGGTAAATGAAGTAACGTCAAGTAAATATGACTGAATCATTTGATCAAAGTTTGAATTAATTCTGACTTCAGACGCATTAAAAATAGATTTACCTGCAGACATTTCACAGAAAGTTAAAAGTTCAAAAAATAAATTGGGTCCAATCTATCCAATCTATTTAATAACATTTTTAAATCCAACTGTGCTTCGATGGAAAGAACTGAAATTTAAAGGAAACAGTCTCTTCTCTTTGTTCTTGTTATAAGCATAACTGCTGTATTTGATTTGCTTGATGAAAAAAAAAAAAAAAAATATATATATATATATATGTATAATAATGGAAATTATGCAATACCAGTTAAAAATACTTAAATTCAATCCAGACTGGACCATCTAACAATCCAACTGAGAAATTTTAGACATTGCATTTTTTTTTTTTGTTGTTTTTTTTTTTTTTTTTTTTTTTTTTGCAAATTTATTGAACATAAATCGAATGTGGCCTTTCATATACTAGGGACTAAAACTGGATTTGTAGGTATACCTCACTGAGTCGTGATGTGGCTACACTGTGCATGATCCCACTACAGGGGTACCATGTGGTGATTGCAAGAACTGTGACTGGTCAGATTTGGCTGCTTGTGTCTTCTGCTTCAAGTTTCAGACATCAGTGGTGGTTGTTGAGGGGTGAAGATTTAGCAAGTTCAAGAAGGGCACAGCTATCTTCTCCTTTTCAGACCTTTCCAATCCAAACCTTGTGCTCGCCGTGATCCCCAATCATATTACACATTTCATTCTTTGTGATACAGTGACTCAAAGAACGTAAACACATCAGTCCTATGGTAGCAGTCTCCTGATCGGTAAAGAGGCAAGGCACAATCTGGTCTAATCATGTACAATACAGGCATTTAGTGTTCATGTAGTTCTGAAATCTGATGCTGAGCAAATATAAAATTGAAAAACTTTTCCTGTGCTGGTTCAATTTTGACTATTCTTTTGTCTTTAGTCTTTTGTGAGTCCCCCCAATTTAATTGAAGGACAATACTAAATCACTGAAGAGCCACTTTAAGGCAATGGAATTACATATTCACAGATTTCTGTCCTAAAATTGTGCCTCTTCCCTGTTTAAAATATCCAGTGTATCAAGATTACTGAAGTAGTTTTTTTTTCAGTATAAGAGCACCCTCTACCTGTTTTCTAATTCTGTCATTTACATGCCACTCATACACCAAAATATTAGGTTTCACACACAAAACCTGTCCTGCTATTCTGAGGTGAGAAATCCCATTATTTTTGCTTGACTGGTTTCACCTGTTAGTGGATAATTTTGCCATAATCGTCGGTAGGATAGAGAAGATGGGTTGCCAGATTGAGACATCAGGCTCTGTGTTGATAACAAAAAAGACAATTCAGGAAGGACTCCACCAAAGAATATTATAGGAGGAGGGAAGAAAATTCTCCACTACAGTCATCTTAGTTGGTTTAGTTTTAATTTGGTGATGTGGTGGTTACACTGTAGTGTGCCAGTGTCTACATAAACCTGTTATTCAGTTACTCGGCTGAATCTACAGCTACACCTACACAAACGCTGTGGTGCCAACTGGTATGAGTTTGCTCATTTCAGCCACACTCCCCTTTCAGGCTGATTTCCCACATTAAGTATAAAGTATGACTCAAATCCAACCTCAGAGAAAATCTTTTCTTGAATTAAAATGCACGAAACAAGGCAAAATGGAGCCTCTTCTGTTTCATTTTTCCACCCCCACCCCCCAACCAGTGTGAAAAGTTCACATAGAGTGAGCAGCGCCAACATCAGCTGCCATGAAGGGACAGTGAGTTTGCAGAGAGCTTGAATCACAAGTTGAACCAAATCATTTTCAAGTGCAAGCAGAGTGGTGGTCAAGGGCAAACAGTCTATACCCAGAGCCGCCCCTTTACATGGCAGTTGTCTTGGAAACAGGTGCAGAAATGGAGGATTTGGATGGTGGCTAAGCAACCAGGGAGCCTCCGTTTAGCAACGCCCAAGAACAACAGCATCAGCACACTGAGTGAATGTCACCCCGTGGAGCCACGCTGCTCCACTGAAGCACTGAAAGCCGCAATTGAAGCAAACTGGGGGGTAGAAGACCATGAAAAACAGCAGAGAGACCACCTGATGTTATAATCCTCATCTTCAGTATAATTCATGAAAAAGAAGTGAGGAATTCACAAAACATGGAGAAATGAACTGTCTGAAAAGAATAGGTCTAAAAACTGACATTTCACACATGTTTCTGTGGTGAAATATTCCTGCAGTTAATGAGTCTTTATCAGTGATTAATAAATAAACTGGAACCAAAATAAATAAATACATAAATAAACAATAATAAAAATTAAAGTGATAGTTGAATGAATGAACTTCTTTGGCACTGGTTCTTGAATGTGAAATTCTGGTACTCTACAGCCTCCCATTTATACATTTGTTCGCTTTCTGTTTTTTTTTTTTTTTTCAGACTACTATCACCTATATAGTATGTAAGCACACTCATCACACTCCAGTTTTATCCCCATTGAATAGGCACAGCATTCAGCTGACAAAAATACAGACTTATGACCTCGCCCAGAAATACTGAGAGAAAGCAGGCATCTTGGTGTTGGAGTTTGTCGCTGTCTCTCAGCAGAAACACTATTCACTACTGCCCCCTGCTGTGAGCAAAAGCACTAACCCTAATGTATCTCAGTCTGTCTGTGTTTTACCAGAGGTGTACGGAAAACTACAATATTTTAGAATAGTAGAGGTCACGTTATTTTGTCCAACTAATACAAAGAGAAGAAGTAAGTAGAAGTAAGATTACTTGTATGGGAAATTATTCAATACTACAAAAGTGGTTGATCACATGTGGGCACAGTGTAAGATTAAATATGGCATCCTGACTGTCCTCCCTGATAAACAACCCCTCTCCAAACCAGTTATGTTGTTCATTAGTGATGATTGTCTTTTCTTAATAAGGACACTGAAGATGAAGGAAGTTCAGAGCAAATTCAAATGTGACAGTCTCAGAAACAGCTCAGCTGTAGGCTACTAAATAATTCTTGACTAGATAAGTAATAAACTCAATCAAAAATCAATTATTATTATTATTATTAGTAGTAGTAGTAGTAGTAGTAGTAGTAGTAGTAGTAGTAGTATTTTATTAATTAAAAAAAATAGAGAAAAGCTTGTTTTAGTTGATTCAGCTAGATGTGCTGAGTTTGTTACTGACTTCCAGATTAATTTCCATGAAAGCTACTGTTCTTACCCCAGTCAATATTTGTTACTTATTTATTTTTTATTGGGAACTTTATTCTTCATTTATGCTATTGTGTGTTTGTTTGTAGACACATTTTACATGCTCAGTTCACTTGCTATAGACTAAAATAAAAGTCTGAAGAAATAACTGAGATGCTGAAGTGTACCAACTCATCACTCTCTATATTTTACCTATAACTGGTTAAAAAAAAAAAAATTATATGATTCTTTCCAGGAAACTGGGAGATTATTTGGAAGTAAATTGGAATTTATGGACCCGTAAAATAAAGCGTCACCTTTGATTTTTAGAGAACATCGTAAAGCGAATGATCTGTCTCACATTTTCAGCAAGCAAGAAGGGGCTGGATAATGATGGCTGTATGTTCTCAGCGTTTAATGACAAGTCATCGCGTACTGTACACTGTCTTATGTGAGCTTGTGCTAGTGTTTTAGCATATGTTTTACATATTCTTACCTATGTCAGAGGTGTGGTTCAGGAGAATACAATTACCATATAATTTAATGCAAACATTTATGCTCTCAAGACAAGGAACCATACTGACTTTGGTGATCCTGACTTTTCGTCAAGTATCACCATGAGATTTATACATGTGCTATGGAGTTAAAAGTCTCAACAGCTGTTGGAATTGGGTTCACACATTTATTCCCCCCTCAGGTTGAATTATAATCACTTTGGTGATCCCTTCACTTTTCATTTGGCCTCACCATCGGGTCAAAATTTCAGTTTTTCCAATCCTCTGGTTTATGGACTAATACCAGCACAAACTATTCCCATCAGTCTGATCTGTACTTTGTATTTAATGCTAATTAGCAAATGTTAGCATTGTTGCTGTCAGCGCATTAACTTGCTCTACTCTACTTAGTCTTAAAGTTGTTATTATCAATGTGGCCAAGAAAATAGATATGATGGAAGGAAACATCCCTGCAGCAGCTTGTATTTTGAAATGTAGCATGGTTTATGCAATGTAGATCTCCATTTGTCTATCTGAGCTGACATCAAGGACATCCTCTGATCTCTGTGGTTTAAACAAGAGGCTGGCATTGTCAGTTTCATAACTCATGACCCATAGTGACAGAATACACATGTCAGCACTTCTGCAAACAGATCTGCCTCTGATGCCTCCTACCGCATCTGTCTTTTCTCCCACAGCCTCTCTCATATCCTACTCTCCTACCACTCATGCTGTAGCTAATGAGAGCACAAAAAAGAGCAGATGAGACTTGTCAAATGTTTTTTTTTTTTAATTTCCACCCTATTCTGTGTCACGTTTCTTTACAGCCTACATCCTCTCCTCTCAAACACACAATGACCCATCTCCTATTCTCCAGCCACAGCTGATTAATTGAGGGCAAGGAGATGCAGATACTGCAGGACAGATCAGATCCTTGATACTTTGCGGCATGCCGTAGTGCTGGTGTTGCTGAACTGTGGAGGCAAGATAGCCGGTGGGCATGACTTGGATGGGGACCTTTCAAATCCAATCGCATCGAGTTTGGTCCCCATCCCAGCCTGACCACGCTATCAGAGCAGATAACGTGCTCTAGTAAAGGTTACAACTCACCATGACATTTTGAGACCCAGCAATCCCTGATTCCTGTGGACTAATCTTGAATTCATATAAGTGCGTGTTTGCGTGTGTTTCCCTGCTGGGTGAGTGTGTGCATGGGTTCCGTACTCAGTTGTTTATAATAAAAGGTTATGGAATAAGGAGAAACAGTAGGTAAATCAAAATAGGAGGAACAGACAGGCGATTAAGATAGAGAAATTGGAGTCATGAATCCCATTAAATCACATTCTGCCTTTGTGCATTTTAGGTTCACTGAGATCATCAAGACTGGAGCACTTTCCAGAGGCAGGAAATGACTGTTTCACCATTTTGTTGACCTTATTCATACACCTGTAGTGCAAGAGAAGTGAAATCATCTATGAAACTAACATCTGTTCTTCTTCTTTTTCTGCACAGACCAGTTTATTTCTTGTTTTGTTCAAGACAGTTTCCCCTGAAAATGTAGGAAGTGATAAAAGTAATAAAAATGCAGATGCTGAGTTTTCAAAACTGAAATCATAAACATGATAAGAGAGCAATCATTTCAGCACATTACAAATCTGGAAAAAAATTGATTTTTGTATCTAGACATGTAAAGTTTGTTTTTTTTTTCTCTTTTTTTGGGGGGCTCTTTCAATTTTAGCTTCACTTACAGAAATGTCTGTAAGAAACTCTTTTGTGTTTGCATGATTTACACTTGTATGTTAGTGTGTGTGTGCGCGGTTCTTCCATTACACTAAAACATGATATAGGAAACCTTTTGGACATGTTCAGCTTTTAATTTGAAGGCCTGTTTGACATGCACCAATAAACAAACAAACAAACAAACCAAACTTGCAGTCAGTGTTCCAGAATATATCACCTGTGGGGCAATGTAAAGTAGCCAAATTACCTAATGTGCATGTTTTAGGGGTTGTGGGAGGAAGCCAGAGTACCCGGAGAAAACCCACGCAGGCACAGGGAGAACATGCAAACACAGAAGAACCCAGACCGGGGTTCAAACCTGGAACCCTCTTGCTAACCACTGCACCACTGCACCGCCCAACAAACAAACAAAACATTACAAACAAAAATCATGATCTGGTAAAAATGCATCCTCACATTTGTGCTTAGGGCAAGGTGGTTGTTCAGGAGTTTTTGGTCAATGACAAGACTTCTACTCTACAAACCAACATGGGGACTAGGATCTAAAGTGCTTTGTGTGTAGGAACCCACTCCCTACTTCTAAAACACCATGCTCATCACTCTTGACATTCAATTTTTGGAAAAAGAAAAAGAAAAAAAAAACATTATTGGTATTCTGCATTAGATTGAATCTGGTATCCAATCAGCAATTTCCCTGCTGAGGTGACCAGTGTGACACTCCTTTGTGCCACGGCAGCCTCCACTCTCATAACAAATGCCTTTTTCTTCAGAGATCCACTTCATTACCCAGACTAATATGGAGCAAAATGTTTATTCAAATGAGCCAAGATCAAATCCTATAAAATGAATGAGAAAAATGCTGAAATGGATTATATGCTTACCGAAAAAAAAATCATATTTGAATTAATTACAAACTGAAAGGGCATCGGGGTTGAAAAAATGCTTATTCTCTTTCCATTTCCTAAGTTATTTTCTTATTAGCTTGCATTTATTTACTCTCATCATCCGTCACAGCCCAATGTCATCAATGTGTGTCCATGAAAACAGAGAATAATTAAATTTTATCACTATCAACATGACAACAAGAAGCATTGTGAGCAACTGATTGGCCGTTATTTGGGGGGAGAAAGCACATTGTGAGCTTGTGATTGGCCGCTACCAGAGGAAAGACTT
Source organism: Toxotes lorentzi (assembly GCA_037833715.1). Classification (NCBI taxonomy): domain Eukaryota; kingdom Metazoa; phylum Chordata; class Actinopteri; family Toxotidae; genus Toxotes; species Toxotes lorentzi. The sequence continues at coordinate 16,441,058 of JBBMJY010000018.1, forward strand.
TCTATTAGTGATTGATTGGGCAGTGTAATTTTCCACCTGAATGGCTCCCAGGCGCACGCACTTATTGTGTGACTTTGGCAGGAGCCACCTTTGTATAGTAAGTGTGTGAATGTGGGTTTCCTTTTGCTCTTAAATGGTATTCTCTGAGCTCTGATGGGGTCTTTCAGGGTGGGGGCTGGGGTTGAGCACAGTGCTGCCCATCGCAGGATAAGTCACATGTGACAGTCTGTCAGGTCACCTCTCATCAGGAGGCATACAGCAGAGAAACAACACACATACACATTACGCTTCACAAACTCAGACACAAAAGACACACGATCATTTTTTCGCTGTACATCCCTAAAATCTTTCTTTCTTACACTAATTTATGTCCAAGTACACTGATCACCTTCAGCTTGTCGGCATCATGCTATTCAACGCACCACTGCAGGATGTGGACTGATAGTGATTCTGCCAGTCGATAAGCAGCCTGTACGTGCAGGAGATATCAGAGCTCCATCTCCTAAGAAACAGGACGTGGTGACCGCTCCCACACTCCGTCTTTTTGTCTTTTCATTTCATGTGTCCGATGCCCTGCTTCATTTACTTACATGGAGATGTGATAAAAGGTGTTTCAAGGACCACCCTCCATCAGTTTTTACAACCTGTTCACTCTCAGTCACTTTCTTTTACTTTGACATAGTGGCACATTGTTCCAGACATACAAAAGGTGCTGTTCACAATTTGCCAGATGCATATGAATGGTCATGTAGAGCTGGCTTTTGTACTTGTTATGATGAAAAGCTGAATATGTTGAATGAACTGTGTTTCCGTAAAGAGATAGTTACATATTTTGAGACAAAGAGTGGAAACTGGGAAACAGCTAGCCTAGACAGTCAATTGTTTTTTGTTTTTTTTTTAAAAGCATGAGTATAATTGTCCTATATCCCCAACAAGGTGTTTGTTATTTTAAGACATTTCCCTAAACCTAACTCACCTCAGAAAATACTTCTGTGTGTCATTTTTGAGGGCAATGGACAAACAATGTACTTTGACGTATTTTTAATTTATATTAATTAGTGAACTTAGAGATGCTGGGAGGCAGATTTTGTTACTTTCGAGCAAATACAGGCTAGTTGTTTCCCCCTGTTTCAAGTCTTTAAGCTAAGCTACGCTAACGGCCTGTTGGCTGTGGCTTCATATTAACCGTACAGACACGGGAGTGGTATCGATCATCTTATCCAAGTCTAGGCAAGAAAGAAAGCAAGCAGATATTTCCCCAAATGTGGAATTATTCCAGTAACACACATTTTTAAGGGAAGTATCCTGCAATAAAAAGCGCAATTAATGCATGCCATTTGCCAAATATGCACATGAATCATGCAAACAAGTGTGCATCAGATCTTTAAGAAAAATGATCAGAGAGTCGACTCCTCTGAAGGACACAGACACAGGGCGTGACAAAACAGTTATTAAACCGAGAGCGAGCGAGACGATCTCTAGACCGAGCAGCAGGGAAAGGGGAGACGTGACCGTGGAGGGGTGACAGAGCGAAACGCCAAAATGAAGAAATGCAGAGATGAGGGGATAGAGAAATAGAGGGCCTGCCAGACCTGACAGAGGATGGAGGAAAAAGAGAGGGCCACTCGAAATGAGATAAACAGATCAAAATGGCTTCTGTTCATGTACAGTCAGTAATGACGTTGAAAGGCAATTTTCAAGAGAGTGATATAATTTAAAAAGGCTCCACCTGATGAGTGAAATTCACAGGGTTAGACCAAATAATAGTGAATTTGAGGTTTCAGATTGTTGTAAAATGACATGTGCAAGTTTTTCTCTTGAATGTTCGTGGTCTATATTAGCAGACCCAGGTGGGAGTTTCAACTATGACATTGCATTTTGAATATATTGATTTTTATATTGTTTACAAGATAACTTTAATAGTCCCGAGCCTATTAAAAACAACACAGCATTAGTAGTCTCTCCTCTCTGTTTGGACAGAGGGAATGGATTTTAGGCTTCCAGGGTGAAGAAAACATTAAATATGAACAGTGTGCCAACCAGCGTTGAATGTCAATCAGTATAAGAGCCCTGTTTTTTCCTGCCATTATCAAGTAAATACAGGTAAATATAGTGTTTTAGGATTAACAATAAATTTTGTCCTTGGTCTTTGAAAATCAATTGAGCAGTTTGTCTCGTTCAGAAAACTGCACAATCAACTCTAAAGACCAAAATGTTTTTGTTTTGTTTTTTAAAAAAAAGCACAGGCTGCAGATTTCTTTCTACAGCTTGGGAAAAAAAAACATCCATCTCCTCCTCATTTCCTCACAATCCAGCCAGTAATGATAAAGTCGGAAGTAGGAAACACTGAGATCTTGTAGGAGTCTGTTCTTCCAGCCCACCGAGCCTCGGGGGACAGAGCAGGGAAATTACAATCAACGACACCGGTTTGGAGCAGATAAGACAACATTGTACACGCCACTTGTAAATCAATCAAATGTCACCCTGTGCTCTCTTTGCTTCTGAGGGAACTCCGGCACGGTTAAGGTATAACAGTGATCACAATCTGACATTATGAGTCAAATATGTATTTTTCTGCTACAGTTATATGACCCTTTCTGTGATTACTATCACACAATGCTCTGACCTTGATGTCACTTGCAGTTCTTCTAGTTAGCTGTCCCACAACACCACCTGCTGGTCAGAAACCTACAAACAAAAATTTCAATTCGCTGTGGAGACACATTCACTTGCTTTATATACCACTGGTCAGTTTAATCGGAAGCAATAAATCATATTTTACAGGCTGATAATATGCTAATTTCAAGTCAATAGATTCATTAAGCCCTTGGGATGTTTTTGCTTTAAATGTCAAAAGCCAAAAGGCTTCCCTGTGAAGTAATTAAAAGTTAACAGCTAAGTCTATTTGCCCTCTAATGGACTCACATATGACCTCAAAGCCAACTGCTTTGAAAGAATCGGGTTTAATGCCATGTGTGGTTTTGTAATGTCTGGATATGAAATATTCCTCATTACCAACTCTTAAAGCATATTTATGTCCAGCAATTGTTTCCGCCCATTCCTGCCAACATAAAAACAACCACAGGGGCACTCCAGGCCACAGACAACAAAAGAGGTGATGCAGTTAATCAGTCCATTTAAGACTTTTATCTTGTTAGTGTAAACATCAGTTTTGTGGTGTTTAGCTGCAAACTAAAATTCACACATAATGTCATTACAGACATATGCATTTAAAGACATATCAAAATATTCTGAACAATCATTTGTGCCTCATATGTTTCCTCCTCAGACAAAAACAAAGCTCAGCTAACTAGCTAGAAAATCTTAAACTTACATTAAACAGATTTAAGCTCAGTCTTCCTGTGTCAAACTCCGCACATACATTATTATTCATTATTCTGCACAGTGAAGCTCAAATGTCCAAGTGAAGAGACAATAAGCACAATGAAACTCAGCTGACAGAAAGTTCTCTATGTGATCAAACAACACATTCTTGATTTATTATAACAAATTCCCTTCCAAATCTAAATTTGTCTGCATATATTGAAAATTGAGTGTTTCTTTTTAAAAACCCGAAACGTGAACTCCTATATAAATTAAGGAAAACTACAAAAGCAAAAATTAAATGTCCCAAAGATTGGGACAGGAGTTAAACACATACTGTCCCTGGATTACCTTTTTAAAAGAAAGTCTTTTAGCCCTGAATCGGCTTGGAGCAGTTGTCACCACCCCACCCTGGGAAACACTTGCACTGAAACTCGGACTTCATGAACGTTACCTCGTGTGCCTTCATTTGTCCTAAGACTCTGTAGCTCTTAACCCCGTCTGGCCTCTTCTCAGACACCACCCTCCACACAGCAGGGTCGAGGTGGAGGTAGGCCCTTGTGTTCAGGTTCTTCCTCTGACATCTTCCCTGAGACGAACACAAGGTCTTGCTGCAGAGAGCGGCCGCTGATGTTATATTAACCAGGTAAGGACCCAGGGTCTCATCGATGTAGGATTTGACAGCATTACATGTGGCCTGAGAGCACAAGAGAAACAGCAGAGTAAGGCACGATTAAAAGAACTGTGAATATAAGCTTTTACACAACTTTACACAGTGGACACCTTTGTCTGAATGACAAATAGTCATCGTTTTATCAGATATGATGTCATATCGTTAAATTGTGAAAATGGCTTCATACTCTGTGAGCTAATGCTCACACTCATCTGTAATATCGGTGATTTCTTATCATGGATGACATCTGCTGAAACCCTAACAAAAAGCAGACCTATTTCCCAGCAGGTGAGGTGTCATGTGACTTAGATCCCAGCATGAGAAATAAGCACACTGAGTCTAATTAAACATGTCTCCAGTGGTCCAAATAAAAGCCATCAGCAGAAAGTCCACTTCTCAGCAATTTCTCTACAACAACACCTTATCAAAATGATACTGTAAGTCTCGCTTACTTTGCACTCTCAGGAGAGTAACTACTTGAGGATCATTCTGGTGATATTTTATATTATTATTCTATGAAAAGATCAAAACCAACAATCAGCTGATTCTACTAACAAGTATTGTCTGTGTGGCCAAATACAGCTTAATCCTCTGTGCCAGACTGTTGTCCAAAAACTGTTAAAAACACACCACTGAGCCACACTGTTGCACCAGCTGACATTTGCATTCAATACCATTATTATCCTGTGCTGTCGTTTATTTTGACCCAATCCCGTATACACAGTCACTGCTGACATAAATACTCACTACAGGACCAAACATGATTTAATCTGCAGCTGAAAATAGGCTCAAACAAAGGCCTTATTTACTCCCCTGTTTGAGTAATGTTTGCTAAAAACCACAGTATCCAGCTGTTTCAGAGAATTACTGAGATTTATATTTTACATTACATTACAAACACTGATCAAGTAAGTTGTTTTTTTTTTTTTTTAATTTCTAACTTACACAGTGAGGAGCAAAACAGTCTGAGCTTCACTTCAAGTCCACCAAAATGAAAACATGTTGCACAATTCTTTTCCAGTAAGTTTTTTTTTGTCACTTAAATATTTTCAGCTATCTTGTTATATTTAGTTATCGGTCACACTGTAAATTATAAATCACCATAGATAATAAGTAAACAAAACAACATCGTCCATCATCTCTTTAGAACATTTTTTTAAAAACAAAAACTCCTGATTGATAAACAAATGTACAAGAGGAACATAAATGACCATAAACACAAAACGTTCATTACTACTTTTTAAATGAAAATACAATATTGCATCTTAACCAGTCAAATTTAAACATCTCCATTTACAAAGCAGAACAGCAAATTCTGCACTCTGTAAAACCTCATATGTCAAACAGCATATTCAGATCTTTTCCATGTCAAGCTACTTCTTAGTCAATCTTCAGTTGACCTCTCCACATCCTTCCTTTAATTAAAGTTCATGTTCTTAGAAATATAGATTCAGATAGCTGAGAGGTTTTGGTGAATAAGACCTTTAAAACATTTTTGCGACCGTTTCAAAGGCGCTCACACCGATGTGAAGGCAAGATACTGTGTATGGTTTCAGTAAGAGAACCAAAAAGGTCACGATCAGATTACCCTGAGAGTAAACACATCAATACAATCTTGGTATTTATGCATTTATTGTACCTGAGATTTGGAGAAAGCATGGTCGCCCCAGAGGACCACCCCTGCAGATCCTAAAGCAGCACTCTCCCCGATGGTGTAGACCAGGTGCTCCTGCAGGAGGTTAAAAAAAAAAAAAAAGTGGGTAACAGAGAGTACGAAACATAATTAGAATCCCAAAACAGCATCAACTTCAAACAGCTACTACTTGCCAGAGAGAGGAAATCCAACGTGTAGGTGTAGACGATGCGAGCGTAGGGGAACACAGGTGGTGTCAATGGAGTCGCCTGAGCCCCCACTCTCATGGCCTCCAGGATGCGATGGTGAGAGTAGAGGAGCACTTCTCTGCTGAGGCCTCGCAGGTTCAGGCTGAGGTAGATGTCAGGATATAGGGCAGAGGAGCTGTTCCACAGCCAGAACAGCTCATTGTTTCTCTTTATCTCTACTGGTGGACACTCCCCTGAGTAGTTTGTGCTTTTGTCGTAGTAGTTGTAGCAGTTGGGAAAACCGTAGTAACCCCACAACCCATTTGGTCTTTGTTCCTGCCCCATTTTCAACGTTTCCTCCATGAATTTCCTCCCTGCTTCCTCAAACTTCACCCGGGCTTCAGCCTCTACCTGTGCAGGGCTCCAGTCCGGATGCCTGGATCTCACTAGTGCTCTTGACGCCTCCCAGTACACCTGCTTACTGTCCCAGTTTCTCTCCCATACAGGCCTCCAGCTCTCCCAGTCCACCACAGCCAGGCCCTGGAAATTCCTGTCGGGGACATATGTGCGGATGTCTTCAGAGGCAACCCTCAGGTGCTCATCAAGACTGGCATTTTGTGGGACTCCGCCATTAACAGGCTTTCCCTGGTCGGTGTACCTGGGATACAGACCAAGCTTTTCAGCATAAAAGATGGTTATGTTTTCACCCATGAAGCTCTGGTTTTGGTTCTGGACGATGTTGAAGGTCTCCAAGTTGAGGTCCACGCCATACTGAGAAAGGCAGCTGGCGGTGGGGGCGTTCCACACGGTGAGGAAAGGCACCTGGGAAAAAGATGATGTTTCCACCCTCAGCCCTGAAACAAGGCTGACCAGACTTAAGAGCAACCGCACTTCAGAGTGAAAGGAACTCATCCCTGCAAAGAGGAGAAAGACAGCGCAGGTCATGTCATGAAATTGTGCAGTGAAAGTTTGAGAGGATATTGTGATATTTTCTTTAAACACATTTTAAAAAAGTTGTTAGGCAACTGGAGTATCAATGATCAAAATTCAAAGCAAATAAAGTCTCTTTCCATTTCCACAATCTGCACCAAGGCACGAAGAATTGTAGTTCTCGACCAAACCCTTTTCTTTGTCTGTTAATCCTGTATGGTTTTCCATATGATCACAAATGTTGCAGTGTGGCTATATAGGAATAAAGTAACAAGCTACAATGTGATTAAACAAAAGGTAAATGTATTATGGACAAAATGAACAACACAAACTTACCTATTTAAAAACTGGACAAGGATTTTGCTTTGTACTTAGTGGTCTGGATGTGAAACCAGAAGTCTCATGATCTGAGTAACATATGCAGGAAAAAGGGGAAGGAACAAAATTTGTAAGGCTCACAGGTTTTCCAACAACCAATCAGAAGAGACATGCAAATCATTTCATGGAGCAAGAGTATTTAAAGTCACAGGCACGCTAAAGCTCCAATCCCAATTTTCTCTTTAACACACAGTATTTTGTTTCAAGAAAAGAAGTAAATATAATTGAAGATAAACAGTTTACTTAAGAGACTTGGAAAGGCTTGACAGTTTTACTCTAAACAGCTGTGAAAAACAACCATAATGGACTCTTCCACCTCCAAGTTTAAATGTATGCCTGCTCAACTCTTAAAAGTAGTAAAAAATAACTCTTGGCTTAACAGCACCCTACAATTACATGGGGAGGGGGGTATGAAACTGCAGCCTGCAAAACGTGTCCCTCCCTGAGAACTATAGCTGGCTTTGTCTCCCTTCAGTGTCCAAATGTGTCACATTTTTACCCTGATGCTTAATTTTTATTGACTACAATCAACAAAACATACCTGTATTAACTGAACCACCTTTAAAACTTCATTGTTACCTTTAATACTGAAAATATGATGCACAGATTATCTGCTTTGGTATCATCCTCTAGGTTATTGTGTTCTGTAACTGGAAATTATAACTGAAGAGAAATTACACAAAATGTTCCAAAATAGGTTTATTTACTCTGACAAGAAGTCAAATTTGAGAAAACAGCATGAAGACAGGGGCGAGAACGTCAGTAAAACTGTGGAACATACAAAGTGTCAAAGAGAAAATTTGTTCTTTATATTGTGTGTACAATGTTTGTGCTTCCGAAGTCAAACACCTGCAGACACTTGTTTTAAGCCTAAATTGAGTAATGTAGTGTTTTAAGAGAAAACTAGTAGTCAAGTTTTGGACAAAACAAAAAAAAAAAAAAAAGAAAATATATAAAACACCTAAAAAAAATACATTAAAATAAATAGTAACACTTTAATTTCCTCTAAAAAAAAGGTCATGAGAGAGGTCATGTTGAAAAAGATCAGGCACTTGAAATATATTGTGCTATTACCAGATTTAAGTGCATCAATTCCACTTTCACCACACAGCAACTGGCGCACGCCCACTCATTCATCGCATTTCCACCAAAAACGAGAAACATGGAATCTGACACCTCTGGAAACAGAGAGGAAACTGAGAGCAAAATGTAAACAATCAGTCATTTCCAGCGAGCCCTCTGTTGTTAAAAAAAAAGATTAAAGGTTATAAACAAATATAACTTTCCAAATTCCACAGTGTTTCTTATGGAATTTCACTTTGTGTCATCCATATTTTACAGCAATTCAGGAAAACACTATGACACTCCTCATCCTGGGAACTCTCAACCGGTCATCTTGTGTGTGCTCTTATATTTTGACATATAAAATGCATCTATGTCTATTGTATGTGTGGTGCATTAGCAGAGGAGCAGAGAGATAATCAGTAAGGTCCCACACTGCAGTGCTGATGCCATTGTTTGAGATGCCAGCCCTCTCTGGTGCATAGGGTCTGTCTCATCGCAGCCCTCTCCCTTATAGCCGCTGTAGCACTGACACTGAAAGTCTGTTCGAAATCTCATCTCATCTGCTTCGCTGAGCTGACCAGTGGCACTGTGGGTGAATGCGTTCAGATGCAAGTAAACATCACTGTCTGGATTTTTGCGCAGACAGCGGCCGTGAAAACCGCACAGGGTCTGGCTGCATAGCTCTGCTGCCGTAGAGACGTTAAGGAGGTATTCACCCAGCGGACCCTTCAGATATTCATTAAGGTCGGAACAGCTGGCCTGGAGAGTAAAAGAAAAAAGAAAAGAAAAGAAAATCACTTACTGGAATAAAGAAATTTCCAATGAATGTTCGTCACTATGTACCTCATTATTATTATGTTCAAAATAATGCACATTTTCATACAACAGCCCTGTTAATTCAACCAAAAAGCATTTTCTTTCATTTACCTTAGTTTAAGTGAATGCAAGACATGCACTGAAAACACCGTACTGCAAAAACTTGTTCCTCAGAACTAGGAACAAAAATTGTGCGTGGTTGTTTTTATGATTTTAGATTACAATGAGATCTAAGTACCTATCAGCCTAAATGTGATGTTCATGTGACTCAAGTCTCTATTTCTGAACCAAAGGCCTGAGGAATAAATGTTCTCAAATGACTGCACACATGACAGACAAGAGTAGCGGGTCAATATGTACTAGATGATGACGTTTTATGGTCAAATCTGTGATTTGTGTGTGAGTGATTAATGTGTTTCTTTCATAATTAGTACGTGGATGCTTACTTTGCTGCTTGCATAAGATGCTTCTCCCCACAGGATAATTCCAGCTGCTCCCAAAGCCACGCTCTCCCCGATGGTGGAGACAAGGTCAGTCTGTAAAAGATGATACAGCATTTTAACCCTATCGCATTTAACCTTTTGCATTTCTGAAAGTACGGGTCACACAGGGGGAAAATATACTTTTAAGTATCACTTTAACTGGGTCAAAATGTCAGTGGGTCAAAAGCTGCTGTATGTGGAGTAAAGCACCAGCTCTTATCTGTTCATTCTGCCATCAGGAAACATTCTATAGGGTGTTAGCGAGATTTTCAACTTGACCAACACCCATCCTGCCCACTCCACACAAATGAGAGGTATTAGGGTGTCTGTCTGCTACCAGAACAGGAAAAGGACTGTGGCTGACGATAAAGAAAAGCAGAGAACTGAAGAGCCATGCAGCATTCACTAATCAGAGAGAAAGAGAGGGGGGGAGAATGGCAGTGCTGAATGTTAGAGCCAAAGTGGGACTGAGAGTTAATCTTTTAACAAAAAAGTTCACATCCTCTGCTTCAGAGCAGTTTAATATCATACATGACGGGACAGGAGCACATTAGTCATTTCAAGAGAATGCTGTGTGGCAAAAGACAAAAAAAAATGCTGAATAGGAAGAGAAACCAAATTCAGAACTAGCAGTGTTTCCAAAGTTAAAGCGTCACCTCTGTCAGTGTTTCCAGAGAGTTAGTGTAGGTGGGCCGGGTGTACACAAAGACAGGACGTGCCAACCCATCGCCTGATGACGCCAAACGCATCCCTTCCTTCACTCGGTTCCGGACAAACTGCCGCCCGGAGGTTGATGAGCGCAGCACGGTGCCCATGTAGATGGAGGGGAAGAGGGCCGTGCTCTCAGTCCACAACCATTTCAGCTGCTCGTTGCGGGCCACCTCCACATCAGGACAGCGGCCTGTGTAGTTCTCAAGAGTGCGCCTGTAGTCGTGGTTGTAGCAGTCAGGGAACAGGTAAAACCCCCACAGCTGGTTGGGCCTCAGGTTCTTGGCTTGCCTCAGCGTCTCCAGCATGAACTTCCTGGCAGACATCTCAAATTCCTGCAGGGCTACTTTAGCCACCTGCTCTGGAGGCCACATTGGGTTCTTCTGGCGCACCAACTCTCGAGAATGCCTGCGGTAAACATCTTTGTTTTCCCAGTTGCGTATCCAGAGTGGGCGCCATTCCTCCCAGTCAATAACTGCCAGACCCTTGGCCCCTGGTTCACGTATATACTTCTGAATATTCTCCGGCATCTTCTCCAGGTGCTGTGTGAGGCTGGCCACCTGTGGCAGCCCCCCATTTACTGGTGTTTCATCTTGCTTAAAGTAGGGGTACAAGCCCAGGCGGTTCTTATAGAAAATGGTGAGGTTCTGTCTAACAAAGGCCTCATTGGGCGAGGCCACGATCTGGAACTGGTCCAGCTGAAAACGAATGCCATGCCGGGGGGCACAGTCCTCAGTCGGGGCATTCCAAGCAAGGAGCAAAGGCTTTTGGGAATACAGCGGCCATCTTGTGGGTTTCAGTCCTAAAGCACAGAGGCAGTCCCACAGCAGAGCAATCAGCAGCAGTACTTTCCAGTCAAACAGAGTCCGGTACAACATGTCTTCAGATGTGGATGGACAGAAAGGACCGTCACTCTCTGCTCTAGAGGTCACAGAGGAGATTGAAATTTAGTCGTTTTTTTTTTTTTTTTTTTTAGGTTTACTTTTATATTAAGTGGCACTCCCCATTACAGTCATTCATAAAGTCACTGTTTCAAAAGGAAATTTAGAGTTTGTAGAATATAGTGTTAATGTGTTTAATGCAACTTTATTTAGGTTTTGTGCTCTAAATGGGAATAGCAACCCTGCAATCATAATGAGTATATACCACACAGTAGAAATACTCTGTTACACATAAAGGTCACGCATCCAAAAAATGACTTAAGTAACAGTACAAAAGTATTAGTATAAAAAAATACTTAGAGTACCAAAAGGAACAGTACTCACTATGCAGAGTGACCCATTTATAGAAAGATAAGTATGGTATTATTGGAATATAATTATTGATGCATTGTATTTCAGTTTAATACTGCAGCTCTTTTACCCATTTTATGCACTGTTGGGTATCTTAATCCATGATAATACATTATAACTTACTAGCTGATTATATTTTGTATTCATTATTGGAATCTGTGGAGTAATTAGTAACTGTCAAATAAATGTAAAGGAGTAATAAGCACAACATTTCCCTCTGAAATGTAGGTAGCTTATAGTAACATAAAATGGAAATACTCAGGTAAAGTACTGATACCTCAAAACTGTACTAATGTGCAGTACTTGAGTAAATGTACTTAGTTACTTCAGAAATAATATAAATCCAGAGCTGAAATTACACTGATGTTTTGTTGCGCTGTCTGTAGAAAATGCTGCAAACACAGCCAGGATAAATGACGCTAAAAAAAAAAAAAAAAAAAATCTTTCAGTTTTCATCTTTATTTACAAAAAGCGTCCTCTCATCCTTAAATCTTCACGCTGGGCTTCAATATTTAACCTTTTCTGTTAGTTAGTGACATAAACCGACTTCAACAGAATTACAGTTTAGGGCCGTTTTTTTTTTTTTTTGTTGTTGTTGTTGTTTTGTTTTTTTAATCAATGAATGAGCAAAACGACAAGTAAAAGCAAATTTCATTCCCATCAGCCCCCCTGCAGCTGGACAGACTTACCTTTACTGGCAGATTGAGGAAGCATTCCCAAAAACCAGAAGCCTGCTACTTCAAGCCGCGTTTTTGTGTTTCCTCAAAACAAATTGGGAAAATTCAGAATGAACATTGCTTCTGGAGCAAGAAAATGACGAAGGAGATTATTATTTTTTTAACAAAGGCATGCGTTGCTGATAAATATCTTCTTAACCCCCGCTTTCGGATTCCCTGCGGTCAGTAAAGTGAAGAAACTAAAGTTACCCCCTGCGATGTTGTCAGTCGCAACTCGCCTATTCCCGAGTGCCAAACCACTTTCAGGATGTTCCATTCAGACTGGGAAAACAGGGGGGGAGTGGTGAAGCAAACCGGACATCCCAAGACCTCCGTCAGCGAGAGTCATGTGTCGCAGCGATGTGTTTCTTAACCTCAATTCTATACGTAACTTAAGGTATCGGTTAAGTCAGGCTTGGCTTGTGGATTTTGGTGTGTGTGTGTGTGTGTGTGTGTGTTTTTAAAGGCATTCCCCCTGTCCAGGTACAGAGCCGAATGAATCAGTCCAAGAAGTTTGCCACTACCACCGTGAAACAGATACAGTGTACCGAGCAAAGTCAAGATTCATAAGAGGTCAGAGCGGGCCAGTATGCCACATCCCTAAAAATAAGACCATGCTCACGAATGATTACTGAGTTCCGGTGACCTTTCTAGATCACCATCAGATGCAGCTTGGGAAAAAATATATGGCTTTTTAGAACTTATTGAAGGGCTTTACTTTGAAAACATGCAAAGATGCATTTTTTGGTCCTTAAAGCAGATGCCAAGTGTTTCTCAATAACATTAAATATCTTAATAGATAGTAAAGAGCAGAAACGAAACATCCTCTGTCTCAGATTAAATAATACACAGCATCTGTGTGTGTGGTTTGATCAGATTTGAGCTGCAGTCTGACATAATCTTCAGATATTTATATTGTGAGATCATGATTAGTAAGTGGGAATAGCTGACATTATTTTTTCAAGCATAGCACTAACGGCACACACAAACAGACTACAAATATCTGTCATATGAAATAACCAGTATTGTTCTAAATTTGGTAGATGGTATGTTCATGTAGGACCCTGCTGTCCACAATATGAGAATTGTTTTTAAAAAAAAGTTGTCAAGACTTCAAATATGTTCCCAAAACTCCTGGTGGAAATTCAAATTTAAAAGTGTTTAGTTTGAGGAATCAACCAGTGGTGGAAGAGGTATTCAGATCTTTTACTTTTTTAAGGTAGTAATAGTAGTATGTAAGTAGCAATACCACACAAATACTCCATCAAAAGTCTTGCATTCACAATTCCACTCAAGCAGAAGCAAAATGTACTTTTAAAAAAAGAGAAGCCTTTCTTCATAATAATAATTATCGTTTTTTTTCTTAGTGTACCTGAGTATATTTCGTCTTATAGTTCTTTTTATTTAAGTAAAATAATGAATCCTGGTCTTTTTAGCTTCAATGATCTACTTTTACATTGTAGTGTTGCCACTTAAGTGAAGGATTTTGATGGGGGGGTTTTTTTCCACTAATTCTCTGAGCACACTTCAGACAGTGGGCACAAGGCATCTGGCATGCAGATGTCACTGCTGCCTGAGGCATGTGATGACAGCCACTGGCAATGGCTCAGTAAAGTGGCCAAGTACCACATGCTGTCATGTTGCCAAGTACAGCAGATAGGAAAGTGCAGAGCCGGGGTTAGACATGGGGAAGAATGCCCACAGGAGAGGAGGGTACAGGTCAATCACTGAAACTTAATTAACCAATTTAACATCCTGTTTTCATACTCTAAAGGACTATGAAGATTGGAAAAAAGATTGGTTTCTCTGAAAGTTAAGACATCAGATCCACGTGAGCTGAAGGATGCCTGGGCACATGATCAGGGTGAGGCGTGGGCCTCAAAGTGAGATGTCTTCCTGTGTCAGAGTCCATTCCGCCGTTTGTTTTTCGGAGCTTTGCTGACTCACCTCACCATGTCATCAGTTTCTCTCGCTCCCACTCGGTCCCCGCAGCTTGAGGAAAATGTAGAGCATGAACGAGCTGTGTGGATGAGGAGGGAGGGAAAGGAACAAAGGAATGGCGATGATTTCCCTCTAGTTTCAGCTTCCCTTTGACCTCTGCCTCCTGAACATTACATCAGCAGAAGTCAGGGACCATCAGGAAGTGAACACAATGGCAGGGAAAACTGGAAACACAGCCTGCCACTGTCAGCATGCGCACCACACACTTACAAAAATTGCGATACTTTTGGGTAATCATGCAAATTGGGAAACTGGGATAAAGGGAATTTCATTGGAACAATAAGGTTTGACCTTAACTAGTTTACTAACTCATTCTACTGACCAAAATAAAACAAGAATAAAATAAAAATGTGGGTGAGAAGTCAATAAATGTACCTTGAGGCCCCCAAAACACAGACTTAAAAGTTTTAAACTGACCGGTACACACATTTCACTGCTTGTGTTTGCACCTAAACCCACTTTCATGTGGCTTTATGCACTGATCAAATATACAAGATATTACCATCAATTGTCCTAGAAAAGTATTTGTTTCTTTTAGTTCTGTCAATCACATGCAGTGTGTATGATCACACTAAACCACAGTAAAAGTAGCATAATCCAAATGAGAGAAAATGGGCTTTAACAAGCACTGCTGTATTACTTTAAACAGCTACAGTTGGATTACTCTCTTTTTCTGTTTATAATTCAAAGCATGTCTTAGTTCTTTTTCAAGGCTGCTGATCATTTATAATGACTATCTCTCAACCACAGCCACATGGACAACTTTTCCCCCATGCAAACGCACTGTATACATTACAGAACACTTAGCATAGATCAAAGTTATACAGTGTCATATTCATAGAGTTCATAAGCTTGTGTGGCTTTACAAGAAAGGGTACATCCTCTTAATGCAGGCAGGACTTTTAGCAAAACATCAAAGACCAGTGGACAGGAAATACATCAAAGTGACTGACCTCTGACCCAAAAACACACCCAGCCACATTCCACACAATTACAGACACCAGAGAATGCCTGCAAAACAAGCCCTACCCATATACTGTGGGGATTTATCAACTGTACACACTGAAATGTGTTTACTTTGCCATTAAAGTTTGATACTGTGCCAGCTGGCAACACAACCTTCAACTGGTGTTTTGAGCTTTTACCTCAAACATCGCATTTAATTATATTTTACGTCTTTTGGAAAGTCTAACTGTAAATTATTATCATAGGATAAAGGATAAAGGATAAGTGAGAAAACTACATGATACAAACAAACACCACACTAAATCACACCTCAGCTCATTAAAGTTAGTACAGGTATGGATTTCTGCTGCCATCTAGAGGCTGTATACCCTCACATGTTATTGAGTGTGTATATTAGTAAAGTGTACATTAATTGCATTTCAAAATAAAGTCTGCAGATTACCCTCATCTTTGCATTATGGGGAATTAAGGAAGGGGGAAAGAAGTTTGGTTTGCACACAGCAGTCTCACAGTTCAGCACTGAACTGTGAGACTGAAATTCAAGAAGGCAATGAGGAAAAGCTAAAAATAAAACAGAATCTGGAGATGTCAGGGTTATACTTACAGCTGTCATGGAAGGGAAGGAAAAGCTGGCTCCATATTTAAAAGTCACTTGATGGAATGAGCTAAAATTATTGCACTGTGTGTACAGTGTTTTCATTCTAAAACTGAGGTTCTTAATGGATAGTTGGCAAGTGATACTTAAATAGTCTGACATTCTCAAACTACATTTATTCACTTTTTAGATTAAATGATAAATACCACTCTCATGCCTGTGTTCAATATGAAGCAGGGCACAGAAACCACTTAGCTTAGCATAAAGACAGGAAACAGAGGGACACACGTAGCCTGGAACCAAAAAGTCAGAGGTTGTTAGGTGTATACAGATATTGCTTGGACCATAAGCCACTGATAAGAAGAAGCCATAACAAAAATTTTTCTTGACTCAAGATATTCAGCTCAGTAAACCATTTATTCAAGTATTCCCAACTAAGAAATCTGAAATTATTTACAGTACATTGTGTTCACTAGTGCAGGTCTGAGCTCCGGTAACTGAGACAAACTCAGACATGACAATACACAACATGACCATATATACAATAAATTTCACAATCCTTCATTTTCCTACCCTGTAATTACATCTTGCATCCCTCTTACACCCATTTGCTCAAACAAACCTCAGTGCACACTTGTACACATACAAAAACACATACTGTCTAACACTCTACGTCTCACAGAAGGCATAAACCGTTAAAGCCTTTTCCTTTTCACATCAAGGATGTTTTTCCCTGCAAAAAAAATCACAAGAGAAATACAACTTAATCTGATGTATTCTCTGAGACTGCTTACATATCAGCTGGGTAGTGGAAACACAAGCTGAACCATCACTACTTTTGTGAATATTAAAATATGTGTTTTAGTGAACAGGGCACTCTGACCATAGATGAATTCAAATGTGTAACAGTTCACTCAATATATCAATTTAATATGATGGTTAGAGTTTTCATTTTTCTCTCCAGACCACAGTTCCAGTCTCCATCGCAACTGGAACAAGACTTTGCTCGGAGATGAGTACCTGTGGCTGCACCTCATAGTAGGTCAGTCCTGTGCAATGCTTCACACCTCACAGAGGATGATGGGGAAATCAACATGAATACAGGGGTGGTCGAGTTTTACAATGCCCTGAAAGATCAAATAAACAATGTCAAAATTCAACAGAAATGACAATTCTGCCAAAAACCCCCCTCACCCATGTCCGCATTTTGACCCGAACTAACCTGTGGAATCAAATTCTTCTGGATCCTCTTCAACTTGGACTTTTTTCTGCCATTTTTTGTCACCACTGTTTCTTCATAGAATTCATGGGCGAGGTCACCGTCCTCATCGTAGTATAAAGAACTGCCAACACAGAGAGTAAACATTGGTTTAGAACTTCATGTCAGATTCGATTAAACAAATCAATTAACTGAAACTTAAAGGGTCAGTTCACCAAAAAAACACAAACTTTCTCACTGACCTCCAGTGGTCTCTAGGCTTGCAGTGAGTTTATTTTTATTCAGACGTTTTGAGATGTCCACCATTAACTAATACACCTCGCATGTCATCACTTCATACTCAAATAAATTTGAGTACTTAACTGCTGTTGGAAAAGTGTGTGGATTATCCTGAGTAACCAAAATATAATCTCTAGAAATACACAGGGCTGCTGATGATATTCTGTTTGTTGAACCCTAGTAGCCTTGGGGTTATGGTGCTGACTATGAACTACAGTGTCCCCTGATCTGTGTCCACTTTTGTTGCGCGTCATTGTCCATTCCTCTCTCCCCTCATTTTATGTCATCTCGCTACTTTCAGCTTTATAATATTGTTATAAAATACCTTTATTAAAGAGCCATTTTCCTCCATTGTATTTGGGTGTCAGAAATCTCAGAGAGGGACATCCCAAAACCTCAGCAGACAAAACCAAAGCTACCTGGATGGCTACACACCAAGAGGAATACATCAGAAAACATAGTGTGATTTGGGCAACCCGGCCCTTTACCATTTTTCAGTGATGTATTATTTACCTCCTCCTGGTAAAAACAAATGGTGTTGCATTTCTGGAACCTTTAAGACGGGCCAAAGACTGCTCGTTCCCATCACCGGTTGAATCGCCTCCAGTTCCACTGCCTGAGAAAGGCCAGACACCTTTGGCTTTGGATCCACTTCCTCCCATTCTCAGAGATAAGGCATAGTTAGTCTCCAGTTAAAGCTTTCAATCCGGTTGGTGGTCAGACACTTTCAATTCCTCACCAGAGCCAGGATCTGAAAAGTATACGTGAATAAAGAGAGCAAACATTTCCAGTCAGACTTGACTTTCACTGCATGGTGGTTATAAGTTGTGTGACTACTTGTGAAACTCTACTGCCCACTGTAAAGCACCATTTGTTTAGTGACTGTGGACTAGTTGGCTTTAATAAATTTTTGATGAAGAGCTACAAATTACATTAAATTTAATGCACACTTAACGCTATTGTCGATGGGATGGGTGTTAATTTTATCCTGTAAAAGTGAAAACTGAGCCAAACCTGCTCACACAAGAGCTTTTGAATGGCTTCTCACACTAAAATTACATTAAAGCGCCATGAACACACAGACTATCTAAACCTAACATTTCTGGAGCATCATGTCACTGTTCCGTCATGCTAGCTTTCCATGAAGCTAGCTAGCTAACGGCCTGGGCCATACAACAACCGCACTCCAAACGCAAGCTATCTGATTCATAACTTTAGTTACGTTTCTGTATTACATTGTAAACACTGATGTTGTTTTTATACCTGATGCACGCCGCCTATATTTCATCAAAGCGCCCGTTTGACATTCGGTTAATGTGGCTAATAATAACTCGCTAATGCTACCTGCACATTTAGGTGAGTTAGCCTGTTAGCTTCTGCCACTGACATACTAGCTAGACGAGGCGGAGCTGTGCCTCCAAAACAAACACAGACAGCCTTATTATTGTCCAAGATGATCCAAAAACAGTACTGCTGACACGGACTTCTAATGAATATCCTACCGTATCACACACTGTCAGACCGTCATGTCCTGTCATAACTTTATATCACCAGCTACGTTAAGCTAGCGTTAGCTGTTTTGGTCCTTGCGGTGAGGCGATCAGCTGATCTGACTGACCGGCAGCAGCTGAGCTGTTAAAGCCAAACATTGCATTTACCTACTTCACATCATCTTAGCTGTGTCATTGTATATAATGTCCTCATGAAATCGAGTGTTTAAAGGGCATGAATATATTGAATACCATGTTAAATAAGTCAAATGTTTAACTTTTAGCCCCGTTAGATACCCGAGTAATCATTTCTGTGATGTGAAAAAAAAATACAAAAATTTTAGAGAACTGGGAAATTCTTTACTGACCACAGTGCACATTTGTCACACATTTTAAGGTTGCTACAACATGTATATTTGTGCATAGATGGAAACAAAGAAAGTAAGCTGAAATACAGAAGATTTCTTTAAGGACAGACAAAACACATATAAGGAATGACTAACAGTTTCCAGTGAAACACACATTTACCAATATTCATTCATGATTCCAGTCAACCAGAGTGACTTTGACATTGCTCTCCCTGACATTCATACTTGCATACAAATGTCCACACACAGGTCATACTCACAAAACTACTACTACACACAAAAAAAAAAAGAAGAAAAAAAAAAAAGTTGAGTTGCACCCATCGGGGGGTGTAGAGAGGACATGGCAGACTTTCGAGACTGGGTCAAATGAAAATTCAAATACCTTTCAGCATCAACTATGTGTTTAACTTTCTTACAGGATTGGTCTGGAAAATGTCAATATTAAGTTGAGAAATATGTTTTTATGGTAGGTTGTACGACGAGATTGAAGATATTTAAAAAAAAACGTGCCTTAGCGGCTTGTTGGACTTGTTATCAATCTTGTATTCTGGGGTGAAAAAACAGGAATGTAACTTTAAGATGGCTTTCTGCTCAACTATAACACGGTTCTTAACTGACAAATGGATTTTTTAAAAACCTTACAGTGTCAAAACCACCGACATTTCCTATGAAGCTAAAGTGACATAGCTGAGGTACAGAATAATCAGATGGCACCCACACAGGGATACAAGCGCTGTCTCGTCTGCCAGTCGTCATTTCTCTCAACTCATTCTCTCAGGCACATCAGACTCTCCAGGTGTAAGGCACTTCTCATTTCTCGCATCATTACACACGCACATTCGCGCTAGCTCTCTCTCTCTCTCTCTCATTGTCTTGCGCCCTGTCTCACTCTCTCGTTCACCGAAGAGGTGTTTTGAGTTGTTTTCTCTGGGATCTTTAGATGCAGCGATGACTGGTCATCTTCAGGTGATTTTCCAGCCAAGAGGTGCACGTTCAACCCCGAGAACAGAGTTCTCAGCCAGGGGTGGAGCCAGCCAGAGCCTCCTGCATCTTAGTGCGTGCCACAGCGTATCGCTGCACTATCTGCTTGATGTGTTCCTCCTCTTCACGCTGCAGAATCCGCAGGAAGTTATTTAACTCAGGCATGGAGAAGGCATGCCACTGCAAATGATGAGGGGGGGAGAGAGAGAAAAACCACGTTAGTGCAAGAGAAGTACATAAACTTTGTGTTTGTGAGACCTATATTCTCATGCTCTTGTTGTACTCACATTGACTTCTCCGGTTTCATTTTCTTTGAGCACGAAACTGAGGACTTTCTCATTGGGTCCAGCAGACAGGCGCAAACGGAGGGGACGCTCGTTATCGGATAGTTTGCGAACATAAACTAAAGGAGAGACAAAAAGATGCAATTTGTTTTACAGCAAGCAAATTTAGATTTTTAAAAAAGGAATAAAGTCACAGGAGTTCAATGCAATTGTAAAGAAAAAGAAGTAATACCCTGGTCATGACGCTCGCTGCGCTCAAACAGGGCAAACTTGCCAGGATTGTCCACCACAGTAAACTTTTTCAATAAAGCCTCAATGACCTCACGAGAAGAAGTGCGAGAGCTTATGTGCAGGTGCTTGGATGCATCCTTTGGCAAGTAGAAAGAGGTGCGACGCTTCACTCCGCTAGCCTTCCTCCCTCCCGCATCATGACCTCCTTTCTTAGGAGGTGGGACTGACACAGGCCGTGCCAACTTGAACTGCACCTTTATGAAGCCGGTGTAGGAACCATCCTTGTTCTATTGAGAAAAATAAAAACATTACACTCAAAAGAAAAAACACCTTCAGGTTAAAATGCATGGATGTGGTGTAATTAATCAATGCTCACCATGTTCATGAACAGATTGCTGTTGATCTGAGCGTTGTACTCTTTCACCTTCTGCTGAATTTCGGCAGTTGTCAACTCCTGCTTGCCACATTCAATTTGTTCATCCTACAGAGGACAGTGAGCAAGTTACAGTGTTAAACCACCAGGTGTCAGCGCTCACCTCCAAACCACAACAAGAACAAGCGAGGGACTGCAGAATAATACACTCAATATGGATGTTGGGACGGAAATATAGGTTTGAACATTGGTTTCTTAAAAAGGCAATGTTCTGTAAAAATTATAGACATTAAAGACACCTCACATTATCCCAAAAAACGAAAACAGTTTGTGACTCCTGAGTGGAAGTGCAGTTCACAAAGGCAACGCTTTCACATGGGAAAATCCGTTCATCACAACATGCTGTTGTTGTTTTTAAAACATTTATGTCTCCATATGTTTTTCAGGTACTAAGAATGGGTCGATCTATCGTGCCGTCCCTGGAAAGGAAAAACTTAAAATTCAACTGAGATCAAAGTGTCATCTCTCTACATCAACAAGTTGTTATTCCTGAAGGATTGTTCGAAGTTGCTCAGAGCAACCACACTTTGATATAGATGCTGTTAATTGACTTTCTGTTAAGCTCCATTATTTCTAACACTGTGCACCAGTTGCATCAGACTCTCAACTTCCTGACAACGAAGCAGAAGCAAGAACGATGATGTCAGCTCTGCCCAATCCTGTTCGACTGCCCTGATCCCTCGGTGTGGGAGGGATGAAGGGAGGAGGGAGAATAAGCGGGGGGGCAACTTGCAGCTGTTTGCAGCGACTGCGACCAACGGTTCTACACTGCATTCCTCAACTCGGTATTCATGTATAAATAGCCTCCCCACTCAGGCTGTGGGAGAGACAATGCCCTCCCTTGTTTTACAGGCACATCCTGTGAAGTCAGCTGCCTCATCAACCGCACACTCCCAGTCATGTTTCAGTCATGTTTCAGTCATGCACATTTGGCCTCTAGCGTCTGCATGACCGTTAGCCCAATTAGGCCTTTTCCTGTGTGTAACAACCAACTGGCATTTCCTATTTAGAAAGAAAACTCAGCACAAATTTACTTTCCATACTGTTCTCCAACTAATTTCTCATGGTAGGAGCAGTGGGTTTCCTGGGGAGTAAAACCCAAACATCATTATCCATGCTGCTATTACTGGCACTGATACTCAAGCACATTTCTCAGTCATTTTGAACAAGCATTTTTGAATAAATATGGGGACAAATCTAATATTTTTTCCTGCCTCGGTCTTCATTTCAAAATGAACTGAACTGATGAACCAGAGATTGTCTGACAAAAAAGTATTAAAAGGGAAGAGTAGCTTATAAACCGATGCCAAGCAGAACAAGATCAATAGCGGCAATCCTTAGGCAAATTGAAAGACTGCAGAGTTAATGTGCTGCTGTTAACAAGTCAATAAATCAATATGCAAGTCAAGTTGGGCTTTCCAATATAGTAAGAGTAGGAGGAAAACATGTACACTGTGTCTGTACATGCCCACAAAAGGAGTGTCACTTAAACATTGTGTAGGATATTGAAACAACATAAAGTAATAAATGGCTTCAACACACAGAAAATGTTGAATGTCAGTGTGGTTTGCCGTAAACACCCTTTGTTTCTCAGTAAAGAAAGATGATAGTTGAGTGGGTGTCGGTGACAAAATGAACAAATCCAAAACATCCCGTGACTCATCTGTGATTGAGAAATTAGTGCGAAAAACCTGAGAGACAAGGGAGTGAAAGAATAGTGGGAGTTGGGCTGGAAACTTGAGATGCTGGTCTGCGTCACAAAGCATGACATGAGTTCAGCTGTGGGTCTGTGCTTGTTACAAAAAAAAAAAAAGATGCACTGAAACGTGTGTATTTTAACCCCAAACCAGTGTCTGCTCTGCTTTTTCCCAGGGCTGTCATGCATTTTATAAACTTCACACAACTCAAGCCTAAAGTCTGTTTACTCAAAACTGGAGGAACAAGAACTCCACTCCTCACTTGGCAAGCATCTTCTGTGCTGGGGTGCCCTTGAGCAAAACACACACTGCACCCAACAGCAGCAGCAGCAGCAGCTCCAGAGCCAGGTTTGCTGCAGTTCACCCTGACCCATGACCCCCAAAAATATAGATAAAATACCAAAAACGGACAGAAAGAAAGCAGAACTGTAGACAGTATTTCTCAAGGAACCACCCACTACCAATGTCTTTCTGTTTCAACTTCCCCTTTACATTAAGCTAGCACTTTTATTAAGGCCTAATGCCAATTAATCACTATTATTGTTGCCATTTTAAACAAATATATATTTCTCACCTTCTTAACACTTAAGTTAGGCTTCCGGACTTTGGGGAAGAAAGATGTCCGGGCGGTGAAGTACTGCTCAAACTCGGGGTCGGACTCCTCCTCGCTGCAGTAGCCGCTGCTGGTGGAGCTGCCCCAGGTCATCTCGAAAGACGGGGTCTTGTCCGAGCTGCTAGCCGCGCTTGTCATGCTGCCTACCGTTTACAACCGTCCACACACGACTCGACAACTACAACTACAACTACGACGACTTAACGTAGTAAGATAAATCGCTTACAGCTAAGTGTGGTGAAGATTTACCGATTCAAAACCTACTCAGCAGAAGTCTGGGAAAATGTCGCAAATATCGTCAATTAACGGCGACCTTTGCTAACTTCAACAACAGAAACAGCCTTTCAGGCAGACGACGAAATATCTCCGATAACAAGAGTCTTAGCCACTAACTTAGCCTACCGGCCACGTTTCCACTGTACAAACGCTGTCTGTGTGAAACAGGATGTATTCAGGCCCCCGCCCTAGCTGCCTCGCTTCCTTCCCCCCGCCGAAGCACCACCCAGGTCCGTTGGGTTGAGTTTGGAAAATACACAAACCCACCGATTGGACGCCCAGGGGAAATACCAAAGTCTTCACTTCCCCCCACCCCTCCTCCAGCCATGGATGCTGCTACTGCCGCTTCCCCGCTAAATAAGTCATGTGATGAAGGTCCAGCCTGGTCACACCACTTATAACCACGGACAACATGTGAACTATACAGATGTTTCACTTTAGTTTCAAGCATTATTTCCACCATCTACACTACCAAGTCAAGTGACAATTTCTTTCATTATCTATTCTGAAATGCTTGAGGGTGGTGAAAGCCAGTTACCCTGAGGTCCTGCATCATCGTGGCCCATGATTATTATTACTTATATATGTATGTGCAAACAGCATTTCAGTATTGCTGCTGGTTGAGGTGGAGCTGATTTGTAACTGTTTTATATAAGGCTGAGGCTGCAACTAATTTTAATTTCAGTTTTTATTGTGGATTAATCTTGATTGATCTTGGAAATAGTGAGAAATGTACATCACAATTACCCAGAGTCCAAAGCTACACCTTCACATGTCTTGTTTTGTCAACCAATAGTTTTGTGATTGTAATTATTTAATTTTAATTGCAAGGGGAAATGCAGCAAATTCCCACATTTGTGAAGCTGGAACCATGAACATTTTTGCTTGAAAAATGACCATTAAACCATTCTCAGAATATTTGCAGTCAACAGGCTGCAGTGTTAACACTTTTAAACCATGAGGAGGATATATACTAAAATATAACCAAAGATGAAGGAACAGCTCCAGTTTCAGTTCCAGTGTCAGTTGGCATTTAGCATTTGTAGTGAGAGGGAGAGCATTTAAAGCTGAAATACAAAGCTGTTTTTAGAGTTTACCAAAAATCACACACACAAGACACAAGTCCAACTGGCCAAGATGTTTCTAAATATCTTTGGAAATTTTCTTCACATACTGAGGAGCAGGCCCCATCTGTAGGCATTACAGCACTGCCTACATTACAAACCAGTGGGGGTAAGTATTAGCAGATATGTACTGGGGGGAAATACTTTGGAACCTCCTAGTGTGAAGCAATGAGTTCACATGTAAAGTCTGATACAGCCAGCTGTTTTTACATTAAGCGTGCTTTGTAATGCTTTTTGAACCACCAGTGAACCTTTTAAATGACGCAAAGCTTAGAGAAGTCAAAATTACAAAAGAATACAAATGTGCTTCATCTGCATACAGAACAAAATGATCATGTCTCGCCTTGCATGTTCAAGGGCTCTGACTCACTAGCATGGCTTACTGTTGTACTTCAATATAACAGAGCCATCATCCTTGTTACTGGTTCTACCTGTTTCTTTCCTGCTTTGTCAAGTCAAAATATCTGCTGTGGAAAAGGCATATGCACACAAAAGCCCAAATGCCTTCATACTCTGGTGAGGTGTTTGCTGAGGTTTTTATCTTCTAGTCATCAGGTGCAACAGGTGCTAGACAAAGAGTCAGTAATACACATTACCAAGAAACCAAACCCTGCTGCCTCGAACAACTACTGGCCTGTATCCTTGACTTCCCTCTTTATAAAATACTTCTGCTGTGGTGCCGAAAAGCATAGTGAGGACTCTTCTACTACTAAGATTTTAGAGGTACAGCAACCAGAGGACGCGGCCTTATCTTTGCTTAAAAAAGTATTCATTAGAGGATAAAAGATCCTGCCTAAGATCCTGTTTATGTGGTCCCTTAACCAACTCAACATATGAAAAGTATATACTCAAGGAACCTACAAACACATTTTTCGCTACAGTGACCGGATAAACTGAACCAGATTTTGCAAAAGGTGCTTGCTAACTGTAAGATTTTGTGTTTCTCAACAACAAACTTCCCCTTCCAAAATCCTTTGACTTCCCTTTAGAAATTTGATGTCGCTAATTTGATGTCCGCCATCCCACCCATTGCTACCCTGCATGATTGTTAACTGCATTATAGAGTAAATTCCGACATGGTAAAGTACTCGTCAGTTGAAACTGCGCAGTGAGTGGAACTGGGTGACCAGTGTGTGTTTACTGCCCTGTAAAATGGTTCCTCTTTTTAGCAGAATTACCCTCTAATCCAATCAGGTAGCACACAATGTGCCTGAATGTAGGATGCACAATATAGAGGCCTGTAGAAGCTGCCCGTTTTCTTACTCACTGAACTTTAATGGCACAATATGATTATAATTTTTTGATATTGGGAGGCTATATAAAGCAAGTAAACAGTGACTACTGCTACTCCCACTTTTGATTGTGGCAAAGCCACGTATGAGCTAATCAAGAATACAAAGGTCCTTACCACATTTGTGTCTGTTTCTATGGTGTGCTCCACAATGCATGTTTGGTCAGACACAGAGCCTCGGTCCCAGCTGCAATCCAACTGGATCAGGACACGACAGCGGTGGTGGCATGTGAATCTACAATCTGTAAAAGTATAAAGTCACTAAATGTACCGCCTAACACAAAAATATACATAACAAAATCATCAGATACATGTGATATAGGGGTGCAATTGTAAATGGGTGATGTCCTCCACTGGCAAACCGCAGCTACATTTAAATTGGTTTCAGTTGATGAAAAGGAAGTTCAAGACTACAGCAACTCCCAGATGAAGTCGAGCAAGAAAACCAAACCACCAAAACCACATAAACAACTACATGGATGTGAGGTACTGTTTGTCTTCTTCAATACAAGACTTCAATACAATACAACACTGAGATTATTTACTGCATGGCAAATCGAGCACTGTTTATGATTTGTATGAGTCAACCAGCTGCATGCAGAATTATTTGGGCCTGCACCTACAGTGGTGGTTACATCTGTCTCTGTTTAACCAAAATTCCTACTTCTCTCAGTTTTGCTCTCATTTCTGATCATGCATATTCAGAGAAGCAGTCACACATGCACACACCCAGATGCACAAACATCTGACAAAAGCCAACTCACTGGCACACCGCAGGCTCTGCTTGTAAAAGCCCCAGATGAAGTCTCCACACAGGTCACACCACGTGGGCTGAGCGTGGCTGCAGGGTTGGAAGTTGTGCCCTTCTCCCTTTTCCTCTATGAGCTGGAGGTCCTGGGAGCTGCTCAGGACTCTGATAATGCCCACTCGGCTCAGAAGATCTGGCACCTTCCCCGGGCTGATCCTCAAGGCATTGGTTCTTTCCAGTCGAGGAGGTGAGCAGGGCAAACGTGAGTTGGTCAGCTCTATCTGTTCACTGTTTGAGCGCAGGTCACGTAGCTCGATGAACTCCCCCCAAGACATTGTGCTACTCAGAGTCTGGCTTCTTCCATCATCACTGACAGGCAGAAAAACAGACTGTAACAGACTGCAACATGCCAAAGACACTGTTATGGACATTTAAAAACAGTTCCTCGAACATTTCACTTTGTAAGTTGGTCTCTGAAATCTACACTATTCACGAAGTAAGAGCTGATGTTTAGGTAGTGGTTTTGTAAAGGTGACTATGGATTCTGAATGCTTGGTTTGCAAACGTTATTTTTAAAACAATCTGGTTAAGAAAATCACTTTAAAAAATCAACTCATTACCATATACAGTGGCAGAAAAGCACTCAGATCTTTTACTTAAGAAAAAATCATTTTAAATAATTTAAAAATAGGTGCACAGACAGCACAAATAACAAGTAACTGAGTATAACACCAGTGCTCCAAATGTTTGACTGAAGTCAAAAGTGAAAGTGCTCACTATACAGCCGAATGGCAGCTTTACATTTCTACAGTATTCTCAGTCTGTCAGTATTATATCATGTTTGTTTGTTTGTTTATTCTCAGACTCTTATTTAGACTTTGACTTATATATTTTTTTGAATACAGTGATTTAGTAGCTCTGTTTTGTATATAACACGTTAGATTGTCACACATATAAATTCTGGAAGTGATTACATAATATCTGCTAACCAAACATAAGAAACATAGGTATGATAACCTCATGTAAAGCGAATAACTAACATGCTATTGTTTAAAATGTGCTGTATGCTTTTCACGAGTAGATATAATTCCTCAAAAAGGGAGATTATTAAAGATGCCTTCACGACGGCTCGGAGGATGACGACTCAGATGTTTAGTCCAAAACAACAATTTTGGCAAATTTAACTACCCACGTTTCAAACTGAGCACAAACTAAACAAAAAAAAACTTTCATTATCTTCAGGCCCACTTACCAAATGAGAGGAGAAAACAGCCCCGTGGTCTCAAAGCCTCCTCCATCCGAAGAGAAAAACTTTCCGCAGAAATTTCTGTCAGTTTCCAAGTAACGGAGGTGTGCAGCCTCGGCTACATCTCTGGAAATAAACTATCATCACCGGCTACTTACAGTTAACGACGGAGGCCCAGCTTTAACGGAAATGTAGCCGGTAACATCAGACTAACGCCTCACTTCACATGTCTCTAACCATCTTCTGATTTAGTCAGGCTCTTGTTGCAGCAGGAAGCGGCCTATCACGAAAAGAAGAGAGTTAGATGAAAACTGAGCAGCACTGACATCCGGAATGTTTTCACATAGGGGGTGCTTCTGAGTCCGGACCTCAGATCAGTGGGCGTGCAAAGTCCCCCACCTCTCCAACAACTGTCTAAAACTGTGATGGGTCCTGGTTTTATTTACAACAACAGCTATGAGCTAAGTGTGTAGAAATACATAAATAAAAATTTAAATTAGAAATATTCTCGATGTGATTGCCACTCGAGGTGACAGCCAGACTTCAGACTTCACCTTAAAAATACCTACATGCCAGAGTTCCTACTTTTAACATTTGACCACAAGACAAAGCAAAGGGAAGCATTAAAGCTATTTTTATTTACTGCTGATGTAATGAAGGGAAATGCACCTCCATCTTGTCACATGCAGAGATGAAAGGAGTTATCATCACAAGAACAAACAGAGTTTTTAAAACAACAAGGAACAGACAAATTCTGTAACGGGGCATAAATCTTTCCAGCATTAAAAGACAGAGGATTCCCT